>OY740767.1:25544602-26744602 GCA_963513935.1 Aphrophora alni | reverse complement strand
TTCTTTTCTCTCCTATTTCTAAACCCGTGGGACTGTATACTAAACTTTTAAACACACTCTATGTCTAATTACAAAATTCTTTGAAATTAGCATATTGTTGTGCGAAATTCTGGAATTTGAACTGAACTTAACTCTGTAGGTTATTTACAGTTTTAATTTCATACAATTCTTTTAAAATCTGTTCGGTTTTAAAATTTAAACTTAAATTTATATATTTATCATCATATTCTACAACAATGTTGGAAAAAAAGAGAAAAATAAATACATACCAATCCTACTTTTCTAAAACTTGAAACATTTTCCGGTTCTAAAATATTTTTCTTCTTCAAATCAACTCAAAAAAGTCTTGCTAAAATGTAGCCTTTATAGTTGTAAGAAACCATATTACTAATTATTTTATCAAACAATTTGAAACTATATGGCCGTATTAATAAAATTAATGCAATTTTAATTTGTTATTTTTTATTCTAATACATTTTGAGAATTAACAACCAAACATGTAAATAAATAGTAAGTTTAATAAAATTGAAATAGGTCTACTATTAAAAAATAATAAATCATATGTTTACTTTTTTCCCTTTCAGATTGATGAACTGGAGGCTGAAGCAGAGAGACGTAAAGAAGAAAGAGAGGCCCAAAGATTAGAGAAGTTACCAAAGACTTTACATGAAGAGAACATACTATCGGTTAGTAAGATGGTTTTAACTCTATATTTTATGCATTTTTCATAACATTTTGTTACAAAATTCATAAAGTTATATTATTGTTTCATATTTGTATAATAATAAAATATTTGAAAGAACATTAACAAAAAGCAATTATAAGACTACCTGGTAAATCGGATTAAAACAAACCACATACTTAACAAAAATGGGCTGTTTTAGATTGTTACGTTAGTAAAATTTAATATCTACATAGAACTTTACTGAAAATTTTTCATTATGTAATTGTAACTTAAGATATTATTTGTTATATTTTTTGATTTATTTGTTCTTGTTTTTTTAAAAGTAAAAAAACTCCGTAATCATCACCTTATGGAAAAATCATAAAATAAAGACCACTAAGCCTTGAATACTCTTATAATGTCTAGGTCGAACAAGAACAAGAGTTGGCCAAGAGAGACCCAGTAAGAAAGATGAAAGGGCTAAGATCTAAGCCAAGACTACATAAATAAAAAATTCAACCCTGAAATTAACAATAAAATCAAAACAAAATTCTTATCATATGTGGCAACAAATGTATTATATATAAAAGCAATTATTTTCATTATATAAATAAAATATTAGTTTTATTGTAACATCATATTCATGGTTTTATATATAGTTGTCATTGTCTTGCTCAAGTTTTACGAGTGATCTGATCTGAACGTCAAGGCTCTATTTGTTGGTGCCCTCATTTCTTAGACCTCCTTAATTCTTCCACTAACCATTATACTGGTGAAGAATTTTTGATTGATAAGTATTAAGCCATTGAAATAAAGCACTATTATAAACATAAACTACTCATTCATTTATTGTTATTCATATAATAAATATTAGTAATTATGCCTTTCTTTCCACAGATGGCAGTAGAATGTGTTGACATGGAAAGACAGAATGCGCGTCACTTCATGAGCGCACTGGTATCACTCTTACCTTCATTGTTATCTCTTCGTACTTCTATACAAGTAGATGAAGCATTACAAGAATTTGCTTCAAAATACTGCCAAGGTGAGGTCAAATTTTAATTAAAATTCTTGTTAAACTTCAGAAGAAGAATATGAATTATCAGTATAAATTTTTAAGTGTTAAACTCTGAAGATTTAAAATGTTTTCTTTTCAATCTTAAAACACACCTGTTTTGCAATAGATTGAAGATAAATTATGACAATACTCACCCATTCGGACTAGGTAACACACCTGTAATCAAAGTATAACTTAAAGTGAAATATTAAAATAAATAAGTTAGATAAATATGCAATACAAATTATTTAACAGATTTATAATGTCTGTTATGGATATTTTTGATATTTCAGTGAATTACACATTTAAAAAAGGATAAATTAATTAACTAATTTATTTTATATAAACTGAATAAAAATATAGACTTCAAATACATTGGTTGCACGTGTGTACAAGTAAACTGGTTTCATGAGCGAGCATGAGTCAACAAATTCAAAAGAAACATATGGCAGCATACATGAGGGGCGTTTACACTACATGATGTGGGTTGTGCACACTCGTGTGACCAAAATATTTTGTTTTCACTCCCCAGATTGCATGCACATTGTGTGCATCTTGACGACAGATGAAGTTTTGATATTTTTAGTAACTGCCTTAGTAGGAATGTATTGCTTTGCTAGGAGGTTTATGAAAATTATTTATTGATTATAATTTTAAAATAGATATTTGAGTTAAACTTTAATGAGTTATGAGACAGGCAAACTGTATCAAATGTAAATTATCAGTTTGAACAAAAACCGAATACTTTAGTCTCCTGTACGAAATTTCATTTCCTTAACATAATTTTTGTCACCGCTATCATGTTTATATACAGAGAACCAAGGGGAATGACATGTCGAGAAACTTTTTTTTCGATTTATAAGGCTATAAAACGTGAAGATCAGTCAAAAAAATGAGGTTTAAATTTCTGGCTTTTACCAAACTTACCCTATACTTTGTATAGCTGGTGAGTGAAATGCCAGTTGATTTAACCAATTTTTTTTTGTATAGCATGTTCATTCAGTAGAGGTATATAAAATGCAATAAAAAAGTACCAAGTTATTTTGTTTTAAAGTTTTAATGATTTTTCAATTCACCGAACCATCCAGTATCTGAGTCATTAAAGCAGTTTAAAATTTATCTATTTTAATTAATTCACAGTCAAAGTTTAAACAACAAAATTTAATACAAGATTCTCCATTTTATTAGTCTTTATTATTTGTATATTCCAGGATTGTATGTAGATAGCAAAGGAAACAACATAATCTCAAGTTCTACAATAATGAACGCAGATGGTATTTACTTGGCTACGTATTCTGCACTTTTGTTAAACTTGAAATTGATTAGACAAGGCTACTACCAGAATGATACAAAAAATATTCCTCTGAATGAGGTAAGTTATGTGTGGTGTTTAGTTTGAAACAAATTCATTTTAATAGGTTTTTATTATAAATACATTCTTATTTTATATATTAATAATTACAGTATTTTATTTGGAACTATACCTATTTCAGCCTCTCTATGACCACATTGTGACTTGGGACAATCAAATAATCACCGATATTACAAAAATATTAAAAAATTCAAGGTTTCAATTATTGAGATAGTTTTAATTTATTTAAATGTTTTTTGACACAATCAAATAGTTAAAATACGCGTCTTTTGTTTTCTATACATTTCTTTATAGTATTTTAGATATTAGATTTTTGATTTAGAAATTTGGACCTGTTAATATTACATGTGATAGTTGTATGTAACCCTGTTGTATGTGCTGATATAATGTACTGTTTTTAACATTTTGTAAGTTAACATGCTTCAAATACAGATAAAAATACTTTATTTAAGATTTAAAAATTATGAAATTTGTTAACATACTGGCAGCCATTTTGTATAATCTCTGATGTATACATATTTTACGTGACAAATTATATTTTTCTAAAAATTGGCTCTAATTCATAATTTTCTTAATAAGGACCCTAACAAACATATCTCACCAAAATACCAGTTTCAGATGTATTAGAAAAAAAATGAAAATGAACAACTGATGCTCTTAGATGGCTGAATGCCTTAAAATCATTCAAAGCTAGGTGTAATTTCAAAGACATTTGAAGTCCGAAACAAATAAGAGGAATTGTAGTTCATTTTTAAAAATGAATCCTTACCATCATGGATTTACTATCCTTTTTATTCTGACTTGGAAACCCTAATTTTCCTTTACAAGTTGCTTGTGATATTGGTTTGTGTCATAAACGTTTACATTTAATCAAAAAACTTGTAATGTGTTTAGATATTTGTTGTTTTAAGATAGCATCCATTGTTCAGTCTCCTTTTTTGATAAATAATTGCAGATATCAATATTCGATATGTGACAAATAAATACTTTTGTTTGAATTGTCTTTAGTTTTGTGTATGTGAGAAAGTTAGTGCAATATTTATGTACTGTTTATTCTAGAAGATTTGATAGCTTACTGTGACATAGGAGGATACTAAGATCTTTGTTATTGTCTGAAATATCATTGTTGTGTGATATCATTTTTTAAAATTATTATACTCGTAGAAGGTACTTTAAATAAATATAAATTTAATAGTGTAAGTGTTGTGTATAGGTTCAGTTTGTTCAAGAAGTACATGACAGTGGGGTGTTGGTGTACTTGTCTGCAACTTGGCTGTCAGAACTTTATCAACAAGTTCTTATCACTTCACCTCTCTCCGACTACAATCCTGAAACCACAGGAAACCTTGCCTTAATTAACTTATTAACAGGTTCTTCCTTTAACACATTCTGCATGCTAAGCTTTGGTACTTTGTGAACATTCTTCCTTCTTTTATAATAAAAGATTTTAATAAAATAATTTGATTTTAAAATAAGATGTATACAAACAATGGGTGGTAAAGTCACTTGATATATGAATTTTTTAAAATGTATTCTAACTTAAAATTATTTGAGTCCCAGTTTGATGTAGTAGTTAGTGCTTGTACTTAACGAGTGAGAGGTTTCGGATTCTATCTCTGTAGGGATTCAAAATTTATGGTATTGATCAAGCATCACAAGGAAAATTAGGAAGCTACAATTGGTAGCGAACTCTGTTGGAGGGGGCTAAAATAATGGCAATTATAATTTGATGTGTTAACAACACATTACCTCACCAAAAAACTGTCTATAATTCGTTCATCGAGAGTCTAGAGTGAAGCACCGCCTTAAAATGGCTCACGTTGGGGGTTAGGGCCAATAAGAAAAAGGGACAACACGTATACAGCAGGTATTCCTGGGGATGATTCACAGTAGTAGTTCTGTGAACAACTTTCTCTTCCCTAACCCTCCCTTGTACCCATTTATATAGGCGAGACGGTCACTACGGTAGGCTGCTTGTGACACAGCCTGCCTGGGCCATAATTCTCGGATGGGGCGGCGCTTCACTTTAGACTCTCAATGAACGAAATATAGCCGGCCGGCCTAGGCCTTTCCAGGGTGTTAAGTCAGGATGAAAGAAGACTTAATATTATTTCAGGTTTTTTATGTTTAAAATGTTTTCTTTTCTATTGTTCTATTGCTCTATTGTTTGCGTATTTTTAGAACACACAGATTTCTTTATCACACCCCATAAAAAGAAATCCATTGGTTTAATATCTGGCAAGCGTGGAGGCATCTTAATATCCGGACATTGATAAATTACTTTTCCAATGAAACGATTGTCCACATAAATGCAGACTACAATAATCTAATATGGTAAAGTACCATTGTATTGAAAGTAAATTTCATAAACATTTTCCATGTGCATTATGAGTTCTAGAACACAGTAATTCTTAAGCATGTCCAACTAATTATATCCTAATTATACCTTCATAAAAGTATAATCTCAGTAAGTCAAAATATGATATTGCATTCTAAACAACTACTCCAGGTTGATTGATTTACTGCATGAAAGTAAGACACCGATTATCAGACAAAAATAAGTGCAGTTCCTTCTATAAATTTACCCCATTCAACTTAAAAACTGACCTCGTCTGATTAGACAAATTTCAGAATAATTGTAGGTATTGGTCAAGTATTAATTTGCAAAATAGAAGTGTTTAATTAATTTTATCTTCAAGTAACCAATTGATGTAAACACAGAATTAAACTTTAATTTTTGTTTATACAAAATCTTTGCACTGATATTCTTAAGTATCTAGAACCTAATCTTCTGGTTGATTTGCAAGGGTTCTAAGTTACGGTTGAGCAAACATGCATTTAATTTTTTCTGTTGTGTCATTCTTGGATATCCAGATTTTGGTACATCTTTTATAGGTCCGTTGTTTACTGTAAGTTGTTTCATGTGTGTTAATTAATTTTGTTAAGTTAATAATTAATTGTACATTTTAAAAATAATAACTATAAAACTCTTTGAAACATTTCGTAGTGTGTGTTTGCTAGGAATTGCTCCTTGCAAGAGTGCATAAGGGAAGATTTTATGACGGGCATGGATCAGTATCCTTGTGAGGGGCTTACAAAGAGAACCCTAGGGTAATGATAATTGTGTAGCAGATTTGCTTGTGGAAGCATCCACATTTCAAAACAAATAATATGAAATAAAACAATTTAAGACTTATAGTTTAGTTTAAACCAATTTCGATCTCTTTTTACAGTACAATCATTCAGTTACATAATTGTCACTATTCAATAAATATAGTTTTCATGTTAAAAAATCAAAGTTATTTTATATTAATATTTCAAAACTTCAAACACTCACACATCTCTTTCAAGTGGTTAACATCTATCTGGATGATACATTGGAATTAAGATATTCATTCCACTTAATAATAATAACAAGAACACCATTTTTATAAAACGTTTTAAAGGGAGTCTTCTTTCTTCTTTGATTAACATCCTCTGAGATAAAGGACACTGAATAGATTAAATACAGTTTATCAGAAAAAGTTACAATCCCACTGAAATTATTGAAAAAGTGTCAACTTGACCAAGCAAAATTTTAATTTTTGTGACTACCATTACAAGCTAAAATTTTTATAATATGATAACCAAAAGACTTTATAAATTCAACTGGCATAACTTTCCCTCTCTGTCAGGTGACTTTTGCACCACTGGGTTTGTGTTTGTAGTGTTTAATTAACATAAATATTTTATAATTTCATATATTATTATTATTACAACAAACCTATTGGCCTATACAGTATGTCATTATTACCAATATTTAGTGAAGTGTAGAATTTAAACTAAACCTAAGATAGCTTCTCCCGTTCTCATCACTCCTGGAACTGGATAATCACTGAGCTCCTGCACAATCTTCTGTTTTTGCATGTCTATGATATTTCAAGGAACTCCTAACGTGATATAGTCCTACTTCTTGGTATCTTTCCTACAACTTGTCTGTATTTTGGATTCTATAATTTTACACAGTTCGTCTTAAAAAACTTTTTTTAGTCCTAATTTTTTTTGAATATTTTCCAAATGGAATAATTAATTTTGAACTTTAAAAATTCTAAAAAGTGAAAAAAAATGTTTCTTTAGAATGTGCATAACAAAGTACATATAGATACACATAGAGATTACACTAAGGTATTCTTCAAATGCCTATTCTTTAACATGCTGCATGACTCCTGTATTCTGTTAATTTTATATGTAGAAGTTAGAATATATTTATAGGCCTAATGAAATTTGTCAATACAGTACCTCTATTTGAAGTTCGAGTCAATAGACCAGGAAATCATCAGTCGTGATATGTGTATCTCTTGAAGTAAGATTGTATTTTTGCAGCTTTTTACTTTAAAAAAAAATTAATAAAACAATATAATCGATTAAAATAAACATAAAAATGTATTAAAATTATACTAGAAACATATTAATAATATTAGAAACTTATATATTTCAATCAAACATATCAGCCATAAAATGTAACAATTTTGTACATATGTAAAATACAAATTTAAACCATTTTAAAAACAAAATAACAAGAATTGAACATTTTTTAGAAGAAAAAAAATATATGATGTTAAAAGATTAAAAATGATAGAAAAATGAAACAAAATTTCATTATGAAGTTTGGTATTATAAAATGTGATTTAATTTACACAATGTCTGTCTATATGAGTGTTTGTATGTTGTGGGCACTACAAAACTACACTACAGAGTTTGTCAATTTTGTTCTGTTCTAAGAATATAAGATTTCACAAAGAGTTAGTGTAATATTATTGTAGCGATTTAAAATGGAATAAATTTAACAAAAAATTGAAGGAGGTCTTCTTTAAAATTTGTGTCTAGTATTGTCGAAACAAATTTTTTATGTTAAAAAAAGGAAGTTACCACTGTAAAGGCACTTGGATACAGGATTTGTTTTTCATTGAAAATAATGATTACTAAATAATAATTTCAAACTGGCAGTTGTTCAGTATTCATCTAATTTATTCCTACTGATGAAGCCTACAATAGGTAATTATTGTGGTCAGTTTGTTGATCTCAAAATAGAGGGTGAGAATCTTAAAACTGATCCATTGAAGATGGTCCACCCTAGCATCTACTCTTCTGGCAATAAATTAATTTTAGTAAATGAGATAAAAAAATAAAACACAAACAAAATTGTTTAATACTTCAAAATATTCTTTAAAGTTTAGATATTTATTTTAAAATAGATGCAAGACATGAGTGTTCTGCGCAACAATACATTTTTGTGTTCAAGGAATTACAACATACATAATATTAAGTTGAGAAACACTCAATATAAAACGGTAGTCATATATATTTTATGTGGAAAATTTTGAAATTAAATAAAGTTTGTTTTTCTACCTATTTTTAATGAACATAGTTTTTTTATTGTTGATACTATCAACAAATATTTGGTATTATTTTGTTTTTATTTCTCTTGGACAATAAATTAATAAAGGCATTATTAATTCTAAATGCAGTTTATGAGGAATAACTAGGTAAAATTTCATCCAGATATTTAACTTTATTTAAAATTTATATAAATTGTAACTATTTTTTTTTATATATTACAGACTTAGATGGACTTGAAAGCAGTCTTCAGGGTGGTCAACTGTTATCTGATTTTCAGAGGTTGGAACGTGCTGCAAGTCGCACAGAGATTAGTCCAGAAGTTGAAGCAGGTTTGTAGAATAAAATAGATTTTTATGAAGTATTTTGGGTGTCATGACTTACTTTAATTGTGTTCTATATCTCCCCTATGGAGCAAAGGGGCTTAACAAACACTCTTTAATTAATTATGTCAGCTGAAAGCAGCTTCTCTAAACACCATGTCCTTCGCCTTCTTCATTGACCATGAGGGTTCCATTCAACAACATTTCTTGGTATCTTGCTATCCGGCTGTTGCTAAGCATGTCCAATTCAACAACTTTTACTTTTCTATCTCCTCTTCCATTGACCTTTATTTTGCCTGTCTCCAGAGATCGTCATTCTTAACCCTGTGGCCCAGCCAAGGAGCCCACCAAATAAAAACTATAATAAGAATAAATTAGGATGTAATGGGAAGGGATTCTAAATAATAAAATATGAATTGGCACTTGCGATTTTGTTGAGCAGTGCAAGATCACGTAGAAGGGGGGGAGACGAGGAGTGGAGGGCTTGAACCAGCGAGCCGGGAGAGAGTCTGTTCCGAGAGCCACGACCAGAAGGCTGAACGGCAGACAGCTACGAAACGAGGTCAGTCCATTTTTCGACCACGTGCTATCTAAATTAATCGGTAGGCTTTTCGGCCACTATTAAGGCCTTTTTTCTAGCCGTTATGTCTTTTTTAAAAATTATAATTATTACTGTAATCTTCTAATTCGGCGCTAAAATAAAAGATAACATTTAATTTAACTTGCGCTGCGTGCGTTCATTTATCGTTCTAACCCGAATCCTTGGCCCATCCTGACAATATTCGGCTAAAGTGTCTTCTAAAGTGGTCTTCAGCCAGCCGGAGCTTCCAGCTGGTTAAAAGAAGTGGAGACGGTCACAACCCTAAAAACCCACCAAATCATCATGCTTTTTCACAAGTCATCCATTTACAAATATTTGTATCTTGTTTATTAAGGCCTTCAGTGCCTTCCAAGTTTCACATGCTTAGAGGAGTAGGCCTACTTACTTAATATTTTTGTTAAATATCCTTAATCATTATTTTGTTTGCCATTTTCAATTTCATTGACTGTGACCAATCTAGATTATTTACATATATAAAACATAATGTCTGTCTGTTAGTGAGCTTATAACTTGAGAACTACTTTTATGTGATTTTTTCGCTTTTGTAGGTACGTTATCTATTTATGTTTTAGTCTATATTTAATTAAAATGGGTTTAGTGATTCCCAAGTTATAACAATATTTGTCTTCAAGGGTAATACAAAAACGAAAATTTCCAACATATAATCATTTTCTTATAGTTTTCACCACAGATAAACATGGTACATTACTTATTCTGGATTACATGACTCAGTTTCTTAAAGCGTTCTGTGTTAATTGTGTTATCTTAAGGTAAGAAGTCCAGAAGCAAAACTCTATGTGTGTCCCAAAATACATTGGACATTGATTTTCCAAGTGGAAAACGTGTTTGAATTTCATCCTTGTTGGCAATGAAGTGTGCTTCCACTGATTCTTTCATTCAGAGGTTACGTGTGACACTCATGTCTAGTCCCCAATGACTATTTGACTCAAGACGATATCGCCTTACCTACCGTATCATGTTAGTACATTACCCTGCTATTTTATTTTATGTTATTAAGTAAACATAATCAGCAATCAGCATGATGCAGACAATTTCCAATACTGCAGTTTCTTAGACATAATTTTATGAATAATTGTGAAAATGCAGGGAAAATGTTATGATGTTAAATCATTTGTTCTCCCTAATCTTCTTGTCAACTGCACCAAGTCTTCATTCAGCATAGACCATAAGTTCTGTTCAAAATAAAGTAGTTTAAGAAACAAATCACAGACTCCTATTTCATATGAGCCAGGTATTTTGATTTTTATATATTAAAAACCACACAGTGATGTTTAAGGGCCGGTGGTATGTTAGTAAATGTTAACCGTGTTACAAAAAAAAATGTTAACTCTGCACACATTGCAACGGTTTGCATCTTGAATAAACCTTGCACAGGTTAAAATTTTCAAACAATCATAAATTGTTTTAAATATTATAAGTGTTTTTTCCTGTCAAATCAGGTAGAGAATTGCTAAGCACTATTACAAATCTAGCATCTAAAGCGGTAGCGATTCAATGACGTAATAGTACAAAATAAGTCTTGTGATAAAAACAATGGATTTTACACTAAAATATATTGTTAATTTATCATAATAAGAAGAACAAACTGTTTAAAAATGTATAAATCAAATTTTATAAGCATTATCAAGTAAAAAGTTATAATGAAAAAAGAAGAGAATAAAAAAACCAAATTTTAAATAAGTAAAATTGCTTCAATGAAGTTCAATCAGTAATAATTAGATACCAATAAACAAAATTTGATAATTTAATGTAATTGAGCAGTAAAAAGGGGATTTTAAGAGTCGTTCTTGAGGGTTTTTTCGAAATATAAGACAAAATAATAAAGTTATTTAAACATAATAATAAATATGAATAATACTAGGAATAAAGCATATTATTATAAAGTTTCATTAAAATTGAATGAACATTTAATGAGATAAAATAAAATAAATTTCAGTTTAAACAAAATAAAAAATTAATGGTTTATAAGTGAAATAGGCCTACTATGTTTAACTGTAAGTAGAATTATATAAGATTGGATAATAAGAGTATTGTAAGACCAAGCAAAGCGAATATATGATATAAAGGAGGGGATTTTGTATAATATAAGAAGATACACCTATAAATAATGATTTTTGAAGATTGATCATTTTAGTATACAAACACTTAGAAGAAAATGGTGAAAATACTTTTTCATTTCAAGAGAAAAGGAACAGGAAATTGAAGAAAAAAGTTAAATTTCAAGGATAAATAAAAAAATTGATTTCATAAAGTATGGATTACGAAGACTACTCATAACTCAGAAAGTTCATGTCGGATAACCACAAATCAAGTTTATATGGAATTGGAGGAAGAGAATCCCACCAACCTTTTAAAAATAATATAAACCATTCAAGAGTTACGTAAATTTTATGGAAATTTGCACAAAATCATCAAATTTCAAGATAGGACATGAAAACCTAGAATAGAGAGTTTGTTATCCCTACTCTTAGAGAAGCAGTGACATCACAACTGTTTGAGGATCGACAACTTTGGAACTAATAAATTTAGAGTTAATATTTTAACAAATCATTAATAAAAGGATAATTACTAAGATAAAAAAGAGACGTTATATTATACCTAAAAAAAGTGTGGTTACAATAATAATACTATGACAATGTTTGAAAATCAGAAAAGAATAATTCAAAGAAAGGGATTTAATTCCCATTAAAGGTCCTTAAGTTGACATTGATTTTAACTGTTAGAGGGTGAGTGCAGCCTTGTTGCACGAAACTTGGTTACTCTAATTTAGACTTTAATGTAGTGAAGATATCTAAGTGAATTAACTTTTCATAACTCTTAGAATGACTATGATGTGAGATAAACATGTGTTAGAGATGGTAGAAGTGAAAACTTTAATACACAATTAAATTTTTTTCAATAATAACAAAATTAACGTAGAATTGACTTAAAATTTCAAATCAGGTAAAAATAACTTACGAGATATAATCATCATTATCAACCGAACATCCAATATTGGAGGAACGTTAAGATTGTCCATTACAAGATTTGTTGTGCCAATACCAAGGACTTCACCTCTACAGTATTTTACCTCTAATATTGATCAAAAGATACTGAATTCTAAATTTGAAAAAAATATTTGCAAATTTAAAAGATCTTTTAATTTAATTATTTGGGAAAAATCAAATTTAACGTATAAAGGTAATCTCAAATTAAATTCTTTAAAACTTACAAACTGGTATGTAATATAATTTTATTATCACTGATTGCCCTGCTGGACTGGTTATGTTAATAACTTATTTACCTTTACTTTGTTCAGTGCTCACAATCTTTCTTTGTATCTTTTTTGGAGTGGTTATGATGTTTCGCCTATTATTCAGCCATTATTAAACCTCTTTAATGAAATACAAACACCTCCATAATGCTAGCAACATTTATAATATCATCTGTGACGATAGCAACAAACAATATATAGGCCAAAGTGGAAGAACTTTCAAAACCGGATTGAAAGAACATATCCCAAACAGAAAATTCAGCAACAAAAATAAAACCTCAACATTGTCAGAGCACCTAATGGAATTAGGCCATAGTTACACTAATATAGAAAATAATTTAAAGATTATGCATAAATCCCCCAAAGGCCTAATTATAAATGTTTGGAGAAATTCCAAATATATAAACACTCAAAAGCAGATCCAACCTCATCATTGGAAAACAGTATTCCAATACATCACAATTTTCAACAAAATTATTCAACTATAACCGTATCAATACAAAGACATACAACCCACAGTAGTGATAAATGGAAACAGTATCGATTAGGACATGAACGTAGACATACAAGTTTACTACATTAACTCGAAAATGTTTAAATATTAAAGTGAAGTGTTGTGCATACATGTTATTAATAAATGCAATGTATGTGTTTTATTTTGAACAAATGACAAATTAAACCAATGCAAGAAGAAACAACAATTAAGATTTTTGATATTGCCTAAATAATAGACGAAATGTAATCACTTGAAAAAAAGAAACAAAGCAGGACTGTGAGCAATGAACAAAACAAAGGTATATAAATTATTAATTTAATTTTGTTATAAGAATAGATTAATCCATAATAGGAGTAGTGTAATTCTTTATTCTTAACCTATTCAAATTTATCAATTTTATGAAAACCAGAAAAGTTAAAAATGTAAAAATATATCAACATGTATAACAACTCGACTGCAACAATATTTTTAAATGGAACTTAATTTCTCAATATCTCTTGTTGATCCTTTTTGTTTTATTTTCAGTATATTGTGTATAAATATATATTAATGTGCTTATGAAATATTACTTACAGGAATAAAACTCTGCCGTCGAGTGCTAACTTGTTGTTGGGACTCTATGTTGAATGTATTATCAGCTGCTCTACAAGAACCATCCTACTCCAGCAAGAGTCCACGACGTGTAGCATTATTACTTGGTAATGAAGCTGCTAAAGATGCTTTGAGAAGAGATGCTGTAATCTGTAGTCTTGATGCTCTTCAGAGAGCTGCTACTTTAAGCAATGTTCTTGGTAAGGAACTATATTTGACTCTTGTCTAAGTTAAAATTTCTTAGACAAAACACTAAATTTTATTCATAGTTTTTAGACTGATAAACAATAAAAATTTATAATTTTTCACATTCAGTTATGAAGAATTTTGTTAGTTTTTAGACTAATAAACAATAAAAATTTATAATTTTTCACATTCAGTTATGAAGAATTTTGTTAATGTTCTTTGAATAGTTAACCTTTCAAAGCCATTTTTTTTGTATAACAAACACTAATTTTTTAGCAGAAATTGTAATAACACTCCTTCAGCCTAAATTATTTAGTTTTATTTTTAGTATGTTTTTGGTGATCCATTTTCCTCAATTATATTATTTTAGTTCATATTATGTTTATACAAACTTGTATTTGAACTATTTAAAGCAAAAAATAACGTGTAAAATTGATTAAAACATTGTAAATTTTCGAAATAGAACTTTTTGCACTAAAACTTGAGCCCTAGCCCTTTTAATGTGGTCCCGGTCAAAAAACGCAGCCTAACTTGCATTGGACTATTGAGTAACCCCAGGCAAAAAATGGTGAATTTGCATGCATTAACAAAAAAAAAATCATATTTTTCATAAATATGTTCTTTTTTTTTTACCTTAAGTAGTATCTCTGGAACTTAAAATTGTTGAAAATTTTATAAAATATTTATTGTAAAGATTATTTTTATTTAAAAAATCATAAATTATATGGTTTTTGTACTTTAATCTATATTAAATATGTGTAGATATGTACTGGATATTGAAAAGACAAAGTCATTATTTATAACAACGTATCATAAATAATCAGTGAATTTTCATCTTTTTTTTTTTTTTTTTTTTTTTTTTTCAGAATGAAAACAATTTTACACTCACTAAAAACAAATAATAATAGCAATAATCTCAAATAGTCTTCTCACAACTTAAACAGTACTAGCACAAGCTGTCTACTTATACCAGAGCCCATCACATTATATCATGACTTTCAATGCTTAGATATTCATAAATGCAGATTATATTATGAAAGATGATTGTCACAGAAACATTCAACATTTTTATAAAGGACAGATATCTGTGTTATGTGGTGTAAATATAATTAAAAAAGGTTAAAAAAAACCAAGATATATGAAAATTGTCCAGGCGATATATTGGCTAGTGGCAGTATTAAATCGTATGAACTGAGCCAATATATCAGGTAGTAGGGTTATTCACATACATCGTGTGAGCCGTTATATCAGCTCATGAGGCTCAAAAGGTTAAAAAAATGTGTAACCACTTAAATAAGTGATAATAAAATATTGTTTATAATTTTTTACACACCCACACTCAAAACCAAATATTAATCGAGCAAAAAGTATTCCATAAAAATAGCATTTGCATTTATGACAAAAAGGAAATTAATCATGAATTCTGTCCTAGAAAGTCAAATATCTCGAGATAGGCACAAGTTATTTTAATCACATTTTAGTTAACCAAAATGGCAATCTACATCTACAAAAAAATACAGTTCTTGAGTAAATAAGAAAAATGCAACTCAAACATAGTATTTATTATTTTATAATATATAATCAAATTAGTTTTCCAATATTTACAAAGGGATTAAAGAGTTGAATTATTTTTTATTTAGGCATGCAGAACAGGTGTGGAGGAATCTTCTCTTTGCTCGCTTCAGCATCTTGTCCTGATGAATGTACATCTACAACCTCCTCACATCCATCACTTAGTATGTCTCTATCTCTACTTCCAAGACAGAAGAAGCTTCACGTATCACATGCTCTGAGTATGGATGTTATCCTATCCAGAGGTCTAGAACTTGGCAGTCATGCTTCAGATTGTTGGAAACATGTCTTTAGGTACAGGAATAAATTTAATAAAATGAAAAATAATATTATAATAATTTGTTTTTGCCATTCCGAATATTGTTATATTAATTCAAATATATAAGACTTACCGTCGTCAATATTCTGTTTGCTTTGTTCAAACGACTGTTCATGAACGCATTAGAACAGTATGAAATATACAGATATTTCAAAATTGACAGTAACTTGTTGTTAAACGAAAAACTAAACTTTAATTCCAATGCATTGTACGATACCGTGTTAACTCAAGTAGATAACGTAACTCAACCCCTCCTAATGTCGAGCTGTGATACCAGTAATATTCGAGACTCTGTGCAGTAAGGACGTAGACAATGATTCATAAATCAATTTTAATCGTATGTACGTGTAAGTGTTTCGTGTGTAATTTTGCTCTTGTGTAATGTGTATAAGTGTTTGTAATTGACGAAGGGAAACCAGAATACTTTACAACTTGATAATGGCTGAATAGCCGAAACGGCCGTCGTTTGAACGACGCAAACAGAATATTGACGACGGTAAGTCTTATATATTTGAAAAATAATAAACTTCACACAGCTTTTATGCTGACAACAAGACATGAATTTAATTTTATGAAATAAGTGTTATTGATGATGTTTTTTACTTTGGTATCAATATCATGCCTTGTTTACCTTGGTATGGTAATCTGTACAAAATGAGAGTTTTAGGCTAATTCGGAATCTTCAAGTAAAAATATACTTCCAAATAACCATTTCAAATGCTGCTATTTTGAATATTACAAAATCTTAAGACCTAACTTAACCAAATACAGTTTACAAAACAAATTTTACTGAACTCTACTGAAAATACTAGCTAATATATATGGATTATTAGACTTCGAAAAATATAATAGGTTTTAAAAATGGAGGTTGTGTGATTAAAAGGTATAGTTTTAGTAATTTCACTCTTTTAATTTTTATAATAATAAACTATACTGATATTATTTAATATAGATTATATTATACACTGAAGGTTACTACATAATAAATGTTGACATTCATTGAACACCATAGGACTTTTTAAGTGAGATGTTATTTTCTCAAAGTTTATTTTAAAAAGCAACCATTTTAAAATTTACTAATTAAAATTTGTTGGCCAAAAAATTTCATATTATTATTTGAATTTGAATGAACACTCAAAACTTGTTCTTTGAATTATTCTCAGATTGGTGCTCATTTCATGGTCTCAATGATGCCTTAAGGAAGGTTATATTTCCAAAGAAAATTCATTAAAAAAAATATTAGACCTAGCTAATTTTGTTAGTTGATTGTAGAGAGTTAAACATAAGACATCGTAAATGTTGAGGATTGACGATGATTTGTTTATTCAGTGTAATAGTGTAAACATTAGCGGCTTGTGTCAGAAATTCTCAATACAATCACCAAATGAAAGAAAACGCACAACTTTTCATAAGACACACTTTATTTGCAACGGGACAACGTTTTAATGACTAAAACATCATCCTCAGTTGCTACATATATTCAGACCATGGGATTGACACATGCAATACCTTCTGATCTCAATATCATATTTTACTTTTTTTACCTTCATTGAAAATGTCTTTATAAGTAGTAATTCTTTCCCGCAGTTTTATTTTCATATGTATTTATTGTAGACAATTTTGTTGCTATTAGTATTTATTTTTTCTTATTTTAGTAACGATTACCGTATTTAATTATAAATGAAACAAAAACAGTTTTTTAAAAATTTTTATGGTAAAAATTATTTACTGTGATATGATTGAATAATTTCAATATTATGAGTGATATAATATGTTGAAAAATGATTGATTTCTAACATTTAACTAGAAAAGTAGATTTAACTTAAAAGATGTCATTTTTTTACTATTTACCAAACAATTATACTACTAATCTTGTTATACAGTTTTTATCTCATTTTGAAATTAAATTCTTGTTCTAGGTGTTGTTTGCATGTTAGTCAGTTGGAGCATAGTTTTTTCTCTCAAGCAAATAATCAAGGCACCAGCATCAATATACCTAAACTTGGCACCATCAAGTCGACCACTGAGAAGTTGTCTACATCCGATCGTCTCAATTTGAGCTTCACTCCTGAAGATGAAGATGAAGTGTGGTGAGAAATTGCAAAGTTATTTTAAGTGTCTAAAGTAGTGTTTTACCCCATTTTGAGGTGAATAAAGTAACTAAGATTAAAGTAAATTCTCAATTTTCATATAAATTTTCATATAACACCTGAAAACTGTAAAGCTAAATTTAAAAAAATAATCCCAAGTTTAAGATTTATTTAGAATATACAAGTTTCCCTAGTATCCTCAAAGTGATTCAGGATCCCGAAGGGGTTGTATCGGACCACTAAAGAGGGTTGTATCGGACCACTAAAGATGGTTGTATAGGACCACTAAAGAGGGTTGTATCAGACCACTGGAATCTAATTTATCAGTCAAAAACTGACATATGAACAGATTGTCTTGAAGAATTTATACATTTTTCTCCATCAACTCAGGCCTTTTCTTCCTTACTCTTTCTCTCAGCTTGGACAGAACCTTAAGATAATACAACTCTCTGACTTGGTGGTCAATCATTCAACCATGGCCATACCATTGTTATCTGAGAAAACAATCAACTTTGCCTTCTTTAATTTAAATTTGTTCATTCTGGCCCGTTTAATTCTTGATGATGTAGAAGTTTTCCATTGTGTCGATTATGTTTTTGTTTCTATGTTTATGTTTTATGATGATCTTTCCTAAAAGTCAGATTCCACAGAGAGTTGTTCCATGAAGTTAATGCAAATGTATTTCCAGGCATCTTACTATTCTTGACTGAGGTTTGTAGAGACCAGTTTAGCATAGACTTTGCGTATGTTCAATTGGACATGTAAAATTCATCATACACCGTCTTTATCAATGTCTGCTATCATCCGAATGCTTAATCAGTATCGTTTCAAAGGAATTCATTAATTTTACCAACGTTTTGTTTTACGGTGATAGAGGGACTCTATCATTCTTCATTTATTCGTCAATTTGTCAACATTCTATTTGGCAAATTGTTTACGCCATACAAATATACTTGGGCATGTGATATCACATTACCACCATATAAGTACTGCAATAGTTTCAAATAATCGTTTGGCGATTTCTTTAGTTTCATGAATTTTAACAGCCATGATTTCAGCAACACAATTATGCACCTCTTCAATCACTGCTTATAGGCAAACTACAAGTGACTAACTTACCCAGTTTTGTCTTGTCTGCTTATGGAAGTATCAAGGTCATTCATTTAGCTTTTGTCCTCGTTTGCAGTTTGTTTTACCTGCAATATAATTCATAAAAATTTCTCTTCTTATTTTTAAAATAGATATTTCTTATATTTTAATTTTGAAAGGATATTAGATAACAGGTGACTATACAAAACAATAAGTTGATCAATTACTTATTGCATTATATGAGTATAGATACTTAACATGTAATAATATTGATGCTCTTATATTCTTTGTTTGCTGTAATAATTCTTTGTAACAGAAACAAATTTTAATACATTTTCAAACATTCTGAAAGTAGAATATAGTAGACCATTGTCAATAAGAACTCAAATATAAAGTGTAATAGAAATTTAATTTCTTTCAGTATCCTCAATTCAATGAATTAAACAAAAATTTTAAAAACCTTTATAAAACTAAATATGTTCTTCTAACATAAACACTTCTTACAAAGAAAATATATTTTGCAATTATTTTTACTGAATAATTGCTGGTGTTACTGAAGATAAAGGTTGATTCTGGTCAACTACCTGATCTTTAAATCTAATTTTGATTATGGATAAGTCTACCATAGCTCTTTGATAGGCTTCAAGAAACGTAAGGGCTGCAGTTTGTTCAGCAAAACTTATCAGTGCCCTGTAGAACTGACGCTCCATTTTGATATTCTGTAATAATATTTATAGATTGTTAGGATATAAATAGTTAGAGGATAAGAAAAACAAATGATTAATAGTTTGGAATAGGTTTCTTAAAATTACATTGCCGGAAGTTAACAGTTAAAGAATGTTGCATTAGTGAAAACCTCGGATGAATGGACTGAGTGAAGCCGGTCAACAGACTTTGTTGATGTGATGTATTTAACAAGCCGAAAACCAATAAAAAACTACCAACTTAGAACTTCTGGGGACAACGGCATAACAGTTTGAGAAAAATTGTGATCAGTCAAGAAATGAAATGAGATATTATGGTGTGTTGTGATCTAGAAATTAATAGATGGAAGAAATGAGTTGTGATGTGAAGTGAATATGGATAATGGATTTTGGATATTAGATAAATTTAAGTTGTACTAATTTTACGTGTCATTGGGCCCAAAGATATAGATATTATTATTGATTATGTATTTATTGAAGAGTTGTATTAGATAGAAATTCAAGATAATTAAAGGTATCAGATCATAGATTGATTATTGTTTGGTATTATTATTGATGAGTTAGTAAATTTGAATTATATGCATTTTAACCATTGATAATTTTTATATATTTGCATTTAACCCACCTTAACCTTTTAACCTAAAGTGTGGAGCTACTTTTACCTAATTTGCAAGGTTTTGTTTACAATTATTTAAAGTGTGCAAACATTACAGAAAATTGGATTTATTATATATCTTTTTCTTCAGAATAAAATGCAGATTTATAAAATTCTACACTGATTTATTGCATGAATAAAACATAAATCAATAACAAAGAAACCTAAAATTGTTTGCAATTTTTTTTCATATGTTCTATTATGTACAATATTTACAGACTACCCTAAACATAAAACTCTATTTTCTTTCTAAAACACAACTTTAATTTAAAAACACTAAAAATATTGTTATTTTCTCATAAACAAATAACAACGACCACTCATACATTGCTAACTGCAAAAACAACCTGTGATTCAAGCAAAAATTAGGTGATTTATTTTAATTCATAGAAATGAACACAAATTCTCATGCATAGAGTAATAATAAATAGATGGTTTAGACTCTTTAACTATTGATTGAGGGACATTTGACTATAAATGAATGAGATCAACCTCTTTATAATGTCAAATATGCTATGTATCTGAAATTACAACCTACACACTACAGAAAGGGCACAAAAATTCTGATGGTCCAGAATTAGATTTTTAGTCCAATATATTTTTTATAAATATTTGAATATATTATTATAATATTATAATTTAATATGAAAATATAATTTAAATAAATAATATAATAGAGTAAAATTTTCTGTTTTTGACACTCTTCCATTTCATGCTTTATATTTTTAATATTTCTATATATATATATATATATATATATATATATATATATATGTTATTTATTTTGTAATTACCTAAAAAATGAAACATTAGTGTATTCGTTTTTACCTTTTGTTCCAATTTTCACATTTTAACTAAACAAAACATTAAAAAAAAAAAAATCAGAATTAGGATCTTTTAATTTTTTTTTTTTTTTTTTATTTTAAAGGAATGTTTTTGGTTTGTTTTTTATCACACTAGATAGTTCCCCAGACCTTGTGAACAAACTAATGTTTAATATGATAGAGTTTGTTACATCTGCAATTTTTTATTGATTTTTTAAAGTTGCTTCTGCCAAACAATCATATACCAGTATAAAAAATGCATGTACCACTTTTAATTTAAACCCTCCAGCTGTTAGTAAATGCTGCAGTGTATCATGTCTGTTTAATTATCAATGCTAATAGATGCTGCACCGTCTCCAAATTCCAAATTCTCTCCTGTTTTAGAAATTTGGGTATAATTTTTAAAATATTTTATTGTTTGAGGTATTGTATTAAAAAATCTTTGAGCTACATACAAATAAAAACTAGTAAAAGCTTCTTTAAAACAACGAGGTGTTTCTTTGTTATGTTTAAGTATATAAATTGTCATCAGCCAAATTTGGACCACTTTTGAGAAAATATCTTGTAAACATTAAAAATGTATATGAGACAGAGTGAAAGAAAATATAAGTGCCTCAAAAGTTGTAAGGATGGAGAAGTTCTAGGCTGTTTCACCATTGATCTTAAAATGTGCTTCTGTTGTGTCACATTCGGTCTTACAGTTTCAAAGTATGTGTCACCTCAACATTCAATTTCCAACTGTAACTCAGCTTCAGCTAGGGAGGATATAACTTTCTTAGTAAAGAGGCATTCAAATCACTCTTAATATGCATTTTCCAGTTTAATTTATTATCAACAATTACACCTTAATGATTTGTTTATTCCAGTTCCTTTACTACCTCACAATTAATTACAAACACTTAACACATTACATCCAGATCCATAATTTCTGAAGATATTAGCAAAACAATTGTTCCTTTCTAGACAAAAAGTATAGAGTTTTAGATACATTTAGGAACACATTATTTTTCCAAAACCAATAATTCACTAAACGTAAGTCATTTTCCATTAAAAGCCTTAACTCTTTTTAAGAATCCATATAAAACAATGCTGTATCGTCTGCATATGAGTAATTTTACCAGAAATTTAAGCACTACATAAATCGTTAATATATTACAAAAAATACAGCACCCAAAACAGAACCGTGCGGAACACCAGAACGAATTATTGTGCTATTACTATAATAATCATTTATTCATGCACATTGTATTCAATCCTGCAAATAGCTCTGGCATTACTTATTAAATACAACTCTAATTCCTTTTTTAGCGAGAATGATTTACTGTGTTGTAAGATGTTTTAATATCGATAAATAAACCTAAATGTGCTCAATCTTTATCAATCATGATTGGTTCTTTTGAAATTAATACCATTCAAACTAGCATTTCTAGCCCTCAATGCGATCCAGTGGTTTTCAATCTAGTGATATTTTCATTAAGATATTTACAATTGTATAATCAAGTTAGTGTTAAATCACCTGGTCTTCAGTCAACTGTTTTTGTAATTAATTTCTGTTTTGTGTAAATATTGTATAATATATATATATATATATATATATATATATATATATATATATATATATATACATTTTTAGATCCAGAATAGAAAACTTAACACACTGGCTATCTTAGATTATAAAAATTGTATTAGATTTTGTATGGATAGGAGACACAGGCTTACAAAGTGGTCCTTGATATTACTTAATAGTACACAAGTAAGAAAACACACACAAAAACACTAAAGTTCTGAAATTGTGTTACATACTATAGTGAAATATATTAAATTATTATTTTTTTTAAATTCACATTTTGTAGGACTACCATTCATATCATAAACAGATAATTGTTTTCAATGTTTTATGCATGTTCTGTAGAATATTGTGATTACAATGATATTTAATATATAATATTTTTATAAAAGAGATAGTTTATTTTATAATTTGTTTTCTATTTTAATATGAATATCATGAAAAAGATGTAACATTCCAGGTAAAATCGTCAACAGTTGGAGATTTGGAACTTACCAAATTTATAAAAGTTTTTAATTAATATATATATATATATATATATATATATATATATATATGTGGGGAATTATTATTGGTAATGATATAAATCACCGGTTCCCACCTTTTTTCTTTCTTTATACAATATCCTTTACTAATAACATTCCCCACATGTATTTCATAAATCGAGGTTTTACTGACTTTTTCTGATATTTCTGTAAAATATTACAAGGCTTACCTTTATTTTTCCAAATTGTTTAGCCATCCTAACAACATTTTTCTCGCTTGTATCATTTGACAAGTTTTCAACAATAATTATACAGTCATCTGCAGTTGTGAAGTTTTCAGTGCTTGATTCTTGGTCATTCAACAAAAATTCTTCACTCAATTCTAAATTTATTGATGAAGTTTCCATCTGTACAAACATACTTTGATACTTATTTATAAAAATCTCACTTTCCAATAAAATATACCCTTGCTAAGTAAGTCTTAACATAAAAAAATAATTAAACCTCAGTTACAGTCAGTCTTCAGCTTACGAACTTAACATGTTCATAAGTTAAGAAGTATATGAATAAAAAATGCATTACCAGTTCATATGGTAGCATTCCCTATTTTCCATTATTGTATACAGAACTAAATAATAACTGAATACAGTTAACTAAGTTAATCTTTATAAATAAAAACAGAAATGTATGATTCTTGTACTATACTGGTATATAATGTGTTAAAACATTTTTGATCAAACTATAATATTGCTAATTATTACTTTATTTAAAATAGATGTATATCTCTCAAATTCCATCTGCTTTCCTTTTTTCTTACTTGATGGGATGTATATAAATAAATACATAGTTATAGTTTAGTTAGGTTAGGTTAGCTCATCTATCACTGAGGATGGCGACTTTGTCGTTGAAACGTGTTTGATTTAGTAAATATAATTTTTGTGAGAACTTGTGTTCGAATTTTATTCTATCTGATGGAATGTATTTTTGTACCTATAATATGCTATTTGCCTCCAAATAGCAAGACAAAGGAAGCATCTTCTCATAATATCAGACCAATATGTTAAGTCATTTGGAGAGGATATTTTTTACCATAAATACATTTTTGATAAATTTGAAATCATTTTGTAGTTAATATGCAAGATCAAAATATTATAGTTTCCTATTTGTGGTAGACGGCAGGGGAAAAGTATTCCCATTTTAACCTTACAAAACTTTTGTTTTCATGTTTAGATAAAAGCTATGATTACGTTTTCTTTCAGTTATTATCCTTAGATATGGGATACACTAACAAAAAAGAGATTATTGTTATTATTTTTATTTTCACTTTTTTTGTGAAAAAAAAAGGTTTAATTCAAAATGTCTATACAGAAGACAAAAAGAGAAACAGGGAAAAAAGAAACAAGTATTAAAATCCATTCAGCCATTCATCATTTTCTTCAGTAATCCTGAACAGATTTTGATGATCTTTCTTTTGTTTTTATAACTTTAAGAGGTTGTAACAGTTTGATTAACAAAATCCTAATGTGGCTGAGATAGGTGTGAAAGAGTACCTACTACTTAATTTAAACATTATGTCAGCAACCTCTTATAAACTTGGCAAGGGTGATACATTTTTTCCTAATTTACTTGCAACCTATAATGTTTATCATACTTGTGTCTTGACACAATGTTTAACACTCATTAAGCTTCACGATTTTAAGGTATTTATATTTCTAAGACCATCTAATGGTTTATTTTTACTTTTTAGCTAATAATTTTTAACTTGGATTTTTAAGATATGTGATTAATATATTTAGTTCAGATCCTTAGAAAATACATTTGAGCAAAATCATTAGAATCAATTTGTTAACTTGGATGAGCTATAGGCGCACTGTTTGGGCTACAGAGTGACATTATTATAGAAACCACATTTTTTTAACTCAAAAGGTTACAAGGTGGCTATTTTCAAGAAAAATTAGTATCAATTTTCTTACTCTATCAAAACTCTCTCTATTATAAAACATTTTGCAAGAAACTAAACGTTTGCCAACTATCCTTAAATGTCCTAGTGGATTACTGGTTTCAACTGTTAGTTGGTCATCTTCAAGTCCCTGACATCACTCTCCATTTTTTTTATCCAATTTTGGATTTTGTAAAAATAAGAAGGAAAAAAAGAGTGATGTCAGGGACCTGAAGATGACCAACTAATGGTCGAAACCGGTAGTCCACTAGGACATCTAAAGACTGTTGGGATAAGGTAAGAATAACCTAACAATTGAATAAATTCACAAACCTGGAGGCAACAACCTTATGTATATTTAATAAAGAATCAATAAGACATTTTTTACAGGCAAAAATGTAGGTACTACTTTGTATTTGTAAAATTCAATTTAATAAATACCTTCTGTTGATTCTCTTCTATTTTAGACGTTTCATCTAGAGTTAGATTTTGATCAATTGGAAGCATATTGGTCTTAGTTGAACGTTTTCTTCTTCTCCTTTGTGGTTTAATCTTTCTTACTACCGGTACGTAATATGGAACTGAGTGTCTTTTCTGAGAAGCAATACAATTTAAATTAATAATACTATAAATATAAATGAGTTTGAATTGGTTAAAAATTTCGGTTAAATTCTTAAGATGAAGGAGGAATGAAAACTCGGACAATAAATTATGAAATAACCATACAATGAGACATTAACAAAATTTAATCGTCCAATATATTTTACATAGTATTAGTTTTTTAAAGTAAAATAATAATATTTTTTCAAACTATATTATAACTATAATATAGTTTTTCAAACTATATTTGTAACTATAGTATGGTAATTTTTTACCCTAACACAGATTTTCAGGATCTTCATAATAATATCAAAAATAAAAACTTATATTTGCTGGAAATTAAAAGAATCATTGGCATAGATTTAGTGTTAAATGACCAGATTAAAAGTCATTCGCCTTTACTCTCTCCTCTCTTATCTTGCGATGGTGAAACACACCCTCTAACATGGTTAAACAAACATTCTCCTTAGTTTACCACTATTACAATGTGAATTTTGTTTTTCCTTGGTTCTTAGTGACCTTTGCTAACCTAACCTAACCTGTGTCAAGATAATAGAAAAAACCTTGGTATAATAACAAAAGTTATAGTACATGTCTTTTCACGTCCATATCCAGAGCCACTTAAATAAGGTGGAACAACTGCAAGTCAACAACTGTCGTGTTACGGTCTTGTACCTGAGACCACAGTACACATTTTGTTTGATTGCGAGGTTCTTTGGACCTCAGCAACCAGACATAAATTTTGGCAAGAACACTGTGTACAAGATCCTAGAGCTTGTCAAGGGCACTGGGGTCGGTGTGAGATGAAAAAGAAAGGGGAGCATAATAGACTCATAGCCGAAGTGGTGGAGGCTAATAGAGCTTCAGCAATTTGTCCCCAAGGAAATAATAAAAAGAAAAAACATGCCTTTTTGTTTCCACGTAATAAGAATTTCAACAGAGTACCAACTTATTTTAACAAAATAGATATTTTATATAACTCTTTAGAGAATTTTTTGATTTTTTATCGATGAGTAGCAAACTGGTATTTTAGGATGTAGCGACCAGTATGTTTTGTTTAGGTCCTTAAAGACTAAATTTGTGCAAAATTTGATCAATGTGCTTGTTAAATTTAAGAAAATCGAAATTTAAAGTTTTGAACTTATGATAGCTATCCACATATTGAGTTATATAAAAAAAAACTCAAGAAAAATTAACCCCCAAGAAAAGCCACATATCGAATTTAATTAAAGTCCATTCAATAGTTTGTGCTGTATTTTGTTCTGACAAAGAACAGACAGGCATCTTTTCAAAAACCACTTCTTTTGGCTCAGGATGCCTCAAAAAAAATTTCTGTGAAAACTCATCACCAATCTTTATCATAATTTTATCTTATATGAAAAATTTTATAAAAAAACTATTTTTGTTAGATTAACTATGACAATAATAATTATAATAAAAACAGTCGACAATTAATTTTAAAAGGCTTAAAAATACCTGATCTTTCATAATTAAAACAATACCTTTTTTCGCCTCTACAGAACACCAGCAGAAACCAATATGACCTATTTATTTGTCCATAATTAATCAAATTTTAATCTTAACTAAAGAAGAGGGGGAGTGGTGAACTAGATAAAACCATAAACTGATAAGAATCTGTAAAGAAATACAATCTTAAACCCAATATGTATAAAAGATTGCTGATTAAAAATCAACAACTGCAAACACAGGTAAAATCCTGTTTTGTGCTTTAATGATAACAAATCAACCAACAGGTTGGGATTTCATCCTAACAATTTAACCTTCTTGTATTAAACTGTTTTACTTCCTAATTGTATTGAGAATGAAAATATTTTTGTGAATACCTTAAATGACTTGGAGCAAACTACAAAGTCATGTGTAAGAAAATTGAAAATAACTCTGATCTTATTAAATCCTGGAAAATTAATAGTTTACATTTGTTACTTTTTTGTACACCTATGTGGACAAAATATGTTTTTATTATACAACAATATTATAAAAATTGATCCTTAAATTCCAGTAATGGATTGACTTTTAAATTTCAATCTTTTTTTATTCTAAAATAGTTTTTCACCCATGGATCCTACAACAGGTCATTTTTTGTATCTTTAAAAATAGTAGTAGTAGTATCACAGAGTGTGTTGAAGATTTCTGTACTAGGAGTGATAGTGGCTTGCTTTGTGACGTTCTTAATAAGCACGTTATTTATAGTGGCTGTTTTACCAACAAGATTTTATTTTATGTTTTGTTGCACTGAAATATGACAGGTCATGTAGATGTTTACTTTTTTGTTTGTACATTTTTAATGCCATTGTAGGCCTTTTACTGCCTGGGTAGGATTCAGGATGAAAACTTGTCAGATCACCACATTAAATCTATAACAAGGGTTAAGATAGAGTGAGCCTTTGTAGGAGCTACAACCTCCCCCCCCCCCCCAATTTTCTAAAGTATGACTACAATTAGAGCTAATATTTTTATTAATATGTATGTCTAAAGGCGAAAAACCTCTCTAGGTCTATCATTTTAGGAAGCAAGTGCCTATCACTGCTAGGTTAAAATCTGCATCCAGTTATATCCAAATTCATTTTATAGAATAAAAATTAAGAGATTAACTGTAATTTATAACTGCATAACCTCAACAATCACAAACAAAAATTAGTAAAACTAGTTGCAGCCAGGATTTTATTAAAATTTTGAACGTTAAACTTTTCATTGATGTGATAGTTATTAAAAATAATGATATATTTACATAATTTCTACTTCCCTGAGCAATGTTGTGTCATTAATTGTTGACAGCTGTTTCACGTATTTGTATATTAACTTAAAATACACAAAACACTTCATAAATAATTATAAAAACACTCAGACATAATAAAAGTATATTTCA
This sequence comes from Aphrophora alni, assembly GCA_963513935.1. Classification (NCBI taxonomy): domain Eukaryota; kingdom Metazoa; phylum Arthropoda; class Insecta; order Hemiptera; family Aphrophoridae; genus Aphrophora; species Aphrophora alni. The sequence goes on along the minus strand of OY740767.1, from coordinate 26,715,931 downwards.
AAAAACACTACAGTATTTACATATTAGAATAATTTGTTAGAATATGCATCACAAATAGATGAAACAGCTGTCAACTATTAATGACAAAAGATTACTCATGCAAGTAAAAATTATATAAATATATCAATACATGAGCAATCAGTAAGGGTATTTTGATAATAAACAATGAACGCAAAATAATGATCTTTAAATTGAAATAGTTTTTGATAGTTCCTTATTATCGAATGGCCTTCTCCAGTTTGTAATATTTCATTTTGGTAGCTCTGCAAACTGTGTGTATTGATGACAAAATTAAACCCAGTAAACAAACTATTCCAGAAAAACAACAAAATAAATGTGCACCCTATCATACAATGCTGAAAATTTTATTATAATATTAGCTAATTATGTTTATGATATGAGAAAACTGGAAATACAAATTTTGAAAAACAAATATTGGATCCATATTTTCTGTCTTATAGATTAAGTGATCTGAACTTTAACTTACATTTTTCTTTCTTTTCTTGCCACGTCCAGGGAGTTGATTTTGTTCACTAGATCCATATAGTTCATTATACAGTTTTTGTAAAAACAAATCTCCATCCATCAAGTGTAGTTCGAAATAATGCTGAAATTATGAATTAAGAAACAATAGTTTTGGATTTTATGAGATTACATGGTTAAATTTGAAGTTATTTATAATGTATATTAGCCCTATATATATATAAACTAGAGGAAAATATAGAACTTACAGAAAATAAACAACATTTACGTAATTGTGAAAATTTGTTTTGGATTAATTTTATATGTGACCGTCTCCACTTCTTTTGACCAGTGGAAGCTCCGGCTGGCTGGAGACCGCGTACACTTTAGCCGAATCTTGTCAGGATGGGTCAAGGAGTCGGGTTAGGACGCTAATGAACGCACGCAATGCAAGTTAAATTAATTGTTATCTTATCTTTTATTTTAGCGCCGAATTAGAAGAATACAGTAATAATAATAATTTATAAAAAAGACATAACGGCTAGATAAAAGGCCTTAATAGTGGCCGAAAAGCATACCGATTAATTTAGATAGCACGTGGCCGAAAAATGGACTGACCTCGTCCCGTAGCGGTCTGCCGTTCAACGTTCTTCTTGCAGCTCTTGGAACAGACTCACTCCCGGCTCGCTGGTTCAAGCCCTCCACTCCTCGTCTCTCCCCCCTTTAACGTAATCATGCACTGCTCAACAAAATTGCAAGTGCCAATTGATATTTTATTATTTAGAATCCCTTCCCATTACATCCTAATTTACATTTATTATAGTTTTTATTTGGTGGGCTCCTTGGCTGGGCCACATATACATATTTCAATCAATAGGAATGAAAAGATTTCATGAAAAAGTATAATTTTCAAATAGTTCATGAAACTGGTTTGTTTTTTCTATTTTTTACAGTGTCTTATAAAGTTACAATATTTTGATGGAAGTGGCGTGTGCTGGCTACATTGTCGCTACAGCTGAGCTTGTTTCAGTGGCTTATTATAGTTTGCTTTAAAGAGAATTGTTGTTTTATTTCAATTGTTTTATGAGCCTATTATTATATAAAATTTAAGTTTTGTTTATTTCAAGGGAACTATTTAATTTACGCAGCCTAGTACAAAACACTGTGTCTCCAACCAAGATTGGTGTGTAGGCCTAGGTCTACACAATTTTATAACAATACATTATTTATTTATAAAAAAAAAATTAGAAATAATTTTCAATAACATTTGGAGTAATGAGGTGAAGTTTAGCTGCAACAAAATTGTTTTTCCAAATACTTTTTAGGCTCAAAAGACGAAAGTGCTATATACCAAGAATGGCCCTTTTCCAACAAATGCCTGTATTGTAATTGAATGGCAATAAGTAAATAAATCTATCAAATGATATTCTTTTAGTACAAAATTTATACAATTTTTGTGTTTAATTAAATTTGTAATATTATAACATTCAGCTTAGTTGCAACAAAAAGTATTTTTAAAGATTTTTTTGGGTTCTAAAGTTAGAATTTAAAATTTGTTTCAAAAACTTTTGATATTCTTTCATGTTTAAGTTTTTAACAAAAACCAAAAGCAACATTCTAACACAAAAACTAAGGAAAATACGATGGTTTATATGTAAATGTACAAAAACTGCCAAAATGGCCCCGGCATTTCAGCGTCACTCGCGTGCACAAAGCACTGGCGGTCGACACCTCTGGTGCACGGCCTCTCTCCCGTCTGTTAACGTCAATTTGCTGGTGGTCAAAGAGTTAAAAAAGTAAGATGGAAAGACCTTAAGATAAAAACTCCTAATTTTTGGAATATTCTAATAGTGTCAAGGCTGGAAGAGGACAAGAGTTGGTCAAGAAAGACCTGATAGGAAAGATGAAAGATGTAATAATTCAAAAATTAGATGAAGTTACTATTTAATGTTATTCATTTGTTAATTTGCTCGTCTATAGGGCGCCAGGTTTGCTTTAGCATACCAATTTTGAAAAAAGAATGAATTTAAATATTTAAAAGAAAGAAAAATTATCTGGGGTCGTAAGTTCTTTTCACAGTGTACTTACAGTGATATTTGGTATTTAATGAAAACACTTGTCTCTGAAATGTTAACATAAAGATTTATTAAACTATTAAAGAAACATCCTACAAATTATTATTAACAACAAAAAAAATCATATTATAAATACTAGTTATCCTTTTTAATTTCAATAACAAATTATGAATTTATATTTCCTTTATTTCTTTCTTTCAAATTAATTAATTTTATCTTTAAAAATGCTTTTACCAATAAAATTGTTGCAACAGGAATTTACTTTTTATTGAAATTTAAATCATTATAAAGATCTCAGATGGAGATTTACTTCAATTATTAAAATTTTATTATTTTATCTATCAATTTATTTCCTTTTAAAATATTTATGAAACAGATTAAAAAATTTAAACATGTATAGCAAAATATATCAAAACATAATATAAATACTTAGTCCTAATTTAACATATGGTGTTTATACCAGAACACCCATTTGCACTCAAATTGTCCAAAGATATTAATTCCAGATGTCCTGAGACTTGTAGATTACAGCAAGCGTTGTTTCCTGAAAAGTTCATGTTTCGAATATTCACCCAGCACTCTAGGAATGTTATTTTTTGTACGACAATCATAACATTCATCATTAATAAAAGAATGTTCACTTCGATACAAAGTTTTTTGCCACGTGCTAAACGATCCGTTTAAGACACTCATTTACAGTACACAGTCTCTTATTCTTTGAAATCTTATAAATTCGAGTGTTCATTAAGTTTCTTTTTTTTTATATTCACCGTCTAATTAAATACTTTATACTAATTTTCTCATAAATATTGTTTGTCACTTAGAATACAGTAAGTCTATTACTTTCAAACACGTTTACATTGTCATTAGAAGCGTCCATTATCACTTCCTATCCATTTTCTGCTAAATTAGTCTCTACTAGACTCTCAAAAAACACAACCATTCTCCACCAAGCTCTGATCTAGACTTTTTTAGAAACAACCTGTCACTCCTAACGCTGGACTCAGACTGACGTTACCATGAGGCAAATTCTTACTTCCGAAAGGCGTTCCTTCCGGTTACTGTTCTCACGTTTTACCGCACTGCCGTAAAAATACACATATTTTACATAACAAAACAATTAAACTAAATTATATTAAAATTGAACATGGTTATTTATACTTTTGTCTTGAAAATCCATTTTTCTTTTATAAATGACGTTACTAAATTTAAATTGTTATTTGAATCTCTTATCTCTTTGGCTTAACCGCGTCTTTCAAATGAGTCTATATTAAAATCTGACTTTTCACATTGTCACAAAACCCCACAAGGTTTGTATTTCAATACAGGTATTGGAATACAAAGCTTTTATACATATAAATTTCAAATCGAGAAAAAAAATTAATGGATGTTCAAGACATTTCATTTCAGAAGTTAAGGACCTCTTGAAAGAAAAAGAAATACCCCTTGTGTATTTTTTTTTTTGGAAAGATTCTCTTTTGACATGAAAAAAAAATAAAATCTATTTGCTAAAGTCCTATTTCACTATCTCAGTTTGTTTGAGTCATCATAACTCATAAATATTAAAATATACGAATCAATTAGTGCTAAGCCTTATCTCTATTTATCCAATAAAACCCATCATCATTTTCCTTTTCAACCTCGTTGGCTGAAACTTTCCATCAACATTTTTTGTTGACAGGATCCCGTCACTCAAAGCTTATCTCCCAGACAGCCGTCTATATACTTTTTCTACGTCTCATCCTCTTTGCCAAGACGACATTTCTACATCCTTTGAAAATCTACATCCATCTCACACTATTCATCTAAATCATTTTTTAACTTAACACAATTTAAATTTAAAACCTCTCATTTTCAATTAACATTTTTACGAAAATTATTTACTTATTACTCAACATTACTTCAATTCACTTTAAAACTTTTCAATTCAGACTTTATATTATTATTTATTTTAGTTTAAATCCAATAACTATTTATTCTTACTTAAAATCTCAATTCTCCTGTATCTTGCTGGGATAACATGTTAGCTACTGATTTTACAATTACAAAAAACTCTTTTCTTCAACTAAAATTCAAAATATAACATCATTATTATCAAAAAAAATAAAATTACTTACAAAACTCATCTATTTATTTCAAAATTACCTCTTTACAATTGTTTCATCTTTCAGTATCCTGTCTTAAAATTATTTCCATCTTATCTTTCATATTTTAATAATTCAAGTTGCATTAATCCCCAAAAAACCTCTTTATCATTCATTTATCCCTTTATCTCAACGTAGCTTCCTTTAAAAAATCATGATAACCGTCGTTTATTCGCAGAATTCCTCAAATCTCCCTTTATCTCATTAAAAATCGTCGCATATTTCCTTTATTTCATTAAAATCGTCGTATATTTCCTTTATTTCATCGCAGTACTCAAAAAACCTCTTAAAAACTAAAAAATTAACCATCAATGCAACTTAACTACCTTCTTTATAAAAGTTTATTAACAGAACAACTTCATTTTAAATACCACTTTACTCAACAATTCTGTAAAGTCATCATCTTCATATAAAAACTCAAAAATTCTTTCATTTAAATTACTTCATTAAAATCTCCCTTGTCATCAATCACTTAAATACAAAAAACTTATAAAAAATAAAAAATTATCATTGCTTTCCCAGCTAACACCGTATTTCATCAAAATCTTTAGACACCTTTATCAAATAACTGCTTAACATCATTTATTATTTCAAATTCCATTATTATTTATTTAAAAAACACTACTTATTTATCCTTTCTATCAAATTCATTAAAATCTCTCTACTTATTATTAATTTATTACTCCTTCCTTTAAAAAACAAAAACTTAACCTCCTTTACTCATCATTTAACATCAAAAAAAAACTTAAAAACTTTATTATTATCTATCTTGGCAAAACTCACATAAATTCTCAAACTTCACACAACTATTCTTCACATTCTCAAATCATAAATCACTTAAAACTAACAATTTTTTATCATTTTATTATCAAATAATTCTTAATATTTAAAACATCAAAACATACAACTTATCGTTTTACAATTTAACATCTAATTACCCACTCTAATCAGTTAATTAACATTTTTACAGTTTTATAAAACTTTTCGTTTTATTTTATAAAAAACTTCTCCCTTCTGTCACGTCCGGTTTATTTTTAAATATATACAGATTGATCACTTCTATATATCCTACAATTTGTTTTCAATCAACATCTGTCTAAAATTTATTACATGAAGTTTTTTTTTATGTAATAATGTCACACTTTTTTATGCATTTTTCTTCCTAACCTCTCCTACATAGGTTCTTCTAACCGTCTACTTTATACCGTGCATACTTCTAATTGCTCTTTAGACTCTTACACAGAGTAACATGTTGTGACGTTGAAATGTGCAGTGGTTGAATGCAATATCCCTACTTGATTCAAGATAAAACCCAAAACACATCCCTATTTCACAACACACCCTCTTATGCAGTCTCAGAATGCCTTATTCTTACGAATAAAACATTCTATATTAACTACACAAACGCCTACCTCCTCCCAAATGTTCATGTACTCCTTAAATGCACATACTCGAAGAAAATTTTAAAATTCATAAAAAATTTCATTTAAATTATATCATCCGAAGTTGAAATAATGTTTATTTTACCAATCTTATTACTAGCATCGTTGATTTTCTGATTATGTATTCCTTTCTAGATGTTATTATTCAAATTCAAAAAGAAATTTTATTTTTAAAACTTATTCTAAGTTTTCTACTTAGAAATTTTACTTTTAATTCTATTAAAGTTATTTAAGTAATCTACTTTCGTTCTTATTTACTTTATTTAAAACCAATTCTCCTTTATTTAAGTAGTTTTTTATTTGAAAACGCAAGTTAATTTTCGATTATACGTCAAAAGTTTTTTTTTTTTATTTTCCTAGACAGCACTTTGGCAACACCCTATATTTCGTCGCAATGTCATGCAAAGGAATTCCAGGCTTGCTTTAAGCATAAACAAGTCCCCTCGATATGAGACAATCCTTATCTGTCTACTGATAAGACATGAAGACCTTTTGGTTCCAATACGATCTGCAAATGAATCTCAACTCTCTCTCGTCACATTTTATTGAATATTTAATATTGAATATTATTTCTTCAACACTACACTGGATCTTTGCCTCGAACCAACTTCCTTATCTATGTCACGTAAAATCAATATTTATTCCTTTCACAAACATACAGAGTTATTTTACTAACAATCTTGCAGCTCCAATGATCCTCTCATCTAACATTTTCAAATATTCTAGTTGGCCTTAAAAGTTTTCTTACATGACACAATTTGTTTTTTTTTTAATGTTCTGTTTTCAAATCAACTTATTCATTTAACGTTAAAATTTATTATTATCAATTCTTTAATTATTTATGAAATATATTTCCTTAATTGAGTGACATTGTATGTCCCTTTAATTACTTTAGAGTCTATTGTACTAATCACATATGCATTTTCTAATTTAATTTTTAAAACTTTAAACGGACCTTGATACAATAAGAAAAATTTCTTTATTTCTCTCCTCAAATTTGATGACAGATAGTGATTTTTAACCAAAACTAAATCTCCTACCTCAAATTTTGTTGGTTTTAGTTTTTTATCATGATATTTTTTCCGCTGATTTGCTTTTAACTTCAAACGTCTTCTCGCTAAAACTATTTTTTCTTCAAAATCTATTATTTTTCCCGGAGGAAATTTGCATACTTGGTTATAAATGCGCGGACACTCCTTTTTAAACATAATTTCATACGGACTATCATTGATGGATTCGTGTATGGATTGATTCATACAATTTTCTATAAATTTTACATAAAGCGGCCATTTTGTGTGTTTATTGTGTACATAAGTCCTAAACATTCGACCTAGTTCTCTCATGCAACGCTCACTGGGATTCGACTGAGGATGATATACTGATGTGTGCCTAACTTGAATATTATTATTTATTAATTTCTCTTTCCAAATTCGTGATTGAAACTGACTACCGTGGTCACTTATAATTATTTTTGGTTTCCCTATTTCCTTTACATATTCATTGATTATTTTATTTACTAAAACTGTCCCAATTGCTCTTTTTATAGTATATAATTTTATAAATTTCGAAAAAACATCCAGTACTACAAATATATATTTAACCCCACCACTTCCAGTTGGTAATTCTCCAAATAAATCCACTGCTACTAAATCTAATACATTTTCGGGTAAGATGTTCACCATTAATCCTTCATTTTTTATATTTGATACTTTAGTTTTTTGACATAAATCGCATGGCCTAATTTGTAATTTTATTTGTTTTTCTAAATTTGGGAATTCGTATAGTCCTTTTAATATTTTATAACACTTTCCCGCACCAATATGTCCGTATCTTTCATGACAATCATTAATTACAATTTCTATTAAAGATTTTGTTAAACAAATTTTGTGAATTTCATTTTTCTTTGACTTTTTAAATAAAACACCATTATAGATAACATAACATTCTCTTAACTTATTAAATTTAACAGATTGGTCTTCTAATAATTTAATAATTCTTATACAATATTCATCTTGACTTTGTTCCAAATTTAAACGTTTAAAGGCATTTCTTAAAATTCTATCTTGTTTTGCTAAATTTTTATCAATTTGTGTTTGAAAAATTTTAATTAAATGTTCATCTCCTGTCTTGATGACTTCATTGTGATCCGTTCGCGAAATAACATCTGCTACAATATTTTCCTTCCCTGGACAATACTCAATTTCCAAGTTATACTCCTGTAAAAACAATATCCATCTCAGAAGTCTACCATGTGTTAATTTACAGTTCTTTAAAAAGGTCAAAGCTTTATGGTCAGAACGTATAGTCGTTTTATTTCCTAATACATAATTTCTAAACTTTTTACATGCGAAGACTATACTCAACAATTCTTTCTCTGTAACCGTGTAATTAATCTCACTATTTTGTAAAGTTCTGCTTGCGAACGCAATGACCAGATGTTCATTATTTACGTCCACTTGATACAATATGGCTGCTAAAGCTTTATCCGAAGCATCTGTGTTTAAATAGAAAGGCTCTTGGAAATTAGGGTGTTGTAAAATTATCGTTTCTAAGAAAACCTGTTTTATTCTTTCAAATGTATGTCTGTCTTTCTCTGTCCAATTCCAAATTTTGTTATTATTCCCTAAAAGATGTGTGAATTTACTAGTTAACTCTGCATAATTTTGTTGAAACTTCCTGTAATAATTACATAAGCCTAAAAAACTTTGTAATTGTTTTATATTTTTTGGTGTGGGAAAATCTTGTATTATTTTAATTTTTTCTTGGTCTGGCTCTATTCCTATATCTGATATATTATATCCTAAAAACTTTATACCTTTTTTGCAAAAAACAGACTTTTTTATTTTAATAGTTACATTATAAGTTTTAAGTCTTTCAAATAACTTTCGCAAATGTCTCATATGCTCTTCAAACGATTTTGACGCTATACATACATCATCTACATAAACTGTTGTGAATTCCAAAACTTCAGGCCCTAACACCATACTTAATCCTTTTTTAAATAATGAAGTACTAACATTTAAACCAAAAGGGAGTCTTTTGAACTGTAAATTTCTACCATTGAATACAAAAGCAACATATCTTCTAGATTGTTCGTCTAATTCTATCTGCCAAAAACCACTGACCAAATCTATACTAGAAATATATTTAACTCCTTCAAACCTTTGCAATATATCATCTATCTGTTCAGGTGCTTCTCGATCTGGTATTATTATTTGATTTGCTTGCCTAGCATCTAAACATAGTCTTATGGACGAATCTTTCTTAATTACACATACTAATGGGTTCGAAAATGGGCTATTTGAATCTTCTATTATATCATTGTCAATCATTTTTTGAATTTCCTTAGCTACAGCTTCCTTTTTTGAATGTGGTATTGCATAAGATTTATTTATAAATTTACTATCTTCCTTTACATTTAATTTAGCTTTATAATTTAACATCTTTCCTGGCTGATCCGAAAATACTTCTTTAAAATCATTTAATACAGTTTTTAATTCTCGTTTTTCACTATCTAAATTTAAGTTACTTTCTTCTAAAATTTTCTCTACAATTTGTGTCCATTCTACATCTTCATAGTTATTTTCATAATATTTTGAATCAAATTCTTGAAAAAAGTTTGTAGCTACATCATTAATTTGCAATTCTTCATAGTCATAGTCTGTCTCATCATAACAATTTATTTCTGCTTTAGTCCTACACAATTTTAATTTATAACATTCTACTTGCGAAATTTGTTTTCTAAACTTTGTTTGAATTATTTTCTCCTCTACATTAAATTCAATCTTTTCTTCATCAAAATCAATCTGAGCCTTCTTTTGTTTTAAAAAATCACATCCTATAATCATTTCAATATTTAGACCTCTAACAATTAAAAAATTTACTGCAACTACATCTTTTCCAATTTCTACATCTATAAAAGCTTGTTTTGTAATCCTCTTGCTACGCACACCTGTTACTCCTACTATTGTTAAATTACATACTGGTAATTCCAAAATTTTATCATTATTTATAATTAGTTTCTTATAAATTTCTTCATTCATAACAGTAATTTCTGAACCTGTATCAATTAAACATTTAAATTCTTCTTTATTAATCTTCACATCAATTTCAATTAACTCTCCTTTTATAGGCTGTATGCTTACATTATTATAATTTTCTTCATTTAACAACTCTTCTCTAATGTCTACATCAATGTTATTATTACTTTTGGTTATTATTGATGAAATTGTATTTTTTGAATTTACTATTTTAGGCCTATTTTGATTTTTAGACAACAAAGCTTGGGCCCTATTCACTGTTGTCCATTTTGGTTTCCCTGTGGTCTATTACCATTTCCCTTATTTCCCTGATCATATCTCTTTTGTTGAAAATTTGGCCTAAAACCTTGATTCATACCATTACCATTTGCCCTATTGAAATTTTGTTGATTTGTTAACATGGGCCTATTATTGTTATTTTGCATATTAGGTGGTGGAAATCTAGTAAAATTATTAGGTCCCCTAAACCTATTCTCTCCCCTTGTCTCTTGAAAATGAGGTGGTGCCCTAAATCGAAATCCTTCCTGTCCTAATTGCTGTGGTTGAAAATTTTTATACATAGGTCTGTCCCTATTCATCCTATTGTCCCCCTGTCTTGTCCTATCTGGTCCTAATAACTTTTGACTTTCTTGCCAACTTAAAATTAACTTTTCTAGGTCATTAACATTTTTAGGCCTAGCTGCTAACATCATTAACTCTAGTTTTTCAGGCATTTTCCTACTTATATGTCTTACAAATGTATCCATAGACATGGGCGGATCTAAAAATTGTGTCTTATTATATAGGCTCATCACATATCTAAATACTTCTTCCATCGGTCCCCTAAAATAGCTTCCTACCAATAACTTAGTTTTCAGTTGTTCCTGTTTCTCTTCAGACCAGAACCTATCTAGAAATGCTACCCTAAACTCTTCAAAACTACCCCACTCATTTTTGTGTGCTTCAAACCATAACTCTGCTTCACCTTTAAAGTATTTCCTTAAACAACCTAGCTTTATCTTCCATTGTCCCCCATTTATTTTGTTAAATGTCTCTATAGCTTCTATAAATACCTTCGGGTGCGGTTCTAACCTTTCATTTTGAAACTCTGGGATTATAGTCTCATTAATTATGTTCGCACTTGTATAAGTACCCTGACTTATGCTACCCTGTTCGATAAAATTCTCCCTTATTTTTTGCATAAACTCTCCTTCGAATTTTAAATTTAGGCTATTAATCTGGTCCTCTACATTGTTTTTTAACTCTAAAATTTCTTGTTTTTCTAGATTCTTCTGTTTTCCTACTTCTAAGTCTAACAACGTTATTTTTTCATCCGTTTTTCCTAGCTGCATCTCAAACTTATCTACTCTATTGTTCACATCACTCTTAACCTCTAAAATTTCTTTACAAATTTTGTTCTCAACAACTTTTAGATTATTTTTTGCTTCTATTTGATTACTTAACAACTTTACTTCCGTCTCAGATTTAACATTATCAATTTCCTTAACTATGCTACATATTTTGTCAGACATATCTATTTCAACTTTAACAATTTTTTCATCAAAATTATTTTCTATATCTAACCTAGTTTGCTTAATTTCTTGTCTTAGGCCCTGTTCTACATTTACATAACCTTCTTTAAATTCTGCCCTACTCTCTTCAAATTTTTTGTACATTTCTTCTTTTAAATCTAAATTATCTTGTCTTAGTTCTAATTTACTCTGTTTCAGGTCATTATCTATCTTATCAAGTTTGACATTATTCTGTTCAAGTTTAATATTAAAATTCTCTAGTTTTTTATTAATTTCTAGCTTATTCTGATCAAATTTATTACTTATTTCTTTTAATTCCAAATTGTTTTGATCAAACCTATTATTTATACATTCAAACTTCTTATCATTATCTCGTCTTAATTCTAGACTACCTTGATCAATTTTATTGTGTAAAACTACATTATTTTGTTTTGTTTCTAAGCTATTTTGTTCAAACCTTAAACTATTTTGTTCCATTTTTTCCATCATTACTTTTAACATACTCTTAATCTCTAAATCTTGATCATTATTTTTCACACTCTCATCCATCCTAACCTCTTCAGCTCTTAAATCCTTATCTGAATTTTCCTTTACAGTTTCTACCCCTGGTGTTTCTACTATTTTTTTATTTATATCTTCACACTGTTGTTTACTATTTAGAATCCTATCACTATCAAATCCATTAAAATCCGAACCTGAACTACTATTTACGTTCACACTTGAACGTCTACTATTATTACTACTACCTATTTCTTGATCTAAAAAATTTTGTGCAAATTGTTCATTTGTTTGCTCATTACTTTGCGATTCCTTCTCTAAATTATCAAAAATATCCCCTGTAAATTCCAATGGCTCTATATTATTTAAAGAATTTTGATTTCCTAACCCTACCTGTTCATCACTATTATTTACATTTACAATTTCTGACTCCATTTTTATCTTACTATATTTAACACAAAAAATTTTAAAAAAGAATCTTTCTTATTATTATAAAGAGAGTCCTTACCTTGATTTCAAGAATTCTCATTACCAAAATCACTGTTTATTTCGACTAAAAAGGCCCACAGTTGCGGCGACATTTGTAATAATTCAAAAATTAGATGAAGTTACTATTTAATGTTATTCATTTGTTAATTTGCTCGTCTATAGGGCGCCAGGTTTGCTTTAGCATACCAATTTTGAAAAAAGAATGAATTTAAATATTTAAAAGAAAGAAAAATTATCTGGGGTCGTAAGTTCTTTTCACAGTGTACTTACAGTGATATTTGGTATTTAATGAAAACACTTGTCTCTGAAATGTTAACATAAAGATTTATTAAACTATTAAAGAAACATCCTACAAATTATTATTAACAACAAAAAAAATCATATTATAAATACTAGTTATCCTTTTTAATTTCAATAACAAATTATGAATTTATATTTCCTTTATTTCTTTCTTTCAAATTAATTAATTTTATCTTTAAAAATGCTTTTACCAATAAAATTGTTGCAACAGGAATTTACTTTTTATTGAAATTTAAATCATTATAAAGATCTCAGATGGAGATTTACTTCAATTATTAAAATTTTATTATTTTATCTATCAATTTATTTCCTTTTAAAATATTTATGAAACAGATTAAAAAATTTAAACATGTATAGCAAAATATATCAAAACATAATATAAATACTTAGTCCTAATTTAACATATGGTGTTTATACCAGAACACCCATTTGCACTCAAATTGTCCAAAGATATTAATTCCAGATGTCCTGAGACTTGTAGATTACAGCAAGCGTTGTTTCCTGAAAAGTTCATGTTTCGAATATTCACCCAGCACTCTAGGAATGTTATTTTTTGTACGACAATCATAACATTCATCATTAATAAAAGAATGTTCACTTCGATACAAAGTTTTTTGCCACGTGCTAAACGATCCGTTTAAGACACTCATTTACAGTACACAGTCTCTTATTCTTTGAAATCTTATAAATTCGAGTGTTCATTAAGTTTCTTTTTTTTTATATTCACCGTCTAATTAAATACTTTATACTAATTTTCTCATAAATATTGTTTGTCACTTAGAATACAGTAAGTCTATTACTTTCAAACACGTTTACATTGTCATTAGAAGCGTCCATTATCACTTCCTATCCATTTTCTGCTAAATTAGTCTCTACTAGACTCTCAAAAAACACAACCATTCTCCACCAAGCTCTGATCTAGACTTTTTTAGAAACAACCTGTCACTCCTAACGCTGGACTCAGACTGACGTTACCATGAGGCAAATTCTTACTTCCGAAAGGCGTTCCTTCCGGTTACTGTTCTCACGTTTTACCGCACTGCCGTAAAAATACACATATTTTACATAACAAAACAATTAAACTAAATTATATTAAAATTGAACATGGTTATTTATACTTTTGTCTTGAAAATCCATTTTTCTTTTATAAATGACGTTACTAAATTTAAATTGTTATTTGAATCTCTTATCTCTTTGGCTTAACCGCGTCTTTCAAATGAGTCTATATTAAAATCTGACTTTTCACATTGTCACAAAGAGAGGGATCTAATCCAAGACTACATGAAGCAAAATGTAAATCGAGCTAAATCCCTCAATATTGCCATGCTCGTAAGTACTCACTATAAGTGGCCCCTAATGGTCCAACTGTTAGTAAAACTGAGCCTATACATCAAATTAGATTAAAATCTTTAAGGCTTCTATTAATACTCTTATCAAAGCCAAATAGTGGAAAATTACTTGTATTGGTAGACTCAATAGAAATTTCATACTCTTGCATATCTATGTTTCGATGGAAGAGATTACTAATACAGTATAACTAAAATTGTGGTATTAAAAATTCACTATTATTTTTATAATAAATAATAAATCTCTATGTATTAAAATGTTGAATTTCTTTTAAAATATTCAAATTTTCCATGTTATCATGACCATTAACAGTCTTAATGTTAATATTATTTTTAAGTCATGGTACCTTTTAGTTAAAATTATTTAGACCTTACCTTAAAAACAATATGTAAGTGTATATAGAGGTTGTTTTTTGATTGATTCCTAAGCCAATAACTTATTTCTGGTAATAGGATAGCATAATCTATATTGAACGAAGTAGGCCTACTACACTTTGAGGTAGTATTTTGTGAATAATAAAAATGGCAGAAAAGCAACTAAAAAGTTTTTGTTATGATGGGATTGTTTGTATTCCTCTATTTTCATAATTATTGTGGTGCTATCATATGATGTTATATCCAAAACAGATGCTTTTGTATGGTTTTTATTTACCAGCTTTTTAAAAGTTATCACTTTTACTTAAGTATTTTACTGTTTATATTTATTTAAAGTGTAGAGTGTGGCTTAAACATTAAATACATAAATAATAATAAGCAAATACAACATATAATTTTATGATAGTAACAACAATCATCTGTCTTATTTTCATTTAGCTTTTTCAAGAAGGTGTTTATTTTGATTAGGTTTTGTGAAAAAATTTGTAGCTTTTTTAGCTTAAGACGTTATGGAAGATTAAATAAACTGTATACACGAAATATTAATTGTTTATCCCTATTCCAAATATGTCATGAGTTTTTGGCAAAAAGTGAAAATGAGCTATGAAGTCTTGGAAGCTCAAGTATATCAAAATTTACCTAAACTATTTAGATTAAACTTAGGTAAATAAAATTTATATAGTAGAGGAAGGTATGCTATTTAATATTACTTGATTCATCACCATGACATCATCTTCCCTAAGTATCAAAATTATATCGCCTTGAAAATTATGAACATCCACATTTGACCCATATTTTAAATGTTAATTCAGATGAAATGAACAACACTTGTGTAAATCTCTTTTATTAAATGAAATAAAACACAATTTCCACAAATACTTCATATGTAACGAGACATCAATGACTAAGAAGCGATCATTGTCAGTGTTGTCATTGAAACTCTGTTTTGTTTTGTTATAAATAAAATGTTAATTGAGGAAAATTTGTATTTTCTTTCATGTGATCGTTGTTAATTATTCTATTTTTGATTAGTTAATATTCTCAAATTTAATTTCCTTGTGTTCTTTAAAATTTTGCTTCACAAATTAATTTAATATTTCTGGTATTTGTGTTTGAACATTTTTAATCTCTTTTGCAATGAGTCTTATGTTGCGTTATTACAAATATAATTGAGAAGAGACAAAAATAATGCACTGGGAAAAAAATAATTGAAGCCTATATATAAAGTTATCGGACAATCCTATCAACCAAACCAGTTTATAAATAAACTCATTATGGCTTCCTTTAATAAAAACAGAAATAATAGTCGGAATTAAATTTTTTTTCTACTCTAAATAAGACTGAAATTTTGCTACTTATTCCGCAGTGGGAATCATGATGCGGATCGAAGATTAAACTCTTCAAAAAGAGGGCAAAAGGTAATTTACCATGATAAACAGTTAAATCCATCCCTTACTCTCAGCTCCATCCCTTTGCAATCAGTTGTTTGCCATCCTTTTGTTTGTATTTAGTCAGGTTTAATTTTTCATGCCTAATTTTAAGCTTGAATTCATTGGTTAGCTTATAGATTTAGTTTTCGTTTTCATTATGACCCTAGGGTATTAGGTTATGCTGCTGTTTCTCTCTTTTATGTATTAGTTTTCATATACACAAATGGCAATTGTGTGATTAAATCGTATTCATAATATGAATGATTCACCTTTATCAAATAACTTGAAAATCAAAATTAAAGGTAGGCTTTGATATTTTGTCACACACAAAAATGGTGAAATTATCTTTATATGACTAGGTTTTCTATTAACACTGTATCAAAAATTAAATTTTTAAATATTGTGAACATAAAATATATAATTTATTCTACTATAACAATTGTATTTAATATTTCAGTGTGGATGTCTACAGCTTCTTAGCATCACCAACAAGTCCTAACACTCAATCAGGTTCTGTTATCGAACTGGTTGCACAAAGTAAAGCTGATAGCACTTCTCATGGTATTCTCTCTCAGGATTATGCTGCAAAGATTATTTGTGTTTTGTCACTGCATGTTGACAGGTAAGCTACTTTGTTGGTCACTTTAGGTTAAGGACATGTAGATCAGCTCATGGTGGACCTAGTTGGTTGCTGTTGTGCTAAATTAGATGAATTGTACTAAGGTAGTTGTCACAATCTGCTAGGTCTAATACCATTACAAGTAAAATCTTTAATTTCTGTTCCTGGTTTCCACCTCATTTTCTTTAGGTATGATATATGTAGTAATGATAATCGAAGACATCCTAATTTTTTCAATGACCATTGAACAGTAGTTCACAAATTTAACAACATTTGCTTTAACTTGAAAATATAAAGAAGTTAAAGGAGATGCAGTTAAATTTAAGATGTGGCATGTTTGATGTAAAATGAACTATAAGAACATAGTCCACCAAAAACAATTTTTTTTTTTAAATCCATGTTTACTGCATCAATCCAAAGTAGTAAGATTCACCTTCTTAAGCATATATGAAAGATAATGTAATTATTTAATTTAGAGCTAAGGTATGTAAACCCCAACCTACCTCCAAAGTTTAGCTGTCAATATTTTAGGTGTATTTTAAAGATGTAGTTAATAAGGGATTATATTAGAATTAATGTAGTATGACCATATTCAGCAGTAGAGTAATTCTTTTATTTGGAACACATATTTTCTTTTGACAAAGAAAAAAATCAAATAATTGGTGTTACCAATGATACAATGATATTTATAGAATGTTTATACAAGAATTTATGTATTTCATATTTATATTTTTATAAAACATATTTTGTTTTTGTATTTAGTTTCTTGTCCTTGTGAAACCAGATGATTTAAATTATGTCTGTCTTTTAATAATATATGTGATTGGACCTGAATTGATATTCAAATCCTCATATTATGGTAATATTTGTCAAATTAAAGCAAAATAAAATAAATGGAGAACAAAATCACTAAAATAGATATAGTTACTGTTTACTGCTATTTTGTATTTGAGTTAATTTTGTTAGATAATAATTGTAGATATTAGAAATAGATTAGAGTGTAATAGGGCACATAGCCAATTGTCTTAGAATCTATATATTAGAAATAATAATTGTAATAACAGTTTAAAATATTTTGTTATGTGTGCGTATTAAGAACAACTCCTTGCAGGACAAAGTGACAGTGAAATATTCTGTGACAGGCATGGGCCAACATCGTTGTAAGGGGCTCCCACGTGACAAAGGGAACCTACAACAAAAATAGGTTTCAGTTGTTTAGCAGACTTAATCGAATTAAGACATGGAATTATCCACTTATTTCAATTTCATTTAATAAAGTAAACCAACATAGGTTGTAGATAAATTTAACTAATCAGTTTTCAATCATTCTATACAGTCCTCTAATTAATTTACCAGTGTTTAATAAATATAGTACATTATATACTATGTTATTTGTTTAATAAAAATTCCAAAACTTTAGACACCCATTTCAACAGCCACACATTAATTAACTTGATTTTTTCCTACCACAATATGTTTTATAGTTTAAAAAGTACAAGGAAACTACACTTGTTGTGTTTGTATCTGCCATTCAGCTCTGTTATGTCATACTGGAGACGAAGACATTTCTGTCTCTATCACAGTTGAATCTTTTGTGACTACACTACTAATATTATACCCAATACAGATCTAAGCTCCTTACCAAGTCTGATTGTTCTTGAGGCGTTTTTCTACTGAGCATTGTGAGTTGCTTAACTCGCTTGCTAGTAAAACAATAATCCTTTCTAATTGTTTGAGACCAGGATGTTATCTCCAATAAATGTATTCTTTGTTATGTTCCCAAACCTATATTTTATTTGTAAAATAAATACGATTACCACAAAGAAAGTTTCAGGCCCTATGAAATTGGCCTCTGTGTCTTCTTTTAAATGGAGACCTGCTTCTTTAATTTCCAGAATTCCCTCATGGCCTGGTATTCCTAGCAGTTTAATTTGTTGTTTTATTCCAGCTGATTAAGGATTTACAGTTGTTCCCAGACCATATTTGACTTGAGTATGTAAACTTAAATGACCGTTGAAAGTGTCTTGCGTAATATAAATTTTTACATTCATGAAAATTTTGTGAAGATTCTCTCTAATGCATAATTCTATTGCATGCATCTCTGCTTAGAAGCTAGATGGAATTTTACCAAAAAAGATTCTAAAGATAAAATTATGTTTATTAATCCCACTTCGGTTTTTCCTTTCATTTTGAATCCATCACTATACCATTTAAGTGAAGCTTCTTACAGATTGAGTACGCCTTCATTCCAGAATTGTCAGTCTGGAAAGGCAGTTTCAAAGTTCATCGTTCTGAACATTGATATGGTGTTTTCTTCTGTTCTTGTATGATTCTCAGTTTGGGTATTTAAATTAGGCATTTTATTTTCCCTTCCTCACAATCTAAAGAGTGGCACTGTATATCCACATCTATACCTGTAGATACATAGGAATTTTATCTAGGGCCGTCCGTTTCCACAGTTCCAGAACAAATATTCATTGCACCATACAGGTATTACAATTCCAAGACAAATCTATTATTGCAATTTCTATAGCTTGACAGAAGTCACCTTTATTTTAAACCTTTGACAAGCATATATGACTATGGGTCTGATTTAAGCCAGATGTGACTACTTCTCAAGTAGCCATCTTTATCGCAGAACCATCTCTATGGTCACATCTTCAAGCTTGCTCTTTTGCTAGTTGTGTTTATATAAGGATTATCCTTAAGGACTCACCTATAGGGAATACAGGCTTGGCAATTCCAAAGGATTCTAGCAAGATCTACACCTCTTTCTTGAGTTAGATCTCTATTTTCAATCATTCTTATTAGTTCTCTCTTGACCAACTCTTGTTAGTTTCAGACTCTGACACTATTAGAGTATTCAAGAGTCATTTTATATTATTTTCTTATAAGGCGATGATGACTGAGAGTTTTTTTGACCTTAAACAGTAAGAATATGTAATCTAGTATTTAATATCCAGTAATATTAAATGCTTAGATGTAGTTTTAGACCAAAAGCTCATTTGTAATCCTCATATAATATATATATAGTGCCTATATGTATGAGGATTACAAATAAAAGATTTATTATAGCTCCCCCTCCCTGCACCACAAGACTAAGCCAAAGTTTCCCTCTTCTTATAAAGGGGACAATGATGGTCTATCCTGGACTGACAATAAGGCCCTCCTTCTGGTATTCTTCCTAAATTCAGGCACTCTAATACCATCTTTCTCTTTGAATAAAAAGACTAAATAAAGATTTTGTTTTTTGCCATTTTTACCCAAACCATAATTATCTCTTCATTATGATTTGGTACATTGATTTAGATTATTATTCTTTATATCTTGGTAAAATTTTGTCGAGATTGGTAAAACAATTTTGAAAAATTAGGCTTTTTAAAAACTGGCAGGCTTTTTAAAAACTGGCAGGCTTTTTTTACCATTAACTCCTAAACTATCATACCCATTTGAATTTAATGAAATTTGTTAAGGTACAGTAATTCTAAGAAAATGTAATTATGTGTTTTGGTCTTGGTACACTCAAATTATGTTGCAACAATTATATTGATTACGTATTATGAGCTCAAAAAGCCATGGACACCACTTTTGAACAAAATTAAAGCAACTTTTTTTGTGAAATTATTGCTGATAGTCATATAGATAAAAAGACATTTAGTAAAAACCACTTTTTTGAACTTTGGAGCAAAAAATATTCTCAAAAATCGCAAGAGCAATTTTTGTCCTGCAGAATAGTTTTTATTTATTTACTGAGCGATAAAATCAAATAATTAAAATATTTGAGGTTGGCTGAAGAAGATAAACAAAATATTATGTAGATATAAATATAGAAAAATAATATAATCTAGTCTGTTTAATCAGTTAAATATTATCATAAACTATACTTTTTTTCAGATTGTTTGAAGAAGCTGCGCTCAAATTAAACCTCCGTTCTTTAACAAATTTCTTCTCAGCATTATGTACTGCTTCCCACAGTCAGCTGTTCTCTCAGCATGCATTGTCTACACCTGAGGGTACCCGCAAATGGTGGGCTCCTGCACGTCTTACTAAACCATGGACACTCTTAGATTCAGATGCATCATTACTACTTGTAAGAGTAGGTCAAGTAATGTTAAAAACTGTACGAAGCGGCCGTCCTCTGATACATGTCATGAGAGTGTGGTCTATTGTTGGACCACATTTGATGGAGGTATTTATACATATTAATTTAGCTTACTTTATCATATAATGCAATTATATATTTTTAGTCAAAATTGTCTGAGAGGTAAGGTTTGTAATACGCTGCAAAAAAAATTTAAATCATTCATCCACTTGCATCCATAAAATCAATCACACATACTATCGGTTTTATCATGTAAGAAGATTAATAGCTTTTGCCTTAGCAGCAGGTACTTTACGACCACAAGTTTCTTGGCATATCAATAATCTAAGATGCTTATTTTAATTTATCTCACAAACTTATATGAGATAACTCACTAATTTTTATAAAAAACAAAACACAAACTTATTTTTTAATATAAAATATAATATACTCTGATCTCTGTATATATTATTCATAGTCTATTAATTTAATCAGTTCGATAAAAATGTCATTTATTGAACTTCACTCCCATTAGTTGTAAGATTCCATGGTCTTCTAGTATTCATCTCTCTTAACATAGAACTTCTACTTCCATATCGATTATTTCATGAATCTGACATCATAGCAATTAAAATCGACTAATTTTATACATCACTGCCTCGGACACACAGATTGTCCTTTACAGTTCTGTTTAACTATCAACACTTTGAGTATACTAGCTGAAAATTTATCAAGTCAATCAAAGTCATAGTATCACAAAAAGTTTATATTTAACATTAATGTTTGACATTACAAATAAATAGATGATTCAAATGACGTCAACATTACATATCTTATTGGAAGAATAATATCTTGGTCAACCAATGGTCATGGCTTCTGATCTCTCTTTAATTTGTTTATTTTTTCTAACAAATTTATAGTATTGACCAATAATCAGGATCTTACAACTTAAATTTTTCAGTATTGATGCTGAGCTATTTAGGCAGATACATTTTTATGGCATTATTAAGAAGGACATCTATCAAAAGAAAAAAATATTTTAACAAAAATATAATTAAATACATATATACACTTTATCTCAGAATTTCTCTTCGTCAATAAACAGTTTAAAATTTTTTGAAGTATCTGTTACATTATAAATTAATGATGATTTTTTTAAAACATAAATTGCCTTTCTTCGGAATTTGAATTGTTAACAGGAAGTCAAAAGTCATAGATATAATTTATAATATTTTTTACTACGGATCTGATATAAAATATTATTTTAAGATGATTGCAGTTGTGGATTTATATATTTTTTTAAATATATTTTCTTTTTAGGAGACTCTGGCTTTCAAAATTTATCTGAAAATGCACAAATGTTATCTTTAGAGCCAAAATCTGTATAAAATTAATAAACAAATAGAATTAGTACAGTTAATTTTTTATTTTGTCCAATTTCACAAAAATAAAAGTAAATCCAACAATTTTAAAGAAATTTTATACCTTATACATTGTTCAATAAGAAGCATAGCTTATTTTTATCAAACACGGAACATTGTGCTTGATTTTCCCCTCAAAAATGCAGAGAGCTCTTTTTTATTTTTAATATTTAAATTCATTTTAGAATAAAGTTTGTTAAAATTAAATTTTTCATGAAACCAAATTAGAAAATAAGATTTAATTTTGAGTTTCAACCACTTCTCCTATTTCCAAATAAGCTTACAATTCTAAAATGTTTTAAGGAAATTGCCATTTGTAATAGAAATAACTTGATTAAAATCACGGTACTTATTTAAGCTTAAAAATTAGCCTTTAATGCTTGTCTGTATACTTTGCTACCTTTGGTTTGGTTGACTCATCTTTGGCATGCCTCATTGATATCCATATAATTTATCAGCCTCTTCTTGCACACTTGTATCTGAAATGTGTCTTCAGCTTCGAATACTTTGAAAAATATTTCAGTGAAGCTTCAACTCACTGTATTTGTGTTGGCAACTTTCTCTTGTAGAATTGATTAACTATGCGAATATTTTATAAAATTTTCTTATTTATTTTTGGGGTCTAATATAATAATTTTGACAAACATGTTATGTTTAATTGTTCAGAGTAAGAGTTAGTATCAATATTTTAAATATTGATTTTAAATTAACATATTTAAAGATAGAAACTGATTAAAAAAGCCCATCATTTTTGACATTTTTGTTGTTTAAATTTCTGACTTTTAATATTTTTTTGCGATTACAAAAGAGTCCTCCATATCGAATTTTAAGCCTCTATGTTAATTTTTATGATCATTATTTCTATTACACTTTCATGAAGACAACAAAAGACAAATTTTGTGTTTTTTAGGCCAAATAGCATGAAGATCAATAAATAAATTGTTATTGATTACTCCTTGTTATTGATTTTTTCTTTAAGCTACTAATTTTATACCAAATTTATTAGCTCTCGCTTTTATAAATCTGTCTGATTTCAGGCTGCTTGCCATAAGGAACGGGCAATATCTAAGATTGCTGTATCATGTATTCACGACACTGTAACAGCTTTACTCAATGAACAGTCGGAGTTGCCACATTTTCATTTCAACGAAGCTCTTTTTAAGCCATTTGAAAATTTATTGTGTTTAGAACTCTGTGATACAGATGTTCAAGATCAGGTAAGAAGATGTAACTAAATAAATATTATAATTATTACCATCCATTGTATTTCTGCTGGGACTTACTTAATTATATTGAGTACAATCTTCTGCCTTTCGTAGTTTGTTCTTATATCTTCTTCAGATGTCACTTTTCAGAGTAAATCTATTTATCCACAAGCTGAACTCATATTAAATATCTCAGAAAATATTTCTCAAATGCCAGAAAAAAAATATCTCAGAAAATATTTCTCAAATGCCAGAAAGACTCAATGATATTACTACTCTTATAGTAAATGACTGAATATATGGGAAAATATGGTTTATATTCAGTTGCGTTACATTGAACTCCGAATGTAACTTTATAATTTTATCCATTTTAAATTTAGTCATTAAAAACCCATGGTTTTTTAATATGAATGTATAAATCCTGAAATTTTAGTACCGGTAATGCTCCTATGATGAACAGAAACTCCAACATATAATAAATTTTCCACTGGCAAGAAACACAGTTTCTTAAATTTAATTTCTTTGTTTTTTAAATTTTAATTATGATGCCTGAGTCTATTGTAGTTGTGAATTTGCGTGTTACTTATCGAAAACATGAAATAAATTGATAGAAAAATGAATAATATTTTTAAGGATGTCTTAGAGAATTTTGGTCTGAAAATTGTGTTTTTTTCTGCCATTTAAAAACTCTTAGACTCTGTGGTATCTCCAAAATTTATTCTATAGCGAAAGTAAGAGTAACGATTTGAATAATTATCAATTAACAGATGAATAATGTATGCTAAGTAACGTTTAAAAATTTACATTGTTCGAATGATAAAAATTCATAAAAAATTCATAGAGTTACCAAATGAAAGAAAAGACAATTTTTCACCTTAAAGACTTTAATTTGTTCAAGACATTTCATTGAGTAAGTCATCATCTTCATTAAATACAAATGAAGTTTGTATTTGAAAATTATGTTTTATTTTATTTGGTGACTGATTTTTCCAGAAGTGTTATCATTTTAAAAAATAGTTGTGTAACATGTTTGAATAAGAATCAATCAGGAGATGGGCTAGAGCTTACTAGTAGGGTCAGGTTTTGTCACAATGGAAGTAATAAAAGAAAAGTACCACTTGTTGTTGAGAATCCAGCATCTTGGAAGTTTTGATAATGGAATAACTCCGAAATATCTCAATTAAAGTATATAAGAGTATATAAGTTCAGAAATTAACTTCCATTTGGCCAGTAAATGAAGGTAAATACAGATAAAAAATGGTATTATATACAAATGTTACATACATATCTATATTATTTTTTTACATAATCCCTTCTTATATTTAAACAGTTGTATCATTTTTCTGTATTCCCTCATCAAAGAATTCAGGTATAAATTAACTCTATTCATCAGATCTTCATTTGTTTCAAAATGTTGAATAGCAAGTCAATCTTTCATCATCATAAAAAGGTAGTTATCACTTGGTGCCAAGTCAGAGCTGTATGACTTGGTAAAGAATTTCTTACTTGAACTGCTAAAGCAAAGCATTCACATGAGATTCAATATGGAGGCAAACATTGTCATTCAGAAGAATAACTCTATGTGAGTAATATCCATCACTTATTTTAACTGACTTCTAAAGCTTTTTCAGGGGTTCACAATAAACATCTGCTATTATTGTTGCGGCTGGTTCCATAAATTCAGCAGTCAGCAAAACTCTTTTGAGGTCTAAAAACACTAGTCCACCAATTTCCAGTTAGTGTTTGTTTGAATTGTCTTGGTTTGTTTGGGGACTCAGTTTATATATCCACTGTTTTAATTGTTCCTTGGTTTCAACGTTTACAAACATGTCCCCAGTCACAATTCTGTATAGATAGTTATCCCCATTTTCATCATAGAGATCAAGAACAATCATATCACACACAATCTTTGTTTTTTGTGATGAATAGTTAACTGCTTAGGCATCCACAGTACTTACAAAAATCCAATTTATCACTAACAATTCCATATAGAGTGTTTCTAGAAATCTGAGGATAATACTTTTGAACCAATTCATCAGTCACAATTGAATGATGTCCATTTATTCCTTTGTCATGCACATTTCTATGCTCAATCCTAAATTCCCTCCATTAATCACTCGTAACATTATTGCCATAAACTTGACATAGGTAGCTATGAATATCAGCAGTCTTCTGTCATGCTTGCAAAAATAGAATGACCTCATCAACATCACAACTGCAGGAAGCTGCAATAACCATTTAAATTCGCTCACAACAACAAACCAAGTTGATAGTGTAGAGGTTAATAGTTACTGACTGCAACTACAATGTTTGAATTTACCAGCTCATCGGAAGTTAATTTCTGAACAGCCCTTGTATTAAAGACAAAACACAACAAAATATAGGCTATAATTATTCATAGCGTTTTTATGACTTTGCATTTTGACCTACTCCTTTCTTTTATTTATGTTAGGCTTCCATTAAACCTTTCAGGCTATTCATTCAATAAATGGTAAAACCACATTGTAGGAATATAAGGTTTGTTTTATTTATCATACAAATATTCATGGTATTTTATATCAAACAAAATTTACTATGTGTGTACTGAATGTTTATACATTTATAATAAATTAATTGATTTTAGATTGTTAGCTGTATCTGTGAATTCGTAGAGGCTAACCGAGGAGAGATTAGATCAGGATGGAGGCCATTATTTGGAGCTTTAAGAATTGTCAGCAGTAGTCATTTAGGTTCTCTATTGGATGTGTTTAGAGTTTTCCTAGATACTAACAATACATTAGTGTTCTCCAATGCTGCAGTTGACTGTATACTGTGTTTATTGAAACATGTTAAAGGCAATGGTTAGTATTCTCTTCTACATCAGTTGTTTGAATCCATATCTCCTTTAGTATTACTGAATTTCCAAAAGAAAAAGAAACTATTGTAGCAAAGCTTAGATAACACTGTCTCGAGATTGTGAAATTTAACTATTACTGACTCCTAGATAAAATTTTGAAAAACGATATATATCTGTTAGCACTCGAACAGTCATAGTTTTATTCACTTTTGTTAATAAAATAGGTTGTTTTAAACGTTATCTTGGACAGTCCGTTAACCAGCTAAATTGTTTGAACAGTTTCTACATTGTGACCGATAAAATTGTTTGTTTCCCATTATTTTTAAAATTATTTATTTCTTAAAAGTTATGTTAAAATACTTACAGATATCAAGATTCTGGATTTTATAATATCAACCTAACTTTCTACAATAAGAAAATAAAGTTAAATTTTAAACCTTAATCTCCCAAATTTTAAACTTAAATATATTCAATTCTCGATCAAAGTTGTATTAGTAAATGTGAAAGGATGGTATTCATTTTCAGTTTATCACTGAAACTATTTTACCATATAACCATGTCTTCTCCTTTCGCTTAACTTCATTGCTTTGTAGCTATGTGCAAAGATTATTTTTGCTTTATTAATTGTAATAAAATAATGATTTTGGTAGAAAATGTCTGGCCTACTCTGTTTGACAATCTAAGATAATATCTAGTTGAACAAATTACTAACTATGGCAGTGTTAAATCAATAAAATAAGGAATAATTTTTAAACAAAGCTGTTTTGAAAACTGATTTTTGTGTTTTTAAATGAGGCAAGAAATAAGTGATTTGACAGAATCACGTGATGCACAACAAAAATGGATCTTCTATCCATACAAAATCTTTACAAAAAAAATGTTATTTTAAAAGAATTTTGATAAAAGAAACAACATGCTTTTGCCCTAACTAAAACATGATAATTTTCTGTTTCAAATATGCATCTACATTGTTTTTATTTCTTCTATATAAATAAGGAGTAAACGGCTGTGTAAAAAAAAAAAGAAAAAGAAAAAAGAAAAAAAAAACGCTAGAATACCTTTTGAGGTTCAAAAGGTATAGAAATGGTTTACAATTAAGAATCAACTCTAAGCTTATTTTATTGAAATAATTCTTTACAAAATCTTTGTTTTGTCATTAATTACTTCATTTTCAAAATTAATATATTTAAATAGTTTATTTTGATGATGTTTTTATCAGAGTTAATGGAAGATGGCATAGAAGACACTAAAGATTCAACCAACGAGAGAGCTCTAGAGTTGTGTATTGCTGCTTTGAAATACCTACATCAATGTAGCAGTATGCTAGGCTCCATGTACAATATGCCTGCATGTCCAGTGTTTCATACTGCTCATAGGTATGTCATGCTTTATACAATTAATTAAGTGAATAATAATTTTAATTATTAACTTGATGACTGTATTGTTTCCAGTTATCAAACATCAAGAATTAGTTAGGAGTATGCGAAATTTGAAATTCAAGTTGTATTGAACTTATTAATTCATTTCAGTTCCGATTCATTTAAATTTTAAAAAATGGATCGGTTTGAGTTTGGTTTAGATTCAAATTTCAAGATTGTACAACACATAATATAATGATGTATACAAATCATATAAGAGTTTAAAATATAGGCTGAAAAGTTTTAAAATTTTCTGAGTTTAATATAAAGCAAAATTAATCTGACAACTTTCTTGCAATTTTTCATTCTCTGCAAAACACATTTAAAAAAATATCGTATATAAACCCAAATTGTTGATCACATAACTGTCTGTCAATTTACAGATAACAATATTAAACATGAAGCTGTGCAAGGGATGCACATATTGCAAATGATTGTGTATGCTTGTACGGCAAATTGACAAAACCACACATCTCTCTAATATTAGTCAAAAATATTTAATAATAAGGTCACTACTGATCTAACTACATTAGTCAACTGATTAAAGGGCATAATTAAAAGCCCAATCATCTTTAGCAAATCAAAACTGACATTCTCTCCTGCATTTTAAAGAAGGTAGTTGTTTACTGTTGGTCAGTTTTCTTCCTGCTTTCTCCACCCACTAACTGCATCAACCACTTCATGCCTAATATGTTCATATGTATTGAACATTTTTTAAATAAAATAAAAAGTGTGTTGATTGATTTTGCTAACTTGCTCTCTCTAATCGATGTTATATTTATTAGGTAAAGTAAGTATAAAATGATTTATTAATTATGATTTCAATTCATGAAAAGTATAATTATAATTCATGCTTTATTTTTATTTTGTACATTGTATATTTGTTTTAGAATCCAACTAACTGGAACTCCTCAAAGAGTCGATCCAATTATTCCTGACATGGAGCTGATGAGGTTTGATCCTGACATTGAAGTAGGCACAGTATCTGAGCTTTCATATTGTGCCCTGTCAATCAGTGGGGAACACAATGATGTCAGTAGCTTAGATAGAGCTAGTGGTGTTCTTCGTGTCTGGGTATTACTACTTGAAGGTCTCTGTGGTGCCACTATGGTTAGTTGTAGGCAGTACCAGCCTCATGCACTTGATACCTTGTTCACTCTTCTCAGAGAAATCCTTGTACATCCAGGTATGTTTATTGAGTAGCTGCCAGTATCAATTAAAACATTTTCTTTGAAAAGTCGAACAATTGCTATATTTTCCAAGACATATTCTTCACGGTATATATGAGTTTTAACAATCCTGTACTTGCATTTTCAGGGCAAGAGTTTGGTTTGTACTGTGTTAACCATTTATTACTACCAATGGTACAAAGCTGGTTACGTAAAACAAGCAAGTCATTTAGAGGCTGGGATATATACGGTGCCAACTTCAAGCAGTGCTGCGGGCTTACCTCAGAATTGGTAGTGAAATACCTTTCACATCTTCATGGTCAGTTTTATAAACTTTATTTATATTCATATTATGAATTTAAGTGTGTAATAATAGCTTAAACTAATATCCATATTGAAACATATCTATTGCTGCTTTTTTTTTTGTTAGGAGACATAGGGTCAAAACCATAAAATATCCATTCAGATTGAACTTTGAACCTGTTGAGTGACTAGTTATTTTTCTTTTTAAAATGTTATAACCATGCCCTTCAGCTTTTACTAAAACCAATCACCAACTGCACGATAGGCTGGGAGGATTCCAAAAATAGTTATACAGGTAAAAAAATAAAAATTTCTGTTGTGGCATAACTAATGTTGTCGTGGATTTCATAGGATAAAAGTTAAATACTAAATATATATTTATTAAAGGCTCAGTTATAGATTTATAAATGAACAAATTTAAATCTCCTCATAGTTGTTCATATTTAAATACAGCTACTTTTTACTAAACTAATGTCTGTAATTAATTAGGTTTGACTTACTTGGTCATTTGTAAATAACTCACTATGGCCACGAGTTCGTCCGCGATTTATTATTTTATTTTAAAGGTGTAAAACCTATTGGTCATCATCTTATAAAAAAGGAATAAAATAACATAAAAAAGACTCCTAGCCCTCAAAAACTATAATAGCATAATGGTTGGAAGAGAATAAGGGTTGGTCAAGAGAAACCTAATGCAAAAGACTAAAAGAGAGTAATCCAACCCTAAATTGCATGAAAAAAGGTATTGCCAACGCTGTACTAACAAAAGTAAGCCCTGGTGATAATTAGTAATATATGTTATTATTATTGTGTATTGTTCAGATATTTATTGTTGTTTTCTTTATTTTATTTACGTATTTTGTATCATATGTGTAAAATGTATGTTAATGTATTTATTTTAGTATATATTTGACTACCTGTCTACTTGTGGACTGTTCTGCACAGGTGTAGCAAACTAATTAATAAATAGTTGAAAATAGGAAGTAATCAAAATGAAAAAAATTAAAGTGAGATTTATAAAAGTATCTTGTTATTTTATTATATTGGTGATTGAATTCTTAAATATAAATGATTTGTATATATATTTTTTCCAGAACATGGTGACATTGACAAAGGCACTTTGATGCTAAAACAGCTGGTGCTAGTGATGGTAGAATGTGTCGTACAACCTTATGAAAGTATTGCTAGATTGGGATGTGCATGCCTAAGGTATGCTACTATGTAATTTTGGAGAATTTTTTTTGTTTTTCTGTATTAAAATAATATTTTATTGTAAGTATTTGTATGTGATTAGTAAGTACTAACTCTGTTCCCATTAATAGTTGGTAAATTTTCAAAATCGCATGGAGTTTCGTGAACAGAAATGTATGTTATTTGAAGACATATTTTTATCATTCGTGAAAATACCTACCAATTAAATATTGTTACATACATTCTTTGCAGGTTTTACCCATAAAACTTATTATTTAATTTGTCTGTACTATATATTTCAATCTGAAATGGAACCTATATTAATATAAATATTGTAAAAACATTGCACAAACTTTCTCACCAAAATCAAATAAAACGAACTAAAACTAATTATCACCAAAAATGTCAGTTCGGTAGTGTCAAACAAAAAATAAAAGGGTATAATAGTATGGACACAAGTTTTGAAAAAATAACTATATAAAAAGCCCTAAATTTTGTTTGGCTTGTATCATAAATGTGTCCTAGTGTAAAGGTATTTCATTAAAATCTAACTTCTAATGATGGCAGACAAGATTTATTTTTATTTTTTGCCAATCATTCCTGAATTTCCTTAGGTTTGGGTCGTTAATTTTCATTTTGTATTAAGAATAATATTTAAGACAAATTTTGTTGAATTTGATCAATAAACAAATGAGTTTTGGGAGTGTTCAAATTTATATAAAAGCAATTGCAATTTGATTTTGTTTAATAATTTTATTGTTTATTCCTACAATCACTATAAAAATTTGTTTAATCTTATTTCATTCCTATTGTTTGAAGTGCAAATATACTTCAAATGCTCAAAGTTGCACATATAATTAAAAATGAATCATCTTAATGCTAGTTTTGATTGTAGGGCAAAACAGGAACCGAAAGAAAAATCAGTGCTTAATGAAACTTCAAACAAAATTTTTTGATTAGATTAATTTATTATTTAATGAAACAATAACTGAAAAATATATTGGTCTGAAATTTTATGTTTTTTTTTTTAAATTTTTACTGTTAGGAAGAAGAAGAGAAGATAATCAGTCTATTTATTTAATAATGTTTATTTATACTTTCTTTTATACAAATTTTTTTCAACATAACATGAAAAGAAATCAATTTCGAAATAGTTGGAAGTTGTAGAAAATTTTCCTGACAACCTTTTCCCGTAAAATATGATCCAACAAGTTATACCAAAATTTCTTTAAAAAACAGCAATTTTTCAAGAATTTTATATTTTTGTACGGAAATATGCACATGAAATTTGCCATTACGAATTAATTAGTTTGCTCTAATCATAAAACATGTATTGGAGGAGGGGGGGGGTTACAAAAATTTAACCTCCTTTTACATGTATTTTAAATGATTGTGTATACTAGATTGGGATTGTTACACTCCAACAAAAGTGAACTAAATATGAAGAACAATTATTAATTTTTTTTAATAAAAGAAAGTTTATTATTTGACATCAAGTAAATGAGTAAAACTATTTATCTATGACTAGACTGTAAAACGCTTATTTCGAATCCACTTTTTGAATTGTGACAAGTCTCATTAACATTCAACTTTTCCATTACCGTCCAAATTTTCAATTATGATGCAAATTTTCAACCCGTCACAGCTCAAAACCGTCCAACAGTAATCAAAAGTTAAGGTTTTTACAACTAGAGTTTTAAAGTTATTAAATCAGCTGATCTTCATTTGTCATATAGTTTGTTATTTTTAACCTAACGTAGATATTTAATGTTGAATTGTGTTGTGTATAGTGAGTTTTTATTTTAAACTAATTTTAAATGAATGATAGTAGCTGTGACAAATAAAATATGGCCTACAATTGAAATAACCAAAAAAATTGAAGAAACATATGAGAAAGTGTATTTTGAATTCATGCACTGGAGTGGAAAAATGGCATTAATTCATCTTCCGAGAATGTTCTGTTTATTTATATTGAAGAGTTGTCACAAAGAAAAAAAAATTTCCTTGTGGTCAATTTATTCTATGCTCAAGTCCATCATTTATATAAAACACCAAATAGACATATCGAAATACTATTGAATACTGTTATATCTATAATCAGATGGAATTTCAAATACGTCCCCTTGATAAAAAGAATTTTTTATTTTCAAATTCTCTACATATTTCTCTATCTAAAATATTCCTAAATAAAGTAGTGTATCCAACGATCCAACAATCGTATGTTAACACGTTCATTTGAAGATTTGAAGTTTAAGACACTCGCCACCTAGTCGTGTCTTAAGTTACTTCAAATTCATCAATTATTGGCTATCATTATACAATCGTTGCATAAACTACTATTTTACTTTTGTTAATTATATCAAACTATTGATAATTACATAGATTGAATATTGTACCATAATACTGGGGAAAAAAAAAAGAAAAAAAAAAAAAACAGTTTAACATTTTTTGGCGACTTTGCACTTTATAAAACAGGTCACAGTTAGGTTGTTATTCTACGAGTCATAACATATATTACAACAAAACAAATCAGCTCATAGTGTTTCTTCCTGATTTTTTGTCTCTCTAAAATGATTGAACTATTAAATTTCATGGTAGATAATTACTGCTCTTATAAATAGAATTAATTTTTACAAACATAAAAGAGTACAAAGAAGATAACTAAGTAAACAATCAAAACAAAAGTAAAAAAGTTGAAATGTCAATGTGATACTTGACTTAAATTACAAAATAAAGTTGTATGACTGGTCGAACAGGAACCTGAGCATAGCATGCATGATCAGATATCCATTACATCTAACTGGCCTGGCTTCTACAAGCTGATGTCTATCAACTGGAAAATAATTGTTAACTCAGCACAGCTTGCAGATGTTATGTATCTCCAGGATAACTGTTCTTCGTTAATATGTAAAGAACCAGTTAATGGCGTAATGACTTAATTGACAAGTCTACGGTACGAAGAATAAAAATAAATGTTGCCAAAGATAGGCTTACATCCATAGGGTTCATAAAAAACTATCTATTGATATCTTATCTATAGGAAGTTTATTTATTTAAAGTATATCTCCATAAGCACAACATTAATACTTCGTAGCAACCATAAACAACTTTGTATTTTACAACAATTCAAACAGATGTTTTTCGTTTGTATGTTTACAATGGTTCTAACACATGTTTTTGATTATAAGCCACACCAACTTTTTTGTAACAATTGAAGATTATAGATTAGTTTTTGAAACATCATCTTGTTGGTAATAAAATTTATTGTGTTTCATAGTGTGTATTATGGAAAGTTGTTTGTATTTTCTTTCATTTGGAATTTTATCAAATTCTTACAAAGTTCCTTTTTTGTAAATATTCAAAGATATCTGAAGTATGGTAGTGATCGGAGAAAAAAAAGAAGTTTTTATTGCCATCCAAAATAGACTTTATACAGTGATTTCGAGCCTATAAAAGTTGAGGAACTCATATGAAATAAACGTCTGAGGCTATTTAGTACTTCAGTCATTATTAACATTTTCAAGAGATAACTATATAGTAATTCAATTGCATGCTGGATTACCACTTATGAATTTTTACTGACTTCACTAGGTTTTGTACAACCCTAAAAAATTTTATATCCCGAACGTTTACACAAAAAAATGAACATGTTGACTCTCGATTTGGATTACCATTATTCATTTTTTTAAACCTAACAAGCCACTATTTTTGTATAGTTTTGTTCACCACTTAGAAACAATCTCAGGAGTGTACAGCATTATCAACTTGTCACATTTTAAAAATTAAATAAATGTTAATCCAGAAGGATGATCATTGACATCATAAGATTACAGTTTCGTGTGCTCTTTATTAGCTTAGTATTCAAACTATGTAAGAGTTGCTCAAAACAATGATTAATATAAACAAAAATAATAATTAAAAAAAACCTAATTTTTTATGTACAAATATATTTTTGTCTAAATAATGAGATCATTTTGGAAAGTAGTAATGGGTAGCGGATATATTTTACAAATTTGTGTCTTTTTTTTTCTTTTTTTTTTCTGTGTCTCATTAGAAAAATGGGTTCCACTAAATGTAAATTTAGTTAAGCTTGAGTAACTGTAATTATTTAACCAAGACCAATTTGTCTGAATTAATACTTTGCAAAATAATATTTAAGACAAATGAATGAATAAGAATGTCGAGTCAGAAAAGTATTAGGAGATGGGTAATGTGTTGTGACATGACTGTCACATAGAATTATCCATGCACCAGTGTGTTCTGGTATCTGTTACACTAAGTCTAATGTTACACAGACACCAGTTGCCAACTCTAGTTTTGGATGCAATTTCAAAACTGATTAATGAATGTATAGGAATTAATATTCATTCTCCCTTTCTGTTAGGTGGGAGAGAAAATCTCATATCTAAGAAAACTAATTTATTTATAATAGTAGTAGTTTTTTCTTCATTTATAATTTTCTTTAATATTCAAAGAAACTATATAAACAAACACAAGATGAGGATTATATTAATTAGTTCTCTTCCTTTCCATTTATTTTTCTATCAGTCACATATTTTCTTTTCCTTTCATACATTTCTCTAATTTTTATTTTTTTTGTATTGTAATATTACACTTATTGAATGTTTCTACAAAACCAGATAACTTTAATGTCTGTTTGTATTCGATCTTACCATTTGATCTATTGACTAGGAATTTAGTATTTACGTGTAACTTATACAAGCCATTGGGATCTCCCTATGAGAAAAAATAAAACAACCCTGTATACATCTTTGATCCTTATGACCTTTGCTCCAAATATAATTCTTTTTATCAGGGTATAAATTATCTCTGAACTATACCCAATATTTAGAATATATCTTAAAATTAAAACTTTTAATTTGGTATACGTTTCTTAGAGTGTGATAGCTTTTACGTTTTACACTTTTAAATTTTTGGCAACCATCATAGTTTTATTTCCATCTTAACTTTTGGCAGCCATGTTGGTTTATTCTGCTATATTGAAATTAACTTTAAAATTTCGAATAGCAAAGAGGTTTTGTGACACATTGTTTTTCACTGCATTTTGATTGTAAAACTATTGCTGCAACATGTTTTTTTTTACCTCTGCATTCTCAAATGTAGAATTGTGTATGTCTCCATTAACGTTGTAAAATTAAATACTTGAAACACACTTGAGTATTAAATAAAATGTAAAGTTAAAATTGAGATTTTTCCCCCCTTTTTTTTACTTATAACTGGTTCAAAATTCATTAAAAAAATCCATCATGAAGGTTACTGATTTCAATAAAACCTGTTGATCTACTAAATTGTGTTTTATATTAAATTTTTCAAGAGTCTTACACAAAACATAACAATTTGTTGTTCTGTCTTTATTAACGTCAAAAAATCTCTAAAAGTATTTTTGAATTTCACCATTAGAGTATACTAACCTTAAAACCATAGAGAACTGCATTTTTTCATAAATGTCTGTTGTTTCATCTACCATGCACATTTGAAAATTGAGTTGGATTGATGTCACTTTCAATAACGTTTTTAACTGATCCTGAATACAAATAACTCATCTTTGTATGGTTTTAAATAATCCTTTGGAAAACCCCCTTGTTATCGCAGTGTTGTTTTAACCCTGGATTCTTGCTCATTACTGAGGAAAAGCTTTAAAATTCCACTGATTAAGAAAATCACATGATTTGTCTTGGCTCCTGAAAACAAGTTTCTGTTTATATAAACTAGTTACATCAATTAAAAAGTTTTACTTCCAATTTAAAAAAAATAAAAATTATTTTGTGTGTGTAACTTGATTTATGCATGTATCAGTTTTGTTATTTTTAAAACTTGTTTGGAAACATTGTTTAATGACAAATATGAATATAGATGATAATTAAAGGATGCATGCCTCAACAAAGCCCAAGATAAATATTTTTAGTTATCAAATCCATCATCAGAACATACCGTCGTTTATTTTTCTCAGCAATAAACAAGGCCAACAACATAATTTTGACTTTTCTTCACTATCATATTGCCATTTATGTTTGCCATACCACGAGGACTGAAATACTTACTATGGTCTTTATACTTTTTTTAAAAAGATAACTGTGATGTGGGTTGTCCATCTTTTAGTATTTTTTTTCTCAATATAGTTACGTCTTAAAAATGGCACATTAAGTAAAGGTATTATTATGTCATTATAGTTATTGTTGAATGACTTATCTGTTATAAACGCATGTTGGAGATCAAGCAATAACTAAAATAATAACACAAACACACATGTGAATACGCGATGAACCACAGATACAGCAAAACACAAACAGTATACTTAACTAGCACGAGAGGTCAACTAACATCTCGCTTCCACATCTCTCTCCTCCACTCTACCTTCACCACCAGACAATTTTATATTCGGTTGTATTATAGCAGAGGGCAGCCAGTTAAAACTTGGCCTCCGTCACTTTTATTGTTGTTGATGCATTGCGCTACTAATTCTCAAACTTGATATGAAATGTTAGTTGTGTATTTTTGCAAACGTACGTTAAGATATTTGATTTGGAGATTATTTTATTTATATTTTATATTATTTACATATGTAATAAAATTCTGGGGAGGTTCAGCCTCCTGTGACCAACCGCAACTTCCACATAAGCCACATTTTAAATTAATAATACTTTATTTGTTATATTTGCTTTTGATGTCATTACTTTTATTTAGCATGTATATATTTACTCAATTGAAATTTACTCTCTTTGATTTTTTTTTTAGGCATGTAGCACTGAGTACAGCTTCTATTTTAACACTTCTACAGTGGGAAATAGTTTGTTTAGGATTGCACCGAGCATGTTCTTTATCCTTATTTTCCCTCCATCAGCTGATGGCAGGCTTTCGACCAGGTTCTCATAGTTTCTACGGTGATGGTGCTCATCTTAAAGTGGCTGCACGACGAGATTCCACTGTTCAGGAAAATCTACGACTGAAACAACTAGCTCAACAAGTAAGATCAAATTTAAATTAGGTTTTGTTAGGTGTTAACGATATTCATTTAAAAAATAACAGAAATAGAGCAGATAATATGTTAACAATTAACACATTCACAAAACCAAACAAAAAATATTTTTCACCATCTTTTCAGAAATATCAGTTAGAGTTATGAATAAAAAATTTAAAATAAACTATGTTCTTGGTTTATTAAAAACATTATTATTTTTTAATGTGTATATTTTAATACAACCTAACTTAGCTTCGCTTGTGTCATAAACTTGTCTTGAGCGCAAATAATTTTTAATCAAATTGTTCAAACTTCACTTTTTATTTTGGCAATTATTTCTGATCAATAATATTCTTTTTTTACTTTTGGAGATTTAATAAACTTTAATTTAGATTTTTAAAAAATCGAACACCAGATCTCACAAAAATTACTTTTACTTAATCAAACACGTTTCAATGACAAAATCGCTGTCGTCAGTGATACTTGAGCTACAATAACTAAACTATAACTTTAATTTGTTTTTTAAATAGTTCTCATTTTTTTTTCATAGTAGTAAACACGTTTGTACAACATTGGATAAATATTTCAAATCTACACTTAATGGTTTAGTAAGTTCATTTTTTAGATTTGGATATGAAGAAATTGATGAAAAACCGCCATTTTAAAATTGTAACACGTTTTAAAAAATTATTTTCAACGAATCATAAAACCTAGTTTACAAATTAAATTTGTCTAAAATACCAGTTACTAGATTTAATTACTGCTGATATTTATAATTTTGTTTTAATGTTTTTAATAATATTGGGTTTAAAATAAATCTCTCATTTTTTTGATCATGAGAAACAATTTTGTGCATCATTGGATGTAAATTTTAAAGCTGTACAAAAAAAAAAGATCCGCTGGCAAACAAATTTTTCCAACGATTTGTAAAACCTAAGTTACATATCAAATTTAAAGAAAATGAATCAAAGGTAAAAAAAATATATAAGACAATTTTAGACCTGTTATTACTTACTGTGCAAAAAGTACTTTGATAAACAGGTACTTTGGAAAGTACTTTGGATATCAAACAGATACTTTGGACTTCGATAAAAGGTATTAAGAACAAATTTGAGAGTTAGAAATATTTAGAATGATTTTTGGATCAGTCTGTGTTCTTATATATAGATAGAAAAACTACATAAAGAACCAAATTTAGTAGTACGTATAAATGGAATGTAGTTGATATGGTACAGACATGTAGACAAATTGTAGCATACATGGACAGTGAAGAAATTATTCATGGGCAAACCAGAGGAGAGCAGGAAGACTTTGGAAAAGATGGTTGGAGTTGTAGAGGAGGATATTTTGTATCCATGAGTATAGCTCCTAAAGAAGTAGTAATGCATGATTTTGATATTGTAAGCCCTTTGTAACAACTCCATAGGTTTTGTTTATAATTTTTAATAATAACTCCAGAAACAAAATGATAGAAATTCATCTGTAAGCTTGGGGAGATGGTAAATATTTTTGGAGCTATATGACTACATTTAAGAACAAAATTTTAAAAAATTTGCTACAGCCAATTTTTAAATATTGTCTAAAGCCTTATGTGCTTTTGGAATATACCCCAATTTTTTTGAAACAAAGAATGAAAAATATGCTTTTTAAGTAGATTAAAAATATTGTTCCAAATTGGTATAGGGTGCAGCACACTGCTTGGAATACAAGTAGACAGTCATCTTTCCAAAAACCACTTTTTTTTAACTCAGGAAGACTCGATATTTCCATCAAAATTCAACATTGATTTTCTTCCCCTGTCACAAAATTCTAAAATACTAGATGTGAATAAGTAAAAACTCTTCAAGTATGAAAATTTAAATTTGAGTTCTTTTATGTTTCACCAAAAAATTTTAACTCCAAACACTGATTTTGTGGTTTTATATTTGAATCGTATCTGTTCTGAAGGTTTTCTTGCTGGAAGGACAACGAGGTGACAACTGTGTGAGTCTACAATCAGAAGTTGAAACTGATGAGAGAAGTTACATTTTCCTGATATATCCTCTTGACCTTGCACCATCAGCTAACCCTGAGCATTATGTAGTGCGAGTACCTTTCAGAAACTTATTGATTGGTTTGTTGACTCACCAAATGCTTCTACAGACGGTTGGAAGTCTACTTATACAAGGAGCCCCTCATGTTGTACCTAGGTGAATTTATATAAAAATCAATAGCCTTTGTAGATAATAACTAACTAGTTATCTGTATATATTTTGAGATTAATGTAGTTTTAGACTTTGAAATATCTGATTTAAATTTTTTTTTTTATTGTAATAATTTTTACATTGATCTAATCACAACAAAATGTGTTTGATTGTGTTTTATCAATTCATTATAAAAATTGTTAAATATT
Source organism: Aphrophora alni (assembly GCA_963513935.1). NCBI lineage: Eukaryota > Metazoa > Arthropoda > Insecta > Hemiptera > Aphrophoridae > Aphrophora > Aphrophora alni. The sequence continues at coordinate 26,676,205 of OY740767.1, read as the reverse complement.
ATACTCTCCCCCTTCCACAGTTCAAAGAATTTCTTAATCAGATAAATTCTTGACTAATAACGAAGAACAAAATCGTAGTTTAACTACATCTCTGAAATAAAAACATTTTGGAATCAATGACTTGGCTAATTTTTAAAACTAGCTTTTACAATTTTAACCGAGTCAGCTATAAATTATAATTTATATTAAGTAGGCTTGTAAAAATAATTGAACATGAACATAATACTAAAATATAAACAAAACAGGAGTGTAATTTAAGAATTAGTAATGCGGCTGTAATTTTCAGTAAAAGTCAAAAATGTTACTGTTAAAATCAATATTTAAAGTTTCAATAGTAATGGGAATGTTAGGTTATGGCAGATTCAATATAACCATAAAAATTTCATTTTTTTTTTTAATTCCTGGGTTTGTTGTGTATTGCTTTTAGGATAAAATATTCTATAAGAAGGATTTCGTTAAAAAATTTATGATTTTTTGAATTTTCAGTGGTTTAAAATAAAATAATTGTACTTCATGGTGCACAAATAGTTCACACATGGATAAGATTAACGAAAACAGCATGAAATTGATTGAGTTAGAGATACCATACATCCAGATGTGACTTTTATATATATTTGTTTGTTTTAGATAGACCTGAAAATTATACTTTTATTTTTTAAATGTCGTTTACAAACTTTAAAACTAGAAACATAAAATGCATTTTTCTATATATTAATTCTTCATCTAAAAGTACCAAATAAAATGTTTTCAAAGAACCAATAACATTAATAATAATTCATTATATTTAATAGAACTTCTAACAAGATATCTAAAGAACTGAAGGCTTTAAATGTGATTTTGTAAATACCATTAAAAAATTAAACTTTATCTAGACAAAATATTTTGAACATAAAGTGTTAATATTTCAGATTTATTTCTTTTTTCAAGAGATATTGTTAGAAGGTGGTAAATAATAGTTTTACGAACCCTTTTAACTTATGTTCATTTCTAAAATAATTCCTTTGTTTCATTGCTGTACTACCTGTTATCACATTTCTTTACTCTATAAATACTCAGACTGTACTTGTTCCAGTTTGGCTAATGTTTTGCTACAAACACCAGCGGTAACTCCAAGTACGGAACAACCTTCGGATGAAGATCATCAAAGCCTTCCTGGTATGATGTCCTACATGACTCAACAACACATACAAATCCTAATGTCTTGTCTTGATCTGTCTTATGATGGTGCGATTCAATTTGACTCAAGACCAGGACTTAAATTCCTCGTCCAAAAAGTTGCCGGTCTTGACCAAGCTGCAAACCTTTACAGGCAAGCTGGAGCAGCGTGGACATTAAAAGTTGTAACGTTGTTCGATCTTTGTCTACATGAAGTTAAGAAGTCAGGCGCTACACTTGATAGAGTAAAAAGAATCATAGAAGATGAAGATGCTAAGTTGAAATTAGAATTAGATAAAAGTAAAGATGATTCTGTGATCAGTGTCATTGAGGATGGAATAATGAAAAAACCTTCAGTTAGTGGTAATCCTGATTATGACTATAATGATATGACAATGTTTTTGAAAAGACTGAGACAAAGTTTTGATAATCTGTGTGATACTTATATAGATGTTGTTTTGGATAAAAATGGAACACATTCTGCAGTCGATCGGATTTCTGATCAACCTATTTTCTTTTTAATTGCACAAACAGATGATTTCCCTGATATAAAATGGAAGGATCTACCTGAAAAAAATGAAATTAAAATTGATGAATTAAAAGTAGATGTGCCAACAATTCAAAGTAATAATACGTCTCAAACAAGTAATGAAGATAATGTAAATGATAAAAGAGAAGATGTAGAAGAAAAACACAATCAAAATGATTCACCAATAAAAAAATCAAGTGAAGGGAAAAATGAAACTGAAGAAAAGAAGCCTTTTCTCTTTTCGGATTTAGCACAACAGTATGTAGATTCTAGTAGTGAGGAAGATGTGGAAGAAAGGAGGAACGCAAATCAGGCTGAAGATTCTGTTTACAATGTTGCTGGAGGCAGTGATGTTGAAGGTTTAATGGATGAATATAAGAAACGGAAACAACAATGTGTTATGCCACCACAGCCTGGTCAATATGAGAAACGTAAAAACCCTTTCTTGCCACAACCAAAATCTTCAACAGATCCCCCTTTGGCTCCGATGGAACCATTACCTCCAGAAATTGAACAGCAAAGAAAAACTAGTATTTACAAGGTAAGGTATTTCATAATTTATCATTTTAAATTGTTAGAACCATATTGATTTTGTTTCTTAATTTCTGTTTTAAGTTGGAGTTATAGATAAATACTCTATTCTTTTTCATAAGCGTTTAAATTACTTATAAACATTTTGAAAATTTTATTAAAATTGTCTATAAACTATATCAAAGAATTTAGTTCATTGGAAAAATTCATTTTTATTCATCAATTTAATATATATATATATATATATATATATATATATAACAGTTACTTTTATTATGTTAATGAATGGTACAAAAATATTACAGAATTTTTCTCGCTCACTCATCCTCAAAACCAAATGACTAACTAAAATTATTTTTCACTAAATAGTAAAAAAAGAATCCTCTTTTTGAAAAATATATTTAAATGGGGCATAAACTTGCTTCACTTGTGTCATAAACGTGTCTTCAGGATAAATAGTATTTGATTTTGAAAAATTATATCTTTTATATTTACCTCATAAGCCAATTTTTTTGTTTTGTTTTACCAATAACTTATCAACTGTCATTTTTGGGGAGATGGTGATCAATATGTTTTGTTTGAGTTCTTAGAAGCAAAATGTGATCAAAATCATTAGACGAGATTTTTAGAAAATTGTAATTTTGTTTTTTCTCTATTAACCCCCAAATTTTGAGTTATTAAAAAAAAAAAAGTCCCAAGATTTGGTGAAAATATGTCCACATACCATATCTGATTAAAAATATTCCACCCGTTTTGACATCAATTTTTGGACCCACTACGTATATATGTTGGAAAGTTTTTTATAGACACATTTCAGAAACATTTTGAATCGAGATAAATTTAAGGGTTTTAATTTGGCATTTTCAAATCTAACCATATATTTTGTTATTACTTAATTTGATGTTACCGTAAATTGGTACCTACAAATTACATTGTGAAAAGGAGATCTGATAACCCGGTTGTACCTCACCTACATTGAAAATTTTGTAGTCCAACCTCCAGGACAGTTGGGAAGAAAGGATAAGAAAAAGTGATGAGGAAAGAGTGGTCTTATCTCAAAGCAAAACAAAACCGAAGTAGAGGCTACATAATGTTTTTTGTTGTCTTTTAACTTCTTTTACTCACAGCTCCCAAATGCTTGGCATTGCTCCTCATAGAAATCTGGCTATCAGACCCATCCTCTCTTCTATTCTATAACCTTTCTTCAGAGATTCCCTTTGAGACTCAGAGAAACCTTCAGAGAGACATTCCTTCATTGATCAAACTTACACAGTATTTGGTAATATTAAAATATCCAGTTTATTGTATAGTTTAACAAATGGTAACTTTACTCCAGCTAGTGACAGAGTCACTTGGCGCAGAAGCGAAAGTTGAAGTTGAACCTACTTGAGCAGGGTTAGTTATGTGTTATGGCAGGGAACAGCTGACCGAAAATATAGCTATGTTGAGTAGACCACAGTAATTAGTTTGGCTCTTCAACTGGGTACCCTATGGTGTATGGGCAGACCTGGGGTAAGCGTTTTACACCTTGAAATAGGCATGGGCTAAGAGCAGTATTGTTATCCAAAATATAGAACCTAGGCTCGGCTCAAACGTAACATTAACATTACAAGCTTTAATTTGTAATTGTTGTTACTAATACATAGATGAGCAAGATCAACTTGCTGTGGGGAAGGGGTGTCACATACACATAGAAATAACAATGTTTATACTTTTTTAAATCGTTATCAGACAAATAAATTATGCGTTTTTTAAAACATTAGTATTTTGTCACTATTATTCTTTGTTTTGTTTTTATGTCATAATACCAAATATACTTGCATAGTGCTTGGATACATTAGATATCAAAATTTCTTTATTCTCAAATCATTAACATGAGATGAGTTTCATTATTTGTGATTATTTTTTCCCTCTTTTTCGTATGTTGCTTTCGATTAGAATGTGTCTTTAAAATCTTCAAACTCGAAGATGCATAAGTGTTCCAAATTTCATGAAGATAAGCATAACAGCAATAAATATTTCTTAATAAAGATAAACGAACAGAGAACCTAAATAATTGTTTCATGTAAAAAAAATAATAAAATGAAATATCCACATTAATAGTTTTGAGATGTAAATATATTTGACAATCTTCTAGCTGAATGTTCATTATATTTATAATCTAGAATTATTTTATTTTCCTACAAAAATTTATTATACAAAATATTCATTTGTCAGTTTTAAGTTTTGTTTTGGTGCATTTGTAAAATGATGGAAAACAGACTATTTCTATATATCCACAAATACAATAGATCATTTTAACTCGTACATTATATTTTGACAAACAACATTCTTTCCAGCTTGCATAATATATTGTTCTGACTGTAAAGCCTTGAGATAAAAAAAACTCAATTATAACTGTTGTGGCAAGCAAAATATCATGTTTCTAGTTGGACGACGATGTAGCGTCTGCACTGGACCACAGATCGGCTATATATTTACTGTTTAATTCTATAATTTGTCATAACAAATCTTGTTCAAACTTTGGGGGGGGGGAGTAATTTTTAAATACCATATTTTTGTGTATGAAATATAGTTTGGTAAAAATATACCAAAAATAGATAATTAAAGTGACATTTTTATTCATAATAGACAAGAGTTATACAGTTCATTAACAGGAAGTAACTATTTACCTGTCATGCATTGGTATTGAGATAGTTTTAATAGAATTTAATTAGATACATTCGCTTTACATTTAGTAATAATTAAAAATTTTGATTATTACTCATTTGGAATCTTTCTGTTAAAGTCATTACAATTCATGCAACTTAGTATCTGTGCTTCTGAAATCATCACCCCCTACCACTCAAGGCTTTTGTGTTGAAACTGAAAACATCAGACTTTTTTTTATTTCCGACTTGCTATCTAGACATAAAATAGATTTAACAAACAAAATACTTTTAATAGTAAAATTAAACTACTTTTGTAATCAATTCCTAAAATCAACCATAATTTGTCAACAGGACGAATTATAATAGTTAAAACTACCAAAAGATAATAATATCCTACGTTACGCCTTTACAGTTTTGAGTACTAAAATTTAACATATCCAATATTATTAATACCAGCCTGTATTTATAATACAGTAGGTATAATAAAAAAGCAGAAAAATTAACGTTAGTATTTTTTTAGAAACAAAAAAATAACAAGTTCAGAATGTTTTAAAATATTCACTTAGTTTGTAATGCAGAAAACCTGGTATAGTAGTGTTTTGGATAGCCACGTGGACTACATGTTGGATGTGGTCCGATTGATTGAAGAAATCGTGAATGATTGATTTTCCTTTTTTTTCATACAAATGATTTTTTCTTTCTTGAAGTATTTATTTCACGTTTAAAGTTTTTTCTTCAAAAGTTTAAATTTTTGAATTATTAAGTCAAAGTTGTTGACCATCAATCCGTTTTTTTAAGAATAATTTATTTTGATTACACTTTAACATGGCCTACTAGGATACTAGAGAAATCTCACATAACTGATAACCAACATTGAATTCAATAACAGCTTTTAAATACTCAAAGCTTAAACAATATTAAAAACAAAAGAAATTTAAAGTTCAAAAGTCCAACTTTTGTTGTAAAATTTTATCAAATACGCACATAAAAAACCTTGTGAACTGTTCTCGTCCAAGTCTCTCTCCACAGAATCAATTAGCTTTTACGTGAATATAAAACCAAACAGCTGATAAGGCCTACCAGTTTTAAGCGAACAACCTTTAAACCCAATGGAACAGCAGTTCATTCTAGTTTAAGTAGATAAATATTTATGAAACAGTAAAATCAGCTGTCTCAAAAGGTTTAAAATTAAATCAAAATATACTTTTTTTTTTACATTAATAAATCAATATGAAATAATTTTGGTATTTGTACATAAATTTGGACATCTATACATATTTTAAATTATATATTCCTAAACAAATTGGTGTGTATTATTGTAATAAATTTTATATTTGCATGTAGAACTCGGCCATAAAATAGCTCAATTTGTTAGAATACATTGTGCTTGATGGGCTATCCGTAGGCGTGATATAACTAATAGTCATCTGACATATAGAGGATGAAACATGGCTGACTGGTCCACTCACTAAGTGAGCAATTATTCATATGTCCACCTTTTCACACCTGGTCAGGTACACTCTGGTGGGCAGGCTTCTTTATTACCTGGGTTTTGGAATGGCATTTGATGCTAGGTGAAACTACCTTCCAAAAGGACATAAAAATATGTTGTAGATGATTACTTTGACAAAAAAGATTTGTGCTGAGGAAATCCTATAACTTATTACTAGTTTTCTTTAAGAAAAAAAAAGTTTTGAAAGAAATTAAACAAGTTGAGTATAAATCCTATGTTATCCTACAAACAAAAAACTTTTACTGAAATTAAACTTAGCACAATTTCTCACAAATAATATGTTTATTAACTCAAAACATGTTATTAGGTGGTATAATACCTAGAACATAGGTGCTGCCAATCTAATACATTGCTCATGTTTGATTTTGTCAAGACATGTTGGGTTGTACTGATTAGGAGAATTTTGAATTAATAAAAGTATTATTTGTGAAAAGTTGTGTTCAAGTTTTTAATTTTTAAACAACTCACAGGTCATGCTTAATATATATTTTCTATACTAATTTAATATTAAACTATTTAAAAAACATTTACAGATTTTTCTAGAGACGTCTTACTTTAAGAAATTGATTCTAACATCAACAGAATTCTTGATTTTTTTGTTCTCAATAAGCATATTTGTATTTTTCTCTTTATATGCAAGAAGTAATATAAGTCCTGAGTTAGTTAAATAGCTTTTAAATTAGAAAGGATAGAAAACTACAAATTTAGAAATGTTTTTGAAAAAATCAAACTCAAAATTTTTAAATGCCCCCCCCCCCCATTTTGTGAGATCTCATCTTCAAGTCTTGATTAATTGAAAACAATTGCACAAACTAATGGTATCTGTCCAAAATGGCAGCCAGTCAAATAGGCCAATTTACTTTAGTTTTTACTCAAAGAAAGGAAATACGGTAAATATGAACCCATTTATTTCGATGTACTTCGATGAACTTGTTAGATCCTTGGACTACATATTACACAACAAATTTACTAAAACAAAACCGAAACAAAATACCTTTTGTAATTTTTTCCTCTTTCTTTGTTTACTTCTTAATTATATAGCCTATTGTGTTAGGTCAAACAACTACCTTCTACATGTGATTATGTTCAATGTAACCCTTTTTTTAATAATTTTGTCATTGTTCCTCATTTAAAATTTTTGTATTATTATTTATTTTTTATGTACTTGAGAGTTTTTACCAGAAATTATTATAATTTAATTCACAAGCCAGTATTATTTTATAAAATAAGTTCAAATTTATGATATATTTTTTAATTATTTATTGCTTCATCATTCTTATAAATTATTACTCTATCATACACCATTACTGAAAATAAAATTTTAATTAGAAAGACTCTACAATTTGTCATAAATAGGCTAATCCTTCGCACTGTTAAATGAAAGAAATTCCAGCCCTAAAAGGGTTAATTTTATCATACTACTTAAACTATCCTACATTCTATTTTATTTATGTTCATCTTCCAACTGTCACCATCTCAACCAAGGAAGTTATTTAATTTCTAGAAGACATTTGTAAGAAGGCCTAAATTATAACTTCCTGATTAGTTTTCTGAATGCCCTGTACCTATATAATTAAGAAACCTTCATTAAATTGAGACATTAGGCTGCACAGTAGGTGGCAACCACAAGCTGCTGCTTCTTAAACACTTGTAATTCATTTTGCTTTATTAGTCAATCATTTGTCTCATTAAGTCTGAATATCTTAGGCTAGTTGAGGATGAATATTTTGTTTAATTCCCTCTTGTCTATGTTGATAAGTAGGCTTGGTAATTAAATAGAATTGGGTTGTTCATTGAACAAAAATTAAAATTATTAAATAAAATACCTTAACTCTTTGAGGACTGGTAGAACTTTTAAGTCCCACCTCATATTTTTTTATTGGTTGACTATATAGAAAACAGTTACAAATATCAAATTTGAACTTATCAATATTATGAGTATAACAAAATCGAATCGTAATTAACCATGTTAATAAATCCGTAAAATTTATATAGTGTATGGGGGGGATTTAATTAAGGCATATAAACAATCTAATTATTGAACTGAAATGATGAGGAAAGAGTGACTTCCTTGTGTTGTGGTACCCAGTCAGTTAATTTTTTTCTTGATACAGACTAAAATCTCCATTAGGTCTTTAAGTACATTTTTAAGCCCATTTGTATGTTTATGAACCTATATGTATCTTTTTGAGCTCATCTGTAATATTTTTTAATCCTTGTGTAATTTTTAAATCCATATGAATTATTTTTAAGCCCCTTTTTTATCTCTATAAAGCCATGTGTATAATTTTTGAGCCAGTGTTTGACACCTCTGATAGTCCCAGAGTACAAAATAAGATTGTTGCTAGTACCAATCCTTATACTTGTTATAAAGAAGTTGGAAATAGCTTTGAATTGAAAAAAAAAAAATGGATCTTGGATGAAGTATTGTAGACATTGGCGTTGTGATGTATATCAACAATCCTTGGCCCAGGGTAAGTTTTTACATAATCATAACTGCAAATGTTTTTTTTTTCTTGTTGTTTAAAAATGAAAAACTTGATCTTCATTGCTTTGTTAAAAAAAAAAAAAGAATGAAAAAACATGAAATAATGACTCCTAGCCCCCAAATACTCTAATAGCATCAAGGTCTGTAGAGGACAAAAAGAGATGAAAGAGAGGGATCGTATGTAAGACTACATGAAGCAAGGTGTTGATCCAGCTATGGTCTCTCGGGATTGTCATGCCTTACTCTCTATAAGTGAGTCCCTGAGGAAGAACACGGTAGTTGGCATTTAACTGGTCTGGGACTTTACATGCTAAAGCTGGTTTTGAATCCTACCCCAACAAGATGTGAAGGTTTTTTGTACAGTTTACTTCGTTCTAACTTGTCCGATGATTAAAAGATGACCCACTAATGTGGTTGACATGAGTGTAATTAATGTGGTTGATTAGAATACATTTATAAAATATTATTTTATCCCACAGCAACTATATTTAATGTAAATAGCCTATTATTCCCTAAAAAATGAAAAATACAGTATTTTAGACAGAAAAAAGTGGCAAATTTAAATTACGTCCATCCTAAAAGACTGGTCAAAAGATTTTTGTGAAATGTGAAGATTTATGACAAAAAAAGTACCAAACTTTTTGTATTTTTCTATTCTTTAGAGTAGCAGGTCTTAATGGGTTCAGGTAATTCAAATTTCTAACTCAAACTAGATTTTTTTCTGGTGTTGGTAGTAAACATTGTCTAAAAAATTTATCTTCTATATATAAAATTTCGTAATCATTTGTACGTTTTGTTTATAATGTTTTAACTGAGAGATTGTAAATCTCATTGAAGATTATAATGTATTAGAATTTATATGTATTAAGTTATGACAATAAATAGAATTCTAAACAAATTTGTAGAAAAATCTATAACTCTCAACAGGAACTCTCGGGTGAGATAGCATTTATGTTTCTGTGGTGCAGCATATCGTTCTGAGAATGTTAATAGCTATTTCAAAAGCAACTAAAATAAATGAAAAATGTTATTATCAAGTCTAAAATAATACTAATTTTTAGTAAAAACTAATGAGTATATTTACACTGAATTTTCTGCGCAGTAATGTAAATAGTCAAATAACACAAATCATTTCACTATTTCTTCAAATCATCATATCCTCAATTAAATTTGGCATTATACATACAATTGTATATTTACATTCAGAATTACATGCAGAAACTAATAAAGTATAATAATATATTGTTAGTAATTATTTATAACAATCATTGTGTTTCAAAAACATGGAAACCACTATAACAGTATACAAAATTTTGATTTTCAACAAACACTCGAAAATATTTTCAATAACATTATATAAATTTATGGTAAACATATTTTATCTTTTATTATGATCTTTTCTGAGAACTTTTTTATGCATAATATTATTATTATTTTGTGTCAAAGATGTAATTTGTATGAATTTCAGAATATAAGAGTATCTACAAAAATATCTGTTTTTACATTCTCCCATTTTTAATTTTTCCAATAAAAACACTAACACTATAATACATTTCCATAACTGTAAACAAACAAAATTGCAATTTTTTTTTAATTGGAATTTTTTTTATACAGTTTAATGGTATAAATTTTCACTTGTTAATGAATCAAAATTTTAACACTTGAGCTTGTAAACGTTGATAATCAACAGTTAAACTTTGTTGCTGTGGTGGTATTCGTTGATTATCAACAGTTAAACTTTGTTGTGGTGGTGGTATTCTTTGATTATCGACAGTTAAACTTTGTTGCTGTGGTGGTATTCGTTGATTATCGACAGTTAAACTTTGTTGCTGTGTTGGTATTTGATGATTATCAACAGTTAAACTTTGTTGCTGTGGTGGTATTCGTTGATTATCAACAGTTAAACTTTGTTGCTATGATGGTATTCGTTGATTATCAACAGTTAAACTTTGTTGCTGTGGTGGTATTCGTTGATTATCGACAGTTAAACTTTGTTGTTGTGGTGGTATTCTTTGATTATCGACAGTTAAACTTTGTTGCTGTGGTGGTATTCGTTGATTATCAACAGTTAAACTTTGTTGTTGTGGTGGTATTCGTTGATTATCAACAGTTAAACTTTGTTGTTGTGGTGGTATTCTTTGATTATCGACAGTTAAACTTTGTTGCTGTGGTGGTATTCGTTGATTATCAACAGTTAAACTTTGTTGTTGTGGTGGTATTCGTTGATTATCAACAGTTAAACTTTGTTGTTGTGGTGGTATTCTTTGATTATCGACAGTTAAACTTTGTTGCTGTGGTGGTATTCGTTGATTATTGACAGTTAAACTTTGTTGTTGTGGTGGTATTCGTTGATTATCAACAGTTAAACTTTGTTGCTGTGGTGGTATTCGTTGATTATCGACAGTTAAACTTTGTTGTTGTGGTGGTATTCTTTGATTATCAACAGTTAAACTTTGTTGCTGTGGTGGTATTCGTTGATTATCAACAGTTAAACTTTGTTGCTATGGTGGTATTCGTTGATTATCAACAGTTAAACTTTGTTGCTATGATGGTATTCGTTGATTATCAACAGTTAAACTTTGTTGCTGTGGTGGTATTCGTTGATTATCAACAGTTAAACTTTGTGTTTGTGGTGGTATTCTTTGATTATCGACAGTTAAACTTTGTTGCTGTGTTGGTATTTGATGATTATCAACAGTTAAACTTTGTTGCTGTGGTGGTATTCGTTGATTATCAACAGTTAAACTTTGTTGCTATGATGGTATTCGTTGATTATCAACAGTTAAACTTTGTTGCTGTGGTGGTATTCGTTGATTATCGACTTTTAACACATGATCTCGGCATTGCATACAATAATTCGTAAATCTTTTAATTGTTAAATTTATTTAGGTACCAAATACATACTTTATTTGTTCCATTTTGTATTAATAATTTTTTGTTTAGTACCCAATTTGGATTCATAAGTGTATCCTAGGTTACCCCACTTTTTAGTTATTGTTACGTAACATAATTAATTATCTACTAAAATATCCCTTAAAAATTTTAAAATTTTGGATCCAGCATACAATTAATTATTAAAAAACAATCTTAGATTTTTTTATAGAATTTTTGGTATTCTCCGTTAGTAGAATATTTTGTATAAAAAAGAAAAAAAGTTTTTGAAACAAGAAAGAAAATTCTAATTATTCTTCCTATTTTTTTAATTGCTTCAGATTCCACATGGTATTAAAAAACCAATATTACATAACATAATATACCTTTTGTATTTATTTTCAATTTTTTGTAATGTGTTGTGAAATTGCCTGACATTCTAAAAAATAATAATGACCAAAGTTCTAGGGTTAAAAAATATTTTGAAATAGATTTCATCATTTATTGGTTAGTTTCTTCTTTTTCTAATGCATTAATATTATTCTCCATACTTGTATGAAAAAATAATACACAACATAATTATATTTTGGTTTTAAAAAACACAAAAAACATATGCCCTGAAGAAATATAAATGTTCCATTTTAATGGTTAAATTATTTCTCAACAATGTTTGGCAAATAAACACACACAAAGTTCATTATAGTGTGTTTGACGAATATTTTTAAGTTAACTTTGAATTATAAGCTAAATGTGATCTCTTTATTCTTGAAATTTGATCCCAAAAATGATAGTTTTCCTGAAAAAAATGGTGTTTTCAAAAGTAATTAAAAATAATGACAAAGTGAACTTTGAGTTGCTCAAAATCATAAAAATTTATTTGTTTTTTTACAGTCATTATTAAATTTAGTTAGTATATTATAATATTTGTTTAAATACTTATAAAGTTTACTGGAAATGTTTGTTTTATGCCTAATCATATATGTGTATAAAAATAAAATACATTCTTAGTCCAATATCCCATTGTGAGCCGTCTGTGATGTGTGGTCAGCACATCGAATTCCTATCACCATAATTTTAGCTTCATAATCAGAAAACTAATCAAACCTCATGATGATAGGTCAACATCTTAACTTTATTAAGCCATCATGAGGAGTAAACGTAAAACCTCTTGCTCACAAGGCGAAATCTCTAGCTGACCAACTGGAGACTCAGAATGTTTTTGTATAATTAATTTAGATAAATATTATTGATTAACAGGACAGCGAAGCTCACGTTGCAGTCTGGGCAGAGATGCTCGTATCTGTGTTTGATCTTCTCTCACAACTAGATGACTTGCGTTTCCGGACATTACTTCCAGTATTATTCAATGGTGTACGTTCCCTTACCAAGCATGCGACACATCCTACACTAAAAAATGCTATCTCAGAGTTCTTCCATAGAGTCGCCATGATGTATGGTTTCAGTACAGAATAGTTTGTAGTTTATTATTAGTGTAGTTATAGATAAAATCAAAACATAGATTGAGCTTGGAGCTGGCCATAGAATACGGAAGTTTGCCTTAAAAATGCTGTAGATGAAAGGTGCATTGTATGCCTCAACAAAAATGATATTTAGATAGAACATATAAAGGTATTTTATCTTTATTGAGTTAATTTTATTACATTATTTTTAAACTTGTCTGGCAATAGTAATTTGTCTAACTTTATATATCCATTTTTCAGTGAATTGTGTATAGTTCTAGATAGGAATTTTAACTTATGAAGTGCTTACAATTTTATTCAGATTATTTTTAATTTAAGGAACAGTAATACAAGTTCATTTTAGCAAGTTTATCCCTAGAACTGCCTAATATATTTTCTTTGTTGTCACCGGTTCTGTGTGGTTTTGTAGGCTTATTAAAAAAATCATTACAAATATTTTCTAAAAGATAAATGTATGTTATTATAAATCACTCTGTTTAGAAAAATGTATGGAATTAGGTAAAGTATTTATTTAAAACATTAAAATTTTTACTTTTTTGGTTTTGTTTGAAACAACATATTTGTTAAAGTGTAACAAATAAAAATAATAAAGTAAAAATTTATAAATTTTGGTTTCTCTACAAGCTACAAATTAACATCCTAAAATACAAAATGTAGCAAGTTTTATCTAGTTTTTGGAAATGCATTTACAAATGTAGTTTGAATCATATAAAACAAAATTAATTTTAATGTAACAGCAGATATTTCTTGTTGAAACTCCATATTCAAGGATAAAATAAAGCAATACAGCTTAAAGTTTCAAAATATTTTAATAATATAAATAAACTACAATTGGTTTCGCCCAGGAAACTGAAATACAATAAAACCTTTCCCGATTTCTCTATTGTATTTCAGTTTCCTGTTACTTGTGTATGTATAAATGGTTGTCAATACCTGTTAATTATCAGTTGCCCGATGATGCGATGATGCCACAAAGCGAAACAATTGTAGCTCATTTATATTATTATGAAAATATTTTGAAACTTTAAGCTGTATTGCTTTATTTTATCCTTGAAACAAAATTATAGTGATTTTCATGTTGAGTGTTGCTAGGCGATTTATGTCCAAATTGCGCACTTTAGTCAAATAGAGTTGTAAAACTTAATTATGAGTATAAAATTTAAATATTATATATAATTTTATTCAAGAAAATTTTACAAAATGCCTGCTACCATCTTCCAAAAAGTATTTTTCACTATTGTCTGGAGTAAATATCCTGTGGAGTTATCCCAAACCTTAAATTTTTGTAATGCCAAAATGAGCATGACATTTTTTGGCATATAATGTATGAATGCACAACAGTTCTCCATGCCTATCATACTCTCATCTAATGGCTATGTTTTGATAAGGGAGAAAATTTATTTTAAATAAATCATTCATTGGGTCCCAGCAGTTGTCTAATTTTTAGCCAGGGATCATAGAACACAATAACATACACAAACTTTGCTGTCATGATCTATTATTCTAAATAATAAAAATAATGGACTATCAGCTAAAATATTATGTTCTATGTCTTCAGTATGTGAAGAGTTAAAGATGTTATAACCAATAGTAATCCTAAATGAACACCGTGGTACCACATAAAAACCAGTCTGTCATAAAATAACGGATTGGCAGTTTTAGGGTTAATATACATTTCATTCCTCAGGATTTACTGAACATTTCGTGGTGAAATTTGTATATGATGTTCTTATACGTTTTTTTAATAATTTTAACACTTTTAGAACTGCTAAATATTGTATTGTTTTCAAGGATTTTACAAAAAATAATCGCATAGCTTCCTTATTTATTAATGTTTTCAATTAATAGTCCTTTTACCAATTCATTGTAAACTTTTAAATGGATATAAATGCATATAATTGTATTATAATTTTTTATTTATTTTATCTTTTTTTGAGTTTTTTTTAAATTTGTGTTAAAGTGATAGGATGAGGCGATAAGTACAGTTTTACTGCGAGAAGTGAGTTAATTTTATTTTAGAACATGCTTTGGACACCAATTTTAAGTTTTTTAGATAATTCTTTTTTTTACACTAACATGTACAAAAATAAAACTTACAAATATTTTTTTTGTACACCTTGTTTCAACTAACCCTGTCAACTTCCACGCAAGCCAGCCATCATTTATTTGTACTGGGCCCTCCCACCACCATACCACATGTTGGAGTGAACCAAACTGCACACAAAATACTTGTGTCAGGTAGAATTCGAATCCACAACCTTCAGTATCAATCCTTGGTTAAAGGATTATAAAATACTTAAATATAGTCGGTCATTTAACATCACTTGAATAATGTATTCATACTGTATTAATTCAAACTCGACTAGAAAACAGCTTCAGTTTCACATTGAATTACATGTATGAATAATTCAGTGTAAGATATAAGATAGTGTGTTCATCAAAGAGGCAACCATACTTTGTCAGTTCCTCATTCATCATCCGCAACGTTTTAACTTAAATTTAAGGTTATAATTGGGTTTTCATTGCAAATACTTGGTATCACTAGTATTAAATAATATAGATTGCCAACACCAGATTTGAATTTACTACCATATTTTGTAAACCCTTAATCCAAACTAAGCACTAAAACTGACTTAATAATAAACTAAAACAATTTTCAACATGCTAATATACTAATTTTAGGTTCTTAAGTTAACATTTATTTGGCAAATTTACCAAAATGTTACTTACATAATTTAATACTTTATGGTTAGAATAGAAAAATAATGACCTAGCTTATTTTATACTGGCATTATTTTTATCCTTATATTAGAACGTTTGAGTTAAGTCTGTAAGTTCTAGGTCGTTATTTAAAATATTCTCTTACTCTCCAAGCTTAATCTGCTCCTTTAGTGTATACAATACTTTTATAATCTAAATTAAAATACTATTATATAATTCAAATTGTAATCCAATATATATAATTGTTTATTTACTTACAATATGAAAAATAACAATTATGTTACCGGTATGTGTTTTTAGTTTTAAACTCATTTGTATTAAAATAAATATAAACATATATACACATTAACAAGTAGTTGAAAAATGTTATTTTTTAAACGTTCAGTTACAAGACTCCAAATATTTATATCTACAAATACATAATAAAATATTGTGACTAAAATTGTATTTGAAACTCCATTCGAAGGAAAAATCAATATAATTAAAAAAGTTTGTATCATTTGTTCATGAGGAACAAACTTATATTTCAATTATCAAGGCACTGTCACCTCTACTCAAAACTATTAAAAGAATGTAAAAGAATGAAGACGAGAGAGGTCTGAAAGTCTTTCCTCAGAAAAATAGAAAATTTAACGCTAAAACATGGCTTTTACGCAGCTATTTGCTGTCTAAAAAGATTATTATATAACTCATAAAATCGACTGTAACACGTTATAATGTTATATATTTTGGAGTAAGAGCTCCAGATGTTACAATGTTTACAAATTATTCAGAAATGTGTAATCTTTTAAAAATTCAAATTGTCCTTTGGTTCTACAAAGTTTTAATCATATAAAGTTAAATTGAAAGATTAAAAACCTGAACAATTGTTCTAAATTCTAAATAAAGGAAAATTTACTTGTCAGATATAAGGACTGATGTGCCTTTGAAATTTAAGTTTTGAAACAAGTAGACTACATCTGTAGTAATTGTGACTAGTTTTGCACAGATTTACCGTAACTGTGTAAAATTGTGATTATTGTCAGAAGATGTTAAATTACTTCCTAAATAGATTTGTATTTTAATCAAGACTGTAACATTTATCCCAGTTGTGTCTCTTAGAAGGGTATCGATGAATAGTTCAATTTATACCTTGTAGGCCTACTTGTCAAAACCCAGAGGGACTTGTAGCTGCACCATAAAAGTCAATTAAATGAGATTTTTATGAAGCTGTTAATGGTAATTAATATAATTATTTTATTAATCAAATGATTTTATTTACAATATTTGCATTGTAGTGTTTTGGAATGGATATATTGTATTTGAAGAACTGGAAACGTGGTTATGTTATATTTATATTAGTTTTAACGTTTTATTATAATTCGTTATATTTACAATGATTTTATACAATTAGAATTGTATTATTTTCTACATGTTTTAACATCAGCCATTTTACAAAATTACCTTCAAATAATAATGATTTGAGACTAAATAAAACAAAATAATTTTTATATTATCACTTTATAATATGTGATATTAATTTCATGGTGCTTAATTAGTTTTGTCATTTTACTTATTCATACAAAATGAATCAGTAGCTAAATGAATACGAAGAACTAGTCACCTTCCAAGAGCATAAATGCTCAATTCACAAATGCTCAGGACAGGTTTATTTTATATTTTCTAGTCAAAATGTACCAAAATGATCGGAATGTATCATCACAAAAATATTGTTAACCTATGTATATATTTATATTGCTTAATTTTATATTCTCGTGTGTATTTTAAAATATATATTTTAGAATTACTTAAATGATGTATTTTATTAGTGAATTTCAATATTTTATATAATTTTTATTTACAATTTTAATCACTATTATTAGTTAACAGTTTTTATAACTATAACTTAATAATTAAGGTAAGGATTTATAATAATGGCATATTTATATTTAATTAGTAATTTTTCACTTCATCTTAAACAATAGATGAATTATTATATTATTTTATTTGTGTTTTTTTTAATATGAATAGTCCAGTCAAAAAAGGAAATAACTTTGGATGTCTCCAGTAGTTGAATGAAATAAAAATCTTGCTGAGAGAATAGTAAAATCTAGTCAAAACCCAAAAAATTGTTCTTGCATGTTTAACAATGTTATACGCAATAATTTTGTTTTACGTACAAAAGAGAGAAAACACCCAAAAAGCTTTTCATAGATGATTTGTCCAAAAATCTTGTTATATTTTTGAAAAAGCATATTTTCCAAGATATAGCTTTAAAAAAGCTCAAAAAAGTGGAAGAGGAAATCAGAAAGTTGTCCAGATATTTTTTTTAAGTCTATATTTTCCTAAAAACCCCATAGAAACCGACCAAAATTTTGAAAAAAAAAAAAACTAATGCGAAAAAAACTTTTCAGAAAATTCATACGTTTAGTTTGACTGAAGATTAATATTTATTTGTCTTTTAAAAATAGTTTGGAAAAAACTTATATACTGACTTTTGAATGGTTTTACCCCGAAAAATTAAAATTGTAAGCAAAAAAATGTTTAAACAAATGTATAATATAATTTTATATGTCTATGCAAATTATGTTTGAATATAATTAATTGTACTTAAGTAAAAGTGCAATAAAAATGTTATACATTTATTTTGAAGTTTGATCCTAAAAATAGATTTTTTGAATGGACTATAAATACAAATTATATATATGAACTAACAGCAACACTTTGTTCTTTTGATTTCAAAATAAGAGCTACCATACAAGTCTGAATCAATGTATGGGGGAGGGAGGAAGAGAGGGATATTTAATGCTGTCAAGTCTGCATTTTAATTGAAAATATCCCTGTATGGTGAAAAATATTGCTTATTTATTACATAATATTAAGAACAAATATATTTTTTTTCAAGAATTTCCTGTACTTCATAGTAATTCTAATAGCGATAAATATTGTTGAAATATGCAGAATAAAATAATATTTGATGTGATGTTGTAATTTTGTATAAACTAAAGTATTAGTCAAAGTAGAATTATTGTGTTCTTATATTTATTTGCTTTTTAGTACAACAAGAATAGAAGTTAAGTTATATTTTACTTTACTTTAAAAGGTAATTTTTATAGTCTTTTGTTGTTTCTTTTTCAATTCAGTCTTTTTTATTCAATCAAGAAAAATAAGTATTAGAGTTAAGAGAGTTATATTTTCAGAAATGAGTATTAAATGTTAAACATGAATTTTTAAGCCTCGCTGACAATATTAAAAATCAGTATTTTAAATGTTAATAGTGGTCATTTAAATGTAAGGTAAAAGTATAGTATAGCGTAGTGAAATGATTATAAACTTTGTAAATCTTATTACATTTATACGCTTCAAATATTTTGGATAATTTAGTATTATTTATTAATACAGTCATTTAATATATGTTTTATGCATTAAAATTTATAAATAGAATTATATTATGAATTTATAATTATTGTAATAACAGTAAATGGTAAATATAAAGAATAGAAGAAAATACTTTTTCGTCATACTGCTTCTAAAACAGCTGTTTTCAATATATGCATTGAGATGCTAAAGTTGTTCTTTTTAGTCCTAGGACTTAAAAACATCAACTGAAGTCGAGGTCATCAGCTGTTACTTCGTTTATACGAATTAATTAATGATTGTAAATCATCTATAAAAACAACTAATACTCTCGATTATAAATAACCGTTGAAGCAGCTGTTAACATCGATTTGAAGGCAAATAGGTTATAACATTTTAGTTTTTGTGAAATTTTTTTCTTATATTATTTGCAGTATAACAAAAAATATAGTTCATCACTTGGACCAAAAGAAGCTTTTCGATCCTCCCTCATTTTCCGGCCTCGGCTCCGCCTCGGCCAATAAATTTGTGCTTATATGGAAAAGCTTGTCTTTTGGCCCTACTGATGAAGTATACTATTTTGAGATGAGTATAAAAGTAATTATCTTTCTTATAATCTTCAAATAAAAATCAGTGCAATAAAATTTCTCTTCAAGTACGTTAACTTATAAAACTTTGTGTTTATTTTATTACGAAAATATTTTTTAACATTTTTTCAACTGTGGTTTTACAGTTAATTTTAAAAAAATCATGTTTATAAAAAACAACATAATTCTGACATGATATTTATCAATATGGAAAGTAAAGAAAATCAATTTTAAAAGATAAAAACAACTTTTGCAACATTAAAGTCCTTTGTTAAAAGTTCAATTAGTTGAGGTTTAATTTATTTTGTTTGATAACTTAGCGAGTGTCTAAATGGAACCAATGGTTTGATACTAATAACTTTTCTATTCTGTACTTATGGTAATACCTTAAGGTAGTGACATTTATTTTATAAATGGCCAAGGCTTTACAAGAATTCACTCTTTAGGTTAGATTATTTTTACAAGCATATTTGTAAAACATAATTTCTTTCCTATTTGCTATCCAGAATTATGAAAAATGATTTATATTTAATTTTAAAGTGAAAACTTTACAAAATTTTAAATGATCAGAAAATTGGATTTGATCTGTGAACAATAAAAATATGAAATTAAATCAAGGCTATGATTCAGACAAACAGCTACATATTATAAATTGGATAAGATATTTCCCCCCTTTTATACATCTACTAACTGATGATGCCTTAAAATGAAAAGTTTAGCACACAAAAATGTATATTTTGCACTAAAAATAATGCTTTTCTTACGTTGATTTTTTTCAAAAAATATAAAATAACATTCTTCGATTCATGCAAAATAAATTAATAATTTTAAAGAAAACAAATGTTTATAATCTAGTAATTTTAATACTGCCTAAAAAAAATAAGGGAGTCCATTCTGTTTACCCATTTTTACAGAAAAATAATTTTAGTAGTTTCAAAATATATTTTTAGTTTGGTTACCTACTTTGTTAAACCATGTTTTTATGATCTGTTAGAAGACTGTTCATTATTTAAACATTATAAATGGAGCACAATGTCCTGCACAAAATTCCTCACATACATACGCATACAAATAAACACAAATATTTTAATAAGATCCTATGACCTTACTAGGATTTGAACTGAAATATCCTGCTATGTATACTGTACCCTAACAACAGAGCTATCCAGTCTAATATAGAACTTTTTCACTTTTATTATGTTTCTTAAACTAATTAATAACCACAACAATACTACAGCTGGGTCACTGTACAGACTCTAGTTACCAAGGTCATGTATACAGTATTAGCTTTACACCTGTAAATGGAGGCTAGAGCATATAACAATTTTTATAGTTTACAAAATTTTAAACAATATTTAGTTCTTTTATAAACATAAAATACAAAATATAATGATAAAGTATACATACAATACTGCCCTAATATTTCGCGATAAATGGGAAACATTCAAAAAATAATTGTATTGCATTTAAAAATATATAGAACAAAAATTAAGAATTAACTTTGCCATCACTAAGACAGCCTTATGGAGTTTTGCTAATTGTGTGCCTCGGCACCTACAGTTTGTAATGATAAAATCATTTAATTTCAACTTTACATTATCTCTGAAGTAAGGAAGGTTAGATGTTTTTACATTTGCCAGTAGGTGGCCTAGGCAATCCAAAATTGTAGCGGGGGAGGGGGGGTAAACATGCATTTGTGAATCACTTTTTTGGTTGAGTTGTAAATATGTGCCCTCCTTATTTTATTATTACTTGCTTAAAGTCATAGTTAAATCGCTTTCTTACTTGTTATCACAGTCAAAAACTGTGGATTTTCCCTCCAAAATTCATAAAGCCATTTTCAAGATTAAATTTACAAATATAAAGAACCTGGTTCAATATTATTTAATTTATTATAACTACAGAGTACTTGTGGACAAATAGTTATGTTAATTAACACTTGGAATAATTAAATTATGATTTTTAAAAATTGTAAATAGAAGCCACTTATAGTCGAGAGAAAAAGGTGTCTATTACGTCTAAATAATTCAATGTGAGATATTAAGTCATAATGATATGGTTATTTAAAGCTTCTTAATTATTTGCCCTAAAGTTGAGACCATAGCTAAATCACTTTCTTACCTGAAAAGGGATTCATCTTATTTCAACAAAATCCTTAAGCACATTTTCAACATAAAATTTACAAGCTAACAATAATTGGTCATTTAATAGCATTTTATAACAGATGATCAAACTAATTGAAACCCAAATTCCAGTTTATACGCTGATGCTGTACTAGCATAAAAAGTTAGGGATCTATGTTCAAATTCTTGTTAAATTGGAATTTTTCTAACTTGTTACCTAATTAATTCCTTTATTGGGATGTGTCTAATCTAGAGACAGTGTAATTTTTTAATATTTTTTATTACTAAAATAATTTATATTCTTTATTAATTTTCAAGTTTTTACAATCTATCATTCAATGCACAATAATGTCTACAAGTTTCAACACAAAACCAAAAATTGCTCTTAGTATGTTTTCGAGGTTCGTATTTTTGTATGATTTAAACAATTTTTATACATTTTCTTTTTTTACCATTTCCCTTTAAAACCTAAGTTTTACTTACTTTTAATTTTGTATAGTTATTAACTCAACTTGGAAGAAATCAATAGAGACGGGTTTCTAAAAGTTAAGTTTTTTATAATTATACCAAAAAGCTTTTGTAGGATTTTAATGATAACTTAAGAATTAGGATTTTTTTTTTTAAATAATAACTAAAACATTTAATTAAGAAAAATTATCAAAATAATTAGAAAGCTAATTTGGAGAAAATTAGATTGTTTTGGTGTTTACTCGTAAACCCAAATTTCAATTTATCATGGTAATATTTTACGCTAATAATTATGAACTAAAAAAAACCCTAGTTACCAATTTAGATCAAAAATTTTTTCACTGATTTTTCTATATACAGTACAATTTTTTGGACTTAGGGGAATTTTTTATAAAATCTTAATTATCGTGAACAAGTAACCAGTTGTTTGTAACGAATCATTATTCTAATAGAATGTTTTGATTGGTGAATCAGGTTTTGATTTATTTTCTAAATGCTATTCATACAACTTTTATCTCTTCTATAACAGCCATAACTATAGCATATTTTGAGCTAAGTGTTCGTCATTCATGTCTTTCTGTAGCCTAAGCCATGTTGTTGCCTAAATGTATTTAAAAATATATAAAGTAACTGCCTATGCTTACAGATATATCAAGTAATAATTGTATTTTTGTGAATGTATAAAAGATTAAATATGCAAATAGGTGATCACATACATAATGTAACTATGGACCTATAGTTGATAGTAGAAATAAACCTAATTAAGAAATTAAATAATTACATGGTTTTGTTTATTTGCCAATATTTAAATTAACATATTATTTGTTATTCATTTAATTGGCTTATTGACAGTTAAGCATTTTTATTTTTGTCCACTGCAATACAAAATGAATCTATTTTGGAATACAGAGTGTCCGAAAAGACGTAGAAGACCTTAATAAAGTTTGTAACCATTAAATATAAAAACTGAAAATTTCAGAATTTTGCCACTTTGGAAGGATACCATGTAGTAGAGCAACTCATAACATTTAAATGATAACCGCTGTTGAGTGACAATTCTTGTAAAAGATCTTGTTGAGATGAAAAAAAAAAAAAAAGTAAAGAAAAGTTTGATGTCGCAACTCTAACCATAATGGCTACCAAAAAACTGTGTACTTAATTTTGTTATTACTACTGGTTTATTTAGGAACTTACATTCAACAAATCAAGGTTTGGACCTTATTAATGTCAGTAGCCTGAATAAATTCAAAATTGATTTGGAAATAATCCTCTTTTTTATTGAGAAGTGTAAGCCAACACACAAAGGATTTTCAGAATTTTACTCAGAATATCTTGTATTTCCTGAAATTAAAGTTGTCTTATCTACCCAAGTGTCTTTAATATAATCGATGTAGATAGCTACTAATTATTGGTACTATTTGGATATGATTATTTTACAGTAATTAATTTGCATATCATAGCATTGTTATTCCTTAAAAAATACCTTCAAAGTGACCTCACTCAATGGAGGCTAAAAATATACTTTTTTTTACATCCCCCTCCCCTTTAGAGAAATGATTTCCATCTCAAATTTCCAATTTTTCAGGTCACTGATATTAAAAAGTTTCAAACCTTAATTAATGGTAATACTTAATAGATTTATCCAAGGATTGCTGGCGGTAAGTCAAAAATAACAACAGATACTTAATTTGTTGAATGAAAGTTCTTAAATCAAACCATAGCAATAAGGCAATTAGGTGTCCAGTTTATTTGGTTCTTATCAAACTTTTCTTGACAACATTTTTCTCATATAAACAATATCTTTAAAAAGAGTGGTCACTCAATAGGGGTTACCATTTAAAAATTATGAGTTGTCCCATAAAGGGGCAAAATTTTGATCTTCATTTAAAATTATAGATTAAATGACTCAACAGTCATATGTCTATAAAAAATATCCCGAAAATTTCAACTTTTTATATTTAACATTTGCAAACTTTTAAGGTGTTCCAGGATATTTTGGACACTCTGTATATAAACGACCAGACTAGAATTCCTATCAAAACCCCATGAAAACCTTGAGATCATAACTCTGTAAAACCTCAGGCCCTGCAAAAGCAGAATTTATAGTAATCACATTTAATCAACCACAAGTGGTATCTCATTGGGCAGTGATAAATATGAGATTCTCTACTATTTTAAATAGAAACATTTCTTATTATAAAACTGATATGGAATCCTATCTCTCTGGTTTTCTCTGCTTCTGCATGGTTAACAAATAATATTACTTCAACTATCACTTCTCTTGGATTCTTCTGATGATTATCCACTTGTTCACACTAAGTCTCTCATTTTTACCTCGATAAATCCAATAATTTTGTTCATCATAGTCCTCTACAAAGTTAAAGAAATATGATGACAGAGTGTGGTCACCAGACCTCAATAAAGACAAATAATATACCACAGTGTTGGTGTTAAGATGTGGTGTATATTAGTATATAATGAAGTGGTGTTGTAAAAAGTAACGTTTGGGAGAACCATCTCCTTGACAACTGTACTTACAGTCATTACAGAATAGTCCATGAAGGTGAAACTAATAATTATATAGTTGGTTAGTTTGTTCCGTAAAGATAGACAAGAGAGACAGTAAGTGGATAGAAGGAGAAGACCTAATCCAGAGTGATGTAGAGGATATCAAAAGGAGGAATAGATCGATTAAAAAGTAGTATACCTAAGAACAAGGACTAAACTCCCTGTTAGCTCTAAAGGAAAGTAACTCGGATATAAGAGGTCGTCACTCCCCAAACGGCCAGATAAGCCGCTCTTGCGAGGAAATTAACAATATTACTTTTTTTTAAAAAAAACAAATTATCTTTTATACTTAGTTTAATTTTTTTGCTATTGAACAGGTGTTCGAGACATTTTGTTTATATGTATTACCTGCAATATGGCCTAATTGTCTACAAAATTGTTATGAGATTGTCTCTAATTTTGGCAAATATATATATATATATATATATATATATATATATCGTAAGGTCTCATTTCAGTGCCTTAATCAACAAATGAAATTCCGAAGTTTTGAACTAAAATTACTTTATTAAATGTGAGTTTCAGGCTATTTACAAAAACTAGCTGATTGGCCAGCACATGAATTTCCAACTACTAAAAAAAATATTAGATTATAACTTTGAACCTTTAAAAAAATATATTTAAAGTTCATTCAATTTTGTCTTTTTAAATTTGTACATACAAACCGTTTTCTAATTCAAAATCAAGCCAATAATAAACATTATTATAAATTTGGGGCTAAGACCTATTCTTACACTTAAAGAGATTTAGACAAAAATTTAATCACTCCATACTCAAATATACTCTACTCCGAAATATCAAATGTTTAGCAACACTACAAAACTTTTCTTAATTCGTAATGAGAAATTTAAAATAACTGCTGGAGCTGTACTACAGTACAATGCCAAACTTCACTTTTTTTTAGAAGTACTTTATCTTCTTTGTGTGTGTTTAAGAGGAAAATTACTACACCACAGCGCACTCTACTTTCTAAAGCAAAGATTACAAAAATTAGGAAAACCAAATAATAAATTCTAAAGGTGGAAACGGACCTTCAAGTAATGGGAGTTGACATCAAATTTCTCACGTCCGACTATAGCTATATTCCGTTTCATGTTTTACGCATTGGAACAACCTGTGTTGATCATCGCCTTATGCAAAAAGGAAGAAAAGAACAAAAAGACCCCAAAGAGGAACGAAAGGGATCGAGTTAAGATTTGAGAGGAAGAAAGATTTTCCTACTCATAAGAAAAAAGAGTGCATCGAGTTCCGCTTATGACATGGTTGACATAGGTTAAAAGGAAAAGTTAAGTTTCCTGAAAAAATTATTCCAAGAACACTTGTGTTTTCCAAAACATACTTTTTACAACAACTGAGAAAACCAATGAACCTACTGCAACTCTTAAGTTACGAAAGTCTGCGAGTGTACTTTTGTCCATCAACTACAGAACCCAATCAATCCTACCAACCCAAGCATCACAGCTGACAGCTATCCATCACAATAATGTAACACCTCTCAACACATTAATCAGCTGTTGCCCACGTCAACATCTTTATTAGGTCCAACATAACCAAACTTGTCTTTTAATTTAATTGATTTAAACTGTTACGATCCTTTATACTAATAAACTACCAACAACTTGTTCTAGTCATACATTAATTTCACCGGATCATTAACCTCATTAGTAGGTCTACTGCTAAATAATTAATATTGGCATAGGAGAATTCGTACAAAAATCGCAAACCAGGTTGTATTAGGGGATTTATAGAATTCTAGATAGTACGACTTTATTCGTCAAATGACCGACACTCGAGGCTATGAAATGAACACTGAACCTACCCAGAAGCGTATTGGGTTCACTCTACATACTTGTATGTTACTAAAAAGTCCGATTTTGTTCAAACTTGGTATGCAGAATTGGTTCTACAAATCTTTGAGCAAATTTGTTAACAAGAAAATTTGTTAGACGACTACGGACGGACGGTATGTCGAAAATCACTTTCTCAGTTTCCTGAGTCCTTATTTTACCCTAAACTTCGTATGTTTAGGTAAGGTTAGGTTAGGTGTAAAGGACAGTTGTTACTGTTTTAAAAAATTGTTTTAAAAAAATCAGTCAGTTGTAATACTCTTGGTGGTGTTCTTTCCAGTGCTTTTCCTTTCTTGAATAGGTTTTGATTTAACGATAGTTGGTCCTCCCCATAATCCATAGGACCGACCTCCATGTTGGAGGGTCGATTTTCCAGAGTATCTGGTCTGCCACCTGGGGTAATACTTCCGTGTTTTATCCATCGAATAGTCAAATCGATGAGAAGGCGGAATAGAGCTCGAAAGAAGAAACAAGAGTAGATTAGAGACCCCTAGCCTTCGGAAACCTGACAGCGTCGGGGTCGGAAAAAAGGCCTAGTACCCAATACGAAAGAAGAAAGAGAAGGGATCTCACTCAAGACAAGTTGAAGTGAGATGAGATCCAGCTCGGGAACCCCGGGTTCGCCAAACCCGAACTCACAAGGAGTGAGCCCCTGAGGTAATACAGGAATGGTACAATATAACATCTTCTCCGAATATACACATACACACACATACAACACTCATACATATTTTAAAATCCTTAGAGGCTCTTACACTACACGATTTACGGGGATACATAAACACTCTACATTCATATATGGGGATTAGTTTTTTGACCGTGCAGAGCCGTAGCGCGTCTGGGAGTGTTTTCCAGACCAAAGCGTGACAACCTTTGAATATAGTAAGCTGATGTGAGCTTGCTCTGCCGATGATGTATGCGCGGTTTCTGTTCAGTAGCCAGCCACTTAGGTCCTTGGTCAGGAAGTGTTAGCGATGGAGGAGGTGTCGGATCCTCCCTTTCCAGTTGCAGGTCTTTACTGATGCCCATCTAGTCTGGTTAAAGAGGATACTTTGCCTTAGAGTTCTGGGGTTAGGAAATGATCGAAAATGATCCAAGGATGTACCCGTTCCCAGAGTCTCATCTGCAACCGCCAAACACGATGCGCTGGTAAACTCATGCATGGTCTCTACAATATCAAACGTCAACCCGGGTTGTGATAAGAGACAACTATCGGCATCGTCCGAAGAATCTGTCTTTGTGTTGAAGCTAAGAAGAGAAATTTAGACGTAAGGAGTCCGGGACCTGCTCAGTAAGCGCATCAAAACCATTGAATTTAGGTCCAATATGAATATGCGGAACTTAAACTATATAAAAATATATAGTGGGGAAGGGACTTAAAACTCACCCTGTATATATGTATTTGTTGACTTGATTAAGCCCTCGTAGATGTGTTTTTTTGCACGTGTAAAAACGCTCATTTCTTAGAAAATACATATACCATAACTGTAAGGGTAGTTTTAGGAACAAAAAGTATTTTAATCTGTTAAAATTATGTTTATTTTAACTGTTAATTGACAGTTTTATTTCAGTCTCAATTCTACAGTAAAAATACAAACTGTAAAATATTTTTGTTTAAAATTAGACTTAACTTATTTTAGTTTCTGGGGCCTCCAACTGTAGACTGATTGGGCGACATGAAGCAATGTAAAAGCAAGGCTGTAAATACTTGACACAAGGAATCTGTTTACAAATTCTAAAGTGTATATTTAATGCAATGCTAATTCATCCCAAGACATCCCCCAGTCAGGCTACAGATGGAGGTCGTACAGACTGTATACAGACGGACAGACAGAAAGACGATGTTGGCTCCGCAGAGGATTATTCACAACTAAAATCTAATTCTTGCACTAAACGTAACTATAGAAATTATTTCTTTATTGAAAGTTCATTGTTGTATTATTTATTTTTACTCCTGTAAGAATTTACTTTACTGAATTTGTTAAAGTGTATTTTTGCTTCCGTGTAAAAACGTTTGACAGATTTCCTCACAATATGGCACTGTGGATTCATTACTTCATAAAGAACCAAAACGTAATAAAAATTCACTTGAAATGAGTTACAGTTATAGATCAATTATCAAATTAAAGAAAACGTAAATTTCCAAAAACATGTTTTTCAAGTACATTTTCCAATGCTTACGTTATCATCTTTAGTTGTTTCAAGTAACCAAACTTTGCGCTACTAAATCAAACGAAGTCTATTTTGGTTTAGTGGCACACAATTTGTTACAAGATGATGACTTAGTCGTTGAAACGTGCTTCTTTTAACGTTTTTATTGGGAAAATTTGTTTTATTTTGTGTAACAAACATTTAAAATTTATTATTTATATTTAATAACGGCAAGTTTATGTCGCTAAATATGTGGGAAAAATTATAACAATTTTACTCGACTTTTTACAATATTATAGGGATAGTAATTATATTGTCTAATGTCCACCGAACTACTTTATTAATTGGCATTTAGAAATATAAAGTCTATAGCAGATCAACTACTCACCACTATCTCAGCTACATGTTTCGCCATATACAAATGACATCATCAGGCTGACGTATATATAAAACACGAAAACTGTCACATCAAGTTATAAAATTGTAGTACACAGTACAAATGGACAGGTTTCATCTGAGCTGTGGAGTTTGGGTGCGCAGTGCGTCTAGGCAGCAGTGAGGTGGTGGGAGAAGCGGTCGCCTTAGTCTGTGTTGGGTGTTGGTACTAACAACGATGTCTGCAAGACCGTTGGATCGTGGACAGTAGTCGGCGCCGATTGTTTCCCCTACAATGCCTCTGTCCCCACGCGGCCTCGAATTACAAACTTGTACCTCCCTTCCACGCGCAGCTCACAGCTCAGATGAAACCTGTCCATTTATACTCGGCATGATATTTAAAGTTATGTTGTCAGACAGAGTCTAGTCTAGTCTGACGGCTTAAACAGTTGACGCAAGCACGATAGCAGGCTCAAAAATTAAAATAGAAACATAACATTTGGTACAGGGAACAATGTGTTCATAGAACCCTATTGAAATTCAGAAAAATCGTTTTAAATAGTCAAAATGGTTTTACAAATCGTTTAATAAATTCAAGAAATAAATTGGGTTCGTGGATAACTTTCCACATATAGACAAGGACTCATAGTAGCTTAATCTGCGAAACTTTAAAATCTGCAGTTAAAAACACTTGTTACCATTAGAGACTGAGTACGACCGTAGCAATTCCGAGGGCCATAGCTGGATATACACCTATTTTGATTTTTTTATATAATCTTGGGTTAGATACATCTCTTTTATCTTTCCAATCAGGTCTCACTTTACCAACTCATCTACTCTTCTGACCCTGACATTATTAAAGTATAATAGAGTTAAGGTGGCGATGACGACTGACGGCTAGCTACACTTAAAGTTTAAATGTTTGCTTATTTGGGTGGGGGGGGGCACACACCGTTGGATCAACTAAATTTATTAAAACCGTAACCCTTAACGAGTGAAGCATCATTGTAAACGTCTTTTTTCTACGAGACAAATTGAATTGAGAAACATTTATGCGACGACCCTAAATGAAATGGCGGGAAATAATTTGCGCACTTAATTGCTGTCGCCATTATTCAGACAATTATTTTGACCATTAATTTTAAGCCTTGTACTTACTAAGTTTAGTAATCCCAAAACATTTCGACCTCCTTTTTAGTCTGATCTTCACATTTCATAGCTTTACGAAACTGATGAGTGAATTTCGACATCCAGTCCGTCCATCGTCTCGTTGTAAGTTAATAAATTTAAGGTAGGAACATGAAATTTGGTAAAGAGGACTATATATAGTGTGCGCAGATAGAACGCATTTTAAATCCAGAATAAAAATGTCAAAATGGCGCTCATTTTAAACAGTTCTTAGTTCATAACACACACAACTTATAACACACTAAATTAGATAAAAAATTTAAGATTTCAATTCCATATAAAATGGTTCCAACCCCACCTCTCTACGATGACAAATAGCAAAGTTATGGTATATCCGACGTCAAAAAGTAGTGATATATATACTTACATGACAAATTTAAGGTTTGATAAAACGGTTACAACTGTTTTAAATACACGTACCCTAACTGGGTAAGAACCCTAAATCTGGAAATCCAATTTACCAATTCCTTCAAGGTCCAAGAAATCAACTTTTGAATATTAAATTTAGAGTATCTGTTTTGTATTTCATTGTTTGATGGGGCTGGGTAAGTACCATGATGGTGAGCAACCGTGCCATGTTCTTTGACTTTATATATGGAGATAGTTATAGCACCATGTTTGTGTATAGTTTATTTATAATTTTTAACTAGTTTAGTAGACTGTATTGACTTGTTAAGTTACAAGAAAAATCATAGGAAAGTTGCATTCAAGGTTTACGAAATTCCACTATATTTTTTCACTAAATTCTCAAAGTTGGAAAGTTTATTTCACAAATTTTCTCAGAACTCAATTTTGAGTAATTTGGATAATTTGTTGTTCGCCTTCCCCAATTTAGAGATGAAGTGAATTTTAAAATTGTAATACTTCCTGGCCATATAATACTTTTTTTATTTCTCACATATATATACCGTGTGTCCCAATAGTCCCGGACCATTCAATAACCGTTCTTTAATCAGAAAAGACTTAAAAGATATTTTATGTGTGCCTTCTGGTGATAAAAAACTACTCTATGCCAAATGATTCATTTTTACCTGTCCCCCAAAAATGTGGGTTTTGGGATGCAACTGTATAATGTTAAATGCAAAACACTTAGCGAGTGACCTGTTATGTTAAAGGGCTTATTTAGAATAAATACAACTACGAAAACTAGAGGTTGAAAACTTGCTCCTATCTAAAATGGCGGCTGTTCAAATATTTGAAACGGCTATTTTACTTTATTTATTTCATTCACAATTAGATGACGAATACGGGGTCAAAAAGTATTTAAAACATTTGTGACTGTTGGTTGTAATCATAATTACTATTATTTTATATTTAAAATAGTATGAATTCCTATTATATGGTGTACAAAAGTGATATGTTAGTTGATGTAACTTTAATATTTAATTTTGCAAATTGGATTTTCCCAGTTGTCCAACTTATCAACAAATAAAACAGTAGATTTCTAAAAGTGTTTGTTTTAGTGTGGGCTTTCCACTTTAACAAAAAACGTAATTAAAGGTCCTTTTTAAATGAATTAAATACTAATCTCACCACTTTATTGGGAATTATCACCTTTAACTTGCTCTAAACCATAAATGGAATGTATTTAATACGATCAAACATTCAAAGTTCTTTAAACACCCTTGTACTGGGAATCTGTATTTTTCGAAATTCAAAAATAGTAATTATAATTACAATATTACATTTTTTTAAATACATTTTGATCCCATATTCTCGTCTAGTAATTAATGTGAATGAAATAAATATAGTAAAGCAACAATTTTAAATATTTAAACGGCCGCCATTTTAGATAGGAGCAAGATATCGACTTCTAGTTTGTACAGTTGTATTTTACTAATGTATCGATGGGGGTTTCCATTTAAGATTATTGAGTTCCCACACCAAAACCCCCATTTTCGGGGAACAGGTAAAAATGTCTCATTTGCCAAAAATTAGTTTCTTATCACCAGATGGCCCATTTAAAATATCTTTTTGATTTTCAAGTTATTGAACTTGTCCAGGACTTTTGAGACACGGTATATATAGTATAGAAACAGTTATGTGATAATTAAACAAAAATATGTAAAGTTTTTGACTAAAATATAAGTCTTGAAGTAACCTAAGCACAAAAAGAGTTTTACCTACGACTTTGTCTAAAGTATTCATTCGAACAGTTTCTAAAACAGCTGATTACTACATAGTGAGCAAAAAAAAAAATGTATTGCACTCAAATTAACATTTATTAAATATTATTGTTTAATCATCAATTTAAAAAGAAATAAAATTTCCTAAATTTTAATTTAAACTATTATAAAAAAAACCAAAATTAAAAAAAAATTAATAAGTATCGTTCTAACCTTTAAAATAACATGTCGTAGACTACATAATTGTCCCATCATAATTTTTCTAGCTTTTTAACCTTAGCAGAGTGGTGCCGGGGAACTATTATTGCCGTCTGCTCAAATCATACCTTACTGACAGGAAATTTAGAGTGATAGAAGAATCTGAGTCAACTCTCTACACAATGAAAGCAGGAGTTCCGCAAGGTAGTGTATTAGGACCAATACTTTACCTGTTATACACAGCAGATATTCCAACTACAAATAAAACCACAATAGCTACATTTGCCGATGATACTGTCATATTGGCTGCGAATAAATCACATGCTGAAGCAATAGGAAACCTACAGTTGGCATTAAATAAAATAACTCAATGGACAGAAGACTGGAAAATTAAGGTTAATGAACTAAAATCTTCTCAAGTGACATTCTCATTGCGGCACATAGATCCAGGCTTTGGAGTTTATCTTAATAACAAACTAATCCCACAGAGTAAATCTGCTAAATATCTTGGAATGCATCTTGATGAACGTCTTACTTGGAAGTATCATGTATGTATGAAAGCAGACCAAATAAAACAAAAACTGCGCGATCTGTATTGGTTGATTGGACGAAAATCACAATTAGCTTTGTATCACAAGAGATTATTGTATATTTCAATTATTAGACCTATTTGGACTTATGGTGCAGAATTATGGGGATGTACGAAACCCTCAAATCAACTAATTATACAACGAATATAAAATCGTATTATTCGTACAATTACAAATGCAAGATGGTACCTTCATTCTGAACTAAACCTGAAAAGTGTGATGGAGGTAATTCAAGACTGCGCTTCTCGCCATGAAAAGAGACTTCATCGACATGTGAACGTGGAAGCTATCCAACTTTTAGACGTGGAATATGACAAAAGACGACCTAAGCGTCATAAACCGCAGGACTTAGTTAATATCTAGGTCTAATACATGTTATTTTATGTTATATGTATTACTTATTTAATCTATGGATTAAGTTTGTAATAATAAATAAAATAAAATAATAATTTTTCTATTAAACTGATCACGTATATTGTACTTATGGACATTAATTTCAAGATGGCGATAAAAGAACTCTTAAAACTAAAGAGAAATGATAAACAATAAAACCTGAAACAGTGTATACGAAATAGGTAAGGGACTGTTTTCCTTGTTTAATTTACAAGTTTTATCCCTGTATTTTAGATAGTATTGCAGATCTGATAACATTCAAGTACTCCGTGCTGTGCTGGTGGCATCATCACCCTTTACCGCATAAACGTAAAAGTATGAAATTTGAACAGTTTTCTAAGGAAGGTTTCACTTAACCAGAAAATAAAAAAAATTCTTAGTCACCACTTTGTTGGTATTTTTATTTATGAACATTTTCGATTGAAAAAATATAAAATAAATTATAATTTACAAAACAGTGACGGGTTTGTTCCCTGATATAACTTTAAAATTTTACGTAACTTGTATTTTTGCATTATTTGAATTAGAGTAAATAATAAACAGCAATCTGATTGTTTACTCCTCCATCGAATTGGGGTTACTAGCCACCGAGACCAGACTGTAGACGGGGTAAAGTTAGCATTCTGTATAAATTGATGGTTACAATAATTATTGTGATCACAAAAGACAGGTCACATCACATTGCAAGAAAAAAGATATTTTCTTTTATACGACCCCATGCTTGTCTTTTCGGTTATACAAGCACAGTTGTTCGTAAAGTATTCTTGACTAAATAAAATCAACTAATTAATAAAAACAATACAAATAAGAAAACACAGAACTTTTTAAGATATAATTAAACCTAATGAAAATAAATATTAAAAAATAATTTAACCTAATTGTCTTTTTTCTCAAAGAGAGACTAGGTTAGGTATTAATATAATTCAACTATTATTTATCGGAAATACTATTTACACGATATTAAACTATTCAAAACCATCAATTTTAGTAGAAACTACAATGACTCATGCGCATGCGTCATAGAATACATGAATCTTGATATTAGTTGTCTGGTGTCGTGGGGTAGTATAACCAACCAAGAAGAAAACTATCCATCAAGTATTTACCTTTTATTAATCTTCCTTGTTAGTTGTGTTTTGTTCAAGTGTACATTACCTATGTTATAATTTGTTGTTTTGTCTGGCCAATGGATACTGTTGTGTCAAGTCGGTAGCTAATTGAATTAACAAGAATGATTTATTTCAATGTATTAAAAGATCTAAAGACCGAGTTATACTGTTCACAGAATAACTAGTTTGGTTTATTATAACCTAAAAATATTGTTATTGTGAGACAATAACATCCCACCAATGTGTTCAGGTGTCATTGCTTATAAATTACCGTTGTCTAAAGCTTGATAATATGTGTCACTATTTTATGTGTGGTCTCGACCACGCCTGCGGTCACACAGAGCATAAAAATATCTATTAACCATTCTCCATTCGATATTATTGTATTCTATAATAGATAGCTTTACGACCTATGGTTGTCACTGCTTCTTTCATTGTCTCTTCTCCAGTGCCTTCTCATTCATGATTTTCCTCTGTTGTTGTAAATTAGCAGAAGTAAATGAATCACAAACAGATGTTTCTACTTTATTACAAATTTCGAGTATAGAAATTGTAGTTAATATTATTATCTCCCTAGAGAAAACGGCAACACTTGAGACAATGAAATGTTCACCGATCCTACAAATGGGAGTAATTTGGGTTAATATTTCTATTAAATGTGCTTGATATATGTCAAATTTGTGTTAATAAACGCTCTTAAGGCTCTGCTCCACCTCCGCCATATTGGATTCACCTCCCATGAGAATAATGCTACACTTGAGCAATTGTACTGATGTTAATTTTCATCTCAGAATTATCGTTAAAAGATAATTTTAAAGATCACGTGAACGCGGATGTTTCCCCTTTTTTAAAAATTGGGATTTAATCATTAGTGGTTGAACAAACGGAGTGGACATTTTTAAATCGATTTTCTATTTTGCTATTTTTTTGTGAGTCAGTGAATGATATTTTCGAAAAGTTTAAAAAAAAAGGAAAACACTCAGTGATTTATTATCTATTACAATAAATAATGCCAAAGTATCTAACTTAAATAGTAGGGGAAATACAACGGATTAAATGGGAAAAAACTATCTAATTATTGTCCGATTGTAATGAAATTCAATATGTAGATTCAGTTTTACTAACCACTGCAAAAATTCGGTAATCACATAAATCGGTTTATAAATTTTAAAATGCTGTTGATTTTTTTTTTTTAATATTAAATCACTTTTTACATGTATAGCTCACGATAGCTCATTTTGTTTAAGTTTCAAATCTGCACCTAATGATGATTAAACATATTTTTTAGGTCAAAATTAAGAACGTTGTAAGTAAAGCCTAAATTTTTAAAAACATAACCTTAAATTAGAAAATTAAAATAATAGTAACAGGAATTTTTATTCTAATTCAGCACTGGTTGTTATCATTATTAGACTAACAATAAGCACTGCGCTCAATCAGTAAGTATTATGCTGATTGCAATTGAGGATGACTGGTTAGTTATTGAAACGTCACCTAGTTTGTGCATTTTATTGGTATACAGATTATATAATTTTAATATATATTTTTTTTTAATTAAGAGCATTATTAATAATTTTCATCCTATTACGTATAAATTAATAAACGGTGTAAAAACATTGCACAAACTTTCTGACACACCAAATCGAAATAGAAATACTAACCAAACAAAACTATTTGTTAAAAAAATATCATTTCGGTAGCTGTCAGTTAAAAAGTGAAAATGAACCAAGGACGCAAGTCTGTGAAATAATATGTAAATAAGGTCCTAAACTTGGTTCTCTTCGATTGTGCACACAATTAAAATCATAAGTTTCGCATTTCACTAAAATTTGAACGAAATCTGTACAGTCGATTTTGAAAAATTACGTTATTATAACAGCCCTATGACAGATTTTATTTTACTCCCAAACCGGAATTTGAGCAAAATTTGATAAAAATCGTTTTTGAAAAAAAAAATATTATTATTTGTTTTTTCTTATTGCATTCAAACCCAAATTTATGTTATAAAAAAAACTATAAATATAGGCAAAATCACATGTCAAATTAGATTGAAACAAGTCCAAACGTTTGGGCTATAGACCACTGTTTACAGGTTGTACATACAACAGACACTATTCCAAAAACCACGTTATTGGACTCAGGACATCAAAACATCTACATGGATATATTGCCCCATCACATAACTTTTTCTTTACAAAGGCGGGTAATAGGTTTATTGTAATAGTTTAACATATTTATTACTAACAAATGAAGGTCTTCAAATTAAAAAATGGCGGCCGTTTGAAACAGTTTTTGGAAGGCTATGTGTCTAACTGTAGATCCTACATTAATCTACAGTTAATTAATTTTGCTCAGCTTCGCGAAACTGCAGCTCTTCCGTACCTAACCTAATCTAATCTAACCCAACCTAACCTAACCTAATTTAATCCAACCCAACATAACCTAACCTAACCAAACTTAACCTAACCAAACCCAAACCCAACCTAACCTAACCTAACCTAATCTAATCCAACACAACATAACCTAATCTAACATAACCTAATCTAACCCAACCTAACCTAACCTAACCTAATCTAATCTAACCAAACCTAACCTAACCTAATTTAATCCAACCCAACATAACCTAACCTAACCTAACCTAACCTAATCTAATCCAACCAAACCCAACCTAATCTAACATAACCTAATCTAACCCAACCTAACCAACTAGATCCACGAACGATTATTATAATAATTGATATTATTTCTATTGTACTATATTTAGGCCTATTTTCGTTTCTTTTGATGATAAAACTACTCGTATTTCAACAATTTCTCATAATTAGATAAAAGATGTATGTGATTTTGAACAACACTGAGTTTATAATGACAACTATCAAGATTTCTGTATACAATAACTATGAAACTTCCTCCAGTCCATGTCTTCTGATGACAATCTACTTATTTTTGAAGATGCTTAACGTTCACCTCACAGCTGATCTCTTACTAGAAGTCACCTATAATGAACTCAAGGATACACAGAGAAACTATTGACAATTAACAAATGTAAAAGATATTTATTATAGTTTTATACTAAATAATTGGACACTGTTAATAATAGTTTGTACATTTAAAATACACAAAAATAGTTCTACATAGGATTTCTATACAAATATGTTTCTTACATATATTTTATTTACAAAAAATCACAATACTAATCATAAGTATAAATAAATTAATTACATTATACACAATATTTTAAATTAAGGAAATTTGAGATCTTCTGCACAGTGTCTTTTGTTTAATTTAAATATATTGTTACAAAACGGTTTTATAGATACAAAATCTATCAATTTCGTCTGAAATAGACAAATATGATTGCTTGTCGACATATTGGAAATATAGATATGGTTGCTATGGTTTTCCGTGGCTGTGAAATGTGCATTCATTTTAAACCCTTGAACACATTTTGATGAGACTTTAATTTGTTACGCGTATTCTTTTAACTATTCCTTTTTATTTTTGCTAAATAAATTTTTTTTAAATTTTAGTTTGAACATTTTTATCACATAATATTTTGTTATTTTCCTCTTCATTTTTTTAAAAACATGTCTGTTTTAGGCCTATGTAGAGTGAGACGAAAGTTTGGAATGACCTAAGAAAAAATTAATACTATTTAAGCCTTATGTTCCACTCCCTAAAAGGCGTATTTTAATAGTTTTCATCAGCCCTTTTCAATCAGTCGTGGTGGATACAACTTTAATTTTTTGTACAGCAAGGGTGTCGTGTAAATACATGTTTCTAAACTGTTTTCTAATTTTAAAAATGACTGTAATCAGAATTTAAAAATCTCTATTACTTTTCATAATTTGTACAAAATAAAACCCGGGGGGGAGAGAGATTGACGTCATTTAGATTGTAGAAAAAAAATTATGACCATTATATCTGTAGTAACTTTTAATATATCATCTCACAACTTAGTATTTTCCAATTGTTTTAACAAATCACTTACATGTTTTGGAAAGTATTAAGCTCTTTATATCTAATGATTTTTCATTTTTGATTAAATTTGGCACCATTAGAGTTTGCAATCAAATCTGAACTTCGTTTGTTTTGACATTTATCATGGTTATTTTAGCTATTCGTTTTGATTTTACCCCTACAGCTGTTTTTATAAACAAATTCGTGACTGGTAATATTTCATATTATTCTCCTATTGTGTTTCTGTTCTCGTTGAACCATTGTTCTGATATACAAGATACATTAGAACCTGTGTCCATGAGTACTGTATTTTTTTTATGTCCATTTTTTAAAGAATAATTATGAAAACTAATAGATTTTAAATTCTGGTTAAACCATCGTTTTCAGAATTTAAAACTAGTCTTGAAATGCGTTGCATGTATTTAAACAAACGTTAAGATATGGCGGACTCAAATAATTGTTCTTATGAAAACAACAACCCTATCAAAATGTGTCCTTAGGGAGTGCTTACAAACACTATCAGATTTTAAACCATAATAATTTGTCTTATAATTTAAGTAAATCCAGACTCCACTATTCCATTAAATTCGAATTTGTTTTTTAACATATCTTGTAAATATTTAAATATAACTGTGGTTTTCTTTTCCTCTTATTAAAACTG
This sequence comes from Aphrophora alni, assembly GCA_963513935.1. Lineage (NCBI taxonomy): Eukaryota > Metazoa > Arthropoda > Insecta > Hemiptera > Aphrophoridae > Aphrophora > Aphrophora alni. The sequence continues at coordinate 26,636,585 of OY740767.1, read as the reverse complement.
AATTTAAATACTTAACTATTTTCTATTATTTATTTATTTGGCGTGTGTATCCCTTTTCCACTTTTTTCTCTATTTCTCATTAAATTTGTTAAACATATTTGGCTTCTAAATGTGTTATGAAAGTTCGAAAAATAAAATTACAACACCATAAATTGATTTTCCAATCAATTTCACTCTTCTACCAGTCACAATTATTTTCAAAACATGCAATACAATTTTTGTTACAGTTTGTTGTTGAACAGATACAATAAATTTTGAAAGTTGGAATTTAATCAGATTCTGTTAGTCTCATGATTTATCTTAACAAACATTGAAAATTACACTTGGAAACAGATTGTTACAAAAAATATTGGACAATTGGAAAGTAGTTGTTAGCTGATTTTTATTGATTTGGCAGATTTAAAAAAATCATGTTTACTTTAAAAGGTAGAGAGCCCATAGAGATGGTTACGTTTTTTCTTCTGCCATGCGAGAGCTCTCAAGAGATTATTTTTTTCTGTTTACTCTTTACAATTCACCGCGATTGAACGACAATCATTACATTAGATGTTGGTTTATTGACAATATGTCAATGTATCACAAGAGGAATAATGAAGTTGAAAAAATGAAGATGTTAATAAAGTGTATGATAATGTAGAAGTTTTATAGTTTTCTAACTTCACTAAGCCGAGACTATATTTTCAAATTTAGCCGCAAAGAAAGTATTTTTATAATTTGATAACTAAACTCTTAATTGAAAATTATATTATGTTGCTCGTAACTTTAAGATTGGAAGTGAAAAGTACAATGTGACTATCAAAACAATTAAATTAATATTATCCACCAATGAATTTGTAGAATAAATTAACCAACTTTAAAATCTGCTTAAACTTAATGTTTGTTCCATGTCATTTAACAAGAAAAATTAAAATCTAAGGTTATGTTTCATGATAAAAATTAACCTTTTTGATGTTTTGTCAAAAATCTTTAGACAGAAAAAATATCGTCTGGCAGCTCTTAAGATTAACAACATATTTCTGTTGTTTTTGAAATTTTTTTCTAACTCTTTAAAAGTATTTTGATTTTTAGGTTAGGTTTCCTGATAGAAAGCAAACAAAGGTTTACTATCAGTGTTATGTAGAGGTTGGAGCTACTAGAATCTTTTTAAGTTGTTTCATGATTAACATGTAGTAAATTCCACTACGGCTTGTATTCTACGAAAGGCTGTACGGTGTTTTTGATTGTACTAAGTCTTCTTGTATCACGATTTGTAGGTTATATATCCTGATAGCGATAAAGAAAGACTTGTCAATGACGTCTATAGTTTAGGGAAAAGAAGGTTACATCAATTTAATAATTCTAATGCTTTTTCCTTCTGTTTTTACAACTTGTATTTATTTCAGTCCTGTCAACAAGATTTGCACTTTACGGACACGGGTAAGGATCACAGTAATTAAATCTGTTCTAAGGACACACTATTGATTTATGTTTTTTCCTGATAATTATCGGCTAAACTCCAGTCTTGTCAGTAGGGTCTCCACACAGAAGATGGATCTCCATGCTGTCTGTCATTATACCTTGTTATAACTACATCACTAGGGTCTTCATTTTGTTGCATTTGATTGTTATGATGGATTCCGATCTCGATGGCTCTCGCTCCACCAGAACTGATTGTCACATTATTCCCCACAATGGTCGTCACATCGTCAGAATAAGGTTCTATCGGTTTATTGTTATCATTGTGGTGTAAGTGAAGATGAATTTGATTTTGATTTACAGTAGAGTACAACGAAGGGTAGAGTACCATAGGTGGCGGAGGTGGATGTGTAGGAGGGTAGTTCTGACTGCTACTGGAAGCAACGGGGGATGTATTGTTGTAATAGTTGTAGTTGTGAGTGTTGGGGGCTGTACATGTACCACCCCAGTAACTTCCTCCACCCCCGTAACCTGTGTTCTCATATCTGTGGGTTGTTGCACTCTGCAATGGTGTCATGGTAGGGCAGTTTTCCATCGTTTCTGGACTGGAACTTTTTAGATTGAACATGGAGTAGTCGTTGTGTGTACTCACGGGATGTTCTGGTAGTACTGAAACAAAAATATCTTATTTAGTTGAAGTGTTTACTCGTAATTTTACAAATGATCAAATCACAAATACACGATTGCAGTGTCTAAGTTTTGTGCTGCCAATCTGGAAAAAATCAGTTGTTATACCGTATAATGTTTTTATATTAATATATTGTTGGACATTAATATTATTAGTATCAAGGGAAGATTCTGATTAGTCAAAAAGTTGATTCTTTTACTTCGCTTGGCAAGCATATTACTTATTGTACGTATTTTGTTTATTATTCTTTTTTTAATCCTGACACGTAGCTGTAACTTAATTTTTTAGAACATCCAAAACTGATAATACCAGTAAAATTTTACTAATTTTTGAAGTTTAACTGTTAATTTCATTTAATTGAATATATTGATATTCATTTTAGTTTGACAAAGTATTGTTTAAAGTTATTAAATATCCTGGACGAAAGACCAGAAATTAAATTAAATATAGTTACGAAAACAAATGTTAAACCTATTGTGTGAAAAATGAGAAAACGCAATTAGTAATTTATATAAATTAAACTAAATAATAATATAATAATTTAGTCATGATTTAGTAAAATATTATATTTCAATAAATCAGAATTAGTCAGAACAAAAATATGTATATGGGCAAAATTTTTGACATTAGTCTAGCAGTCGGCATTCTTTCATTATCTGTCCCTTTTGGTTAAATTTCAGAGATCAGGTTTTTGGGTCAATAGTTTGAGGTTATTTGGCGTTATTTCTAATAAAAGGTAACTACAATATGACATTATAATATAACAATTTAGCATTTAATTTTGGTTGTAAATTTTAACTGCCATCAATCTCCGAGAATTACGACCGATTCCTCACTTCAGTTGGTGCCGTAACATCTCGTCCCCGATTCCACGAGCGTGGGGTTGAGGATGAACTCTTTACTTGGCACATACGCTAGGTTAGGTTATAATATAATATAAAAAATAATTGTTTTTACAAATTTAAAAAATATGTTAATAGTAATAACACTTTTCGTATGGAAATGTTTTTATCGAATTTGGTAAAACTAGATAAAATACTTTTAAATTTATTCCTCAACCCTTATCAAAGTTTCGTCGGGACGAGATGATACTACGAGATGATGTAATTAGTTTGTTTAATCATTTGTAAAACTGAGCGGGCGGGACGAAATGTTACTGAATCCTTCAGTTTCGTGTGGTAACCTTACCATAGATTAACAACAGGTAGAGTGACACGCTCAGAGATTCAACCCGAATCCCAACAGTGATCGTGAGCCCGTCACAGTTTTCATTTAATACACGACGTTTCGAAAGTATAAGTCAACTTTCGTTATTAAGTGATAAACTTAATATATATAAATGAGAAGAGCCAAAATAGTTGTATAACTTAGGACTCTGTTAGAATCTAAAACTGAGCAACCTAAGAAAGAAATCCGGTATTAAACTTGCCCGGGGCGGTTCAAACAAGATTATCTAAACGGATTCAGAAGTGGCGTGGCAATCCCGACGAACCAAGCTCGATTTATTGTTAAATCTTGGGTTAGATCCCTCTCTTTCATCTTTCTTATCAGACTTCTCTTCACCACTTCTTGATCTCTTTCGACGATGAAGCTATTCGAAGACTGGGGGTCTTTATTTTATGTTCTGTTTTATTTCTTTTTTTAGAAGCCTTTAATGACTGAGATGTTTTTCGCCTTTAAACAACAAGGAAAAACCCTCAAGTTAACAGAACTGACTAATACAAAAATTGATATAGCAAAGGAAGATCAACCGAGAATAATTAATGGTCAACTGAATGAAAAGGGTGTGCGTCAACAGTTATCAGAGGTCAGAGGGTGAAGAATCTATAGTCTCAACCCTTCTCTCTCTCTCTCTCTCTCTCTCTCTCTCTCTCTCTCTCTCTCTCTCTCTCTCTCTCTCTCTCTCTCTCTCTCTCTCTCTCTCTCTCTCTCTCTCTCTCTCTCTCTCTCTCTCTCGAAAATTAGAGTAATTTATTAAAAATACACAAATATCCAAATACATTATTAAGCAATACACAATTATCCATTAACTTTAAAAACACTATATTCTCTTTCTGGAGGACCTGTTCTGAGTCGAAAATCTACGAGAAAAAACTCTTTTTGAAGGAAATAATTTTGCTGTAACTAAACCGCCTACCTACTGCATTCACACCTCCAATAATGTTCTGACTTTTTACCTACAAATACATAATGGTACAGTTAGCACTTAAATGATTGCTACATATTCCCTAACTGCAACTATTGTCTAAAATATTTACTCTGTTCATGAAATAATAGTTCCACCAACACAGAGGGACCACAATTGTAACCACCTCGTGGTTAGGCCTATATTGAATAATCTATAAAATTACCACAACCTTTGTTATTACATATGATAACTCGATACAAATTAACCTAAAACAACGTTTATACAAAAGCAGCGAGAAATGATTAACAAACGGCAGAACTAGATTTGCTTTTTTACTTTTTCCTGCTCGTTTCCTTCTCATTTTAACAGCATCTCAGTATGATTATAGTTTAGCTGTTCCCTACTCTTTGTGTTCACATAATCTCGTATTTCATCACACCTACTCCGGAGTTGGCTAAATTATTAGTGACCGCGCCGAAACCAGTTTGTATATAATTAGTAGTTTGTCACGTACAGTATTGCCAAATATTCCTCATTGTAGTGAGTGGCCAGTAACGGGTGCCATTATTAAGGAGAGAAATTGGTAGGCCTGCTAAATGAACTTAAAAATAATTAGTGTATTTGTACATCGGATAGGAATGGTATTGTTTGTAATTTTAGTTGTGTTCTTCTTGAATAGATATTTTCAGCATTTTTACTTTCAATAACTGTGGTATTTAAATCTCTTTTATGAAATATCGAACATTTTTTTTTTGTAATTAGACACCATTTTTGGCTCAGTGTCATTGGACTGTTTCTTATATAATTTTATTTATTTCAGAGTATTCAATATAAGTAAGATAATAAAACAACATACTTAACAATGACGTTTCAGTATAAATCAACTTCCGTTTTCAAGTAATAAGAATAAAAAATCGTTAAAACACCAACCTACAAACGTAGTTCGAAAACCTCTAAATCTCTATATCAAGTTTATAGGCTACCATTAGTTTTTATTGCTAGGCTTAGCTTTGACCTGGGAATCTTACTTTGTATTTTTTGATTGTAATTGTTGAAATCGATTACTACCTAGCTTATTTTGAAGAAAAAAATGAGATCATATTAAGTGTCGCCAGACTCTTTTGAAGTGGCTAAATAAATTATTTAACTAGAAAATAAAAAATAGAATTACAAAATCAAGGTTTGGTTAGTTTATTACGAATGGAAATCCAGCTCTGGTTATGACTACGTTATACAAGTTAGTATTAAAACATATTATTGTTTTATTAGGTCACCTAGCCAGACCTAATAAAACAAGTGATCATAAATTCACTAACTTGACTAATGTAGCCAGAAATATTAACGTATCCATTCATAACCTCAGCTGTATTTCGTACTTTTATATTTCTAATTTTTTACTAAACTAATATATTTTGGCGACACCTAATATGATCTCATTTTTTCAAAATAAGGTAGGTAGTAAACGATTTTCTTAATTAAATTTTAAGGCAAGCTTCAATACACTACCTCTTGATTAGGTTAGAGTTTTAGTTTTATTTTCCAACATGCCCCTAAACTTTGTTAATGTTTTTTAATGCTCTAATTTTATTACTTGATAACGTATGTTGATTTATACTCTCGAAACGTCGTGTATTAGTTTTCATAAACATAAATGTTGGCAAGTGTCCGATTAAAATCGTTCTAATAATATGAACAATCCATCATTATGAAATAACTTTAAAAGTAGAATAATAAACAATATTGCTTTAACTTTTTTTGCTCTCTGTATTCACATATTGTTGAAGCTTATATGGATTGAATTAGTAGGGCCTACTTTATTTCCATCTTCTAAAGTCCACTCAACAGTTTCTCTTCTCCAATTACTCTCTTCGGGAAATGATTAATGCGGCGAAGATCTTGTATCTTGGACAAAAGTCCTAGCATAACGTAGGCTAATAGCCTAGTGAAGTAATTATCACTAGTAACAGTTCCATCGAAAAAGTACAACCCAATTAATCCAAAGGATCATAGGCCCTTGCTTTTTTAGTTTAGTTTTAATCACTTGGTGTCAGTACAGTAGGTACAGTTGTGCCTAATTACATGTCCAGCAGGAGTGAAAGTTGCTCCATTAAAGTACTTTCGAACAAAATTACACTAAAAAAAAATTATTAAGCATTATTTACAATTTTATAATTAATCTTCAATTAAACTATGAACTATACCCGGGTTGTAAGCTTTAAATTTACATGATCGTACAATACAATGAATTGAGCTCTTTGAAATTTTTAACTCAGCAGATAAAATTACCCTTGATTTGCTTCAGAAAGGCTACATCAACAGATAATATTTCCTTGTTTTCGCCTTTTTGAGGTCCTGTTTAGAACTGTCCCATGATTTTCAAATTTCTTAATCAAATAAATAATATTTCTTCTGAATGGTACTCCACTTTCGAAAATTATCTTGCTATTTATGTTTTCACAATAAATTCCTGTTCTTCTGTGGTCAACATGTTACATCCGATTACAATTTCGGAAACTTATTAACCAACATCGAACATAACCTTACTATTGCTGAACTGAAAACAGGTATAGAGAAATAACTATGCATTACCAACTTAACAATATCGAAGTATCGTACTACTAGCAAAAAATATGTGAGTGTGTTTTAGTAACACTCTAAAGGTTGTAATTTAGTCCGACTTAACTCAAAAATAATTTGAACACTCGATTTGGTAAATCATTTCCCAAGTTTTGCAGGCAGACGATTGTAATTCCCCCCCCCCAAACATATCGTGTAAGTTCGCCCAGAAAACAGAAGAAACCCTCGTTAAAAATATGAACACACAATTCAATATTAATAACAACAAAAACCGAAAGTTTACTAAGTAACTTATTGCCTACCTGTAGGAAGATGGGAAGGCATTGCAGGTTCTATAGGCGTGAGTTCTTGGTTGTAAGTTCCTCCATACCCGGAACTGGGAGAATAACCGCTGTAACCTCCCCAGGCGTTCTCCATACTTGACGTAGTATCTGGAAAAAAACAAATATGATAAATTAATTAATAATCTTATATTGTGACAAGAATGATAAATTCACAATTATTCATATGAACTAGTTGATGGGTACCATCATGGTACTTACTCAGCCCTACATTTTTATGTAATTTAGAATATTATAAATTGAATAACACACAAGATATGAATTAAAAAAACTGTTTAAAATGGCCGCCCCATAGCATAACAACAAAATAATATGTAGACTAGAGCTTCAAGAGATATTGACCGAGCAAAGCGAGAGAAATATTTTTAATATATACATTTACGAAACTCTTTAGGGCCAAGTCGACATCAAGAAAGTAATGATATGAGCACTTACAAGGTTCAGAAAACCTGTGTAACAACTGTTTAAAACAAACTTACCCTATATTACGACTGGTAAAAATTCCTTCTAACAATATAATTTAACATTTTCTACAAGGCCCAAGAGTCCAACATTTGGGAATTACATTTTAGAATATATGCTATTGTAAATCCTTCTGTAACAATGAGGACTATGATACCGCCCATCAACTTGTTTAATGTTATTTACACCAAGAATGTTTCTACTTTGCAACTCGTTTCCAATTGAGATAAACTTTCAGGAAGACCAAAATGGATTCGTGCACTCATATCTGCTGCATGTATTTTCATTTATCTCATTTATTATAACTGTACTATTTTGGTATCTTAACTGCACACACTAGCGAAACAACCGGTGAGCAGGTGAAACAATTTGCTCCGGGCGCAACCTTGAATTTGTGATAAATAATAATAATAAAGATCACATAAGCCTATTTTGTATCACTTTAAAGTCCAAAATTAGTTTGGTAGTTATTAGTTTTGACAAAGAAGGGATATTAGATTGAATTCCCGTAGGCGATGATTTTGATTATAGAGGACCGCTTTTATTTGCTCTGTTTTATAGCTTTAATGGTGTAATTATGTACAGTAGTTGGGCTGTATTGTTAGTCAGAGTATGGTGTAATTTAATAAGTTATAATACGACGTATATTGGATGGAGTGTAATTCGGTAACAAAAACAAGTGAAATACGAGCTGTGAAAGACAGAGATGGAAAAATGTGTGCAAGTAATACAGGCGGTTGAAATTAAACGTCTTTGTTGTAATTTACAGTAACTACAATAATTTTTTTTATATCATACACAATAGGTTTATCAAAAAACTGACTTCACCATCGATTTCCTCTTGAAATTCCACATTAAAATGATGTGGTTAGGTTAGGGTAGAATCCCGAAAATTGATTATAAAACTATTTACAGTATCCCAATGAAGGTAAATTCCTGATTGTATCATTTATTATAGAGAATAATTTATTTAAGGAAATAATTAAACTTTTGAAAAGTTGAATATTCAATTAATGTGTTATATTAAATTCAAAAGGGAAGATTAAAACAAATTTTAATAAATATAAATAAATTTGAACTGTTAAATAATAATTTTCCAATATTTTTTAGTAAAATTGTTGGTCTTCTAGACACTTCACCGCCCGCTATTTTGTATTGGCGGTATTTTGAACTGTGATTCATTTTTTTTTTGTAGTAAACAAAAAGTTTAAAATAATGTCTCACTCGATAGAGACATAAAACATTTTGAGTTTCTCTCCAAAAACCTATTTTTATGGAATGGGCGAATTTACCATAAGGCGAAACTATAAACATAAGGTATATCAATAAACCCTCGTCTGAGCTGTCAAAACAACTAAGACTGTACACAAATGTAATCAGGAAATCACATTTCAATCAAACTACATACACAAAGTTGAGCTGAGACAAATTTAGGTCAAATGAGCAAAACATAAATGTGCCAAGTTGGTTGCATACTCCCTTTAACAGTTTTTAAGGTTGAAGAGCTTTTGTTCTTTCGCATAAGAATTTAGTGTGTGACCTTGTAATCAATCCTTGAGGAGAATTAACCGGAAACAATTTACACTACATCTTACTTAAAGAACAGGGTTTTGAATTTTCAATATTTAATTAAGTTTATATTAATCGAAGACAAACGGGCTTTTTTTATACTAGTTAGGCTGATAGGATCTGTGTTAACTTCAGAAAAATAGAAATACCATTTTTGTTTGTTGTTAAATGAGAAAAATGTTAACGGTTTACGATTATTCGACGTTAAATATATCCACCATTTTGAAAATATACGAAATAAAGTATTTTTTTTTTTGGTACACTTGTAAAACGTTAATATAGAAAATGCTTGTACCAAATCCGTACTCAATATCAAATTTATTTCTAAAGTTATAGGCTAATATTTTTGTAAAAAACAAAATGGAGGAAGGTAAGTATTTTCTTACCTAGAATCGTATGAAGTTTTTAATCTATTTTTACATTGCCTGAAATATTCTTCATTTCCTCGTGACCCCCTGTATGAGGCTTCAATATTTTATAAATATATGTATATATTTTACTTACAAATATAATTAAAATGACGCCTTCTAATAATCTAGTTGTAGACCGTTGTGTACAACAGATTTGGTGTTTGGTCCTCGTGGCAGCTTAACAATTTCAGGTGCTGACCCATCGCGTCAGTAAAGTGAGAGGCTATGATTAGCAGGGAATCCTGGTTACGAGAGCTAAAATTACGGAGGTGGAAACTCGATGTGCTGACCACAAGATCTCTTGATGAAAATTTGTCTAACAGGATTTAACGAGCTGAGGTTTGTCATAATTTTATTCACTTTTTAAAATTGAATTTGTTTCTATAATAATATTAAAACGTTTTTTAATGACTTGTTTTGAGTATCACGCTTTGCTGTAGCGAAGCGAGAGAAATGGAAGCGGATATGAAAGACCTATTGTTAGTTTAGGAACCCCGTTATATGAGATCAGGATCAGATAGTCCTCGTACAAGCGGACTTAACCATATAAGGAGTTCATAAATGTCGCTTCTGTTGTACCCGAGGACTCGGACATGGCTGCACTGTCTACTGAACTTAGGTTCAATGCTTCATTTTAGTATGGTTATATACCGAGATTTTAGGAAAATAGGGTATCGGTAGAACGATGATTAATTTAAATAAATGTTACAAAATGTGGTACTAACTTTGTCACATAAACATCCACAAAACTAAATTCTAACCTAAATAATATTTATTCATTTCTCCCTAAGAATGTGCGACAGTTACACACCAAAAAAAGGTAATTTTCTTAATTACTGTCCCCTCCCCCTTCCCCCATGTATTTCTTACGGAAGATAGCTTGGTGCAACGGTTTACCTTATCTACTTTTTTCGTTCGTTTCAATATTTTGAAAAATATTTACACATTTAGATACAGCCTAACCTTGCTCTGTCATAAACCCATTCACAAAGTAATCGTATTTGATAACGGTTCACTTTATATTTTTGTTAATTATTAGTAATTGTAATTTTCTTTTACTTGCAATTTGACACAGTGACGTAGGCCACTAATCTTATAAAAAATTGACGAAATCGGTAGAGATGAGTTAGAAATTAGTTTATTTATATTATCTTCATGAAAATACATCGATTTAGATTCAAAATCTTGTAATTTAGCTTCACGACTAAACTAAAGTTCAATAGTAAAGTTGAACTCATATTTAGTGCAGAAGAGGGACCTAACTGGATTTACACCTTTATTCATGTAGGCTTGGATTAGATCCTTCTATTTCATTACGCTATTAGGTCTCTCTCTAACTCCTTTTCTCTTGCGAAACTAACGTTATTAGAGTATTTTAAGGTTAGGCGTCTTTAATTTATGTTATTTCTTATAGTGATGAAGATTGAGAGGTTTTCCGCCATTAAAAAAACAAGGGGGGGGAAATGCCTTGTGCTATATGTTTTTCTCATCGTGAAACCTCATTCTACTGAAACATTATGCTATCGTAAACTGAAAATTGGACTTTAAAAGTCTTAAAGTATGGAATTAATTCTCTTTAATCCTCATCAGTAGCAGATATCGAAAAGCGTGAACCTACAAAAATTTGGAGGGTCTCCCCAAAAATCAATTATTTTTTTTTAATTTTGTATTGTTTTCAACTTTTTGACTATGAGCGATATTAATAAAATTGTTTTTTGTTTTCTACTCTAAATTTGGTATCTAAGACAGTTGTATTGTATATTAAGGGTTACCACTGTAATACGACCTTTATAAATCTATTATGCCCCCCCCCCCTTCATTATTCCCGAGGTATTCAGTTACAACATCCTTTCCAATCCTATAGCCACATTATATTGTATGATTTGAAAGGGATTTAGAGACGCTAGATCTTCCACTTTTAATTGATTGTTACTCTTTTAATAGCTACGGCATCGCAGTTTATTAGTAGGGGTTTCCTCACCCCCCCCCCCTACCTAAAGATCGTATCACCCTTTAGGGCAAGTTTCCCGAGATGTCCTCCGAGTGTGTCATACACCGTAGGGAAGCCCGTTTGTAGTCTCACATAGACTAATCTAAGCTCTAACTCTTTTGCTATCGTAATTCCCGAGCAGTTCCTAGGCTTGCCCAGTCCTTTTATTCTCTACAGAGTTTTGACTAGGTACTGGCTTTTTTATCTCTTTTGAGACTCATTTTCAAGTAGTTTTCTCCAAGTCCACAAAATGGTTGTGGTCCTACTTCGGGTGTGGATACAACTTCCTTCTCAAAATTATCTTCATTTTCATTCCCCTCTGTCATAGAAAAGGTACTTTTTACTCCTGTCTAGTCATTAAGTTTTTGTAGACATTCTCAAACCTTCGCTGAACTGAAGATTTGAGATCTGAGAGCTTTGATGGCAGAATGGCTGTCTGACAGAAATTCGATGTTTTTTCTTCTAGTACCGCCTATCAAGGTTCCTTTGTACACAACTCTCAATAGCGTAGATTTCCACATGAAAGATGATAGAGAATTTGACCATCATTTCCGAATACCCAGTACCTATCTTAAATACTCCGGCTCCAGTTTTGGATCTGTCCGTACCAGCGAGATGATGGCCTCCTCGTTCCACTTCTTTTTGAATTCAGACCGTAAGGAGGTTTCACAAAAGTTGTTCTTTCTTAGGATTTTATAGTTCCTAGCAGTCTGCTACTTCTTTCCTCATCTCCCTAGGTTAACATTTTCCTTTCGCAAGTGTGTCATATTTACAACTGTCACCACAGCTAGATGAAGAGGTGTGAGTGTAGATCCAGATAGGTCCCGCGGGATTGCGACGCCCGTTCACACTATAACTGAACTTATGAGGACGGTTCGTTTATAACGTGTGAATAAAAGCTCCGACTGTTTTGAACATGATATTTTTAATTCTACGAAATATTAATTTTTTTAACTTTAACAATACAACGTATATTTTGAAACAAATGAATAAATAAACAATCAATCCAAATATCAATATACATGTTTAATATTCTATCCTTCATTAAATTCAATCCACACATTATTCACACATGATTGTTTGAACAAAGCAATTTCGGTCAGATAGAAAATAATTATAAACACGAGTCTGTACCACTTGATGTAAAAGTAGTTCGGTGTGGTATGGATGAGGGGGGGGGGTGAGTCGTTAGTTATTGATATCGTACGAGATAATTACGTAACGATTGGGTGTATAATGGTCAAACTGTCATAGCATGGTGGTGAGGCTTAGAGTCGACGTGATGTAATAGCCATAGCTGAGGGTTGATGAGGCCGGGGCATCATTATTTGAGAAGGATGTTTCATTGTACAGTGAAATCACAAGCGTTGAATAATACACAGCTCTGTTGATGGATTGCTAACCATGGATTGTCCGGGATTATCAACGCTGTCCACTTACATAATTGCAAACTACATTTTTCCTTTCCTCAAAATGTAAAGTTGGTGGACCTGTTAATCTGCTTCTATGTCAGCTGACTTAGATCGGACTTGTCAAACCTCTGTGGTAATTGTCGACAATGTGTTGTGACGTGGTCGAGCAGTTTTTATGTTTTATTAATTTGAATATTGTCTTTTACTGAATTTACAAAGTTTGAAGAAATATTTTGTTTTCTTTGTTGTTTAAATTGAAACATTTCTTAGTCATCATCGCCTTATATAAAAAAAGAAAGAAATGAACGTAACATAAAGACTCCTAACCTTCAAATATCGTGAGAGTCAGAAGGGAACAAATTTTGGTCAAGAGACACTTGATAGGGAAGATGAAAGAGACAACATGAATAAAGTGTAGATCCAGATAGGTTTCTCGGGATTGCCGTTCACTATATTTTTTACTTCTTGCTTAAAGGGAAAAACCTCTCGGTATTCGTCGCCTTATAAAAAAAAGGAACATAAAAATAATCACTCCTAGCCCTAGAATACTCTAATAACGTCAGAGTCGAAAAAGAACAAAAATTGGTCAAGAGAGACCTGATAAGGAAGACAAAAGAGAAAGATCCAACCCATGGAAAAAGACATAGATCCAGTTAGTTTCTTTCGGGATTGCTGAGACCGCACTATCTATATTGACCCTCTGAGGGGAGAAATATTTGTAAATTGTAAGAAGTTTTATTTCTAGATTTTTCTAGAATTTATTTTATATTAAATTTATCGTTTATTTCGTCCAAATTCAGATTAAATTCAACATACGAGCAAATTTTTACGATGTTTCCAGACCATATTCGGTTATGCGGTTATTTCCCTTCGATTGAAAATAAAGGAGCTCTTAAGGGAATTTGAGATTTTCTATTTCGCCCATGTTAAATTATTGAAATTTTAGGTATACTTTTTTTTGTAACCCAAAACGTTGACATTTTTGCGTGGTTGTTTACATACCTATGCTACTGTATTAAAATTACTGTAATATCTATAAAAAATTTAAAAAGTTCAGAATTTGTTTAATCGTAACAATTTTCTTAAAATTTCAATTCAAAATTTGGAGTGTCATAGACTAAAACTGAAATTTACAGTTGGTTCTAACTCAGAAAAAAACTATATAAAAAGAAAACTATTGATTGTGGTCTAAGGAACCCAATAAAACGTACTGAAAAAAATCCGTAATCTGTGAAAAACCTAAACAACCTTCCAACTTCGTTAATTTTTTGTGAAATGTAAAGATTTAAGGACCCGACTTAATGTACAAAATCAGAAGTAAAAACTATTAATTTGTAGAAACGTAAATGTACCTTGACTGGCAGCGGTAAATATTTGATTTCAATCAAATACTATGTACGTATAGGGCCAGTTTATGGTACAAGCGAAGCAAGTTTATATTTCATCTAAGTTCGGAAGAGCTCTTGAACCGAGTCGGCCGACAGTAATAATGCCTGCCAGCAGGACTCGGCGCGCCTGATCTGTTTATTAGTCATCTAGTGGCTACCTATACTTGTGGAATGACTTTTCTTAATATGCTAAATATCGCCTTCATTCTAATATTTTTGAAATATACTTAAAAAATTATTAAAATGGATACCAAATAATCCTAATTACGTTAAAAACCATAGTTTCCCCACATGATGGAGCTCCTCCTCATTATGCTAACGGTGGTTAGATGGAGATCTTCCCAACCGTAGGGTAGGCCGTGACAGCAACACTGGTTTCCAAGAACCCCAGATTTGACTGTTTGCGATTTTTCACTATAGGGCTTTTTGAAAGAAAAAGTTTATTCTCACCCTTTAGCAACAGATGATGAATTAATAAGGCCTACTGTTGGATACCTCGGCAATTTTTCAAAGGCGCTTATGACTCGTTTTTGTTTCGTTCCTATCAGTTAGAAAAAAGGTCAAATTGGAGTATTAATAATAATTATTAATTATTTATTACAGTTATTTAAATAATAAATCATTTTTACACATTATCATGTTATTTTCAAATTTGTAATGGTTATCCAAATAAAATCATTTTGGTGGAAATGTACCGTTATTTTGCTATTCTGCCATATTGAGTAAACAAATTTGCTTTAAAAAAAAAAAAAAAAAATTTATATAACAGTTAGGCCTACACAGTTTTATCTGTATAGGCTACAATGATTTCATTTCACTTTTGATTTAACTGTATGTAACTGGTATAAATACATCGATAAATATAATCAGTAGTTAAAACACTAGCCACAGAGCCAAAAAGCGTAAAGGGCGGTTTTCCAGTTAAGACAGTCGGTATTTTGAGTTTATATTTTGTTCAAATGTACAGTAGCTATGGTAATATTTACTATTACTTCTTGGCTTATGAATATGTAGTGTGTCACTTAACACGATAGATAGTAGCCTCCTTGTGAATGGTGTTTTGTTCAAGTGTACAGTAGCTGTGGTAATAGTTACTATTATTTCTTGGCTTATGAATATGTAGTGTGTCACTTAACACGATAGATAGTAGCCTCCTTGTGAATGGTGTTTTGTTCAAGTGTACAGTAGCTCTGGTAATAGTTACTATTACTTCTTGGTCTATGAATATATTGTGTATCACTTAACTCGATAGATAGTAGCCGTCTTGTGAATGGTGTTTTGTTCAAGTGTACAATAGCTGTGGTAGTAGTTACAATTACTTCTTGGTCTGTGAATATATTGTGTGTCACTTAACACGATAGATAGTAGCCTCCTTGTGAGTGGTGTTTTGTTCAAGTGTACAGTAGCTGTGGTAATAGTTACTATTACTTCTTGGTCTATGAATATATTGTGTGTCACTTAACACGATAGATAGTAGCCTCCTTGTGAATGGTGTATTGTTCAAGAGTACAGTAGCTGTGGTAATAGTTACTATTACTTCTTGGTTTATGAATGTGTTGTGTGCCACTTAACACGATAGATAGTAGCCTCCTTGTGAGTGGTGTTTTGTTCAAGTGTACAGTAGCTGTGGTAATAGTTACTATTACATCTTGGTCTATGAATATATTGTGTGTCACTTAACACGATAGATAGAAGCCTACTTGTGAATGGTGTATTGTTCAAGAGTACAGTAGCTGTGGTAATAGTTACTATTACATCTTGGTCTATGAATATATTGTGTGTCACTTAACACAATAGATAGAAGCCTACTTGTGAATGGTGTTTTGTTCAAGTGTACAGTAGCTGTGGTAATAGTTACTATTACTTCTTGGTCTATGAATATATTGTGTGTCACTTAACACGATAGATAGTAGCCTCCTTGTGAATGGTGTATTGTTCAAGAGTACAGTAGCTGTGGTAATAGTTACTATTACTTCTTGGTCTATGAATATATTGTGTGTCACTTAACACGATAGATAGTAGCCTCCTTGTGAATGGTGTTTTGTTCAAGAGTACAGTAGCTGTGGTAATAGTTACTATTACATCTTGGTCTATGAATATGTAGTGTGTCATTTAACACGATAGAACGATAGATAGTAGCCTCCTTATGATTAGTGTTTTGTTCAAGTGTACAGTAGCTGTGGTAATAGTTACTATTAATGTTTTTTTTGGAAAAAAAAATTTAGGTTTAATGTTTACAGCTAAAACAAATCATCTCACTTGTGACGTAGCGAGTCATATAATAAGTATTCATAGCCATGTTTTTTAAAGGCAAAATTATTTTTAAAACGTTCGTAGTTTTCCATAAACTTTCAAAATGTTCCTTGTTTATACAAGGTAATTGCGTCACAGTCTTGATTATTATTTCATTGCAGTTTTAATAAGCCAGACACTTTACGCAACAGGGAAATATCAGTTATTTATGACGGGTAGTCATTATGTTTCTATGTAAAAATGCGTCAACATGAGATGCGTAGGCGAACAGTAATTGCAAGACGGGAAGTTTCCTTAATATTACAAAAACGGAAGTGGCGAAAGGATATATTTGTGTAATCAAATAATTAGATTTAATGTTGAATTGAATGCATCTTTTATTAATAGCATTTGTGAAGAATAATGCGATAATGTTTGTTTCCTGTTTCAATTCTAATGAACAAAATGGTTAAAGAGAAAAATGTCTAATATTTATTTTAAATTAAAGAAATAGTAAATTCCAAAAATGATTGTAATTCATGAAAAATGAGAGTTTGTAAAAACTGTTTAAATATTCGTCTTTAAAATAGTAGACTGAGAGTGTGATGGTGAGAATGCTTTTCTTCTTCTTTCTCCCTCTGTTTTACTTTTACTCTCAGAGGCTAACTATCCTGAGTACGGGATTGGCAATCCCGACGTAGACGTACTTTAGCTGAATCTACACCTTTTCATGTAGGATTGGATCACTCCCTTTCACCTTTTATATCAGATCTCCCTTAACCAAATTTTTTTCCAACCCTGAATCTATCAGAATATTCGAGGATCAGACGTCATTATTTTTTGTTCTTTTCTTTTTTTTTTTTTTTAGGGTTATGACAACCTAGAGGTTTTTGTGTCTAAATAACAAAGAATTTTTCTTTCTTTTCTTCCACAATTATTTACGATTTATTAATTTTATTACCTCTTTTATTAAAATGATTTATATTTTATTTGTTTTTTAAAATATAAATAACGTATTTTTGGACAAATATATATTGGAATGTTTTGCTTCATTTTATTGTGCAGAACCAATTCCAAATTTTGGCACAGTAATTACAGGACACTCTATATATTAGGTAAAACAAATTCTCAAAACCTGAACTGAGGGTTCGAGGCATAGTTGAATAGTCATGATTAAAAATTACATTGTTTTATTATTGGCCTGAATTAAAGTTTAATTTTGAAATACTAATTAAAAGCATAGTTTATTTCTTGTTTAATTGTTTAAATTGTAAAGGACGCAGTTTTAGAAGGCCCATTTACAGATATGAACATTTTATTGTCTCTTGCAGTAGAAATCAGTATTTTGTATTGCAAGTGTCAGCAAATACAAAATAAAAACTTGGTTATGTTTTAAATATAATTATAAAAAAGTAAAACAAATTAACATAAGAAAGTCAAATCTCGATAGAAGTAAAATTTTGACAGATTTTCAATAAATTTTGTAAATACATTCTCTATTCTTGGTCGGTCATATTTTACGTGCTGTCGATTACTGCGTACTTTTTTCCGAAACTTACATTTCCCTTTTGTAAATATTTTTAAGACAGTTAGTTCTTCGAGAGAATTTTGAGCCATACGACAGTTTTTCCACCATTTATTGGTATCTCTCTCATATCTCCATCTATACACAAAAAACTATCTGAAATTTGACTATTTTAAACCAAATTTTGTACCGGAAAAGGCACATTTAATATTTTATACCGTGTTTTACATTTGGTACTAAATAAGACATTGAAGTTAATCTTGTTGGTGGAACTTATATTTATTTATTTACTATTATTTTTTGACGCCATTGAAGTTAATAAACCTATTATATCAATGAACCGATTGGTTATTTTATGTGTATATTTTCTTCTTTTTTTTACATTCTTTTGTAGTTATTGTAAAACCCTTCTTATAAAAAATTAGTAAGAAAATATAAATGTAATTTTAATTTTCTTCTTTTGAGAGCAATATATAAAATAAAAATAAGAAATAAAATTGGTATAAAGGAAATAAATTTGGTATAAGGGGCTATAGTGTGCTCATATAAAACTCTATTAAGATTCGGAAAAATCTAATAAAATTGTCAATATGGCGGCCATTTAAAACAGTTTTTTGTTCTTATCTCGTGTGTTATTCATCAAATAATGCATTAAATTAGAACAAAACTAGCAGATTTCTATTTTATACGTAGTGCTACCAACCTCAACTCTCTACGATAACAAATAGCGAAGTTATTATCAAAAATTTCGAACTGACATTTCAAGAAAATGGGATAATCGTATAGTTACAAGATCCAGAAAACTTAATCATAGACACGAGCGTAGAAAGTAAAGACTTCTTCACATAAACACATCTATGAGACCCTTTATAGCCTAGTTGAGGTCAAGAAAGTAGTGAACTACACAATAGCGATGTGCAACAGCTGTTTTTAATCAAACTTATTAAATAATACACCTTGATCTACTAGTGCAATTCAACTACACCTACTTTTATTAGATTGTATGATGGACTGGATAAGTACCATGATGGCCCGACCAACTTCTTATAGGACATTTAAAGGTGAAACCACATAAGGGTATGGACGAATCACACCAGGCTACATCTATAAAGCTATTAATTCTAAAATGGTTTAATAACATAAAAATATCTTATAGAGAAAAACCATCGTTCTTGCATAGAGTGGAAACAATGAGTCTTTAAGTAAACAATTATTTTATTTTACAATTAAACGATTTTTCTTGTTCTTATTTCAATATTTTTGTCATCGTCTACTTCAGTTACCAAAGAAAACAAAACTCGTGCATTACTTTAAGTAAGGCAGATATTTCTCCTCCACTTGGATATCGCGTCCGCTTAACTGCTACTAGGTGGATAAAGTCGATCTGTAATTTGTACAAGGAGGATAAAAACTGGTCCAGATGATGTGAACATTACACTAATGGCGGGTTCCGAGATGGAGAGATCTGAACGGTTTGTCTAAATCATTCGGATGGAACGTCCAAAATTACAACAACAATTGCAACTGGACTGAATTCTTCTGTAATGTAATGGAATTAATTTACCACATCCGGTTATTTAGATTTCATCAGGTATAAATCGATATAAAATATAGGTGTAAATATTATAGACAAACATGAAGATTGGTGTTGTAATTCTTCATACATATTACAAACGGATCTTATAAACGTAACCCCCAAAAGTTGGTTTCTTGTGTCTTTTCGTGGTAGATAGAGGAGGTTTACCCAGTAGGGTAAGTTTGTATAAAACAGTTGTTTACACAGGTTTACTGAATATCATAATTGCGTAAATTACTATATTTTCTAGGAAGGTCTGGGGAACGAATTACATTTTTGACAATAAATTCGCTTGTGTCATCGTATATAGTCAGGTTTTGGTACCATTACATTCAGAATTGAAATCTGCAAATTTTTATCAAATTTAGTCCATGTATTCAGAATAAATTGCTTGTTAGGTTGTATTTAACTTAGTTGTAATAAAATATATTATAAAAAAATAAAAATAAAATTTAGTGTATTATAAGTTTAATAACACACGAGACTTTACAAACAACTGCTTACAATGGCCACCTTTTTAATATATTCAATTGTTCACAATTTCAATAGGGTTTTATATCAGAACATTATAATCCCTTGCTAAATTTCATGTTCATATCTTTATTTTTGTAGTCGCTATGATAAAAATGACGATGACAACGACGGGGTGTCGAAAATCACTTTTTTGTTTGTTTCTGAAACCAAAAAACAGAAATAAACATTTTTGGAATAACCTAACCTAACCTACATTTTCATAGTGGTAAGTAATAATTTAATGTGTCACAACTTCAGTCAATATTTTGTGTTAGCTAAATTGGAAATAGTAAAATTATTAGCCCTCCAACTCAAAAACTATAAAAAGAATTTAAAATACGTTTTTATCATTTAAAACTATACATATATAAAATTATATTTTCCACTCATCTATTGGCGATTCACAAATGGTTAGAGAAGTTCCTACATTGACTTTATTAATTTTTGATTGTGTAAGTAACAATTTAATGTGTCACAACTTCAGTCAATATTTTGTGTTAGCGAAATTGGAAATAGTAAAATTATTAGCCCTCCAACTCAAAAACTTTAAAACGAATTTAAAAACGTTTTTATCATTTAAAACTATACATAGCCTATATAAAATTATATTTTCCACTCATCTATTGGCGATTCACAAATGGTTAGAGAAGCTCCTACATTGACTTAATTAATTTTTGATTGTGTAAGTAACAATTTAATGTGTCACAACTTCAGTCAATATTTTGTGTTAGCGAAATTGGAAATAGTAAAATTATTAGCCCTCCAACTCAAAAACTTAAAAACGTTTTTATCATTTAAAACTATACATAGCCTATATAAAATTATATTTTCCACTCATCTATTGGCAATTCACAAATGGTTAGAGAAGTTCCTACATTGACTTAATTAATTTTTGATTGTGTAAGTAACAATTTAATGTGTCACAACTTCAGTCAATATTTTGTGTTAGCGAAATTGGAAATAGTAAAATTATTAGCCCTCCAACTCAAAAACTTTAAAACGAATTTAAAAACGTTTTTATCATTTAAAACTATACATATATAAAATTATATTTTCCACTCATCTATTGGCGATTCACAAATGGTTAGAGAAGCTCCTACATTGACTTTATTAATTTTTGATTGTGCGAATAACTATTGGTACTAATAAAATTAGAAAGATTTGTACTTTAACATTCATGCATTGCGTGCATTTTATTTTATCCATCTGGGAGTGAAAGGTGTTTGTGAATGTGAGGGACTTGTCCTGTTGTGCGGTGGTCTACAATGGAGTTCCGCAAGGATCGGTATTAGGGCTTTTACATTTAGTATTTATTTTTGTGATACATATAATGCACTATATATACTTTTCACGTATGGATTTACAAATTTACCTGCATTTTAAGCAAAATGAAATTCGAAACGCATTGTGCATATGAATTTAGACTTAACAAATATTCTTGATTGAGCTGATGAGTATTGTAAAGCTAAGCAAGTTGAAAACGCGACCTATTGTTATAGATTACTACCAGTTAATGAATATTATACACTTGAATTTTCCTCCTAATCTAAAAATTCACGGCGAAAATTTGGCATACTATAAAAGTTTTTTTAAATTTTTAGTACTTATACCTGTAATAATTAACAAAATTGGACTGAGTACGTAATCGAGAGATATTACAAAGTATTTGCAGGAGTGCACATTTCATATTACAATGCTCTTTGTGAAATCATTAATAGTTTTGTATTATTCATACTGCCGCACTGTAGTTGAAATGGTTAATAATTGGAACGTGTAAAAATTATTAAAAACAATTATTGTTTCAATAAAAGAAAATTCCCCAAAAGCACAATAAAACACTAACACAAAGACTTTATAGTTATGTTTACTCTACTTTGTGTACATTTCAATAGCACTGCTATCATCTTCAAAGCTACAACACACACTAACCTTAATAACTACAATAATTACTACTATTACCGACATTTTGTAAACATTTTTTTTTTTTTTTGAAAAAATATTTATATAGAACATAAGATTGTTTGCTTCGAGTCAATAAGTCGTGCTAAGCATAACTTGCACTTCATTAAATTTGAGTTTTTAATAACAATGGTCAAAGTTTTTCGTTTTTTCCCCATTATTTCACCAAACCCAAACAGTAATTCTTTTACTAGTGTCATTTCACACTAGTTTAGAACAATAATCTTCAAATTTCAGAATTTAAAAAATCTGTAATGCTGAAAATTAAGTCGTTTACAACCAAATGGACGATTTTTTACTTTTCACTAATAACTTCCAAGCTGGTATTTTTAGGGATATGAGAAGTAAAAATTTTGTCTGGGTTCTATAGATCTATCACAAACAAAAGAACAAGCGTGTGAGTGTGTGTGTGTGTTTGTGTGTATGACCAAATTCCCACAATACAATTCTCCCATTTGATCACTTATACAGCTTTCCTTGACAAATGTGTATATGGAGGGGGGGTAGCTTTTTTCCACTTCATTCCTCGTACTATTTTTTGTTTGTTTGTTTGTTTATTGTAGGCCATAGTGGTCTACATTTTAACAATACGTTATCAAAACCTAGGCGAATTAAGAAAACGTAATAAAGTTTTGATCTTTTGGTAGCTATCTTCAAACATAAAAATACACCTCAAGATATGTATCAAAATATACAAACATACCAAATTTGATCAAAACCCGTTCACACGTTTAGCCTGTAAACACTTCACAGATGATGATCAGAGAATATAAAAAATAACATATTTGTTTTTTATGCTAATAAAAAAATTCCTTTTCCTTAATGTATGCACGTGCAGATAAATACAATGATTTAAATTGTTCCTATTGTTGTTGTTAACTTTAACCAAGAATTGAAACCTGATGACCCTTGTAACAAGTAACCTAAGTATAAATATAAACGTGAGTTAAAGCAAGGACATTGTTAAGTTAGGTTACATAATGCCAATTTAAACACATTTCCTTATTACTGTTTAAAGATGTTTGTAATCACAATAGGTAGATGCTTTATGAGTCTTTGATATGGACAGAAAAATAGCAAAGCCTACCTTTAGCAATGTTAAATGATACAACAGTGACAAGTTATGCAATTAAGTTCGAAATTGTTTTTGATCAATTTTATTACTTACAAATAGATTATAAATATTGTAGATGCTACTGCGCATAATTTATGAGGTATTAGTTTTGGTCAATGATGTTAAATATAACCTTAAAACAAGCTAATAAATTATATAAACATAACCTCAAAATAAATTAATACATTTATAACAGTTGATCAACACATCGGTTAGAATCTTTCTAAAATTACAAAGATGTTTAGAACTACAGTTGCTATGAACAATAAACCAATAATATTGATGGTATAATTCAAAATGAAAATGAAATAAAGTTCTTACAATGTAAAACACATACAGTTTTTACGAATTTTAGGGTTGTAGGAGGATTTTTTGCAATATTAATTTTTTTATTCCTCGTAACGTAAATTTGATAATTTAGGCATTAGGCCATTAAACGTTTCTACATAATTAGCTGGAACTGAGCATAAGTTTTGAGGAGTGATGTAAACCTAACCTCAAAATAAGTTAATACATTTATGATAAATGATTAACTAAATCATTTATGTCTATATGTCTTAATTGTAAAAAATATTTTATTTCTAAATACTGGTCTATTGATTACGTTTTGGTGAAATGTGTAGCTTTGTTATCAAAGCCGTGTGAAAGCCCTTAAAATAAAGTTATAGATCAGGAATAATTTGCAAAAACTAAAATAAACCATAATCGCTGTCATTAAAAAGTCAATTGCAATGGATTATGATTTAAGACGATTTATGGCACAAGAGAAACAAGGTTAAGCTCAATTTAAATATATCAAAACCGTTAAAATGTTGACAAAATTCTCAAAATGTTGATATGAAAAGACTCCTTTTAGATCAACTTATCTATCACAGGGGAAAATTCATTATTAAAGTTTTTTTTAAAATCATAAATATGAGACATTTTGGGGAATAGATATAAACAATTTAATTTATTATAATGTAGATGGGTGAGTAAGAAAATTAGTGCAATAATTTTACACAGTTCATTTTCAATCATATTCAAGGAATAGTCCTAAATACCAATAGCAGCAGAAAAGAATTGTCTGGAAAAATGGATAAAATTAGAGATCAGAGTTCGGAGGAGAGAACTCTCAAAAGTTGGTCACTGGTTCAACAAAATCAAAAACTCTCTACGTTCGTCGCTGCATAAAGTAAACGAAACCCCTAAAACATGACACGGCGCTTTTAAGAAACATCTGAATACAGTGGGATTAATACAGAGTCCTTGAAATACAACCAACAATTGGAAACTGCAAAACGCATACTTCTGAAATGTGAAGCAAGACAGAACCAAAAGAAACTCCAGAAAGCGATCCAGCTAGGCGAATTTAATACCAAACCAAGGGTAGAACTAAGCTGTGTAGAAGAAACAGGAGATATGTAAAAAATATTATTAGCTGAGGTATCTAAGGAGTAAAACCCTCTTCAAGAACTAATAACTATAACTTAAATACTAAAATAAACTAGAAATTACTACGATTTTTTCATTCCGATTTTGAGGTTATGTTTTTAAGCATTTTGTTTTCAGTGATAACTTTCTCATTTTTAATCGTATAAAAAACGTTTGGGCATCATTGGAAGCAGATTTTAAAGCTGCGTAAAAGGAGTTTTTGTGTACTCGACATAACTGAAGGAATCGATTGTTTTAGATCGGCATTTCACAGAAATACTCGACTATGTCCAGTTCGATCTCACTAATTACATTCTGATCTCGCCTTGTTTGACTTTGAAACTTGTTTAATGATTCGAATCATGTGTTGAAAGGTTGTTACTTCTTGGGAAGTCCGACCGTGTGATTCAATCAAAACTCGTAGCTGCTAATTCTGCTGCATCACGCACAAATCATCCAATTAACAGAATTACACACCTGTCTTTATTCCATATGAGTTCTTTGTTCTTCTGCGAGGATGCATCTCGCTCAAACCTGAGTTAAAATAACGTTTATGTTTGTCTGTATAATTACTCTACTAATTACTGATGATCATCGGAGAGAATACATCGTGACAGTTTGTTCGTTTGAAGGTTATTTCTCATGTTTCAAGACGTCCGGAATTGATGTTTCGAATTCATTTTCATATACAGTGTGTATCACAATCAGTTTGTCTAATCTTGAGAGATGATTCTGAACGTCATAATGAACCAAACAAGTTGTGGTACTTACCCAGCCCCATCATATAATCTAAAACAAGTAATCCTCTAAATTTAGGCTAATCCCAAAATGTTTTTAAAATGCCATCATCCTGAAATTTTTTCTTCCATTTTTCTGAATTTCAATAGGGTTCTATATGAAGTCCCCATATCACGTTTCAAGTACGTAACCTAATTTTAATAAAGTAATTACAGTATTCATGATTATAACAGATGGGCTATAATATATTCACTGTTAAATTATGTCACTTTAGTGGAACTCTCATTAAAAACACCTCACTCGTACGTTATTTTTTTATATGTAATATTTAAGTATTGGAGGTAGAAATACTGGATTTATTGAAATGAGAGCTCATTGCTGGATACAAATGAATTTTTTTTAATAAACTAAAAAATCCAACTTTGTTTTTTATGACGCCGAACTGTGGGGTATTGTCCGCTCCGGCAAAAAAACTGCCTCTACCACTATTTTGAAGATTCCATGGGATCCCATAGCTCCGAATCATAGAAATGGATTGTTTACCACAGTTCCGATTATATATATAGAATTCGGAGTTGTGACACAAACACGGGAATTTTCGAAGCTGTGACACCAACACTAAAATAAGTAGCCGACTGTCTTATAACTCTGAATAAGACAGAGGGGTTGGCAACAGTAAGAGGTGAGGGATGGCGCCCTGCTTATAAGGCCAGCCTTCTACCGAACAAAATAATGTAATTTTTATAACTATATTTACCATTTACATAATTTTACCAAAAATAATTCGAGTATCAGGGGCGCAGAAATGGAAGAATTACACTGAGACATTGTTTTGCAGAAAATTTTTAAAAAAGTAGTTTTTAAAATGCAGCATTTATTGCAAGTTTATTAGAAAAATAATCACCGAGTTACGAAGGATTTGTGGCGATGGGTTACTCTTCAGCACCTCCTCCACGCCAACCAATGAGGAGCCGCGTACCCCTCCTCTATTTCTTCCGTCACTGTGCAGACTCCTACCACAATTTGGACATGCTAAAACGTTTCGAAACAATGGGATTTTATCATATTCGGTGCTGTGGTGCGGTTATAAAATTCGATCTTGTTAATATTCGGAGTTGTTAAAATAACTCACTTTTCGGTCCTATGAGATTTGGTGTGAGTGAATCAACGTGAATCGCATCCCTTAAGTTACAATACGACGATTTTCAAACTAAAACAACCTCTACGATTTTAAATATTTTTTTAATTTTGTTCCACATTTGTTATTGATAAAATATATGCCATCGCTGAAATGACAAAAAATAGACTGGAATATACATTTCCTCTTACTAGAAAAAAAAATGTTAATCCGTTAATTGGACGTTACTGCACCTATCTAAAAAAAAAAGTTTCAATTCCAATTAGTATTTAAATCATATATTTGTCACTGACAATATTGTTGCTCAAAATTTTGAAGCGTTAAAATATAATGAAAATTCTGGTTTTCATGTTATTCTTGCAGACAAATATTGTTATAACTTGGGAACTATTGGATTAATTTTAATGAAACATATTGAAAACTGACTACGTAACATACTTAAAGGGAAAAAAACAGCATGAACATCGGATCTGCGGTTTTTGAGTGTACAGATAGAGAGATGTGTTTTACCGTGTAACCGAAAAGGCTTAGTATGGGCTATAATCTCCAGAGTAGAAAAACTAAATTTTGGTGGTTGTATGAGTACAACAAAGTCTACTTTTTTGAGTATTCACGTCTAAGGGATAAGTTTTAACCCGTCTAAGGGATAGTGTTGAACTTTTAAATCTCAATTGTAAACCCATATTGAGTTGTGCCTCATTTTATAGATTATGAAATAAGATAAATTCCTTCATAGACAGTTTCTATCGTAAGCCTTTTTCAGGTAGTAAAGGAGTGAAGAAATAACACCAATTTTGTTGGTGAAAAAAAACTTTTATTTTAAAAGATGTTCCAAATAGCCACAAAGAACATTATGACTATCTTTGCGTCTGTTTTTGATTTCACTTCTTACATTGGTCAGTATTTCTGTATGCATACTGTAGCAGCAGTCTAAAGTGTTTCTAAATTGTTGACTTTTCAGAAATACCCGATCTTATATGTGTACCCCGAAGATAAATAAATCAAGTGGAGTAAAGTCTGGAACACCATTGTGGCCACTCTATAAATCCTCGACATCCAATCCAAGTCCAGGACATGTAGGCCTATTATCCAAATACTTCCTCATAGATAAGTAAAAGTGTGGGGTTCGATAAGAAAATAGAATCGATATCTTCACAGCTCTTCGATTAGCAGGTAGAATATTTTTATCTAATATTTAAAGGTACAAGCGCCCGTTCACCCCATGATTAAAAAAGGGATCAATTACACTGTTTCCCGAAATTCCGATCCACACGATTAACATCTGTGGATGCGACCTCTTCAAACCAATTAGCATTTAGATCAGCCCAATATAGGCAATTATGTTTATTTACTGAACCATATATGAAAAAGCTGCCCCTTCACTAAAATAAATCCGATACAAGTAGTTTTGTTGCGTCTTGATCAAGTGAAGGCGCATATTTTCGTTAATTACATCCCTCGATCAGGATCTTCATCCTTGTAAAAAGTGGACATTATAGGGATGAAATTTCTTCTTTTTTTATAATTTCGTTTACTGTGGATTCACTTGTACCTATATCAGCAGCTGTTCGTAATGAGTGCGTTGTTCGTACAGAAACTGTACTTATACTTAAACTGTAGCTTAAACTTGAAGGTGTTGGGATTTGATAGATGGGTGACCAGATCTTGGAGATAAGGGGTTTAAAGATTCATTGAAAAATCTGTATGCTTCATGATAATCCCCATTAGTTTCTTCATAGAAAACAATTGAAAACGTTGTATTTATTAACAAATAACTAAGGTAAAAAAAAGTACAAAAGGCCAAGTATTTGTTAAAATATTCGCAAAACATTTTACTCCTTTATTACCTGGAATCGGCATAAGCATTACCTGAAGTTTAGGCAGGAATTGTTCATTTTTTCAACACTTATGTTGTCAACCCATATGTGTTATAAACCGTCAACTCCATATTAGTTTACATTTGAAATTCAAAAGTTTAACCCCTTAGTACCCCATCCCTTAGAGGGGTGAAAATGTAATGAATGCTCAAAAACCTAACCTAACAAAACCTAACCATCCCCTAGAATGGTAAAATGTAGTGAATGTTCAAAAACCTAACCTGACCTCACACAACCTAACCATTGCCTAGAGGTGTGAAAATGTAGTGAATGCTCATAATCCTAACATAACCTAACCTAACACAACCTAAGTACAGTGACATACACGATTTCAAGATTCAGAAAACCTGTGTAGCTGTTAATAGTTAAGGGGTAGACTTCTTGATCTACTATTACAATTTAACAAGGCCCGAGAAACTGACTTTTGAACATATTGTTTAAATGATCTGTTTGTATTACATTGTATTTTGGGCTGGGTAAGTTGGCACACATACTAGTTTAAAAACTTACACCAGCCGAAAATTTTAAACATCATAAAGCCATGAAAGGTTAGGCATTCGCTTTATTTGGTTCCGAAATCAATATGAAGAAAATATATTGGGGGGGGGGGAACTTTTAGTTACCTGATAAGTGCAGGACTACACCTTGCAATAAGTGTTTTACGATGTACACAAATAACGAACAATACAAAATAACTAAATAAAAAGTTTTAATTGGATCTACAGATTTTGATAAAATTTACAGATTGGGAACTCAAATAAATTTCAAAAATAGAAAATCAAATGTTGAGAAATGATATACCCTCGAACTTTGTGTTTTGAAAACTAGGCTTAATGAGTAGGGTACACTGTAATCACTCACTAATTTGTAAGGGCATTTCGGATTGGCAGGACGATGTCAAATTGATACCTAAACAGATTTGTATTCGATTAACACGGGCAAGCATATTCCAGGCGTTTTATGAGCCAATCGATATTTCATCGATAGGTGAAACACCATTCGGCAGAGAGTTGAAATTGTAATATAACGCTGTTTAGTTTGTAAGTTAGGCTCTTGATAACGGAAGTTGATTTATACTCTCGAAACGTCGTATATTGTTTTTTATACACAAATGATGGCAAACGTCCGAACAAACAATAATATTAATAACGCTGTATCTCGAAAATCAGTTAACCGATCATCACAGACTTCTGTATATAATATATCGATTGTAACGAACTTGAATATTTAATTTCATTTAAAGTTCAGAATAACAACAAATTCAAATAGGCCTACACTAACCCCTGGAACTTAGGCCTACATATCTGCTTAAAATATTAAACCAATTCAATAATCGCTACCACAACGCTTGATTTGACAACAGCTGATTTATTACAATATAAAATTAATTTGATTTTAGGTTAACCAACCTGATCCATAAAAAATTGTCATAATGTGTAGGATTTCTAGTGTCACATTGTTGGTGGCCTATTGTTATATTATTTTCACTATTAGAAGACAAAACTGTTATAACAATAATTTCACACCAACTATCACAAGAAGTAGACAAGATGTTAATAGATTACTAAAAATTGTCTGAACGTTTTATTACTTAATTCTGTAAATGAAAACATTAGTTATGTTTAGGCTACTTATAGTTTGTGAAAAAAATCATAATTCATTTGGTATAATTATACAGAAGAAACAGAGAAATTTTCAAGACGTATTATACTACTGAATATAAAGAAAAAAGTACACATGGACATATATGTCCTAAAATGTTTAATTGTCTATCAAGCCTCCATTTTGTTTTTTGAACAAAATTATTCATATCTTTTGAACAGTAAATGAGCGTTAAAATTTTGCATGCTACTTAAATAAGACCCAATTTGAGAAAAAATATCAACCTAATCTTTGCTCATTTCAAAATGCCGATTAGCATTTATCATTTTAATTTATTTTTTCGATATTAGAAAGAATGTTCGTTAAGTACAAAAACGATTTTCTGCTTATTTTTAGTCGGTTTTGTTTTTAATTTTAAAAAAAAATGCAGTATTAGGCTCTGAAAAATGCACTGAAAATTATCGTTCTAGGCTCATTGGGTAGGCCCTATTATATTAGACAACTATAGTGAAATTATGTTTTCAGTTTTTTGTCGATATCTAGATTAACACTTGACATAGGCCACAGAAAAAGTGTCTAACAAACATTTTATTTGTTGTTAAAAGAGGAACCTTTTTTGTTTTTTGTACATTTTTTGTAAAACTAACGGTTTTCGAGATAATCCATGATAAACATTTGAAATGGCCGCCATTTTGTAATGAGTACAGGAAATAAGTTGATAATGTTTCTAACATTGGGTCTTTATAACACCAATTAGCATGCAAAATTTAAACTCTGTATCGTTTAACGTTCAAAAGATATGAATTATTTTGTTCAAAACGCAATATGGCGACTAGATGAACAACTAACCATTTTAGTGCAATATGTTACTTTATTTTTAACAGAAGAATACGCCCTGAAAGTTCTTCGTGGGACACTCGAACTAAGAAATTCCATTCCATTCTGACTTTTGATACAGACCTAGTTTGCTGTACTTGCCTAGAGCTAGGGAGAAAGGATTAAGCCCTTTTAGCCCCCCCCCCCCACTGTATCTGCGACACTGCGTGGGCAAGTTTATCGTCGTTTCGACATGTCATAGAGAGGTCACTGCAGTCGCAAGTTTACTTGTTGAGTTAATAATTATTAAGAAATCTCTAAAACCTTGACCTAACCTAAAAGTCTACAAACTAGTTGTATGTTTATGAATTAATGGAATAACCATAACATTGCAAGGTCAATGCCATACGCGTGTTGGATGAAGGCCAAACATAAGTCTAGCAATGCAAATGAGAGTATAGAAAAACCCAATGAATGGCTGAGTGGGTGAGATTCTAGGAAAATAGGCTGCATCTAATCAGGCGATCTAGGCTACTACAGTAAGAAGTTACATTGTAATAACGTGAGAAACATTGAGTCACCCTCACAAACATCACAAACTCAGGCTTAAGTCTACTACACTTTCTCGGATGTTTATAGTAATTACATTTGGCCCATTAAAAAGTGCAGTTTTATTAAAATTCTTCCAAGTGAACTTGGTTATCACTTCATTCACTGCTTAAGTAAATCTATTCTTGCATTAACACTTTTTTATACTTAGTTTTCTATTTTATTGATGTTCATTGATTCAATGAGTTTTAATTTGTTTTATGGGATTAATAAATAAGCACACACCCCTACGGTTGCACTAAAAGTCAGCTGGTTGAGATGACAAGTGATTATCGCCTCTTCACTGTTAGTTTCAGTTATTAACGATAACACTTCTCTAAAAGTGATTTGATTATTACAATTTTGAGTAAGTGTAGATTGGCATTTAGGAGTTATGATATTATGATAGACTATGATTAAATGAATATTACGATTTTGATGTAGCCTACGCTTTACTTAAAAGTAAGTAAATTCTACAACTCTTGATAAAAGTTGCTGAAAGCAAAAATTAAGAGATTTAACTTCCGGTAGAAGACGTTATTTTTTCCAGCTGAAAAATATTATCTCAAAGTCAACTAATCATTACACCTTTACACTCAAATGTGTGTACATAATCATAAATTAGAACGTCGGCGTAAAAATAAAATAACAATTTGATTGGCTTTATAAAACTCGATCAAGTGAAGTATCACATTAAATTAGGTTTTTTGCATTTATTGTAGGATTTTATTAATTGATTCGTGATTAGGATACTGCTCTCGCCTCAAGAGTGGAGATTCTGGATTAACTCCGAGTGCTCAAAATTTACGTATTTTAGAACAAAGGTGACGTTAATTCGATGTGGATTACCTGATTGAAAAGTCGTCTAGCTTGCCTAGGCCTTTCAGTGCTGTTAAGACAAGAAGTTAAATTTTAAAGGAGAAAATATCCTCACATAGCAAAGAGTCCTGGGTGTAGATTTATTGTTCACGCCAGATACAACCCATAACTCCAATAAAATTTTATAAACAAAAATATCCCCATAAAACTTCAATGTTTTACTTTAAGAGTCAAATTAGTATTTCAAAGGCTGTGCATTTTTAGCACGGAATCATGATTACTTGTTGATAACATTTTACGAGTAACAGTGATAATAAATCAGGAGAATTAGTGTTAATCACTCTTTAAATAGCAATCACTACTTACTGTAAAATCACCGTTAGTACATCACTATTCTATTATGTAATGGCGAGAGCAAGCCTCAGGTTGGTTTAGCGTTTGATGCTCTCTCTCTCCTCGAGTGAGAGGTTCCGGGTTCACTTCTCGAGAAGAAAAAATTACGGTGTTGACCCAACATCATGAAAATTTGGAAATAACAATTTGTAGTGAACTCTGGTTAAGAATGCTAATAAATGGCGATGGGAATTCAATGTGCTAGTCAGCCAACAGAGGCTCTTCAAAGATGTTGAGATAACGGATTGTTTTAATGATGACGGCATTACGTCGACGAATTAAAACCTCCTGGATAGGTTCTACACAACCAAGAAAACAATATCCTACACTCACGAAACCTACCTGTTCTTTTGATTAAGCTTATCAGATTAGATAAGTCAATATCTAGCCAAGTCCTTAATAAACTTATCCGCCTGACCTCTTCATATCTCATTCTACCAAACCCCATACAGACTGTAACAAAATACTGTTCTGGTTTTGAAGTTATTTGTTAATGATCGAGTTTTCATGTTATTAATATAGTTAATCGGAGATTTGTTTATATGAAACTAATACACGACGTTTCGAAAGAATAAATCAACTCTCGTTATCAAATAATATAAATGGGAATTCGTTTATTCCACAAACAGGAATCATGACGCGATCAAAAACTAAACTCTTTAAAGTATAACCAAAAGGTTGTTTACCTCGTTAAACAGGTGGACAACTTTGTCTTGTCTCTATCCCTTACAATCAATTGCTTGCTGTCCTTTGTGTAGTGTAAGCCTATGTGTTGTGGTTTTATTTATCAAGTTTGTATATGTTTAGTCTTAGCTTTGACTGATCAGGTTTAGTTTTAGGCTTGAGATATTTTCTTAGATTGTAGATTTAGTTTTAGTTTCCCATACGTTGGTGTTTTTCACTTTTATATTTCACACTTGATAACGAGAGTTGATTTATACTTTCGAAACGTCATGTATTAGTTTTCATATACACAGATGATGGTATGTGTCGGAATAAACCATTAATAAAATACTGTTGTTTCCTAAGGTAACAATGATCTATTCGTAGTACAGAGAAAGTATATCATAGATTAAAATATCGTGGAAATATCCAATTTGAGATTTGCTGTATTTACAAAAAGTGTTCTTTTAGTTATGTTTGTGTTTGTGTTGTACTTTACACACCAAAGGGATTGGACCGATTTAAGTAAAATTTAGTATTTTACTATATTTTAAAGAATTGTTTTCCCTATTTTCCTTTTTTAAATAATTTAAAAATTGGAGTAACCTAACGTCAACCACACACATTTTCTACTGTAATTATTACATCACCTTTCGCTGAATGTCGTCCGTGTCATTCAGAAGCTCTTGTATCACATGTGTTGCTTGACACATCTGTTTCCCTGATGTCGCCAGGCAATCAGGTAGCTTAACAGGAAACTTTTGAATGGGGCCAAAGGATTAAGTGGGAAAACATAGGTTAGGGGAATGGGAGTTTCATAAATTTGTCCTGTAGGAGTTGAAAGTATGCTACGGTGGAAATCAGAATAGTAATATTTGGTGGAATCCCCATGGATGGTTAGGAATGTAGTACTGTACTAGGAAATAGACGATTAATGAATGAGGACATCTTCTTTATGATGCTTTCTGAAACTTTTATGCAGAAAATGTTATCTAATTTTTCTATTGGTCACCAACTCTTCCAAAATACCGATTCAGTAATTAGCCTATATGATCAAAACATGAAAGTCATTAAAAGTCGAATATCTCAAATTCGCCACTAGCTATTTTGATAAAATTTTAGTGAAATTTTATGGTTTAG
This sequence comes from Aphrophora alni, assembly GCA_963513935.1. Classification (NCBI taxonomy): domain Eukaryota; kingdom Metazoa; phylum Arthropoda; class Insecta; order Hemiptera; family Aphrophoridae; genus Aphrophora; species Aphrophora alni. Next base: position 26,602,119 of record OY740767.1, on the reverse strand, counting down.
AGCAGGGGTTCCCAAACTTTTTTGTACCACGGCCCCCTCTGGTTATTTGGAGACCCCCACGCCCCCCTACACATATCAGCTTTCCATTTTGCAATACCCTATTTCCACGGTGCCGTACATACCAACTCCTACTTGTACAAGTATGTGCCTACTTGATACGGTGAGTAGGTAGATTTTTCGATCACTGTTGAATGCGGTAACGCAGAATGGAAAGATTCAATAATTGTACGTATGGTGAAAATTAAAACAAGTATTACATGAAAAACGAATATAATTACTGGCGTTATTACACGCCAAGGCCAAACGGAGGTATCGGTACACACACCCGTTGCGTCTGACAGTAACTGCTATGGAGGGGGACGGTTTTGAGAATATTGAACTCTTGTGTGTTTTGATATGTTTTATTTTAAACAATGGCTTTAATTTTTTACAAACACTTGACCATTATGTCAAGTGAATATTCTTTATGTGGAAGCGTGGAAATTGGTAAAAAAAAACGTGGAAATTGAAACATTACAAAAACAATTTTGAAAACTTAGAAAGACTTTATTTCAAAAATCTGAGGAAATTATTTTTGTACTTTTTAAATTTATTTTATTTGGGTGTCACGCCCCCCCTGGACTTTCTCCACGCCCCCCCAGGGGGGCGCGCCCCCCAGTTTGGGAACCACTGGTTTAGAGTCTTACCAATGTACCCAATAGCACGTAAAAAAATCATTCATGAGTAAATTGTATGTTACCAAAAAGTTCACTGTTTGGGTTTATTTTCGTATTTTCCAAATCAGCAGTACTAGTAATTTGATTTAATGTGCAGTTTGACACATTAATTGGAGTCATAAACCTTCACGTTTATCACAAACTGGTTGGAATAGCTAGAGCCGATTTTGACATATTCCACCTTTTAAAGGTTCATGTTCACGTTTTGACAAATTACCCAGAACCTGTTATTGGCTGAATGTTTTAAAAGACAAATTTACTCCACGAGGAGTTGTAAACGATAATACTACCTCCATAGACTCCGGGAAAATCTGTTCATGTCTTCACTAGTAAGTTTATTTGATTTTATAGTATAACTTCATAAGTGCAATGTTAATAATCCATAGCAATCATAAACAACTTTACGGTTTTACGAATCAAACGGGGATCTGTAAACTTACAACGATTCTAATAAATTAACTGATCAGCTGATTGACTGCATATTTTGAGGTTATGTTTTACACGATTGTTAAAATAAAAAAGAACGTGAAGTGCCAACTAGTTTGATAGAAGCCGTAGAAATCAAGTTCCAAGTGTACTTACCCTAACCTCCTCGACAGTGTTAGGCCTAATAGATCACGTCACCCTCTAAGATGGCAGTTGATTAAATTCTTGTTTCTTGCGAAGTTTACGGTTTGCTTTTGAGAGGTTTTCTTCTACATTTTATCCGTATTGAACACTTTGGAGCTCGGAGTTAATAGGTTTTGAAAATCAAAAGTAATGTTCAAAAGAAAGGTAAATTAGTTATAAAAGAAACACTACTAAGGCTTCTTTTACAACTATGTTGTTTTAATTATTTTAATTTTGTAAACTGTAAAATGATATTTCAGTGTGTTACACTATTCCTTCACCTTCATTAACGGGCATGAATTTATAAAAATCGTTTCAAAATTGCAATGCTTTTTACTCATTTAAAATTAATATTTGACGTTTCGATAATACTGATAAACGTACAAGATGAAAAACCAACGGAGTCTAGTATCCTAAAACTCTTTAGAAAACCAAAGCTATCTATAGGAAACCAGGGCATTATATCAAAATAACTAACACATATACTTACGTTTTAAAAAAAAATCACAATTCTACAGAATTACACACTAAAACAAGGAATAGCAAACACCAAGTTGAACTGAGATCACACCCTCCAACTAAACGAAACGGGTGTGTAAACGGAGGAGTTACCTAACGGTTTTTATTGTGTTTCAAAGTGATTAATATTTTGTCTCCTCTTTCAAGAATTTAATGCGTGACCGTGCAATCATTCTCTGTGGGGAATTAACCGGAAAAAGTTTTAACGTTGGATTGTATTCTTATGTTATTAGTTTTAGTTTTAGTTAAAAAAACATAGTCCTAGGTAGGTTATCTTATCCTGATCTGGTTTCTCAAGTTCTAAGTATATAATTTAAAAAATCTAAATACACAAATTATAGCAAATATTATAATAATTTCTACGAATAACTAATCATTATCCAATAACTTTAAAACAAAATATACAGCCGCAAGAATTGCGAAATTACTAATATGAACAGGATTGATGGACATTTCATAGTCTTTGTTATTGTTATTGCCTTTGTTATTGGAACTCACTTATAATGAGTACTGGGCTTGGCATCCCGTGGTAGCCTAACTAGATCTACACTTTTTTCATGTAGTTTTGGTTTAAATCCCTCCTTTTCGTCTTTCCTATCGGTCTTCCTTGACCAACTCTTGTTCTCTTCCGACTCTGACGCTATTAGAGTATGAGGTTTATCGCCTTTAAAATTTTAATACTATAATGCTCACGCTAATTTTATAATGTCTTACTTATTGCAATTTCTTTTCATGTATCTTTAATTTTGTACTGTTCTCTGTAAGGTTCTTGTCTAACGTAACTAAGGTATTGTTTTAAAGGGTATTGTTAGTTAATTACAACTGAAGATGACTACCTAGTCGCTGAAACGTCTTATTACAGAAGTGTTTAATTGTGAAAATTTGTCTTTCATTAATTCATTAATTGTCGGTTAGAATTTTCTTGATTATAAATGGACTAGTAGTTATTTGTATCCTCTCCGATGAACTCAATGCCCTGTATTAGTCAGACAAACAAGGTAAGGTCTAAGGCCTAAGGGGCGTAGAGCAGGTAAAGATCAGTTTCTACAGGTAACTTTAAACTGAAGCAATGAAAGCCTACAAGTGTGAGCATCCGACACTCGGGGCCCAGTTAGACATCCTGTGACGGGGTGGTCTCTAATAGAAATGTTCATTCAACTAGACTCATTAGACTTCCTTATTTCATCGATCTGCTACCATTAATTAGGTAAAGGGAACCAGTGGCGCACCCTGAATCAGAATAAATTCTAGTTTTAATTGGTACCCTACATATTATATTTCCAAAAAATAAAATTTTCAACTATTAAGTTTTTACTCTTTAACTACCCCAAAGTAATTTTTTTGTTACCGCTATTTTTTCCCTATATTTAGGTTAATACGAAGAATATAAATCTAAAGTTGAAATATTTAAGATTTATTGTCTTGTCTGTGTAAACTGGTTTCGATTTACAGGCAGACAGACGGAGAGACACGCGCTTGATATTATAAGTATCCTTGGTTTTACCTACGAACCATTAAAAACATCTCGCTTCGCTAGCTCTGTTATATTAAACAAACGCTTTAGAAAAATATTATATTTACAACTCCATATTCTCAATAATCTGCCTTTAATAGAAACACATAAAATAGTATATACAATATGAAGAAACATAATATACATATGACAAGACTCCATGTGTCATGTGTCCCTAGTCGCACCTAAGAAGCACATGTACGAGAATGTGTTTCCGCATGACACCAGCCATGTGTTTTGTTTATGTTGTTGTTTTACCTATACTAGCATCAAACTGGGAATGCAGCTGAATGAAGTGTCGTTTCACTCACACAAGGGCAGAGGATTAGAATGTCCGGTAACCTACCCCCAAGCCATCCGTATGAGTAACCTACTGGGCTTCACTTTATAAAACTGATTTATTTTATTTGATATTTGAAAATAAAATCTATAATATATTTTTACTCTACAAGAAAAAAAAGAGACAAAAGAACGTATCTAAAATCAACAAAGTTTGCTACAAAATTAGAAATTGTATGATCACTAATAAGTGTGAATAAACAACACTATCGTGTATCTTTATCGAAATATATTTATTAGTAGGGAATTTTTTGCTGTTTTAAACATTATTCTCTGTATAACTTAGATGAGCAAATATTAAATTTACAAAATATAAATTGTGTAATTCCTATATACCGTTTTAATACATATTTATTCATACATAATTTATCACAATGTAAATAATAAAGTACAAATAATGTTTTTTACTATTATTATTAAAGTGTGCTCCTTTGTTTCATTAAAATCGAAAAATACATATCTTTCTATAAAGATATACAATAGTATTGTTTATTCACACTTATTAGTCATCATGTCATTCATCTTGTAGCAAACATTGCTGATCTTGTGCTATAGTTCAGTAAATTATACGTTCTTTTGTCTCATTTTCTGTTAATTATGTGTAGAATAAAAATATATTATAGATTTTATTTTCAAATATCAAATAGAATGAATTAGTTTTATAAAATGAGGTTAAGTTACATTAGGTATTGAAGACTACCATATCAAATTTTTGTGGAATACAAAGTATTAGAACTTACGCTTGTACCTATATATCTAAATAGTATTTAATTGAAATTTTCATTTATTCGAAATTTGCAGAATCGTTTCAATTAATTTTCACATTTCATCACAATTTCAACGAAATCAGATCAGCCAATTATGTTAACTTATTATAACAGCGATTTTAAAGTTTTTTACCGGTAACTTCCAGAACGATAATTTTAGAAGATTAGTCAATACGTTGTGTTTTAGCCATTGACTACATTTCAGAAAAACCTTAACCTTGAGTTTTAGTCCCACAAATAATGAGTTAAAGAAAATATAAAATAAACACGTTGAGATAAGGATAAAAAATGCACACATATACCTGCCATAACATACACTAAGAAGCGAAATTTCAATATTCGAACCCTAAGGAGGTTGAAAGGGCGTAAAAAAACAGTTTTCACGAACTCCTCAATATATTTTAGGCCCGATGAGATAACTTCTCAGTTTTTGCTTGCATAGGTTACCTAAACAAAATCCTTAATCCATAATATAAACCGTATAAACATACATAAATAAATGTCCTGAATGACTCATCAATGTCCAGCCCATACCCATGGACCTAGAAACCTATTAGGAATGGAATTTTCTAAATATATTTAATTTTAGGGGTCTTTACATTTCTTACACCCGAAGTGATATCGACTTACTAAATTTTATTCGTAAACATATCTATAAAGCCATAATCTTTCTATGTCCTGACTACCCGGCTTATCGAACAAACCCATGGAACTAGAATGATATTTACTGAATAACGAGTAGTCATCCAGGAGGCTGGTGACTAGCACTTGAGTCCTCAGGGGCTCATTATAGTGAGTAGGGGGGGGGGGGCTAAACCGAGGGAGATAGCTGGGTTTACCTTGTTTTCTTCTAGTCTTAGGTTTGTTCCCTCTTTCATCTTTTCCATCAGATTTCTCTTGATCAACTCTTGTTCTTTTCCGACCCTGACGTTATTAAAGTATTCAGGAGCTAGAAGCTACTTTATTTTATGTTTATTTTTTTATAAAGCGATGGCGTCAGAAAAGTTTTTCGCCTTTAAAGCAATAACGAAAAAACTATCACTTGAGGATAGAACCACCAATGTGGTCTACAAAATGATGTGTTCTACTAAAAAGCTACTGATTTAAATTATTAACATCCTCAAAATTTGTATTCATTTTTTAACATCCTTGATGTCATGGGTAGTATACTACAATTTTAACATTAACGCCAAGGACAGATTTAGGAAAAGTAAATGGGCAACCAGTTCGAGAATATCCCTCAAAATCCTTGAAATACATAACATTTCCTAAACCCAAGCGTTTCACTTTGGTTTCTTTAGGACATGACGTTTTACACACGTGTTTTATCAATATCATTGTATTTACCCAGACTCATCATACAATGTAATCCACGTAGATCCTTTAATTAAATAACGACCAAAAACTACTCTCTTGGACCTTGTAGGAAATGTTGAATTGTATTGGTAGATCAAGGGTCTTATCCAGCAGGGTAAGTTTGTTTAAAACAGTTGATTGTTACAAAGGTTTTCTGAACATCGTAATTGTGTAAGTCGCTATTTTCTTGACATCGGTTAGGCCCAAGAAAATAACACGGGCTCTTATTTCTTCAATTACATTTAAGAGCTCTAAGAAATATGAACAAAAAACTGTTTAAAATGGCCGTCATTTTGACATTTTCAATTCGATTTTCAAGAATTTCATTAGGGTTCCATGTTAGCACATTTTAGTCTTCAATACACAATGTTCCTAATTTAAATATCATCTTGTTGCGTACAATCAACGCCAACGACGACGGACGGATGGATGGAAAATCACTTTTTTTGAATTCTAGAGGTCATGAAACGAGAAGTTCAGTCAAAAAACGGAGGTCAAATTTTTTTGATGATTACCAATATCTGGGTAAGCAATGTGACCCGAACAACCCCAGGTAAAAGACCTAATCTTGGTTCACACATTCACACCGAACAATCTTTCGCGAATTCACATTCGGTTTCGCCCACGTGATAAAACAAATTACCAGAAGCAATTGTAATTTGGGGAATTATAAGCTTTGCTGATTATTATACGCCGGGGATAGTTCTAAATTGGCAATTTTCAACAGAAAAGGTGTTAAGTGCGAATCTAATTGGTTTTGACCAACGCGTCTGCTATGGTATATACCCATCTAATCATCAGCTCATGATGATTTCCGGTGGGTATTTGACACGTAAATATTACAATCGGTTGGAAATATATATATAAAAAAAAAATGTTTCGTTAGATGTTGTGGTGCGATGTACGTGCTACGTTCGAGGTGAATGAGATGGTCTTGAATGAAGAACAGATTGACTTGCGGTCGAGACGACACCGCCCATCTTCCGTAGATGCCCAATCAGATCTTTGTTCCACGTATGGACTAGACATTTTATTATCACTTTCTCAAGTTGTTAAAAGATGTGTGAACAAAAAACACTCTTCGTAACGTTTATGTGATTAATAACCGGGTCCTCTTCGAGGTAAAACTCGGAGATTTGTGTGCATTTAAATGGTGCACAAGATTGTACTCACTTTCTCACGTGCACACTTTCATCCATTGTGTGAAATTTGTAATCCTTTCAATACGTATAATAGAATAAAATTATGTTTTTTAAATAAAAGCAATAAAAATTAACGTTTCCAATTTTGCCAATCACTCTAGAATTTGTATTTTATGTGTTTTGAGGTCATTGACCTAAACTTGACTATTAAATACTGTTAGACGTCCAATTCTTTATCTACCACTTTCAGATAAGAGAAAGCGATTTAGTCCCGATTTCGCGAAACTTATTTACTGTGTTAAAAAAGAGTCAGTATTATTATGTCACCCTTAATTATTTCGATGTTAAGCTTATTTTCTTCTCATCTCTCCACAACATACCTTACTTTCAGAATGTTTTAAAATCTCATTTAATTTCGGAAAAGAACAAGAGTTGGTCAAGAGATACCTGAAGGAGAGGGATCTAAACCAAAACTAAATGAAGAAAGATGTAGATTCAGATAGGTACCCTCGGGATTGCCAAGTCCGTACTCATGATAAAACAACCCTTGAAGGTGTATTAATTAATGCAAACCTTTTCCACGTGTTAAATACAAGTTCCAATTAAATCACTAATTAATAATTGAACAAATTCTTAAATATTTGTAAAACATTTATTGCAAAAACGGGCCTAAAGGGTTTGTTGAAATCTAGTGAATCCATCGAGGTTGAAAAAGCAATTTCAGTACATTGTAATCTTGTGAATACTTATTTATGTGGTTAATCAACTGGATTGGTTACTATGTACTACTTATAATCTTTACAAAAATCTAAGCACATTACAACTGAAAAAAAAAGTAATTTTCCAAGAGGAAATACTTTAATAAATCTCCTTCATCTTTCTTATCAGATCTCTCTTTACCAACCCTATAGGGTATTCAAGAGCTAGGGGGTCTTTATTTTATGGGTTTTTTCTTCTTCCTTTTTTTACATGGCGATGATGACTGAGAGGTTTTCGCCTTTAAAAAATTAGAAATCTGTAAAACACCGCGCCTCCAGTGAACTACTTAAGCCACTAAGCCTCCAGTGAATTACTTAAGCCACTAAGCCTCCAGTGAAATACTTAAGCCACTAAGCCTCCAGTGAATTACCTAAGTCGCTAAGCCTCCAGTGAATTACTTAAGCCACTAAGCCTCCAGTGAATTACCCAAGTCGCTAAGCCTCCAGTGAATTACTTAAGCCACTAAGCCTCCAGTGAATTACCTAAGTCGCTAAGCCTCCAGTGAATTACTTAAGCCACTAAGCCTCCAGTGAATTACCTAAGTCGCTAAGCCTCCAGTGAATTACTTAAGCCACTAAGCCTCCAGTGAATTACTTAAGCCACTAAGCCTCCAGTGAATTACCTAAGCCACTAAGTAAATATAAGCAAAGCCTAAGCTTGCCTGTTGTCACAGACAGAATGTAAAGGTTGACATGACTTTGTTGACGTACGATTCGCTGAATTCTACTTTGTGATAGTGACGTTATTTTTAATTCCTGGAGACGCAACGTTGTCCTCTGGTCTTTCAGGACAACTAATGTTTCATTATTTTGTTGAAATAATAACTTTTTTTTTAAATCACTGCGTTACTATATAGTTGTTAAATAATTATTGTATTAATATTTATAGGAAACAACTCTTCTGTTATGGTGCAATTTGGATAAAGTTTATATTTATAAATACAGTAATTTAGTATAGTCATTACAGGGTAATCATAATACTAGAGTCGGAGGTAAGATTCAAAATGTACAATATTTGGCGAGAAAAGGCCGTAAATCTTCGGATCAGTCCCATCCATTATCGTGTCTTCTCACCCATTTTACCTTTCCATATTTCTTTTATTCCAACAAATCCAATTCATTTCTATAAATTTCTCCTCACATAATCTTTTTTTTCTCTTTTTCCTACGATCCCTATTTCTTCAATTCTATTACACTTTCTTTCAATTTTCATTCTTTTCATATCTTTACTTTTTCTTTAGCTCTCCCTGAACCAGCTTTCCTCGTTACCTTAGACATTTTCCTCCTGTCAGTGTTACAAATTCAATTTTTCTTTCCTGGTTTCACATTTAAATTATCCCGGGAACCTCATTTCCTGCTTCCACTTTCTTTGCATCATCTTCCTTGTTTCTATTGGCACATGGTGGGTTTTAAACATAGATTTCTTCATTGATAGAATATTGTTTTATTCACAAAGCAAGCTACGAAGCGATTGATTAGGTTGCCTAAAAGGGTTTATGAAACATGTTTTCACAAATCAGTTTTTCTCTCTCCTAGATTTTATAATTCATTGCCTACTAAATTAAAAAGTATAGCCGATCTGACTAACTTTAATAGGAAGCTAAATAATGGTTAATTTCCTGCTCTGTCATAGAGCTAGAAAACTTGTTGAGGATTATGGAATAATAAATTTACCAAACTTTTTATAGAGACTGACTGGTGGGTTCTATTATATTATCTGCAGATTTTGTTTCCTATAGCATTATATAATTTTTATTCTAATAAAGGGCTTAATTGTTATTTATGTTGTTAAAATGTTCTATTGGGTATTTTCTATTAAAGCATTTTAAAATTTTTATAATAGAATTGAATTTTTTAAATGTAGAATGAATGTGGGGGGGGGGGGGTTCGGTGTTATATTATCTACAGATTTTGTTTTTTAAAAGCAATATATATATTTTATTCTTACAAAAGCCTAACTGTTATTTATATTTCTTTCTAATCTTTGTTTAAATCACAGTCTGTCTGTCCGTTACACGGTGTGAATGTTGTAATGTTCTTAAGGTTCATTAAGAAGTTAAAATAACTCCCCCACACGAAAGGGGTTAACTGCCCTTCTGTGTACATGTATGTTCTCTACAGAATATGTATTTTTTAAATGTTTATTCCGCCCTACTGGATGTTTAACTACACGAATATCACATTTTCTAGGAGGTCAGGGTTTAAAATATTATATTTTTGATAATTACTTCGGTATTTGTCATAATACGAGTATTGGTACCATTACATGTAGAAAAGAAATCTGGTTATTTTAGTCAGTTATAAGTTGATAAGAAACTATATATAAACAAAAAACTGTTTAAAATGGCCACCATTTTGACATTTTGAATATTTTTTTTCTGAATTTTAATAAGGTTCTACATGAGGTCCCCTATAGGAATAAGTCATATTCCTGACTTAATTTTTTCCGCTATCGTGCTTACAATGACAACGACGATTGAAGGATGACATATCTAAAAGGCCATGAAAAGTGAAGATCAGTTAAGAACCAAAGGTTGGAATTTTTGACAATTACCAACCCTACCCCTATACTGGGTAAGTAAACATTGAACCTATTTTTTTAGTAAAATTGACATTAGAGGAAATTAAAGATATAAAAGAGCTGAAGACTTCCAGTCCTTTTATATTAATAAGTATTGTAATCCACTATTTAAGGCTCTGTTCCACCTCCGCCATATTGGATTCATCTCCCATAAGAATAGACTTGAGCAGTTATAGCCTACTGACGTTCATTTTCATTCAGAATTATCGTTAAAAGATCATTTTAAATATCACGTGAACGCGGATGTTTCTCTTTTTTTTTTTTTTTTTTTTTTTAAGGGGATATAATCATTAGTGGTTGAACAAATGAAGGGGATATTTATAAACCGATTTTATATTTCGCTATTTTTGTGAGTCAATAAAAAATATTTTCGAAAAATTTTAAAAAGGAAAAAACTCAGTGTTTTATTATCTGTTACAATAAATAATCCCGAAGTGTCTAACGTAAAAAGTAGAGCAGATACAATGGATTAAATGAAAAACATATGGTGCTAGTAATTCACAAATCTCCCGTGCCCTGATGTTGCGTTGGTGTCAATTCGGTTATTTAATTTCACTCCCGCAGAGCCTTATGAAGGATATTTTCCTGTCAGTTTAGATAAGGCGGATATTTCTTTAAACAAATTTTGTAAATTTAGTTTTTACATTTTTTTAAATTTTCATATAAGGATAATTTGCAAGGATTTATAATGAGGAACATTTTTTTAATTAACTAGCAGATTATTTCCGTATGACTAGAGGAAATACCAACTACCTCCCACACCATATAATGTCTAGTCTAACAATGTTATCTTTCAACAAAGTATTACTATTTACTCCTACGTGTTTCAGATACTCGGGTTCTTCTAATAAAATAATTCGATATGTAATAGTTGAAGTAAATTCCTTAGTTCCTTCCAGAACGTTTCACGCTCCTGCCACGTTTTCAGATCAAGCGACACTTACATCTATTTTTGTTGATTTATAAAACTTAGTACATGACTTCAACGAGGACACTATTATGGCTCAAAAGCCCTACTTAAATATATAAATATTTCATCAAGGCTTTCGTCTACTATTAACTACCTACTGACATTTTTGATGATGAGGGTAACTGAGAAAGTTCACGTAATGTTTGTTTTTCCTGTGGGTCTCAATGACATACTATTAAAGGCATTATTTATTTCTTATTCTTTAATGGTGAAAAACATTTCGGTTTTTATCGCTTTTAAAAATAAAGTTATGAGAGTCATCATGATATATACACAGCTTACGCCAAACCTAACACCCTAAATTGGTTTTCGGGTCATGTAGGAAATGTTAAATTGTATTGGTAGATCAAGGGGTCTTCTCTGTAGGGTAAGTCTGTTGTCACATGTTTTCTGAACCTCGTAGTTCTACCTTATTACAATCGGTTAGGCCCTAACGGACCACGTAGATGTGTTCGCTTCACTCGTGGTCCTGACGGACTTGAATATGAGCATATGTAAAAAGGAGCTTCCACACTCACTACACTAATTTTCTTGGGAACTCAGGAATCGAAATTTGTTGCGAAGTGTTGGTACCATTGCATGCTGAATTAAAATCTGTATTTCAAATTTAGAGTGATTAGCAACCGAGGTATGAGCTTAAAAATGGCCGACAATACGCCATTTGTAATTCAAATTCATTTTCCTATCCTAATTGTTATGGCCGTCACCATGGTTACGTAGAGAGAACGATGACGGACGGACTGGTTGTTGAAATCATTTATCCGGTTTCCTGAGGTCATGAAATTCGAAGATCAGTCAAAAATTTATGGAAATTTGTTGACGATTACCAAACTTTATACTCTTTATACTGAGTAGGTAAAAGGAAGGAAAGCATTTAAAGATAAAGGACCCCTAGTTCTCAAATACTCTAAAAGCGTCAAGATCAAAAGGGAGCAAGAGTTGGTTAAAAGAAACCTGATAGTAAAAATGAAAGAGTGGGATTTATTAGTACTTTATTATATGCCCCTGAGGGTTTCAGGTGACTAAATCATTGTAAACCTGTTGGCCTAATAGCTGAATACGCACTGTTTATGAGATCTCTTTTCCTTCATTCGTCTTTCAATTCTCTTTAAATTCTGCCCCTACAAAAACCATTTCAAATGCTGTCACACAATCGCTTAGCTCGTGTTTATCCTGGCCTCAATGTTGTATGTATTTACCTAGCTACACTCGTGTCGATAGTTCGGACTTGCCAACATACGAATATCACATTTTCTGAGAGGAGGGGGAAGGTCTGAGTTCAAATTGACAATAACTTCGCTATTTGTTATAGTAAATATGTAGGATTGGTACCATTACATACAGAATTGAAATCTCCAAATTGTTACCTAATTTAGTGTATTATAAGTTAAACAAGACACAATAAAATCAAGCAGTGTTAAAATCATACGACTTGGTCCATAGACTTATGGAGATGTTTATTTTTATAAAGTCGAATTCCAATAAACGTCCTAGCGCCAAGATATTCATTTATTCGTCAAATAAACATACATATTCGTAATCATTATAATATCTAGTTATAAGTTATATGATACCCCGCACATAATATTTCCTTTTTTTTTTTTAACTCGATAATTTTTGCCCCTGAACTATCCCAAGGTCTTTTTTTGTTACCGCTATATTTTTCCTATATGTGGGACATTACAAAGAATATAAATGGAAAGTTTGAAATACAGTATATATAATTTATCGTATTGTTGTACAGACTGGTTGCGACTTACAGAGGCTGTGTTCAAGTTAGTGGAGGGGGGAGGGACTTGGTATCTGACACTTTAAATTTGACCAAACCCAACATAAACATATTAATTTTGTTGTCAAATAATCAGAATAACTACTATTTTTATTTCATACCATACATAATGTTAAAAAAATAAAATGTTATTAAGTCGATAGTTTTACCCCTTGCACAATCTAGTCGGACAAACAAAAGCATGAAAGTAGCAATGCACAAGAAGTTAATTTGTATGTGTAATATGTATTATTATTAACCCCCTTAATTTTTTTTCCAAGCATAAATGGCACCTCAGAAGGATTTAGTGTTTTTTTCTTTTATTTCATTTCTTTTAATTCAATAGGCAGACAAAATCAAATGATGGTAGATCCTGAACAGGTTTTTATCCAAAGGATTACCTAATTTTTCATGTTAAACTTAAAAAAAGCAATTGAAACATTTTTATAAGTTAAAAAATGATATGTTATTTAGAAGAATTATAATTACTTGTTATTTTGTTTTGTAAAATTTACTGTAAATACAAAGTTATTATAGTTATGTATGTTTGGCTTAGAAAATAACCAATATATATATATATATATATATATATATATATAAAAGGGTCCTTGAGTCCTTGGTTTTCAAAATGGACCCTAAAAAGCTGTAAAACTTTCAAATTTCAATACGGTTACGTGAGTCCCTTATACAAAATTGCTCGGACGGAATATCGAAAATCACTTTTTTTGTGATGACATATGAAGATCAGTCAAAATTGTTTACAATTTACCAAACTTACCCTATATTACATACACTGAGTAAATAAAATAATGTAAGAACAAATACAAAGATCACAGTTGTATTGAATATTTTCTCATTGTATTATGAACACTGGTGGGATATTTTCAACCGTTCAATGATAATTTGTTTTGGTTTTTATTCATAATATTGTACCTTTAAAAAATATTGATTTTCTATCCAAAGAAAGAAACAAAAAAATATTCTCATTTATTTCAAAAGCTCATCTTACATTCCACAAATGTTGCTCATTCACTGTTGGAAATTCCTGTGATTGCTGTCCATGCTACATTTCACACTATTACGACCATTGCTTTCATTCACTCTGCAAAAATAATGAATTACGACTTTTCCATTATAAATGAGGTCTTCAACAGTTGATATAATGTAGAACGGAGCATGTTTCTTAGTTAATATATGATTTGTTTCGAAGTGAACAATGAATTGAAACCAAACATAATGCATTTACATAATAAAATATAGTTTCATATTCAGACAGCTGGAGTAATCCACTTTCATCTCAACAAATTCAGTTGGTTCACTGCCCACGTGACACTCAAGCATCATTTGAGAGTAAATTACTTAAAATGAAAATACCTTGACCTCGTTATTAATAACTCTGTGTCGTACAAAAACATGATGCTTATTTTTTTCCCCTCACGAGGAAAGTTTGTGTGAGAGAATTATTACAATAGTATTCTAAAACTGGCAAAACATAGTGACAGGCCTGTATGTACCTTAACAGAAATAACATTGTATTGATGATCTTTTGTGGTTCTTTTTGGTTAACCTAACCTCAAATTGATTTAACAAATTAGCTGTTATTAAAATTCTAAAATGATTATCGAAACGAAAATTGGAATTGTTTGCACTTTCAAGAAACATACAGCTTACTTGTTCTTAAAGGATTAGTATATTTAAAATTTTGATAAATAAGAATTTTTAGTTAATTTATATTTAAACCTTGATTGTCGTCTTTAAGAACTTGATGTGGTAGAAATTATACTAATTTTTTATAGTCTTTTTTGTAATGAATATTTTTAGAGATTAGGTGAGGAGGTTTTTGCTAATTTTATCTTATAAAAATACAATAATCTATTGAACACACGTCTTCTCTTTGTAAGTGTTTCAGTGAGAAAACGTTTTTGAGATAATTTTGTCATTTAAAAGAGGAAAAACGTAATAAAACCTGTGACAACAGAAATAATATACAGAGTGATTTTTAAGCATGGAAACTGTTTTATATTGCATAACTGAGATGTACTTGGAATCCGCCATCTTGGATCCGCCATATCAATCAAATTTCATTTTTAGGAAAGTGGACATGGGATACATGTAATATTTGACAAGAAAAAATATGGCGAAAGCCGTTTTTTCAATAAATCCCTTCCAGTTATAAGCATTCAAAGTTGTAATGGCGGAAAAATCGCGTTCGCAATAAAACGGGATAAAAAGTGCGATCGAAACTTTTCTATTGTGTTTTCCTGCAGAATAAATCTAATAACAAACCTTAAACAGTACAAAAATAACGATGATAATAATAAATAATAACTAGTAATTAACAACACAAAATAAAACGGTTATGTCAACTTTTTCAGTTATTCAACGCATTTGAAATAGTTCTAATAAAGTAATAATAATCAATAACTAATAATTAACAACACTACTACAAATTAAGTGTCAACTGTTATTATTCACTTTAAATAATACAAAATTTAAGTAAATGTTTTCGATCTTACATTACTAATATATATTGAAAGAATACCATTCTTCAATAAATATTCAAAGTGCTTCCTCTCTACAGATTGTAAATGCGCTAACCTCAAGTAATATCTATTTATAAAAGTAGGCCTAGTTTAAATCAGCTGTTGGTTTTCATGAGCGGTTTGCATTACGTTACTACAATGCAGTTTATTAAGTACTAATTTCACCTGTAAAATTAAGTTATAGTGGTTCAAAATTATTTTCTAGTTCGTTATTGGGATGTATTCTGCAGGAAAAACACAATAGAAAAGTTTCGATTTTACCCCGACATTTTACCCCGATTTATTGTTAAAAAAGCTTTCACCGTCGTTTTTCTTGTAAAATTTTACATGACAATCATGTATCACATTTATATTTTGCTATTTAAAAAAATAAGTTTGATTCAATATGGCGGATCCAAGATGGCTGACAAAAATTTCAAACCTAAAAAAAGTATAAATTTTTAAGATAGGTAGATCCGTATTTGTTTGATTAACTTATCTCAACCAAATCTGAACGAAATGGGACTTTTAAGTCAATAATATTGTTAAAGATACCTACACATTTCCTACACTTATAAAAACTAGTTATTGAATAGACATTTAAAACAATGCTAAAGTTTATTGTGTAAGCCGACAAGTGAACAAGACGACGGACATTCGCTGCTCGCTGTTGCGTACTTCAGCGTTGCGAGTTAGATCTGGAGAGAATCGTTTAATGATTCGAAGAAAATAAATTTGTATCCGTCAAGGAACTGAACTGGTCAACTCTTATTATACCTTACGTAGAGAGTGAAACTTTGCTATTGTGTAACACCGGTCTAACAGTATTGTGATAGGTAAAAATATCGTGTTGTGTTTTTAAAAAGAAATTATTGTTCCCTTCCCCTTCAAATAATGTCAGTTGGTAAAGGATAAAGCTAAAATTTTATTTAAATCGATTTTGATGACATTTTGTGTAAGGGCGTATTTTGTTATACTATTACGAAATAACAACAAACACAAAATTTCTATTTTCTCAAAATCAGATCTAAACGTTCGATTTTAGAAGTTATTGAATATATGGATTATTCTTAATAGGACATGTTGTCATTATTTGTGTATATAAAACCTAATAATCGACGTTTTGAGAATATAAATCACCTCTCGTTATCAAGTGATAAACCTAGAACATGAACCAACATTGTATTAGCGTAGGGAAATTTTGGAAACTAAAAGTAAAAATTGGTAATCTAAGAAAGGACCCAGTGCTAAACTAAGAACCTACACGGGTTAACGTTAGGTAATCACGCCGTTGACAAACGATCCCTATTTTTAAAGTTATTTGATAATGATATATTGTTTATATTATTAATATCACTATCACTATATATATATATATATATATATATATATATATATATATATATATTATTATTATCATATATATATATATATATATATATATATATATATAAACGGCTTTGTCCTGACTGATTGAATGAATGAATGACTGACAGAGAATCAACGTAGAGCAAAAACCAATAAAGATATTGATACCAAAATTTAAAGGCATATTTGCATGAGGTCATAGACGCTCACTAAGAAAGGATTTTGTGAAATTTTAATTTTAAAGGGTATTAAATACAAAAAGAAAAACAAATTTTATTAAGCAACTAGGCTGATTATAAAGTTTATTATCTTAGAATAGGTCAAGTTGTTTCTCGATTCTAAACCAAATGTATAATATTTATACTATGCTGTGTAAACGTCAAAAGACATCATTTACGAGCCCAGCCCGATTTTCACCGTGATCATCGGTCACTCGAACCTACGAAAATCGTTGGTTTTTCGATATAGGCCGTGATCATCGGTCTTTATACATATGAAAGTGATAGAAATAAACGTCAAAAGACATCATTGTACAAGCCCAGCCCGATTTTTCACCGTGATCATCGGTCACTCGAACCTACGAAAATCGTTGGTTTTTCGATATAGGCCGTGATCATCGGTCTTTATACATATGAAAGTGATAGAAATAAACGTCAAGAGACATCATTGTACAAGCCCAGCCCTAAACATGTCTCAGCATCCAAGTTATGCAGGATTAATCGAACTAACGGCAGCTGGAGAATTATTTCCTTATCGCTTTGAAGTATAACTTACCGCAATAGTGCACTTTATGAAGGTTTTGGAAATAGTATCAATCCTACTAGAAGATTGCGCTAGCTACAATATTTACTGGTTGTGCTCGAGGTGAATCTGTTTTTATACCTAGAATACCACTAATCCCGTCGGAGTACCCTTTCCAGTTTAAAAGACTTCAATTTCCTCTGAAGATATGCTTTGCTATGTCTATTAATAAATCTCAAGGACAAACATTAAAATTTGCAGGAGTTGATTTAAGAGAAGACTGTTTTTCTCATGGTCAATTATATGTTGTGCTTCTAGGGTCAGTTCTTCTAATAATTTAGTGATTTTAGCAGCTAAAGGTAAGACAACAAATAAATTTAGTTTACAAAGAGGTCCTAAATACTAAATAAGTACATTTGTAGTTCAATTTTTTTATTTGAATTGTGAAATAATTAAATTTTTCTTTAGTATTTTATAATATGAATTCTTAAATAGTATAATATAATTTACCTATAACTAGAATAATTACGAATTTTTGTTGTTGTTTACTTTGCCTTTTGATATTTTTCAACTTTAGTAACTTTAAGTTATTGATGAGTAAACATGATGAAAATAACGGATTTAGAAAAAAATATTCTTTTTCTGAAATTACCCTATCATTCAATTCACAAATTCTGTATTCTTAAATATTACACACTACATTAAAATTAGCCGGATTAAAGTAATATTAAACTTTTTTATCAAAACATGCGATTTAATAAACGTATAGATTACAACTTGAATGATTCGCAAGCAAAGCCGCGACGGGAGATGCTAGTGATTTAATAAAACATTTACCATCATTAAACAGTTGTTGCCATCGTGTAGTCCTGTGTGTTAACGTTTTATCTGATCAAGAGGTTTGATAACGTATCAATATATCGAAACCACACTGAATCGATGTCTCATTGGATCGACAGATGAGGGAAGTTCGGGAATTACCATCCTTATTGGTTCAAGCCTGCAAGCTAGTAGCGGGAAATTAGGTCAGTATGATGTAAATTCTCCGGCACTAACAGACAACTGGCCGTTCTAAAAACATTGATCACAGTCTTCATGCTGGGTTCTGTTCGGTCCTGCTGATTTATTTATTTCAAGTATATTGTTTTAAATATCCGAATCATAACCATATTAAACTGTCTAAACATTATGATTTTATTAGCTGAATGACAGTATTGAATCCAATTCAACAGTTCTGACGAGCGGTCTAGAACTGTTAGGTCAAGTTTTCAAAAACTTGTACTGAATAAAAGAAATTTATTACCAGTTCCTCCCGCAGGTAACCGCGTTAACAATTTGGGATGGGTTTTAGGTTCAGGATTGATTAATTTTCAATATGGCCCTAGACTACTAGTCTATGTTGGTGTTTTTCTCTTTTATGTTTTAGTTTCACACTTGATAATGAGAGTTGATTTATACTCTCGAAACGTCGTTTACTAGTTGTCATATACACAAATGATAGCAAATGTCCGATTAAATCATATTATTAAGAATCCCTATTTATTTATTTGATCAGTGTAGGTTATTCATTCAACTTGGTGTTTGCTCTTGTAATGTGCAGTTTCTTGACTTATCACTTATGTATACAGAGTGTTGCAAAATTGTGTTTTCAAACTTTAGGCTGTGGTTTCCCACATCAAAACTAAGAAATTTTCTAACAACATATGTTTGAAATTATAAAGTTTCCCAAATATTCGCCATTTTTCTTTTTCCCAAAATATTTTTCATCTCCACAACGGTTTGACGGATGAATTGAAACTTGAAATGGTACCTATTAAAGTAAAGAACTATATTAAAGAACTATATAAAAAAACTAACCTAATCCAATAACACGTTTCAAAATGGCGGGTGCTTTAATTTTTCTAAAAATTTCCCGATTTGAGTTATTTAGCATTTTAAACTGGTTTTTGGATTAGATTTGTTATTTCTTTAAAAATAGTTATTATATCTTATCATGGTATGTTTAAATTCAATCCGTCAAACCTTTCTGAAGATAAAAAATATTTTGTGAAAAAACAAAATGGTGGATATCTGTGAAACTAGGCAACGACAAAATATATTTATAGGAACTTTTTTAAATATTGATGTGGGAAACCACCTCTTGAAGTTTGGAAACACAATTCTGAATATATATATATATATATATATATATATATATATATATATATATATATATATATATATATATATATATATATATATATAGTCTTAGTTGTTTTGAAATATTCAAGTAATTTTGGCTCTTGGATACTTTCCTAGTTTTGGCCTTTAGTTTTAGTTTCCAAAATGACCTTAGGTTAGTACGGTATGTTTCTTCACATTCCTGATCATCCAGGTTTAGCACTTGATAGCGAGAGTTGATTAATACTGTCGAAACGTCGTGTATTAGATTTTATATACGCAAATGTTTGCAGGTATCCGAATAATATGAACAATCCATTACATCCATGGATTAATTTCAAATTGGCCGACTTCAATAGAAGGGAATAAGCCTAAGCAAAATTATAGAGGGTTATATGTTCTGAAAGCATGTTTCGTTGTTTAATAAAAAGTCTACGAGGAAAAAATGATAAGTATCATTCGTTGTTACTCAAAAGTAACATTTTATACAAACATCGACATAACCTTAAACTTCGTTACATGGGTTTAGACTCGATCCTCTTACTTTCGTTTAAAAACATGAAAACTCCTTAAACTGTCTGTCTGTTAAAAAGAATAAATTATTTAGACCCTCATCACTTGTGATAGTTTTACTTCACGCGACTTATTTACAAAGAAACTCGTGTTAGCCGCCAAAGAAACATCCCTGAGGCAGAGGGTGGAGCCCACCGGCACTTACTACACCTTTCATTCATACAGTCCGGCAAGTTTTGATTCAGGAACATTTTTTCGATTTTAATTTCTTACATATTGTGAATACTCGACGATGTTCAGAGTAATATATGTTTGCCAAAATAACCGTTGTAGATATCTAGAAAAGTGAAAAATTTATGGGAGTTTATTTTAGGCCTCTTTAAGGTGTTAACATTGGGGGAGCTTTGATTAGCAGCGAGATTCGGATGTGAAAGCTGGAATTATGACTAACACTACATATCATCTGACTGAAAAACCGACTAGCAGGCAGTCTTATACACCTTCCCAAATATATGTAGTAAGTTTTAGAGAAAGGTATGTGATACGTCAAAAAGTTGATATCGATTTTTTTTGTTTACAGATAAATGCGTTTTGAGGTCCCATGAGTTCTAAAACGTTTTTAGAATAAAGTTTATCTTTCATCTTGTTTATCTGTCTATCTCTACGGCACAAACGTGTGGACCGATTTCATCAAATTTGGTATGTGAGCATATTTTAGAACCATCTTGCGATTATTTCATTTTTTATTGATAATTCAAAATTTGAGGTTAGCTTCCGTAAGAAAAAATACAAAAACGATTTCGATTAATTTGTCCAAGTGTAGCCTCTGAGGACCCAAATAAATTAATTGGTCGCTATCTCTCCAAAATATTTGGTTCATGAGTTATTGGTAAAAACAAAAAATCAAGCTGTTATAAAATACGTGGTTTCTAAAAACCGGATTTACCAATTTCCTTAATTTTTAGTGATATATGATAATTAATAATCCAAACACGTTATTGAATCAATTCTACAGGGAAAACAGAATAGAAAAATTTAGACTGAGCATTTTACCCTGTTTTATTGTTAACGCGATTTTTCCATCATTGGAACTTTTAACGCTTATAACTCAAAAACGAAGGCATATACCGAAAAACAGCTTTCACCATCGTTTTTCTTGCAAATTTTACATGAAAATCATGCATCACATGTCACCTTCCTATTTAAAAAAAAGTTTGATTCAATATGGCAGATCCAAGATGTCGAACAAAAATTTCAATCCTACAAAAAATTATAATTTTTTAAGCTATTTAGATCCGCATTTGTTTCTGCTTTCAAGTACTTCTCAGTTATGCAGTATAAAGCCGTTTCCACACTTAACAATCACCCTGTATAAAAAGGGCTAACCTACAAAAATTTCAGAATATAGTATTGGAAGAATTTGTCTCCGTATTTGCAATGATTTCAAAACATTACATGAAACTGGCCAGTAGATAAACTATTTGTTAGTATAGGATGAGTTACCCATATTCTTTTATCTCTTTCGCAGTATTTAAATTCATAATAACATTCCAACAAATAAGCTGTAGCAGTACATCCAACATTGACAGTATCCATGTTAAAATGAGACGTCTGGTGGCACCGAAACCTCCTGTATAGTTTGACTGTCGTTACAAAAGCGTTTTCAATTGCTAGAAAACTAGTAGTGTTTTGAATGTTCATATAGACTGCTTAGAAAACGAGGCGCGGAACCTGGGTACGAAACGCAGTAGTTAAAACTTCCGTATAGAATGGGCCTAACATTTAGAATTTCTTTATCTGAACTCCTTAAAATTGACATACATGTTGAGGGAATTAGCTCAGTGACTCGCCTGATGAAATAGGAACAGTTGTGCAGCGAACAAGAAATAAAGATTAAAACAATACATATTTATTGCATATTGAATTTATTTTCTACTTTTCAAGAAGTCGAAATTATCAGGGAAATTCTGATGAATTGAAATCACACCACTAAAATCGTCTCGATTTTTCTTAACTTTAATTTGTTTAACATAAGAAAAAATTAGAAGGGAAATTTCTGTACAGAATAAATTGATCAATTTAATTATATCCAGTCACAATAATTGTGCAATGGGGTATTCCCGATCAGCACCTGTCTATTTACGTCATAGGCCAACAGTGTTTTATTAATTACAGTGACACACCTTACAGACAAGCCTTCATGATCGTAAACGGGAATATAAAAATAACACAAAGGTCAGGGAAATACAACAAATCAGCTGTTACATCTTGCCCACAGGATAATATGGAAATCAGAAACTACCAGAATAGAATACAGGTTTTTATTGTTTTAAGATCTTTGAATATATTATGATGCTGTTTTCTGTCTTTAGGCTCACACAACTGTTTAATTTTATCATTAGTAAGGGTTTTTGAAAAGTAGTTTGTGGAAAGTGGATTCAAAATGTTTAAAACTGCGAAATAAATTGTGCAGAAATTTGCGTAAACGTTATTACAATTACGTAAAGTTAGGTTAGGACTTTTTTAAAATAACTTAAGACAACTGATTTATCACCTAACCTAAAAACTCGGGTTAAACAGTTGCTTAGCCCATATAATTCGACAGTTGTTTTCGTTCGTGCACCAAATCGGTGTGTTGGAAACCGAGAACCAATTGAAATTACAAAGTGGGAACGTTTGGAACACGTCAGAAAAATAATCGTGATCAGTCATTGATAAACAAGAGAAGATGTTGTGTAGTGATCTAAATAGGACGAAAAGAAGTTGTGTTGTGAAGTAAATGTGTACACTGTACTTTGTATATTCTAAATAGTAGGTAAAGCCACGGATACTAGAATACTTTGGGTAAATTTAAGTTCTATTAGCTTTATGTGTTTGTGGTCCTGAGAGTTTAGATTTTGTATAATCGTTTTGTTTTCTATCTTTAATTTTTGTTGCTTAACGTATTTACTTTATGTCCGTTAGATTAATGACGATGGGGGAGTAGATAACGCACAGAAAAACTGTATGCCCTGCCTACTGAATTACCCCTTCCGTTCCCCCATTATACCAGGGTTCTAATATATATACTTTTTCTTATTAGATCATATTTATTTGGGGCTGACCCAAAATTATTAAACAACATTTAAAAAAATAATTTCTTTA
This sequence comes from Aphrophora alni, assembly GCA_963513935.1. Taxonomy (NCBI): domain Eukaryota; kingdom Metazoa; phylum Arthropoda; class Insecta; order Hemiptera; family Aphrophoridae; genus Aphrophora; species Aphrophora alni. The sequence goes on along the minus strand of OY740767.1, from coordinate 26,578,633 downwards.
GTTTCAAGTATTTAGAATTGTTACCCTTCGCATTCAGACGTTACATCTAATCACGTTTTGAATAAGTCTTTATTTTCATAATTATCAACAAATGCATCGGTGACATAGTATATTGATTCATCTAAGATTTATATTTTAACGCTATTACGTTTTTTACCAGCAAGTATTGAAAATACAATAATATTTCAAGCGAAGAATATACGACCTAGATTAGAAATCGAACTCAGGACCTTGGCTTGACATGCCAATGATCTACCAACTGAGCTATCCTAGCCGTTTCTCAGCACAGACTCGTACTTGACTTTGTTTTATTACTGCTATTTTTGAGTTACCTAATTAATTACCTCGCAAATATGCGACATTGAAATTAATTTTTACTCATTTTGCAGCCCTTACGTATGTAGTTATTAGTTTTGACGAATGTACATTATATCTTTCAATTTTCTCCTCAAAAAACAATCCAAACAATGAAAACAGTTGGTAAATAACAACTCTTCTCTATTCGAGAAGGTTACACAGAGGAAAACGTGGAAAAAAGTGTGAATAATGCAATGGTGACCCATCATGTTGGAAGAATTTTTAATTAAAAATTTCATAATTTAATTGAAGTCTTCGAAAGACATAATTGCGTAAAATTTATTGTGAAAATTACATAAAAAATAAGGATAAATTATTTCAAAGAGTGATCAGGCCTCCCTAACACACAAAGTACTGCTAGTTTAAATTGGCTTTCAATCACAAGTTTTGGGTTAGTGGTGTCCATTGCTCCATAACAGCACTTCCACCATGCTAGTAATAGATTTTTACAAATAACCTCTCCATGTTACATTCACAAAGTTACTAACCACCATTAAAAATAACCTTATTATTATAGAACTAAAAACAAATTAACAATTCACTACCAACTTAACTATTTCTAATTATCGTACGCCTAGCATTATCAACATTAAGAAGACAAAAAATTGGAAAAAAATAAAATAACTCTTTTTTGTGGAATCTATGTAAATAGTTAATTTTTGATATTTTTGAACAAATTTTGGTTAAAGATTTACAGACGTGTTGAACTAAATGTTTATTTAAATATTGATTTAATTTTTCTAATCATATTTCATATAAACCAGACTTCAAATTCCTCCTGTCTTAAATTTTAACGAAAACAGTTCAGACATTTAATCTCCACAGTTCTTTGAACTCAGTGTCCAAGACTGACAGAGTTTAAACTTTTTAAAGGGCAGTATTCAAATTAAATACTAAATACATAAAATAAAAATCTCAAGATAAGCCCAAAATAAATGTGCCCAAATTCCAAATTTGATTAAATCTCGTTTAGGCTGTAAAGTACTGCACAAACTATAGACTACAGATAATCATAAAGGAATCATATAAAAACTGCTTTTTCGAAGTTCAGGAATCTTCAAAACAGATATACCCAGAGAAACTCAATACCCAGTACATAACTTTCTATATTTAATGCAAAAATCAAACCTCTTTGAAACCTTATAATCAAGTTGTAAATAAATACATCATTTACACACTTTTATTCTAACTGTACGGAACAAAACATGTTCAGGAAGTGCCATTTGATAATTTTATTGCAAAACCGGTTTAATTATTGTAGGAGGAAAATAACAACACAGGACATTCCAACACTGCAGACGTTGTGACTGTGTGTACAACAGCTATGATTCATTAAACTGTGCCAAAACGTTACACAAACTGTTAGTTCGGTAGCTATCAACGAAAAAAATGAAAATTAAAGATGGACTATATAAATAAAACCGAAAATTGCTTGTCATAAACTCGTCTAAAGGTTAATGACTCGCGAACAATATTTGTCTATTTAATTGTCTTTTATTTGTCTTGTGGCACTGTATCTACCTCAATTAAATTCATATTTAAGCCAAATTTGAGCGAAATCAGTGAAGTTAATTTTGACAAATTAACCCTTCCATGATACCTACGCTGGGGTTGGACGATTTTTGTGTTTTTTAGGGTCTATAGGTAAAACCAAAGATCCTTATAATTTCGCACGCGCGCCCGTCTTTCTGTCTGTAAGTCGCTGCACAGACAAGACGATAAATCTTTATTTCAAACTTTGCATTTATTCTTTGTATTGTCCCATGTATAGTAGTATCAAATAAAATGACATTAGAGTAGTTATGGGGCAAAAACTTAAGAGTTGTTGGAAATATTATGCGTGGTGTATCAAATAAAACTGAAAGTTATTTTGATTACGAAAATATATGTTTATTTGTCGACAAAATAATATATTGGCACTAAGGCAAATTTAAAATGTCCGTTATGCCCCCCCCCCCACTAACTTGAACACGGCGGAAAAAATTATTTGGGTTTGAAATTAAATTGCTGTTATTAATCACTTATTATAGTTTTTTGTATGACGAATAAAAGTCAATTTAACCACACAATGAGAAATGCGTAGCGTATAAGTTTTAAAAGCAGTTTTTATGAGTTGTGAGATAAACAATTCAATAGTCATGAATAGATTGCAAATATAATATATTGGTCTGTGGTTTTTAAGACAAGCTTTTTATTTTACCGATAACTCTAGAACAGGTAAATTTGGGGAGTTGACGACCCATCGATTTGTTTAAGTCCTTACTGGCTACATATTAGCAAAATGTTATAAAATCGTATAATATTGACAAATTAGGGATTTTGAGTTTTGACAGTTTCTTCCAAATTTTTAGTTAAAAAAATTAAAGAACGCCTGGAGGTATGCCCGCACACCAAACTTGATAAAAACTCTACCAACTAGATAGCTTGACGTCATTCCAGAAACCTTTTTGAGATCCTTCAAAAAGGATTTTTCCGCAAAAAGCTCGAGATAAATCTTTTGGACCCATTAATCTCTCATTTGCTATGTACATGTGAGATTGTACATGTCGCAGGAAAAAACAGTTCGTCGCAGTTTATGCCTTTCTGTTATCACAGATGTCTCATTTCATTCAACAATGACTCATAACAATGATTGGTAGAAGTGTTGGATCACCCTTGTTCTTAGAACTAAGATCGATTACTCCTACAATGTAAATTGATGCTGTTATGAAATATTGTTTAAAAACTACATTATACTACATTGTCAAGCAGTGTAATTGTGCACAAATATTGCACAAACTTTCTCACTCACACGTCCTCAAAACCAAATAGAAATGAAACAAAACTAGTTGTTACAAAATATTCTAAATTAGTCATTTAGTAATCCTATTAAAAAAAATTATTTTCCTTAACTGGATACGAAAATTATTGGTTTCTTAGTTAAATAAACTATTTTCATAGTACGGTATATTATACTTTGTGAACAATAGAAAACTCCAGTGTGCAAATTAAATTTGCGATGTTTTATGGTGTCAAACAATGTAAAAATAAAGACAAACAGGAGACAAAATAAACGAGTAGAAAACTAATTGACGCACAGTAATATAAATGGGCGGTGTCTAATCTGGTAACATCAAATAAAACTGCTATGTTTAATTTGAAATATGTTTAATTGTGCGTTAATTAATGTAAAATATATATATATAGAGAGAGAGAGAGAGAGAGAGAGAGAGAGAGAGAGAGAGAGAGAGAGAGAGAGAGAGAGAGAGAGAGAGAGAGAGAGAGAGAGAGAGAGAGAGAGAGAGAGAGAGAGAGAGAGAGAGAGAGAGAGAGAGAGAGAGAGAGAGAGAGAGAGAGAGAGAGAGAGAGAGAGAGAGAGAGAGAGAGAGAGAGAGAGAGAGAGAGAGAGAGAGAATCGTTAATTAATTCGTATAAATGAAGTAACAGCTGATGAGCTCGACCTCAGATGGTGTTTTTAGCTCCTAGGACTAAAAAGAGCAACTTTTGCATCTCAATGCATGTATTGAAAACAGCTGTTTTTGAAGCAGTATGACGAAGAGATATTTTACAGACTGTAGATTAGACAGATAGACATAATTTTAAAATTTGGATTATAGTATATTAAAACGCGAAAAACATCAACTTTTCGATGGATCAGATAACTTTCTTTACAATACTTATAGAAAGAAAGTAAAAAGGAAAACTATCTACGTAGGTTTACTTTCAGATTGCACAGTGATTTTAAAATTTCTGATTTTCTAGATTAATGGAAAATTGAGAAAGTTAGTGCAAAATATTTGTTCAGTATGTTAATAGCCGAAGGAATTTTAGCAATTAAACAAAGTAAAAACTACTTTCTTTGTTACTGAATACCCCCTCCCATATGGCTTTTTGAAGGCTTAAGGCTTACTTCTTACCAACGTTTCAAAAAACTTGTTCAAGTATATCAAGGAGGGGGGGGGGGACAAAAATTCATAGTGCACAACTAGCCTACATTACCAAAGGAAGAGATTAGATAAATTAGCATGAAAATCGTTTCAGGGCTTTGGACAGCAGAAAGAATAATTCAGGATTAATTTATAGGTAAATTTATAGATGAATTTATAGAAAGAAATTCAGCTGTTAATTTATAGGTAAAATTATAGATGGATTTAACCTGTATTTATTCCAAGATTTTAAAATAAAATTGCAAATGGGAATATAACATTCGTACGATTTTTCTATGCATATTCTTCAGTTAAATATATATATGTTGTATGATCTGTGGTGAGGTTAGATCAAGAAGTGCATCTGATTAATGTTAACCTCAAGTGAAGACGACAAAGTGGTTAAGGTCATTATCCGGCCTTGCAGAGGATGTAAAGTAAAGGAAGTCAGGATAATTTGTCTTATTTGATTATCTGTTAATAAACAAGGTCTACATAGCACTTTGTCACTTTAATAGCATAATGGCGTGACTGTAGCATATCAGGTATTACCTATAAATTCAACCGCGTAATTTTGTCGGTTAAGAAAGTTAGAAACCTAGAAATAAATAATATTGATCTATACAATAATAGTTCTAGTTGTGCGATGCTCTTGCAGTTTGTTGAAGCAGTCTAATTGTATTCTTTGTTATTTGATTTGTTGATGCGAAGAAAATGTGATTTAAGTAGGTCGTGGATATTTGTAAAAATAGTAAAATGGATTTTTGTTAATATATATATATATATATATATATATATATATATATATATAATATATATATATATATATATCACTTTAGGGTCTCTTTATTTTGTATTGTTGAATTATCTAAAACAGCCCTTGTTATAGGGTTTCCTTACATTTTTCATAAAGAATTGTATATTTAGTTTTTAGATTTATTTCTGTGTTATTCGTATCTCTTATAAAAAAGATTACTGTGTTTTATTATCTACGAAAAATAAAGATTTTCTTTCTTAAATAAAAAATAATAGTAATAATAATAATCTATATACTGTATATAAAAGTCAAAACCCACTGACTGATCTCGAAATCTCTGGATGCAAGAAGCCTAGAGCTATGAATTTTTTAACATGGTTTGGGGTAGGTCTGTAGACGAGTTCTAAGAAGAGGTTTTGAAAATTTTGCAGTCCGAGGGTGTTTTTTACCCATAAAGCATATCTATGAATCCAAGAAGTCTAGAGCTATGCATTTTTAACATGATTTGGGGTAGGTCTATTTAGACGGGTACTAAGAAAAGGTTTTGAATATGTTCCACACCAAGGGCGTGTAAAAACCCCTAAAGCATATCTCTAGATCCAAGAAGTCTAGAACTATGAATTTTGAATATGGTTTGGGGTAGGTCTGTAGACAGGTACTAAAAAAGGGTTTTGAAAATGTTCCACTCCAAGGGTGTTTTTACCCCTAAAACAAGAATCATATCTTTGTTATTTATGGATCGATTTTGATCAAAATTGGCGTGTTGCTGTATTTGGGCTTAATTTATTTCCAAAGCACCACTATTAGGGTTATTGTTAAACTCTTTTAAAGCCGATTTCGAGAAAATCGGAATTTATAGTTTTAGTTACCCTTAAATTACGAATTATACCGGGTGTCCCTTGAGGAGGTCGATATTTTTGAATTAATATGCTGGACATATGGAGCACTATACAAACTTGATAATTTAAGGTTATGTTACATAGATATCCTCGAGTTTCATTTTTATGGTCAATCAAAACAAAATGGCGAATAACAACATTAATCTTCTGAAAAAAAACCACTTCCTCCCACAATACAATGCAATTAAAATGTGCATTGTCATCTAATGAATCTCGAATAGCTGTTGTTTTATCAACACATAATATTGAAACAATTGGCAGTTGTGTTCAATCTGTTTATGTGTGATATCTAACCTCGAAACAATAAATTTTTCAATTGAACAAAACGTGAAATTTTATTCTTGTGCTATCGCTTTTGAAAATGAATATGAAGCGATAAGGTGTTTTCAAAGAACCTACCCAAATGTGGTTCCTCCATCAAGAAAATCAACTCATAAATAGAAAATCATGCTACTAGAATGATTTTTTTAACAGAGAAAATGAAGAGCTCGCATGTGCTACTTTACTGAAATCTCCAAACAGGCCTAAATTCACTTAGAAAAGTTGAAGCCGCTACTGGGTTACTAAAGACGTCAGTTTAAAGGTGTGCAAAGAAAAAGAAACTAAATTTGTATCAAAACACATTTAGTTCAAAGACTGCTGGAAGATGACCTAGACAGACGAGTGGAATTTTGTTTCAAGGTAATTGAAAAGCTTGACGAAGATGCCGAATGGTATGAAGGCATGGTATTCCCAGATGAAACTACATGTTACTGATAAGGATCTGTAAACAGACATAATTGTAATTATTACAACACACATAATCCCCATTATTTACACGAAGTGGTCTTGAAATTAAAAGGGCTGTCTTCACCAAGGATGGTGTTCTAATGTATGATAAATGCCATCTGACAATGACTGGAAAGAGATACTCTTCACGGAAAGTTCCTCATCTTAGTCATGAGATGAGGAACTTTTTTTCAACAGTATGGATGTCCTCCTCATTATGCTAAGGTGCCCAAAGCAGTTTTAGATCGAGATCTTCCCAACCATTAGATAGGTCGTGGCAGTAACTTTAAGGACTGGCTTCGAAGATCCCCAGACTTGACTGATTGCAATTTTTTCCTATGAGGTTTTTTGAAATTAAAAGTTTATTCTCACCCTCACAGATGATGAATTAATGAGGCTGATTGAAGAGGAATTACTTTTGATAATTTGGCAATTTTTCAAAAGCGCTTTTTAATTTTTTTTTGTTTCGTTGGTATCAGTGCGTTCGGTAATTAATAATTTCTTACTTTTATTTTTCTTTACTAAGTTTTACACATTTTCATGTTATCTGAAAATCAACAATACAAATAAATCATTTTGGTGAAAACGTACCATTATTTTGTTATTCCGTCATTTTGTTTTTATTGGCCATAAACAAATGAAACTCAAAGGTACTTTTTTAGATATCTATGTAACATAAAGTGTCAAGTTTAAAGAGTGGAATATGTCCGGAATATTAATTAAAAAATAGCGACCTCTTCATGGGACACTCCCTATACACATCGAGATATGGTCAAAATCTCATTAAAACCGAAAAGGTGAAAATAAACAACAATATGATCAAAATGGGTGCACTAGTTTGAGCTGAAAAGCGATTCAGACGACTGAATGAATGATTTTAATACGTTTTTGCTAAAATTGTAGCCCTTAAGTACAAAACACTACATATTAATGTTCGCCATCATCCTAAAAAATGTTGAGTTTGTGAGTAAAATCCCCAAAACGGCCATACAGCTGTTACAAAAAAGTAAATAATACCAAATACTGGCGTGGAAATCCCGAGGTAAATAGCTGGATCTACACCTGGATGTAAACATGGCTAGATCGCTATTTTTAATATTGCCTTTCAGGTCTCTCTTGATCAACTCTTCTTCTTTATGAGGCGATGATGACAACAAGGACAAAAATTCTCATAATCGACTCTACCGATTTTGTTCAAATTTTTGTAAAATGTAAAATTAATAACCCAAACCCGTGTGCATAGGTAGAGAAAATTACGGCTCGTGAATAGGTTAAATGGTAAAACATGAAAATAAATCTTGACGGCAGTCAGAATGAGTTTACGGTCAATCGGAGTTAGTTTCATTTATATATATTTCTAAATATATATTTTTTGGGAAAGTTGATAAATAACCCTTCCTTCCCAATTTATCTTCCGTAAGAAATGGAAAGAGAGTAACTCTGCAATAACCAGAAATTACTTGTTTTAATGTTTCCGTTAGAAGTAGTATACAGACATTTTTGAAGATACAGGTCCGATTATTATCTCCGGTTTTGTGGTTGGATGTTTGAGAAAGTTACTGCAAAGTCTGTCCCGTTTATGTTGACTAAAATCTTTGTTTCCAATTCCATTGTGTTCGGAGATATTATTTCCATATTGGATATTGAATGAGCAATGATGCGAAACTCTCAATGTGAAGAAGTGTTGTAGCAAGGTCTGAAGTTCTGCACGACTAACTCTTCAAATTGTCATTATTCTATCCGTAGCCTAGACTACTTTCCAACACAACATCAAATTATAGCCATCCAGTTCCATATTGAAATCAACTGCCAGCAAAAAAAAACAAAACAACTTCTGTATTTCCTATTCAGCAAAGCCAAGCCAGTTATTTAGTAGTTGCCGTGCCATGTCTTGCTTTACTTGGTCCCTGTAAACTTTTACGCTCGACTTAAGGTGAAACCTTTACAACAAATCAAGGTTGAATAACATAAAATAATATTAATTCCGTGAGCAGTAGATTTAGCTCTTTGAAAGTCTTAATACATACAATAAATTGTTCTTGTAAGCCCAATGTTTGACGCAAAACAATATTCAAAGCAGCCTACTGTACATATGGACAAATCACCGCTACCAGAGAGAAAATATAAAAGTTAAATTAATAATTTGTGGCCAACTATTTCATTTTGATTGTGATTTACTATTTATTAAGTTAGCATATATAAATATTATGCTGAACTCATCGATGTGAATGGTGAGTGCCTTAATTGAAAAACAAACATTTACCCCTACTAATTAGGGTGGGTATCAGTGGCTGGTGACTCAACTTCAAACAGTGGATTTTTCCTTTCTGTTTAAAGGCAAAAAACCTCTCAGCTATCATCGCCTTAAGGAAGAAAACTACATACAATAAAGACGCTCTCGAATACTCTAATAGCGTGAACATCGGAAAAGAATAAGAGTGGTCAAGAGAGATCTGACAGGAAAGATGAAAGAGAGGGATCTAACCCAAGACTATATGAACAAAGGTGTAGCTCTAGCTACATACCCGGAATTGTCATGCTAGAATAGTGAGCTCCTCAGGATTCAAAATGGTGGAAACAAAAACTATCCGACTACATTTAGAGTGTTTCAAGAAGAACTTTCCAACTTTGTAAATTCACATAAATTTATTCAGACTACTTACTGATCCGATTTTGGTGTCATTTTGTAGTAAAATATATCAAGTTGTGAAAAGTACCAAATAAAATCACTGCAATCGCAAGCGACAGTTGTAACAAAGATGGCGGCATCAACTGGTTGCGAACTAGCTCGCCATATGATTCGGTTTGAAGAATCGTCCAGTAGGCTTACCTAAGATCCTCCCAGTAGGCTTACAATTTATTAGTGGCATAAGTGTTTTGTTTATACCGGGTGTACAGTAAGCCCTGAGAAATCCTCAAGGCGTCCCCGAGTGTCAGACGATGTCGTATAGTAAGTGAGGCAAAGCTTTGTAACAGTCCTACAACATCAAACCTGGCGTGCAACCAGACTGTTGTTCTATAGACTGCATTCACCTATCACAGTTTTAAAGTACAGTAATGTTTTTCTTCTTATCAACAAATTCGAATCTTTTACGTTGGTTTATTTATAATTGTTTATAAGAAAGAATTAAGATTATAGGCGGCTTCATGTATTATTTTCGTTCTGGAATTGTACTCCCTTAATAAAGGTTAAAACAGATTTCCTTACGCCAATTGAGTTTTAGGGTGCAACATTCGAATAAGGAACAAGTGTATTAGAATCAACCAGCATAATTTATAACGTGATTTAAAGTGAATAATAAAAACTTTTTAATTTTAAACTCCACTGTCTCATATTATTTTAAGTTGTTTTAAATGGGGGGGGGGGGTTACACTCGAAATCCTCCCAGTTAATATCGCCTTAAAGAAACAAAAGGGGAAAAAAACATAAAATAGAAACGTCCTCAAATACTCTAATTAGAATTGGAAAAGAACACGAAAGAAACTGGACAGGAAAGATGAAAGAATGGGATTTAAACCAAGACTAGATGTAGAAAGGTGTAGATCCAGCTAGTTACGTCAGGATTGCCACACCCGTTCACACTGTAAGTGAGCACCTGAAGAATTTTTCTGTATAATTTGATGTCTGGATCGCTTTTCTAAGACATCTGATTCTCCGTTTCCGAAGTAAAAATCAAAACAAAACTGTTTCACCAATACCTTTAAACGGACATAAGTCGGTAAATTTTTGACAGAAGAGAAATAAAATATGCTCAGTGATTTTCATAGATGTAAGGCATATATTTGAGAGAATATGGCATTCAAGATTGGAACAGAAAATGTTTAAAGAAAATATTACCAGGAGTACCTCGGGTTAGAATCGTAGGACCAATCTTATTCCTTTAAAAAAACAATACTAATTCTAGAAGACAAAATTTTTACAACGTTTGCTGACGTCACAGCATGACGTTTGATGAAAACTTTGAAGAACCCACCACTAAATTGCAAATTCAATGAGTAATTGGACAAAAGAATAATAAAAAAAACTCAATACATTTCACTAAAACATTATAAACAAGATAACAGGTCACATGGAATGCAGTATGAATAAATACAGCTAAATATTTAGGCATTGCTTCTAATTCTAAGTAGAAACAAAAACAACGCGTAGAAAAAAAATCACAAACTGGATGATAGGGAAGAATTCTGAGCTAACACACAATTAACGGCTCATATTGGTAAATTTAGAAACCCTTATCGATGTACTGATTTTCTGGAGCTGTATCATTAATACCAAACAGTTTTCAAATGAATTTCTTCAGAGTATTGTTATTGTATTTTATAGTCTTAACAAATTACATGGGATGTAAAGTGAGAATAAATTAACAATGTAATAAAGAATTATGCAATGAAACACGTGCGATGCAATACTTGTCATCAGTATGAAAATGACGTATTTCGATAAACGCAACACAAAATACAATAAACACAAACATAGTACTTGAACTATGTATATTCTATATTCAAATTAATCACTGGGTTATACCTCAACAAAAGTGATTTAAATACGATATTAAAATAATTATTACCACATGCTATGATATCGTTAATATAATAACTATTTGTTAATTTAACAACACTCTTATTACGTAACATCGAGTGAAATATGAATATTGTTAATGTGGTGGAATCATTTAAGTACTGTAAATTGCATTTGAATACTGTTTCAGCTGTTATTTCATTTAGTTACTAAACAAATATTGTTGCTGTTATCGGCTGTACATTGGAGGGATAATTATCTCTATCATAAAGTGTTAATCCTAAATAAATCTCGAAATTTTTTAATAACTCTGCGTTATTGTGTTTTTAAAATATATAACACAGATACAAATTTGAAATAAACGAATGAGTGAAACAACTCAAGTTATTTTAGTGAGCTTCTTCGTCAAGGAAAATGACAATTTGAGAAATACAAGTTTGTGGTTTAAGTGTAAAAGTGTAGAGAGAAAATTAAATGATGACAACTACGTTTTAAATCCTAATAATATATATATATATATATATATATATATATATATATATATATATATATATTAATATTTAACAGTAGGGTTATACAAATTTAATTTTTTTTTATTTGCATTCTGTGTGTAAATATTATTTAAAATATGTTAAATTAATTTTTTTTTAATGTTAAATTTGAATTTTTTTTAAATATAGTTGAAATGTATAAATTCATACTTTCCTGGTCAAAAGTTTGTGTTTTTTTTTTTTTTTTTTTTTTTTTTTTTTGCATACAAATATTCAGACAAAGACACATGCCTATATGAGAGTATAAGCTTTCGTAGATCCCCGATAAAAGTGTGTTACAGAAACTTCAGAGATAGTAGAGAATCTGTTGAAAGCGAACCCTGTTTTGGAAATAGCAGAAAACCTTAGAATGTTGAACGATTGTGGATTCCAATCTACGAAAATCAGCGACTGGCAGTGAAAGAATTGTATGATCTGGGGGGTTTTCAAAACGATTGTTTCAGAGGTTTGACGGGGATGTGGAATGAAATGTGTAACGGAAAATTTTGTTCCGCGGCTCCTGTCATGAGAACAGAAGGAGTTTCATGTTGTAGTTGCTAAGAACATATTTCAAACCGCTAACAACGAAACCGGCTATAGTTGAAAATTAATTAGCCTATGGGTCTATGGTTATGAAACAGCAAGATATTTCGTTCTACTCGACATATCCTGTCATTTGGAAATTTTTAAACAGGGTTGTTTTAAATTTTTTTCCGAAATTAGAGTTGAAGGGGGAGATAACGTAAGATCTATGGCTACTATTCATACCTTGTTGAGTGCAGTTAAACATTTTGCATCCAATAATATCTATATATATTTTTCTACTATAACAACTGAAACACAAAAAAACCATATTATGATCACTTAACCTAAACGTTTAAAAGGAGGGGGGCACAAATAACATATCTAATAGTCAGAATTTTAGACATATTCCGTTAAATTTGACACGTTTGACTGTTTCTCTTTACATATATAAAATGCAACATCTCTCCATTCGTTTATAACTCGAAAACCGCTTATGTTTTTTGCATCCAATTTAATTTCCATTGCAGGTAAGGTTTTATTATTATCTTGATTAAAATTTATTCAGTAATTCGCAAGATATAACATATATTTGGGTAAAACTAAAACCAGTAACTTTTTAAAGAAAATAATCTAAAATTTTCTTAAGTTACTAGTTTCACCCCTAGGATATTAGGCTATTATTGTGGTTTTAATGATTGTTCTAGATTATTCACTTGATGACGAGAGTTCATCTATACACTTGAAACGTCGTACAATAGTTTTATATTTTTAAAAAATTGGCAAATGTCTAAACATGTTATATCAACAATAATGTTAACATGGATATTTGAAACGGTTAGTTCAGATGTTTCTTCTTCCTCACAGAAAAGGCGAAAAAGCGAAATGGGAAAGATATCTACAAGTCAGTGGTGTGATCTGGTTGCTAAAGGAAGTAGAAAGTTTTTGGTTATTTCGATGAGCAACTCAGATTTCATCTCTCTTGACTCTTTGAGTCCTTTTTTTAAACAATCTGTTACTGGAATCAGTTAGATGCAATGGCTCCACTTTCATAAAGATGATCCTTTTTCTTTGCATTACAAAGAAACAGTCAGCAGGGAAATAGAAGTTTTTTAAACAGTTAACATGAAACCACAGAAGAAAGGCAAACCAATAACTACTGAGTTCCCTCAGTTGGTCCAAAACCCTGAGAAACCCAAACTGAAGGATTCAAAATATAAGGACTTACAAAAGCTGCTTCCCTTTGTACCTCCAGTTTACCATAGTTTTTATAATGAACTTCCTCACAGTGGCGAATTAGTTAGTGTTGCATCCGCCAGTGTTCAAAGTGGAGATCCAAACCGAATATATGACACAGACTCTGATTAACAGGACGCTTAGATTCAGTATGAATATGTTTATATTTTTTAAACCTTAATTTTTTTTATAATTTCTAACAAAATTCTTCAATAAAATTATGACTACTGCACCTAGGCTCTTTATTACTTCTGTAATACCAGCAATACTTGGAGGACATGGGGTGTAAGTGCCGTTTCTTATCAAACAGAACTGATAACAATAAAACGACAAAGGTTTATAACTTACAAATTTTTGTACAAACACAAAAAAACAAGAACAACTAATTTGTATTACAAGTATGCCAAGTATTGACATGATTTTTATAATTGATTTAAACTTTAAACACGTTTTTCTCATAATTAGGTTTTTGTTACTTATACCCCCTGTGCTCAATTATACATTAACTTTTTTTATAAATAAATGTTACCAATATCGAGAACGTCAAAGATAGACAACTAACATTAAAAGAATTCGCTTCATCGCATCAGCTGTTCGCCACGTATACAATCCTACTGCAAACCCATTCAGACCAATTATAGATTAGGAAGGAGTAAATCAACTTCTAATAATAAGCCCAAGGTCGTGTGATTCCACCCTTGTTTTCACAAGTCTAGCGGCGTGATTCAAGTGTCAACAGCTATAATCAGCACTGTTGCCGCACCGCGCTGCGCTCTGCAGATCCAATCTAGCAGTAATTGGTTTCAATCTTCGACTCATTAGAAAGTCGAATTAACTTGTTGGTTAGTCGATTTATGTGGCGGTAGAATCAAACCATTTAAACAAATATTACTGTAAAGTAGAAATGTAAAAAAACATTATAGAGAAGTTCAACATTCTTTGTATTTCTTATTAGCAACCTGTTGGATTTATTTAAACGGATGTGGTGATAAATCTATACAGGGTAGGGTAAATTCTATCCTGGGTTCCAAATTCACGTATGAAGTAGTTTCATCCTCCAATGGAGAACTCCAGTGGCGGAATAAACTGCGTTTAAACACACAGAATGTCTCAAATATTAATAAATGTAAGTGCACCATAAACCTGACTTACCCAGTATATGAAGGTTAAAAAATTTCGACCTCCATTTTTTGACCGATCTTCACATTTCATGACTTTAGCAACAAGAAAAAGTAATTTTGGACATGCCATCAGTCCAGTCGTCAGTCGTATTTGTACGTAAGTATGATAGCAGCCACAGAAATTAGGTTATGAACATAATATTTTGGTATAAAAGACTATAATGTGCTCGTAAAGGATCTATTGAAATTCGGAAAAATTAAATTGAAAATACTGTAGAGGTAATTTTAAACAGTTTTTTCACCAGTCTCGTGTGTTACTCAACTTATAAAACACTAAATTAGATTAAAATTTTCAGATTTTCAGAATGTAATTGTACTAAATCAATCTCTTTATTTCTAATAACAAATAGCGACATCAGGTAAGGTTAGGTTAGGGCGTGAAAAGTGTAGTTTCCAAATTTAGGATCTCAAGAAAATGTAATACAGTATTCGTATAGTTATGACATCTATCAGAGCCAGGTCATGACACGAGATACGAGCGTAGCGAGTGGAAGCTCCCTCAGATATGTACAACTCCTAAATCCGCCAGGAGTGATACACTGACATGAGAGAAGTGAGTCTATGTTTGTAAATATAAACCTATCTAAGAGAGGTTAAGGCCTCCAGAAGTCAAGAAAGTAGTGACAAACAAAATTTGAAGTTCAGAAAACCAGAACAACAACTGTTTTAAAGAAACTTACTACATGTACCTCTAAATATACAGTATCAATACAATTTAACATTTCCTACAAGATCCAAGAAACTAACTTTTGGGAGTTACATTTAGAGTTTCTGTTTGTATTGTATTGCATGGTAAGGCTGGGTAAGTACTTTGATAGAAAATTAATGGAATTCATATTTTGTAGAGATCAACATCCATTATTCAGAGTGTGAACCAAAAATTAGGTAATTGTATACACAGGTTGTGCTAAAATTCATAAAATATGATTTTTTGGAATGATCTAAAATATCATAAAGCCCTAATACCTCTGGTTCTCATTTGATAGGGATATGAAATCCATTTTTCTTTAATTACCTTCTTTTTTTCTGATCCACAGAGAGGTTCTAGAGGAACTGGCGTTCAGCCAGTTAGTGAGAAAATGTGTAACCACATGAGTGCTGTGTTTGGATAAGCAATTTACACGTGGAATGAGAAGGTAAGATGTCATGGTGCAGGTGTCACAGGTCCGAACCATCACAAAGGCGACGAAATCACTCCAGATAGCATTCCTTAATAATGTTTTGACCTTGCAGAACGTAATTGTAATGCTAACCCCACGGGAGTAAAATTAAATGGTCATGATCTTTTAGACGTTACTGCGCTGTTGAGGTGTTCCCCCCTTTTTTTACAGGGAAACTTTGAAAGTAACCATTGTGACGAATGTGTCTTGGTTTATTGGTTGTATTCGTAAACTCACGACTCTTCACCATTAATCACGTCGTTCAGAAAGACGGGCGTCGCATGGAGGTTCCATCCCCGCAAAGACAAATTCTTACTTGAACCGGAATATACGGGATCAGTGATTATTTCAACTTTGTCCAAAAGTTTTCAAACGGTGAGACAACAGAATCAAAGTCCACACTTTGACGTCTATGACACCGTTATTTCGTCTTCTAAAATACTAGGTATCAGTATGGGAGTCGCTCCATCCACGTGTGACTATTTTGTAAACGAATGTACCACTTCATAGTATCTATTATGCTCATAGTAGTATCGCCGAAAGCCTAATCAATCATCTCAATGGTTTCTATTTGGATATTGACAAGATTAAGCAGCTGAATAATTCGTTCGAAAATTTTGTATAAAATTAAAATTAAATCGAATGTACAGAATCAGTTAGTGTTTAGCACATCGTCCGATAAATTATAACGGTGACTCAACAAACCTGTATGACCAAAGTGTGCACTTGATCAGTATTAACATCATTTAACCTTTTGAGTGCCTACTGGAACCTGAGTGTCTCTCCATCTTTGAAACGTTTGTGTGTAACGCCTTTAATCGTCAAGGGTGTTCAAAGAGTGGTTTCTACTCGGCGATCAGCAAGCTCAGCTGTTTAAGTCGTTCCCCTCTTTTACGGTTGAAACTCCTAAGAGCGCTGGGACGCTTTTTCATTCACAGGCTGACCGCCATCTAATGACGCTCTCTGCGGGAGGGAAAATTATTCAAGCATACACGTGAAGGTACCTTCCATCTCCCCACCGGAGGTTACTTCCCGTGTTTCATTTGTTTTCGCGGAAAAAACCTTTTGAACAAACCAAGTATTGAATTGACATAGCATGTATTCTATGGATTTTGATTAGCTGCTAAAACTCATTGAGACCATTTACGATGACTGCAACATTTTGTCACACATTATTTCAAGAACGGGTGGTACCGAATTACTCGAAATGTTAAAGCTTGATGCAGAGACAGTGTTACACGAAGTTATTTTAAAAACTGTTTTAAAGATGGGATAAATAGACATTGTAAAAAATTATTAATCAGTTCTGTAAGAAATTCCTAAGTGCCGATGTCAAATTCATCATCAATATGAACCTGTAGTTCATAAAACCCTAACATTCTAAAATACATATTTTTATTTTTGACCTACTTTTATTAAAGAAATTTAATATTTTTTTATGGCAATGAGTACAAATTTTTCATTGGTTTGCCAATGTAATTTTGAAGACATCTGCTAGCATCGTTATTTTAACAGCCATTGTTGTTTGTAAATCCAATCTTACTATTGCAGAATAATATTTGCAACCAACTGTGAAAACAGTTGCAAGTCTATGATAAGATAATTTTATCCATCCGATTATTTTCTTCATTATACATTATGTTGTAATGTAATAGCATTAGTAGTATAATGTCAGGTGCTTCATTCCAACTTTCACTGAAGGCAAAACATAAAACACTATCAGGAGACTAGAACTGTCCAAGGTAAAGTAATTTGTTAAACACGATCAGGGGACTAGAAATGTCCAAGGTAATGTAATTTGTTTGCCTTGGGATTCAATAGTGTCAATCAGAAATCTAACATAACATAATTTCATCTTGGTTATATTGAAGTGATAAAATGAAAAACAGTCATTTAGCAATTTCATTCTAGTTATCGTAATGAGATATCTTCAATGGAAAACCGACACCCGAGAGCATTGTTCATTGTTCATTGATCCAACCCATTGGTATAATCTGGCACCATTTTTGTGTCATTAGGTATACAGCAATATAGGATTATACAGAGCGAACAAATAAAAGTATTACAATTTTAATTTAACATTAAGCATACGAATTACATTAAACAGTTATTATATCAGCAGCTATTTACATATAAGTTGCTATGATTATATGTTATTTATTTGTTCATTTATCTTTTCACTTGGTAGTAAACTTTTATCATTTTAATTTACCATTAACCACTTATTAAGTAAAACGAATTACATAATACTTCAACAATCTATATAAAATCTCTGGGATATTCAAAACAGTTAGTAATATATGTAATTGTTGCAGTTTCTATGGTTATATGTTATTTATTTGTTTATTTATCTTTGCACTGGTGGAAAACTTTTATCATTTTAATTTAACATTAACTACTTATTAAGTAAAACGAATTACATAAAACTTCAACAATCTATATAAAATCTCTGGGATATTCAAAACAGTTAGTAATATAATATGTAATTGTTGCAGTTTCTATGGTTATATGTTATTTATTTGTTTATTTATCTTTTCACTGGTGGTAAACTTTTATCATTTTAATTTAACATTAACTACTTATTAAGTAAAACGAATTACATAAAACTACAACAAATCTACATATAATCTCTGGGATATTCAAAACCGTGAGTTATATAATATATTATATGTAATTGTTGCTGTTGCTATGGTTAAATATTATTTATTTTGCTTATTTATCTTTTCACTGGTGGTAAACTTTTATCATTTTAATTTAACATTAACTACTTATTAAGTAAAACGAATTACATAAAACTTCAACAAATCTATATAAAATCTCTGGGATATTCAAAACAGTTAGTACTATATGTAATTGTTGCAGTTTCTATGGTTATATGTTATTTTTTATTTGTTTATTTATCTTTGCACTGATGGAAAACTTTTATCATTTTCATTTAACATTAACTACTTATTAAGTAAAACGAATTACATAAAACGACAACAATCTATATAAAATCTCCGAGATAATCAAAACAGTAAGTAATATATGTAATTGTTGCAGTTTCTATGGTTATATGTTATTTATTTGTTTATTTATCTTTGCACTGGTGGAAAACTTTTATCATTTTAATTTAACATTCACTACTTATTAAGTAAACGAATTACATAAAACTACAACAAATCTATATAAAATCTCTGGGATATTCAAAACAGCTAGTGTTATATGTCATTGTTGCAGTTTCTATGGTTATATGTTGTTTATTTGTTTATTTATCTTTGCACTGGTGGAAAACGTTTATCATTTTAATTTAACATTCACTACTTATTAAGTAAACGAATTACATAAAACTACAACAAATTTATATAAAATCTCTGGGATATTCAAAACAGTTAATAATATAAATATGTCATTGTTGCAGTTGCTATGGTTATATGTTATTTATTTGTTTATTTATCTTTGCACTGGGGGAAAACTTTTATCATTTTAATTTAACATTCACTACTTATTAAGTAAACGAATTACATAAAACTAACCCAAATTTATATAAAATCTCTGGGATATTCAAAACAGTTAATAATATATGTCATTGTTGCAGTTGCTATGGTTATATGTTATTTATTTGTTTATTTATCTTTGCACTGGTGGAAAACTTTTATCATTTTAATTTAACATTAACTACTTATTAAGTAAAACGAATTACATAAAACTACAACAAATATATTTAAAATCTCTGGGATATTCAAAACAGTTAATAATATATGTAATTGTTGCAGTTTCTATGGTTATATGGTATTTATTTGTTATTTATCTTTGCACTAGTGGAAAACTTTAACATTTAATTTAACATTCACTACTTATTAAGTAAACGAATTACATAAAACTACAACAAATTTATATAAAATCTCTGGGATATTCAAAACAGTTAATAATATATGTCATTGTTGCAATTGCTATGGTTATATGTTATTTATTTGTTTATTTATCTTTGCTGGTGGAAAACTTTTATCATTTTAATTTAACATTCACTACTTATTTAAGAAAACGAATTACATAAAACTTTACAATCTATATAAAATCTCTGGGATATTCAAAACAGTTAGTAATATATGTGATTGTTGCAGTTTCTATGGTTATATATTATTTATTGTTTATTTATCTTTGCACTGGTGGAAAACCTTTATCATTTTAATTTAACATTAACTACTTATTAAGCCTACGAATCACATAAAACTACAACAAATCTACATAAAATCTCTGGGATATTCAAAACAGTTAGTAATATAATAATATATGTAATTGTTGCTGTTGCTTTGGTTAAATAATATTTATTTTGTTTATTTATCTTTTCACTGGTGGTAAATTTTTATCATTTTAATTTAACATTAACCACTTATTAAGTAAAACGAATTACATAAAACTACAACAAATCTGTATAAAATCTCTGTGATATTCAAAACAGCTAGTGTTATATGTCATTGTTACAGTTTCTATGGTTATATATTATTTATTTGTTTATTTATCTTTGTACTGGTGAAACACATTTATCATTTTAATTTAACATTAACCACTTATTAAGTAAAACGAATTACATAAAACTACAACAAATCTATATAAAATCTCTGTGATATTCAAAACAGCTAGTGTTGTATGTCATTGTTGCAGTTTCTATGGTTATATATTATTTATTTTGTTTATTTATCTTTTCACTGGTGGTAAACTTTTATCATTTTAATTTAACATTAACCACTTATTAAGTAAAACGAATTACATAAAACTTCAACAATCTATATAAAATCTCTGGGATATTCAAAACAGTTAGCCTAGTAATATTTTTATGTAATTGTTGCAGTTTCTATGGTTATATGTTTTTATTATTTGTTTATTTATATTTTCACTGGTGGTAAACTTTTATGATTTTAATTTAACATTAACCTATTATTAAGTAAAACGAATTACATAAAACTTCAACAATCTATATAAAATCTCTGGAATATTCAAAACAGCTAGTGTTATATGTCATTGTTGCAGTTTCTATGGTTATATATTATTTACTTTGTTTATTTATCTTTTCACTGGTGGTAAACTTTTATCATTTTAATTTAACATTAACCACTTATTAAGTAAAACGAATTACATAAAACTTCAACAATCTTTATAAAATCTCTGGGATATTCAAAACAGCTAGTAATACATGTCATTGTTGCAGTTGCTATGGTTGAAACAATTTGTTATAGTTGAAACAGTTGACTGTTATTTATTTTTTACTTATCTTTGTACTGGTGGAAATTATTTATCGTTTTAAGTTAACATTAACTACTTATTAAGCAAAGGAATTACATAAAATTACAACAAATCTATATTATAATACCTCTGCGGTATTATTAAGCAAACGAATTACTAAAAACTGCATCAAATCTATATAAAATCTTTGGAAAAATCAAAACCGATGGCAATAGATGTCATTGTTGTGGTTGCTAAGGTGATTTGTATTATTTATTTGACTGCTTACCTCTGTACCGTGGTTAGTTGCCAAGCATACAATATATTCTTGAATATTGTGTTTTATTGTGAAACCCTACAGTATTAAAATTTGTTGGTTGCCAATCGAAGAGCTTTTCTGTTTGAGTTTGATGTTGAGAACGAGTCTATATAAGCCCACAATTGTATCAATCACACGAAAACTAGAAAAAATTGAATCCGGGTTGAGTTAAAATGGAATTAAGTGACTTTCAGATTAAGTCAAGAGACTGGCAAATCTTACGTAAAATGGCAAAATTACAACTTTACAAACTTCATGGTATGCAAGAACTGAAGAATCCAGATAATAAAAAAAATGTTTTCGATACTGCCAGTAGTACAAAAGATCATCGAAGGTGGAGGGCGGACGTTTTTCCTTTTCTATAGATTTGATCTTTTTAAGTAATTTGGAAGCTTTATAAATGTTTAATATTAAATTGAAATGGTAAAGGTTTTCCTCGATCACTCTCTATAATAAGAATATAAGTTTATAAACAGGGTGTTCCATAAGTATCATATTTATTTCATAGTTACCATTACCAGTCGAATTATAAAACAAAGTAGTAAATTATTTTGTTTTCTTAAGTGGTCAAATTATTTTCCCTCTGTACCTACACACTGTTGAAACCGTTCTCACATATTAGATTTTTAATGTGTACGCAGTATTTAAAATTGTAGCCTAATTGATGGGCCGATGTTGAAGTTTTGACATAAATAACCTAAATATATTATTGTTTTAACTGTCTCCTGGACTCAAAAATAGTTTTTAAAATTTTAATATTGTAAGTCTGACGTCTGTATAAAGTCAGTGAGGTACACAAAACTCACAGTCGACAGATTTGAATGGGGGCATTTCAAACGAATTGTGAATAAAATTTTGGAGCATTTATCCATAATTGAAACAGAAAATATTAATTTTTCAAAAAGGGAAGTGACGATTTTATTCAAATTTTTGTTAACTGTAGGGCTTGAGAGTATAAAAAAAAATTTATAGTTCGACATATCCATAAAAATGGCAGCTAAGGAGTTATCGGATATAAAGTCAAAATGAATAATGAATGAAAAACATAAGGTGTTACAAAGTCAGTATTTTAAAATAGACCAAACAGTTTCTCATTTTTACTTTCTTACAATTATGCAGTACAAAGAAATTTATTGGGTAAAATAATCGATGTGGAATTTTTCGTCGAAATAGATCTACACGATTTGATTTAAAAAACAGGATTATTAAATCGCATCTGTCTGTTGTCGTAATTAAAGCGCAAACCAGCAGAAAGATTTTGATTAAATTTCATATGAGAATATATTATATTCATATCTCAACTTTTATTCTTCAATTTTTTTTACTAAAAATTCTGAGTATTAGCCATTATCTCCGAAACACATAATTTCGATTTTCTCAAAAACAGTTCTGACAGTTTTGATGAAATTTCACTGAAAGTAGCTTTTATGCCCCAAACAAAAATCTATCGTTTTCCGTCTCCGCAAAGTTTGCAGTTTCCTGAGATATTACTGATAAAGTGAAAAATAAACTATTACAATCTTAGAAGATCAAATATTTCAAATAGGCGTCAATTATTTCGATCAATTTTTTTTTTTTTTTAACGTGAAATAATTTACTGTTCATGTATAAACGACAAACTATGATTGCTACATATCCTCGCCCTACATTCCTAACAATACAACAAAACTTGTTAGTTTTTATTCTTCCAAAAATTACAAGAATAGTCGATATTTAGATCGAGGTGAGA
Source organism: Aphrophora alni (assembly GCA_963513935.1). Classification (NCBI taxonomy): domain Eukaryota; kingdom Metazoa; phylum Arthropoda; class Insecta; order Hemiptera; family Aphrophoridae; genus Aphrophora; species Aphrophora alni. The sequence continues at coordinate 26,555,549 of OY740767.1, read as the reverse complement.
AAACTATTCAAATAACACAAGAAACAAACAGTACAGCTTACTCACTGCATACAGTAGTAAATATTGCCTAAGTACTTATATGTGTTTACCGAGGTTACATATCGCGGGCACACTTTGTTATGTTGTTTGTAATTGACAGAAGCCGAGGCCCGAGAGTTGGGATCTCACACTCTCACTGCTTTGTTGTTTTCAAATTGCCATTGGTACGTGAGCGGGCGCTGATGATAGTTCAGTCGTTCTACCGGCTACCGGCTTCTTACCCATCAACTACTTGGGTACAGTCCACGACAAAACTTGTCGGATTGATAAACCGTTAAATTAATATCAAAGTGAGAAGAGATGAGAAACATGTAGAGATTCTTTATGAGGATTTCGTGTTTAATTAAAACTTTAGCTTATAATAGAAGACTGGAGATTGTTTCCTTGTTTTGAGACAAAATACTTCCGGAAAGTGTGGGAAGTTGTTTGTTTAGAATAATTTTATTTGCAATGTTTGACGAGGATCGTCATTAAATTAGGCTTGAAAATATTAAATTGTAATCTGCTAAACAGATTCGAAAACCGGTTTTAATATTATACGGTCATTTTAAGTGGAAACTATTACCTATATTTTAGAATTTTTCCTAAATCTTAACTTTCTTTTTAAGCTCATTCTTATACAACCCAATGAAGATTTTGAATTCAGATAAATTGGTAGCAAAAAATAGTCAATATTCTTAAAATACTGTATTTGGCGAAATAATTTTAAAAAAGTTTTCTTCTCCAATTAGCGTTTAAATCACTGACAAAATAAATTTTGTTAATGAAAATTTTAGAAAAACGCGTAAAATATGGAATAAAATTTCAATTTACTGTTTTTCAACAGCAAACAATTTTTTTATAACTTGAAATTACTACACCGATTTTATAAACGTTTTAAGTTCTAATTAGTGTTTAATTACTACCAAAATAAATGTTGTCTAACCATTTATTAAATGTTGTTTAACCATTTTTTAATTGTGTAAAATTTGAATTTTCTATTTTTCAATAGCAAAAAAATGGTTATAGCTCGGTAAATACTACATTAATTTCATTAAACGTTTTAAAGTTCCAATTAGTGTTTAAATCACTACCAAAATATATGTTGTTATTGAAAATTTTAAGAAATCTTTTTTAATTTGAATTTTCTATTTTTCAACAGCAAAAAATGATTATAGCTTAGAAAATACTGCATCAATTTTGTTTAAAGTTTTAAAGTTCCAATTAGTGTATAAATCATTACCGAAATAGCTGTTGTCATACTGCTTCAAAAACAGCTGTTTTCAATACATGCATTGAGACGCTAAAATTGTTCGTTTTAGTCCTAGGACATAAAAACATCAGCTGAAGTCGAGGTCAACAGCTGTTACTTCGTTTATACGAATTAATTAACAATTGTAAAGCATCTAAAAAAAACAACCGATATTATCGATTGTAAATAACCGTTAAAACAACGATAGTTGTAATATTTATGAACAAATTCCTGTTTATTACATCAATCTATTTTTACATCTTTGTAAGAAGAAAATCGTGAGTTGCAGCAGTAAGAAACATTATTTCATTGGAAAGGAAAATTTAAAAGGAATCAGAAAAACTCAAATTGTCTAGTGGAGATTTAATAAAGGACTTAAGAGATCAGAGCATGTCAACACCAGAACGATTCCTTCAAACCTATGGATATTAACTGAGGTTATGGTAACTGGGAACCATTACACGACTAGCTGATGGCCCCAGTTTCACCTGGGGATAGTTAAGATAGTTTTATAAAGAAATATTTTTGTTAGAACAACCCTAATGGTGGAAATAAATTATGCTCAAATACAGCAACACACCAATATTGTTCAAAATCGACCCATAAATAAGAAATATATGATACTAGTTTTAGGGGTAAAAATCACCATCGGAGTGGGAAATTTTCAAAACCCTTTATTAGTACGCGTCTACAGACCTACCCCAAACCATGTTAAAAAATTCATAGCTCTAGGCTTCTTGGATCCAGAGATTTCGTGATCAGTCAGTGGGTTTTGACTTTTATGTATATAAATGAAATGACATTAATATTGTCGCTGATCGTTCTGAAAAGTTTTTAAATAGATGGCAGTTATATATTACTAATCGGCGATTATCATTAATGAGATCGGTTACGTTGTTTGCGATTGTTTATAGTTTATGTGACATTTTAGTCTTCATTAATAATACAAAGACACTTTGAACGATTGCTGTTGTATCCCCACCCACGACCCATAATTCTTATAGTTGAGTAAACAATCGGTAAATACCAAGTATCTAACATTTAAGATTGAAAGATTTCAGTGACACAAATCACATTAACAATAGATTGTGCGAGGTGTATTATAAAAATAAAAAGGGGACGAGAACAAACGATATCTGCTGTTTAAAAAAAAATGAAATAGTAAAGTACACAGCTAGTGTTTAAAAAATTTAAACAAAATCCTATCAGCAATGATTTAGTAGAATAGTAGATTCTATGATTTAGTTCCAAATTTAGTAGAATAAATTCAGTGAATTTTAAAATCCCTTCTGGAGACAGAAAAATTAAAGACAAGACCAAAACACACTACAGTACATTTACTGCTTAGATTGATTAGTAGCTATTGCTAAAATTAAAGAAAAAGTTTATGCGCATGACCAATCCCCCCACTCCATTCTTTCCCGTTGCCCAGCGGTACTTCGAACACCTATCCTTTCATCAGCTTTCCTAGTTAAGTGTAATAGCGGAGAGGTTTTCTTCCTCTCCATTCACATTACTGTTCTTTTGTTTGTTGTATGTCTATAGTCATGTAGCTAAGTGGACTAGATTGGTTTGGTGGTATGCAATTTGGCTGCACGAATGAGACGTTCCTGATTCAATCCTAGTGGAGGATCAAACGTAAAGGAGTTGACCCAGTTCCGTGAGAAAATCGGGAAGCTACACTTAACAGCGAACTCTGGTTGAGAAGGCTAGAACACTGGTGACGGGAATTTCAATGTGCTAACCACACAATAACCGACTGCAAAGTCGTTTAGCAGGCCTAGGCTGTTTGCGAAATTGAGTAAAATGAGCTAGATTAGACAACAAGGTGACACCAAATCCCTTTTTTCCTGGGCGAAACCGAATCAACTGAATATTTTTTAACAGCTAGCTTAATTACACAGATAGACTCACTTCCTTCACTAAAATTATCAGTTTCTATATTAATTTAACTGAGCTTACAATCACTATTACAACAACTTAATGCAACAATGTGTTCTAACTATAAAACAACACTAGAATAAAGGGCTGGGCAACCCAAATAATAAGCTAACCACCACTCGGTACAGTGCCGAGAGTAGTGATAGTTGTGACGAAGACGGAAAACCACACCATCAATAGAGTATGTATAGCTACTCTATAATCAAACTTTAAACAACTATTTATATGCCTTAGCGAATAAACGAGGACGCCTGTCGTGTTGTACGCAACTAAATGAGACTTTACGATAGCATTTTGATACTCTTTAATGTTAGCATACGCTTCCTAAGTGGAATATTTTCAAGAAACTATATTTTCCAAGTAAAATTAGTTTAATTTTTAAAGCGTATAAGATGATTTTCACATCCGATGTAGAATTACCCACAATCCAAACAACCTACATGTTTAATAACAAACCAGTTTTATAATAGACACGTTTATTTACAATCTAATGTGAAAAACGAGTTAATTAATGTATTCTTGCATACAAAAGAGACAAAATGGAGGATGTAGCGAGTGTCATTACAACGCAATTGTGGAATAGAGAAGTACAATTATGTTCAAAGAGATATTGTCGCTAAGCTAAGCTCTAACGATGTGACTGCATCACGCTTTCTTGAAATATACTCATGCAGTGGGTGAGGGAATTTTCTTTATATACAGAGTGAAACAAAAGTAACGGCAATGCTTAATTATTCAGTTTCTAATTAGCGAATGCGTAAGTCTAGAACTTACAGGACGTCTTTCATTTATAGAATTACAATTATTCGGTTATTTGTCATCATTTATGTAGGTATATACAATGAATACATCCTTATTGTGTCGCTCATAGTGAGTACGAGTGACAAACCCGAGGAGTCCTAACTGGATCTACACCTTCCTTGGGAGAGATTCCTCTTTGTCATCTTCCCTATTATCCAACTATTGTTCTCTTCTGACCTTAATAGAGTATTCTAGGGCTAGGGGTATTTATTTTATTCTCTTGTATTCTTTTTGTTACCTAAAACATAAGGAACATGAAAAGGACCAGTAGACTTGTTAATATTTAAAACAAGTACCTAAGATAGACCCAGGCGTAAAGCGGTTTAAACGACTGAGTTTATGCAGGGTTACTAAGCTTGTTAACGCTTTTCATGGTTTTTTATGCTCTATCGTTTGAATTAAAGTTGATACATAATTTAGAAACGTCCTGTGTTAATTTTATTTACACAATCACTCGGAAAAAGTCCGAATAAATTATATTAATAATGTAGAATCTATTATTATCCAACAATTTCAAAACAGAATCTCCGTAAAAACTAAAATTATAATTTCTGAAACTTTTCAAATCAAACAATATTATTATTGTTTCATATTTTGGTAGTTAGTGATGACTCGTTGATAGAGTTTCAATTGATTTGCTTAGTATTAATAACAATAAAAGAGTCAAGCGTCTGTTAACCACACGGCTTAGACAGGGACAGTTATTTTTATAAGTCTAAGTGTTTTAAGTGGCCTAGCGTCAACATGTTAATTTCATCGACAAATAAATGTACATATTCTAAATCAGAATAACTTCTAGTTTTATTTAATACCCCACATACAATATTTCCAAAAGTAAAATTATTCAATTCAATTATTCCTCCCCCCCCCCCTAACTACACCAAGATTATTTTTTGCTACCGGTATATTTTTCCTACAAGTAAAACAATACAATGAATATAAATGCCAAGTTTAATGTAAGTTCCGACTTTATAAGGTTTCTTGGTTTTACATACGAACCCTAAAAACGGTAATCAAAAAACGTTGTCTATAATGATTACTTTGTTTCCAAAATATGCCGGTTATAAGTAAAAACATATAAATATCCTCCATGGAGTTGTTATATAAGACAAGTTTTCCAAATTGGTTCTTTTGATTTCGTACAATTTTGATGGTGTGTGAAGATCCATTAAGCTAATTAGTGACACAATTGAAAATAAAAGAAACTTATCGTTCAGAAATAATTAAAATAAAACTGAAATAAACCTCCACTGCCCTCTTGATAGAATAAAACTTGAGAAATTCTCACAAATAATATGTTTATTTATTCAAAGACATTTCAACGACAAAGACGACATCTTCAGTGCGAGCTACAATAACTAAACCATAATTTTCCTGTCTTTAAATTTGCCTAACCTTTTGGGCATGTTTTTGCCAGGAGTGTGCTTTATTAAAATACATAATTTCACTTTTAAAAAAATAATTTTTTTTTAATAAATTAAAATTTTTTATGCGTTCGTTGTTAATTTTTACTTTTTGACGCTCAACTACCGAAGTAATATTTTTAATATCAAGTAAACGTGTTTGGCTAGTATTTGATATTGCAAAAAAGTCTGTGTATTTTTTAAAAATAAATCGCTATGATTGTTTAGTAACTCACATAATCAAATTTAACAAAACAAATTTTATTTTTTGGCAAAAATATACGCTGTTTTCTAAAAATGAAAACCATCACATTCACGTGTTAATTAAAACGAAGCAAAAATAATTCTGTTAAAATATAACATCAGTACGTTTAAAGTTTAACATTGTTCTTATAAATCCAATATGGCGGATGTGACGTAGACTATCTTTAATATCCGATATGAGCTACGTTTCGAACATCTATGATGACTTTAGGAAAACTTATTACGTGTAAATAGCCCAGGAGACAGGAGCTGAAGATTTTGACGGGGAGTGTCTGAGCGGCGAATGAATGATTACCGGGTCCGCTTCGCTCAATGTGAGAAGAAAATCAGCTTCAAAATGAGCAGTGACTACGTGATCTACTTCAACCTGTACAGGTGCCAAGGCCGAAGGAGGCTTGGGATTGCCTTTATAAACAACTGGTGATATTGTAATGAGGATATCTTCTTGTTTTGAATAATAAACAAATACAATATTCAATACTAAATGTTTTTAATACATTTTTGTTGATTTACTGATTCAAATATTGTAACATGATTTTGGAGAGTAAGGTATTTAATGGCCAATTATGTTTAATCTTGATTTGTTATAATTTGTCAGTATTTCCGAATTAGTGATTTTTATTGGATTGGATGTTAGAATGTCACATATTCACTACCTGCAAGAATGTGTTCTGCACAATTTGATGATTTATTTTATTTTAGACATTTCTAAGTTTAGGCACATTTAAATTCAACCAGTAACCTGCAGATATTGATCACCTTTACACTTAAAAAGATGACCGTTTTATTACTGTTAATACACTTTTTTTTAATTAATACATTTTTCTTTTTTTAATAATCACAGACATACTAAATTCATTCAATAATAAAACTAGCATATTTTTAAAAGATTTATGCCTTTTAAGTACTAAGATCTGTATATTTTTCTCTGCAACATATTTTTCTACTGTATTCTATTATTTGGAGGGGGGTATTTTACAGTAATATCTATCCATTTTACCGGGTGCTCTGCAAACAATTTTGAAAATATTTCTATAGGCCTACAACAAAGCAAACAAAAAAGTTCCATTGACAATGAGGTCTATCTAGCTTAGTTGTCCGTCTGTCGGTCTGTGTTTTTTATATAATAATTAATATCTCAAGAACCATAAGAGCTATAACGTTCTGATTTTGAAGGCATTTTCCAGATATTAACGCCTACTTGTGTAATTTTTTCCAATGTTATTACTTTAACCGTTTCAAAATGGCGGTTGATAACTCAATAACTATGAAACTATACTTTTGATCAAAAAGTTTTGAATTTTTGAAACGTTCTCGATTTTGAAATGGTTGTAATAATAACATTGAAAAATACACAATTAGGCATTAATAACAGCAAAATCAGAAAATTAGAGTTCTTGAGATGTTAAAACATAAACAGACAAACGGATAACGAAGCTAGATAGACCGTATTGTCAAAATAACTTTTTTGTTTGTTTTGATGTTTACAACCGTTTCCCAAATTTTCTGCAAAATTTTTTTTGAGTACACGGTATCTCAGCACATTAAATTAGAATAATTTTAAAAAAGTTGATGAGGACCATTAATAGCCCGATAATGCAATGTATTTCAAAAGCAAATCCTCTAATGTAATGCCTAATAGTTAGTTTTCTGGACCTTGTAGGAAATATTAAATTGTATTGGTAGATCAAGTGGTCTTATGAAGTTTCTTTAAGACAGTCGTTACAGAGGATTTCTGAACCTCGTAATCGTCTTTAAAAATAGTCTCCACTCGCTTTGCCCGTGTAGTTTCTAGGACTTGAAGGTTCTCTATGCTGTACATATTGGAGGAAATCACATGGAACGAAACCTGTGATGCTTGCGAAATGTTTTAAGTCCTACAAATGAAAAATAAAAACAATGCTAAGCCAGGTAGTTAAAAAAATTGTTTTAGTCAGTAAAAAACTTCATAAAAGAAAGTTTATTAAATAGTGTTTAAAATTGTGTGTATGTGCGTGAGATTGTTCCATGCCTCGTTCACTTAATTAAATTTAATACTTTGAAGCTCGTGCTTTATTCCAACTCTGATCATCCGTCCATGATTTGGAATCGTGCAGAACAGATTTAAGCGACCGCCATTTTAAAACGGATTTTTTTTTTTTTTTTTTTTTTACTTTGTACATACATCGTTTGTCTTTGGAAAGAACAGTTGTTCTAAATTTCATACTGTTTGATAGACGTGTTTGGTCGTAATTGCGTAATAGACGAAATACCTACTAAATTAAAGAGGCACCATTTATAATTTTCTTTTTGAACATATTATTTCATTTAATTTTCCGTGATTTGTTAATCACATCTTTGAATAGGAATTTACCTTACTATGTTATAATCTTTGTCACAATTCTTTTGTATATTTTCTTAGTACATTTGCGTCATTTTATTTACCATAATTATTTTCTTCTAGATACAACGTAAGGTCTGGTGAGGTTATACTCGCCAAGTTCCGGCTATGGGGGATTTACAACACAGAACTCACACCTATAGAACTTGCAATACTAAGAGTTGTAAATTTACATGACGACGTTACTTAATCTTAAGGTAAAATATCTGGCAACTTATTATCTTTTAATTAACACAAACACTCACATAATACTAGTATGTCTATATAAGTCAAACCCACTGACTGATCACGATATCTCTGGATCCAAGAAACCTAGAACTATGAATTTTTTAACATGGTTTGGGGTAGGTCTGTAGACGCATACTAAGAAAGGGTTTTGAAAATGTTCCACTCTAAGGGTGTTCTTTACCGCTAAAACAAGTATCATATCTTTGTTATTTATGAGTCGTTTTTGAACAAAATTGGTGTGTTGCTGTATTTGGCCATAATTCATTTCTGTAGCCCCACCATAATATTTCTTTATAAAACTATCTCAACTATACCCAGGTTAAACTGGAGCTACCAGCTGGTTTAATATAAAGAATATTGTATAATAACTATGACAACGTGCTATGAAATTGAAATATATTGTTAAATAAAACATAGTCTCAGAATGGTCGTTGCTTAACATCTATTTAACTAATAGCTAAAAACAAAATAAACTTAACAAACCTTGCATAAACTTTCTAACACAGACATACATAGAACAAAACCATCTTAATATCTCATAATTGACTGAAACGATTTTAATCAAAATATGGTCAATTTGAAGTTTTGTAAGACAATCAAACCAAACCACAAGTATAATAAAATTATGGTTCGTAAATCATTTTAAAGGAACCGAAACAAATCTAACGGTGGTCAGGATTCATTTCCGTCTTTTCCAAATTACTCGTTAATAATAATTTGTTCAACGTGCGGCTTAGTCTAGGGAGCCGGAATATTTGAAGCGATGTGCAAATTCCCCAATATCTTTCAAGCGGAAATCAACGCTTTTGACAGGTGTAGAAAAGAACCTTGATAGACGATACTAGAGGGGAAACGTCGTAATTCGGTCAAACAAATCATCAAAGCGCTGAGCTCTCCAATCACCAGTTCAGCCTTGGTTTGGGGATGCCTACTTAATGAGCTAGGTAGCTCATTAATAAAATAGCTCTCCTGGGTACCAGGACAAAGAGGAATGAAAATGCAGATGAAAAGAGCATCCGCCCCAATCGTAGGACCAGAACCATTCTGTGGACTTCAAGATGAGACTGAAAAGATATGAAGAGGCAAATAGGTCAAAACTCTGGAAAGAAATAAAAGGACTGAGCCAAGCTAAGGAGATTATCGGAAATTACAACCGTAAGAGGTCCAAGACGCATTAGTTTACTCAAAAATAGACTTACTGGGAATGCACACTCCGAGGACATCTTGGGAAGCTTGGCTTCGGATGGTACTGTAAGAAGGGGGAAGAAACCTCTCATCACCGAGGCTGCAGCTAGAACCTTAGCAAAATACCTATTAGAAATGGAAGATCTACCCTCTCTGAATTCTATTCAAATCATGCAGTTTATAGTGGCTATGAAGATGATGTAACTGAGCATCTCAGGAATAATGAAAAGGAAGACAGAATAATAGTTGCAGTGCTGTGGGCACCTCTATATACAATATAATAATTTAATAGTTCTGTTATAAATCTTCACATTGCACCACAATTTGATCAAAATTTGTATTTGTTTAAAATATTTTAACTTATACAACAGCCTCATGGTTTGTTTATTTCCTTTCTTAAATTGATAACACGTAAACCGGCAATTTTAGGGAGAAGACGACGAAATGTTTTGTATGATCCTTAGGGACTAATTAAAACAATGTTTAAAATACACAGAGTTGATTTTGACGAAATCGAACAATTTTGTCTTTTGGTCTAACGGCAGATTCTTTCATATTTTAATTTATAAAATGAGAGGATCTTTTAAAAGATTTGACCGATGATATCTTTCCTAAAAAAATACACTTTGAAATAAACTTATATTATTTTTTTGTTTTTGAAAATCTCAAACAGATAGATTATTAGTGGGTCGCTCCTGCTTGGAAGAGTAAATGATCCGACTAGTGTTTATTGAAGCTGTACTATATACAAGTTACATCAAGTTTTAGAAGAAACCATACTGTAGGTAATAAAACAGCGTAAATGTTATCTAATTTATTGTTTATTTGATGTTGTTGTAAGTCGAAAAGGTTTTAACTCAAATAAATTAAAACATCAGAAGAATGAAATGACGAAGTATTTTAGTTTTTGGTCACGTAAAAAGTTAACGCGAAAAAGTTTTAGAAACAAACAAAATATCTTTTGTAGTTTTAAATACGATTGCCTGTTATGCCATTTTGAGGGAATCTAAATTTTGTAATTTGGTCAAACATGTGCTGAGTAAAACCTATTTAAAGACTGGTGGAGATTCTGTTGGGTTGTAGGGCTCTCTCCGCACAGATATACGTCCACTTGGGACTCAAGGAATCTCAACACTGGTATAACCATGACACACTCAATATCGTTTTTTTCTTCTCCAAATAGAACTTTATACAAGAGCGAAAGTAATAAATTTATTTTTTATATACATAGTTTAAAGAAGGTTAGGTTAGGTTATGTTAGGCTAGGTTAGGCTAGGTTAGGCTAGGTTAGGTTATAGTAGATTAGGTTAGGTTAGGTTAGGTTAGGTTAGGTTAGGTTAGGTTAGGTTAGGTTAGGTTAGGTTAGGTTAGGTTAGGTTAGGTTATGTTATGTTATGTTATGTTATGTTATGTTATGTTATGTTATGTTATGTTATGTTATGTTATGTTATGTTATGTTATGTTATGTTATGTTATGTTATGTTATGTTACTGTATGTTATGTTATGTTATGTTATGTTATGTTATGTTATGTTATGTTATGTTATGTTATGTTATGTTATGTTATGTTATGTTATGTTATGTTATGTTATGTTATGTTATGTTATGTTGTCGAATCTTGTCAATTAAACTCAATTTCATCAAAATAATTTATTATTTGGAAATATTTTATGACACAAGTGAAACAAGTTACTTTGTTTAAACACAATTCAATATTAAAAAAAAAAAAAAATTCTCATCTATGAAGTGTGAAATTAAGTTTCACTTTTTGACTTTCAACTAAAAACTAACATTTTTGGTGAAAAATAGTTTTGACATATCCTATTTGTTTTGTGAATGGGAATGTTAGAATCAATATTTTTGAACTGTTTAGTACAAATTGCGCTTCAGTTGGACAGGTAGAAGTTTCGAAACCACCGTGTAACCCTCCCACACCAGGAAGTCCATCAATCGTTTCAGTATCATCACTATTAAAGTACTGTTCGATGCCGACGTCATAAATTGCCCTTAATTGAATTATAGCGGATCTTTGTCTATGTGGATCTGTTTTTTTTTTTTTTTCCAGCAAGGAAGCGTAACTTTGCGAGGTCAGCGGAAAATTGTGGTCACAATACTCGAGCTTCCGTAACGGAATCGCCGATATGTCCCACGAAACCACGAATTACCCGCTATAAACCACAAACAAACAACTAATATGTGCTCTGTGTTCCTTAGAGGATTGTATAAAAGTGTAACTTATCTGGCAATTAATTCATACCGTGTTAATGGTGTTAGGAAACAACTTAGAAGAATAAAATAATTGTGTTTAAAACAAATGTAGGAACAATTCATAATAACGAATGTTTTCTATCTTTCTCTTGGAGGACAACTCACAGGTATTCTGCATTTTAAGGGGAGGGACGTCTTCCAAGTTGCAATACTCGGGGAGTTAGTCTCGTACTTTGTAGATACATTCTATTTAGCTACTTAGTTTAGAGCTTCCTTTTATAAAGTTGCAAATGAACAGTTTTACTTTGTCTATAGACTTTTTGTGTACAAGAATTTTAAATGATTTATAACTGATGCAGACTCCATAAAAAGACAACTTTTAATATATAGTCTACAACGTTTTCAATGTAGATTTTTTTTTGTAAATCTAATAACTTCTACCATAAATATTTTAAGCGTTATATTAAAACAAAATATAATATAAAAAATCTTTTTATATTATTTTAGTACCCCAACACATAAATGTGCAACTTACACATTATACAGGTATTTTAGTATTCCAAGTGTACATAACGAATCCCTATAAAGATACCATACATAGGCCTTTCCCCCAGGTAATTTTCTATATATTCTATTTTTACATAAAATTAGTAAAAACAAATATATTAATTTAGTTTTCAAAAGTTGCCGTATCAAAGTAAGGTAAATACACCAAAAAATTTTTTTTTAATATCCATTTCCACGTGCACTAAAAAATATTGAACTATCTTTCTCAAACACAAATACAGATTATTTTTTGTATTTGTAGACACAAACACCTACAAAGATTAAATTTCGGGTGTAAATTGTATTTGGTAAATCTGATTTCGGGTCACACAAATTTGAGTTAATAATCTTCACATTTCACCTAAATTTGGACGAAATCGATAGAATTAAAAAACTACTTCATTATTGATTAACCCCCTTTTTTACTAATAACTAACTAACCTACATTTTGGGAAGATGGGTATCAATATACTTTTATTGGATTTTTAGAATTGTTCAGTTGCAAAATTTAATGACAATCTTTAGTGGTAGTTTTTAAGAAAATCGTAATTCCAATTTTTGTATAAGGAGCTGTCCCCAAATTGTGAGTTATCAAGCAAATAAAAAAGCCCTCAAATTATTACTAAAACATTCCAAATTTGATAAACATCAGTCCACCTCTATAAGTTGTATTGCACTTCACAAATGAAGAACAATTTTTGGTTCAACAATGGATATATTCGAGAAAAACACTAAATCATTTTTTTTTTTTTTTTTACAAATCACATAACTTTCCTAAGTATTTGTAAGAAAGTATAATGAGTAATAAATGTTTTGCTTTTTACTACCAAGTAATAATCGGTATTCGTGAGGATGGCCCAACAGGACGTTGTTATTATTATTTGCTATGCAAAATGTTAAATATATGATATTATACTTATTTATTGTTTGTCCGAATCGGTGATAATATTTTCTCCTTTACCATTTACTTAATATAACTCCCTGTCCATAACAGCCCTAAAGGGCTAAGGTTTGCTAGACAGTTCTCCAGTTCAGTAACACATGGTTAGCACATCGAATTCCCGTCTCTGTTTTATAACCCCCAAACTAACCAATTGTAGTTTCCAAATTAACCTCAAAATGTTGGGTAAACACCGTACATTTTTGAGCCAGGATTGAACACGGAACCTGTCACTCGTGAAGCAAAATTTCTAACCACTATACCAGCCGAGATTTTAAATGTCCTAATATCAAAATGTAATAAATTTGAACATAATATGTTTATTTGCGTTACAAATAGGTTTCCTTAAAATACCGTAATATTTTCTTAAAACATTACGGAATTCAAAATGGATTTCTCTTTAAAAAATAAAACCTTTAATTAAAACACTTACAGTGTACCACCTGACCTTATGATGTGACTGGATAAAAAAACTCCACGGTCCGGTTTAAGTTAATCATGGTTGATTCACTATGCAGTGGATAAATCACTGTTTATATAAACACATGTCAACTATATCAAAACCCAATCTAACAGCACCAACGCAAAGTGCATATGCCAGAATATTTGCTTTAATTAGTGCAATTCCACAGGTCAGTTGTTTCGATCATTGGAGTTAGCCATAATTGCCGCTGCCACTAGATGACCGTGCCCCGTGATACATAATTATCCCGGTTACCCTAATTGGTACAGAAAACAAACTGCCTGCTGCTGACATTTCTCATAACTCCCCCCCCCCCCCGGCTCTACCAAAGTTTCAATTAATTTTCTGAATCGGGTGTCACAACAAAAGTTGACTCACCACAACCGATTGCGACTTGGAGAAAACAGAACAAATCCGTCTTGAAACTTTATATTGCGTCTATAAATTAATAACAGTAGAGTTTAATTAACAGTATTGAACAGGTGAGAGAAACTTTGAGTGGGTGTTAAGGATGGATTCAACTGTGTCGCAAACTTTACCCTTTGTGTAGATAGTTAAATTGTATTGATTTTTAAAACTTTATTATTCCTTTAGCTCTACAAGATTTTAATCTTCAGAGTGCAAAATAAGAGCCGCAAAATTAAAGAGGGTATTTTTATAACCTCAAAAAATTCGAATTTGAAAATTTTTCCTAACTGTTGTTTTCTTTTACTATCTATTTGACATGTTGTTTTTGTTATTAATCTTCTAATTTTACCGATTTAAAAACTGTAAAGCCTATTTTGTAAAATTAATTTTTTAAACTTACAAACGCTCATTTTGGGGGAGAAAGACACTATTAGATTATGTTTTGGATCCTCAGAGGCTACATTTTAACTAAATTAGTTAAAATCTAATTTTATTTTTTCATTTGTGGATCTTGAGATATATGTTTGAACAACACTACACAAGATGGCCGACAGGCAGACAAAAAACATAAAAATATGTTACTTTGACCATATATAATCAAACTGATCCATTTGTTTGTGATATAGAGCACCGCACAACGACAGACATAATTCCAATAAGTACTTTTTAGGGTTCAAAGTACCTCAGAACGGGAAAAACTCAAAGTCGATTTTGTTACGCATCACATAAATTTCTCTCCTACGTTAATTTGTGAAAGTAAAAAACAAAAACATAAGATGATGGTATTTTAATACGTAGAAACTCGAATTTAAACGCACAGACACGAACTATGAAATAAAATAGTTTATGCTACGTACATAGATTAATATGGTTAAACCTTGTTTTAACTTTAATACAATATTGAAACTATTATCATAACAAAATAATTAGAGCAGAAACTTTCTCATGACTTATAAACAATTTCTCCTGCATGATTTCCTTCGCTTACCACGAACGCAATGCTTACAATATTATATTTGGTTCACGCCTAGTTTCTGCGAGTGTCTACGTGTCTTCGATGAATTTAAACTGCCAATCGATAAAAAAACAGTAAATTTTGTTCACCAAGAAATCAGCTAATAATATTATAATCACTTCATACAAGACACATTCAATCTCATTAAAATAAATGTCTATCGATGAAAGGTTTCATAAATTCAAGCTCAGCTGAAGTGATAAAAAATGAAATTTGAGACTAAAGATATTTGTGACTCTTTTTCGACATCAACTTTGGTAACAATAAGTACAGAATTCAAAGCAGATCACAATTATTAAGTGTAGGAATAACAAGAAGACGAAACTCCAAAAAACAAGTTGATAATTTGAATTATGGTAATCTCGATTCATTTAAGGGGGGGAAATCCTCATCACGACAGCCAGATGTGTGTCTAGGACTTGCTAGACGGCTATTTGTCGGATGATGAAGGGTCAGCAAATCGAATTCCTGTCGCCATAATTGTAGCTTTAAACCAACTGTAACTACAAAATAAATTTACCTGATCACGAATCTATACAAACGGAATCTTTTACAAAAAAAAAAATTAAGTAAGAAAAGTCTAATGAAGCTCAACTTTCTTGCCAAATTTAACTAAAATCCAACAAAAATTCAGGTTACTTAAGTATTACAATTTTTTTAAACGTACGCTTTTTAGGAATAAACCTTTTAATTTGTATACATAAACACGAATGGATTTTCTCTTTCTCAAAACTATTTAAAATGGCCCCTCATTTTAAAATTTACCAAACTATTTTTTTTTGGCAACGAATTTAATGAGAATTATACTAAAATTAAAACTTTAGAATAATTAATTTATATTTATTTAAATAAATTTGAAAAAAATGTATTCTAGTGGTCGTAATCAATGCACATTTCATAGGTTTGAATTTTAACTTGACTGCGTCACACTTACAGTTGAGGAAATTCTCTAATAATAATTCCATACTAAATTTTGTATTTGGAAATGTAGGATTGGAGATTTTCGTCGAAATATTAACCCTATTTCAAAATTCGAATTTCTTTAGAAAATTCCTGGGTGTTTCGGAATTCATTTTTCACAAACTGTTGCTCTGATTTATTTAAAACTTATATTGTAATTCAACAGTTAATATTTAATTTTATGACACAAACTTATAATTTAAGTTTAAGAAAAATATATGAAGAAAAAACTCTTAGTCCGTTCGTACGTTTTAACGATTGTTGGTGTAATTTAAAAAAATTCTAATTATAAAAACTTTCGAAAATAAAAAAAAGCTCATTCAATGCCAATACAAAATTGTAAAAATTAAACTGTTTAAAATCGGTCTGTTAAATAAAAGCATCATATTACCTTGAAGGGGCGTAGTTTGACCAGGAACTTTAAAAGCAGCGTTTCCCGCCGAGGACGTTGGAGGACCTTCACTTTTAGATCTCCGGTAAGTTTCAAAATCCCTGAGATGACTGGTAAATGGTGAAGGGTCTAGGAATGGCCTTTGGCCTAACCCTATCGCACGGAACTGGTGAGCTTGCCCTGTGAACATCCAGGCATTATTGTTATTTATATTATAATTACTAATCATTAAATTTAGTCCAGTCAAATTAAGGAAAGAAAAGTCAGAACAAGAGAAAAATTATCCGGAGAAAACATACCCTCAACCGAGCGTCTGAGTGTGTTCGCCACGGTGATGTCTCTAATAGAGAGATCGTATTCCAGTCAATCTCGCATCGTTTTCGCTCAAATTATGATGGTTTACCATCATTATTAATCTTACTAGTGTAAAATAAACACTTTAAGCAAAAAGAAAAATCGACTATTTTGTTATCCAGGGTAACAATATGCGAGAACTCATACGCTGAACAGCTGAAAAGTTCATAAAATAAATTATGTGACCGGATATACCTTTTCAATTGTTGTTGTTGTTGTTGTCCAATGGCTTTCTCTGGCTCACGCCATCTTTGATCTTGCTTCCCAGTAGAGACCAGGGAGGTCTTTTTCCCTCTGCTTCTCTTTATCCAGCTTTCTGCAGACCAAGAGATGGTCCTTGTTCATTGTGTCCGGGCTTTCACACAATGTGCAGTTGTCATAATCCAAAATCTTCATCCTCTTCAGGTGTTCATTCAGGCAGTCGTGTCCAGTTGTAAGTTGAAAAAAATTCGACAGATGTCCTCCTCTGCAAGTCCTTGACTTTCTCATACAAGTCGAATACATCTTCATAGGACTTGTTCCTTATGTCCTCTTTGACTTTAATGGTGAACTCAAGATGAGATGCTCGTTTCAGTTTGTCAATCCTTGCTTCCAAGGTGTGTACTCTTCTTGGTTTCTGTATTATGTGAGTTCCTCGCTTGGCCAGCTC
The DNA here is from genome assembly GCA_963513935.1 of Aphrophora alni. Classification (NCBI taxonomy): domain Eukaryota; kingdom Metazoa; phylum Arthropoda; class Insecta; order Hemiptera; family Aphrophoridae; genus Aphrophora; species Aphrophora alni. The sequence goes on along the minus strand of OY740767.1, from coordinate 26,538,144 downwards.
ATCTGCTTGCTCATTTCCTTGTATGCCTATTTCATTCTTCTTATATTTTGGTTCTGGCTTTGGGAAACATTAGCCATCATTGTTGATCATTTAGCACTACCCAAGGAACACGTACAGCTTAAAGTATGCTGCGGACGTGATCAACTTTGTCTCCCCCCCCCCCTTTTCAATTGCCTAGCTTATATTTTTACTAAGATTTATAAAATTTGAACTAAGATAAAATATAAATAATATAATCTTCATAAAAATCGTGCATTAAAAGAAATAACTATTTATTTTGTAAGAATGCTAGGTAAGCATAAATCAAAAACAAATTCGAACTCGACGTTCTAAAATAATTGATTGCTGAATACTGGATCACTAAGAAAAGCTCTTGCATGTTCTAGTAAATTAATTACTAGAACAGATTAGATAGATTAGTAGATTAAATAAAAATCATGAATTTGTTTTTTCTTTTAGTTTTTCTACGAATATCTCGGCTATTTTTTTTTGACATGTAATACATTTAAAGAAATCATCGTGTTTAAAATTAAAAGGGATAAATGTTTTGTAAAATCAAAAGTTTTCGAGATATTTGTCAACAAAAAAAGTTAAATGTACGCCATTTTTCAATGGTCAAAATTAAAATTATAACACTTTGTAGTACACTCCAAACTAAAAGTATAAAACATTCTAGAACATTTGGTGTCGTCTCAATCCGTTGTGGAGTTTTATCTTGTTAAAAAAAATAATAATAATAAATAAAAAAAAAATAAAAAAATATTTAAAAAAAAAACAGAAGAGAAACGGATAATTTTTTTTTTTATATATATTATGACACAGTGATTAAAGATAAAATCCTACGTTACAAATATTTTGGGCCGTCATTTTCAAATTAAGAAATCACTTGATCCATATTCGTATTTTAAAATGTCGAAAATCGAATCCCCATCCCTGATTTCGGAACAACCTATTTCCAATTTTTTTAAATAATATTTGTTTAAGATATAGCTCTTATGTGATTTAGTGGTAATATATTTTAATACAACATTCCAAGACAAACAATTTCCCTCCAATAAAATTAAGATACTTTTTTTTTTCTTTTTTTTTTCCAGAATCACTCTTTATGTATAATTTTGACCGAATGTTATTTTCATTGAGGCATAAGGATTAAACGTAAATAGTTTTTGAAAATTTTGAATCGCCTAGATCACTCAGACCGCAAATATAAGAAAAGCCTGCACATAACTAATCGTAAATAAAATCTAAAGCTCAAAAATAAATTATTTTATCATTGCACACGATTGGTGTTGTACGGTTCGACGAACTCCATACTCCAGTCTTTCATGTTCTGTGTTCTTTTACGTGTAATAATTTTTAAAATACTTTCCACCTTTACTAATATCTCCCCCTTTTTATTTAAAGGCAATAACCTTTTTGGTCATCATCGCCTTATAAAAAAAAAAAAAAAAAAAAAGAAAAAGAACATAAGAACCTCTGGAATACTCTAATGGCACCGTGGTCGGAAGAAAACAAGAGTAATTGAAGACAGACATGAAAGGAAAAAGAAGGATCTAACCTAAAACTAACCTAACCTAAAACTAAATGAAAAAGGTGTACACCTCTGGATTACAACTCATGTACTCACTATAGTGACCTTGAGGATAAAATCTTGATATATAGAACAGTAATGTATTTTATCAATATATTATGTTTTGTGTTTTATATTCAGAAATGAATAAAAAAAAATCATAATTTCTTAGTATAATTTTTTTTAAAACTAATAATTCAGCTTAATTTTGTCTCAATTCTTGTTAATTATTAATCTTAATAATTTAGATTTACGAACACTTTCAGAAATAACACTGTAAAATAATGATGTTTACCCTCGACCCCATCCCCCTTAACGAGCAATATTCGGACTTCCGAGTGCTAATAAATTTGATCTACTTCGTTTAAACGTTTTTGTTCAATTTTACCGAATTAAGAACTATAACTTTCTTCCACAAGTAGTTTTATGCTTGATTTAGTCATACTACGATTCTATCTTAGAATTTAATACAATAAAGTATATTATAAATTACTACTTTTTTAATGTAATAAAGTTAGGCTATTTAACTTAGTTATAACACTAAATCTCCTAGGTTATCAGGACTCTTCAAACATTGCCGGTAACCCTAATGAACTATCTGTTTCAGAAAAAACTTATTGTTATTATAACAAAAAAAAATTAAATTCTTATTTTTAATAGTAAATTGTAATATATATTTTTACAAACTAAGAAATTCTAAAATCAGTTTTATATTAATAGTCTGTGGAAAATAGGTTTAAAAAAAGGGATGACGCAGTCAGTTTTCATCGCGCTAAAGTGTAAACAAAGGAAATTTGTCCTTACAAAAGATAACTACAATTGTTCTATAAAAAAAAGGTACAGTAACTACAATTACTCTATAAAACAAGATAACTACAATTCCTCTATAAAAAAGCGACTACAATTGCACTATAAAAAAGGTAACTACAATTTTGCTCTAAAAAAGGTAACTATTGCTGTATAAAAAATGCGACTACATTGCACTATAAAAAAAATTAACTAAAATTGTTCTATAAAAGATAACTACAATTCCTCTATAAAAATGTAATTACAATTGCTCTGTAGAAAAAACTAACTACAATAGTTCTATACAAAAGGCAACTACAATTACTCCATAAAAAGGGTAACTATAATTCCTCTAGAAAAAGGTAAGTACACATTACTTTATAAAAAAGTAACTAATTAATTGTTCTATAGAAAAGCCAATTTTCGTTTAAATACGTACTTTTTTATATTCACAAAAACGCACGAGTTTCGTACAAACAAAATTGTAATTTTTAGTTTTCCATTTTAAAGCGTCATTGCTAAATAGTATTTCAATATTCAACATTTTAAAAAAAGAAATGAATTCAATTCTTTAAAAATATGTCTCGATAATGTTCCATTGAAGAAGTATTTTATGGAATTATCTGCGTAAAACCTAAAAATTCCATATTTTGTACCTCAATACGATTATTTTCAAAAAAAATCTTATAATTAATTACAAAACTTTCTTCTTATTTTACAATACGATTATGTGCAGAAGAAAAAATAATTGTTTTTGGCAAAAAAAAAATGGACGAATAGTGAAAGCTCAAATAACAGTAAATCAATTAAATTGGTAAAACTACTTTCTATTTTGTTGTTCTGTCTAATGATCATGTCCAAGTCATTTAAAATACAAATGGTTTTAATAAACTTGATGAAAATATAAACTTGATGTCTAGAGAGACAATATTATTGTGTAAATTAACGTTTTCACACACCCATTCATAAAACAAAAAATAATATTCGTTGACATTATACAGAGTGATTAATACTAAATACTAAATAATAATAAGCAACTGATGTACTTCAGTGGGTATTCTAGAGAATTACCAAAAAAATATGATTCTTGTTTTCTATCGATAACTTAGTTATTCCTCAGCCTACAGAACAAATAAAAATAAGTTTTTTTGTAACATTTGTACTTATCGAATAAAACAGCGTCATACATGTACATGGCCAAACTATACAAACATACAAAAGTTTGTAAAATCGGGGCACTTGTGTGTTGCACAGACGAGAGACACCATTCCAAAATTCACTTTTTTAGATTCAAGAATACGTCAAAACGAATTATTTACGGAAAACTGGACACCGAATTTTGTTTACTCTTTACATAACTTTCATATGTGAGAAAATAAAAAAATGAAGGACACGTCAAATCGTATTATCAGAATCATCGATGTATATACGATAACAAATTAATTAATTTTAATTAACAAAAAATATTTAAAATAGAATTATTAAAATGAAATACTAAACCACTAAGTTTAAAAACACTTCCGTACAAGTCTATTATTAGGGGTAATTAGTTGAGGTAGGCCTAAATATTTGATGCATCTACAAAGTTAAGCTTACTTACAGCATCTAAAGGAAGACTAATAAGTCCGCCATTTTGTTTGTACAAGTTATTAATTCAACCCTTAAAACTATGCGTGCTGTCATACAAGGGAAATACTTTGCTGGAGTTACTGGCTAATTAGTATTTCAAAGTACAGCAACAAACGAATAACCTAACCTCTTTTACAGAGCCCATGATTCATAAATCTTACTTATATTTAAACCAGTATTCAGATCGATTTGAAAAATAGAATATCTATATAAAGAGTATTTAATTTTGTAATGGCTAAGACTGTAATCATAAAAGTACATATTTTTTTTTAAATAATTTTCATAATCGCTGTATCAATTCAGACATTTATCATATCAAAATCAATGACAAGTTTATCAACTCCTTCATTAAAAATTGTCGTCCTAACTCCTAACACCTAATTGCATTGAAATAACTGCAAACATGGCCATTGAAATAACTGATTTAAGGTAAAGGTAAAATCACTAAGTAAAGTAAAATGTCATTATTCTGATTGTTAAAAACATAAAATCTTTTTTTTTTATTTTAACACTTATACGTTTATATATATACATACCGGCTATTATTACTAATTTAATAATATTTCAAGTGAAAAATACACAACCTAGACTGGGAATTGAACCCTAGACCAATGCTCTATCAACTGAGCTATCCTTAGTCACTTATCAGCATAGGTTCGTTGAAAAAGTCAAGGGAGAAGTGTACGCTCTATGCTGGTAAGTGAGTAAGGATAGCTCAGTTGGTAGAGCATTGGCGCGTAACGCCAAAGGTCCTAGGTTCTTACCCAGTCTAGGTCGTATATTTTTCATTTGAAATATTATATAACACAAAAAACTCATATTTCAAACTAAAGAAATGTTACTGAATAATATACTGTGTTTGGCTAAATAAATAGGGACATACTCAAGTTGCATAAAAGGTCATTTGGATCGAAAAACTATATGGAGGTTTGAATGTTTTTCTTTGAATCAAGTTCATCATTAAACATTTTGCAGGACAAACCTGGTTTAAAATAATTTTCAAAAACATTCATAATGGTTCAGTCTAAGCTTAACCTAAAATTTTGTGTTATTCAAGTTGGTGATCTATTTATTGTTTGCTGTAATAATGAATATAAAAAATAGGTTTGTAGGTTTTAGCTATACATTTTTTTGAATAATATTTGTCTCTAATTTGCTTAATTTTTTATAAAAACTCAACATAGTGCACAAGTTTCTAAACAATTTTAAATACTCAAAGTACCAATTACTTTATATATTTTTTTTTATCAACATTTGTAGGAGTGGAAAAAACGATATCCAATATAGTTTCAAGAAAATAAATGATGCATTTGAGAAATATTCGCCCTAAAACATTTTAACTCTCTTGCAACCTAAATCTACAAAAATGCAGAATTTAATATTTAGTTATTAGATTGAGAAATACTTCAAAGTAAAAACAAAGTCGATATCTCAATTAGCGGCTGAGAAAATTTCTATTCTATTTAACTCTTTGGGCGTGGATTTTCGAAAAATTCTTTCTTATTGTATCTCCACTCCACATTTTAAAATTTAATAGTTTTTACTGGACTTTGATTTGTCAGTCAGAACAACTCTTTTTGTATATACAGATTTGTAGGTATATACCTTGTTGATACATACAATATTAACGACATTCAGGGGTGGGGGGTATTTCAATGTATGACTAGAGAGGGGTTGTTGTGGCAAAATATACCATTCATTGTTAAATCCTGTCTTGCCTAATGTATTTTAGTCTACAACTAGGTCAATCCTAAGGCAAAAAATTCTTGAAAACTAGACATTTTTTTACTACTTATTTCGTTGGATTTTCGAGTGTATTTTGAGAAAAAATCGAGTGTTTAATTGTACACAAACTGTTTCGACCAGAAGCACAAATAAACCCCAAAAAAGTCTTTTCAGTTAAACAAGTACTTTACTTCACGATTAATTTATTTAGATAAATTAAAACTAACTCCAACGACGAATTTATTTTTGTAATTTCCAAATTAAACTTGGTCCGTAGTTCTCTTGAACTTGCAGTTTGGCACAATGACTTGGGTTAGAAATCTTCATATTTCCACAAAATGTTATCAATATAGCACGTATTCATTTAAGATTGAAATTTTACTTACAAAGTTAATAGTCCTTTTTTAACCGATAACTCTCCAACCAGGTTATAACTCCAAGAGGTTAGGGAGAGTTGCCATGGGTGCCATATCACGCTGCAGTTTGAACCAGTGAACCGTCTCGGGTTCGATCCAGGTTAATACCATTGCGTTTTTCCGTATTATCTACTCCTCACACGCGGAATTTTAATTTTATTCTTACGACAGCTGCCATCAACTTTTTGCGTAAACGAAAAATAGGGGAAAATAAAAAAACCAAAAAAATAGGGGGAACCAAAGTTTGGTTTCAAACTTTGGCTGTATTAAACCAACTTTGGTTTTAGATTTGCAGTTTTGGTGGAAATCAACAATTGTAAAATGTTAGTTTTTATGTTTTTACTTATTTTTTTTTTTTTTTAGTATATATGGTTTTAAATTAGTATATTTGTAATTGTGTATTTGGTTGTTGTACTTTTACTTTTACTTTTACTATAGTTTAGGCAGACTTAGGTATTTTGTTATATGTGGCACCCCAGTAATTGGGTTTTAACCTGTTGGGGCTGCTTTTGCAACATAATTAATTTTGTATTTTATTTGTTGTAAAAATTGTTGTTGTTGCAATAAATTTATTCTATTCTATTCTATTCTAAAATAAGCTTCGATAAATGAAGGTCTTTTTTGAGTGTTTTTATTTATTTATTTATTATTATTTTAACGCAAATACGATGAATACATTTTTATCTCAAAATTTTAACGTAAAAGGCTAACCAATATTTATTTCGACATTTTTATTTTTTTAAATTATTTTTGAAATTACCAAAAATAACAGATTTTCGTATTTTTCCTACAAACTTTGTATTAGTTCAAATTTCGTAAACTGTTACACAATTTAATAAATTTCATCATATAACGAATAATATCCGATCAAGATGAAACGCGATCAGTTATTAAAGACGGGAAGAAAGTAATCTTACAAGTCAAAATGTGGCATTTGAATTTTATTTAGCGTAGCTTTGAGTCGCTTTATCCTCGAAAGTAAACACGAAATGAGGTCAAGTTAGTGGCCTTTTCATTGTTAAAATTTAAATAAAAATAAAAAATATAGTATACCCTGCAGCATTTCTCAGGTAACAGTATAAAATCGGCAGAAATTATTTTTCAGAGTTTAATTAATTCTCTATAATTTTACATCATATCTTCGATCGAACATGTCTCCTTGGTCAAATGTTTTACGTCAAATGACTAATTTTAAAGAATAGTCCATATTTTTCATTAGTTAACTAATATAAAGTTTCCTCGACAAACAAAGCCATTTTTTACAAGTGGAGGATACACTAGTAATCGTAGCTCCCCACGATGATAGGTCAACACGGCAACTTTTTTAAACTCTCGTAGAAATCAAACTTGCACTTCTTACTCACAGTCGAGAGTTCTTGTCACTAAAGAACATAAAAAAGCTTGTCTAAAATGTGTTGAAACAATAATCAAAGCACATTTTACTATTTCTGGTTTAAATCTTACTATCATAACCGACAGCTACATATTTCCAATTTATAAATAATAAAACAACCAAAGTTTTATATTTAAAGTTGGCGTAATACGATATTTTAATTTTTGAAGTTGGCAGCCTCTCGTGACTGTACATATACTATTTAATTGCTAATTGAATGTAAACAAAGCGAGCTTTAGCTTTCTATCGCTTGGGAACGTCATTACACAAAGCATAATCACTTCCTTAACTTAACATTCACACGGAGCCAATGTTGCTCGATAAGATAGCCTCAACGTCCACATCCGATAACAATGTTTCCCAAAATGATTGTGTCATGGAGGAATCTTTTATCTTTATATAGGAGATTTAGACGAGTGGTTTATGCGAAACGCGTGTCTTTTATATGTTGGAAGAATATTGCAACAATGTTACTTCAAGCTATTGAACTTTCGCTAAAAGAAATTAACGGAGTTTGTAAATAGATTTTGAAATTAGAGTTATCCAAAACGTATTAGAGAATGCTAGGAAGAATGTACCGAAATTAATTTCTCACACCTTAACACACAACTAAATACTAATAAAGCACAGAGGTTAACAGCAAAGATGTTAGAAGATAATAATTTTAAATTCGGAAATTAAATTAAATACTCTTCAACAAATCCCATACTATATCCAAATTTCAGATTTTTTCGAAATCCTTTGAGCTGTAAGCCCCAGAACAGTTAACGAGATGAACAAACATCTTTCTTAAAAACTTTTTGGGTTCACAGCAGATTTTAAAACGTATATTTTCTCAAAAATTCAAAACCGACTTCTTAAATTCATCACAGAATTTTCTCAGTAGTACGTAAGAAGTTAATCTACCTCGGAAAACGACTTTCCATTGTTAAGAGCTGAACGTAACGTGTCCCATAAAAAATGCAAATTGGCAAATTACTCTTTGTTTAATTTGTTCATAACTAAAAATCGTAAACTTTACTTAAAATGTATATTTGTAGGTAAAACCGAGGACGATTATAACTCCACGCACGTATCACTTAATTAAAAAAGGACACTTTACAGTGATTAACAAATTCTTGCGTATGTTCACTAGAAAGAAGGTAAAAAAACTGCAATTAAAAAAAAGTTTACTCTACGACCACTTCTCAATAAATTACAATGCTTTCAATTTTTTCGAAAATGGCTAAATGTGGCCGTAAAAAATGAAACTTTTTGCACATTTGACTAACGATTTCTAGTGTAAGTATATATATATATATATATATATATATATATATATATATATATATATATATATATTCAATTTTCATGAAGATCTGAAGATTTGTACTCCATTTGTTGCATTATTAGTGAAAAAACCTTGTATCTTGAAATTCGAATTTTTTGAGGTTAAAAAGTACTCTTAATGTTACTACCCTACTATTTCGATAGTCCCATCATTTCCGAGTATTTTCTATTTTTTTTACGGCCCATATATTTAGAGATATTTAAAAAAAATAGCGTAGCGATACACTCTAAATGCATCAAAAATGCACTTTTCTAGCGAAGTTCCAGTCCAAATTTGCTAATTTTTTCGGTTTTCCACTCAGTTATATGTATAAAAGAAAAAAAAACAAATTCAACTTCCCAGGTACTATATATTCCTCTACTATATGTGTGGGTTATAAAATAAAACTAGAAGCTATTCTGATTACTAGTATCCTATGTTTATTTGACGAAAAAATTAATAAGTTGGATCTAGGCTAAATTTAAAGTGTCAGATATCATACCACCCACTCTAACTAGAACAAGGAGTGACCCACAAATATGAAAATACATTATTTGGATTTATCATTAAATTGCAGTGCCAAATCATATATTATAGTTTTTTCTATGACGAATACAACTTAATTTAACCACACAATGAGAAATTCGTAGCGTATAAGTTTTAAAAGCAGAGTTTGTGAGAAGTGAGACAAACAATTCAACATCCACTAAAAGATAGGTTGCATTTACATTGATTCTCTTTAATAGGATACGTATATAAAACCAAGGACCCATATAATGGTAATTTTTTTTTTTTTAATTTTATCGCTAACTCAGGGACCGGCATTTTTGGAGAGATACCAATATATTTTGTTCGAGTCCTTAATGTTTACAATTGAGCATAATTTGATCAAAATCGTTTGAACAGTTTTGCTTATGTTTTTGTTTTTATAACCTATCTATAAATGTTTAATTATAAAAAAAAATGAAAAAATTCCAAGAAGGTTAAAATATACTAAAATTTGATGAAATCTGATCCACGCGCTGCAGAGACAAATACAACAACAGGCAACATTCCAAAAACCTCAGTTTCACACTCACTGGATTTAAAACGATATATCTGGAAAATCTTGACTTAAATTTTTTTTTGACCAATCAGATAACTTCTTGTATACTACATGTACGTCAGAGAGTGAAAAAAACATCTCTAGCGCTAAATCACGTAAACTGCTTGATTTAAAAATATTGCAGTTTCAAATATATACAAGCTTTTGACTCGAAAGACATACTGGCAATTACCGATGTTAAAACTGTCAATATGGAATCTAAAGTCTTAAAGAAGTGAAATTAATAAAAATAAAAATAAAAATCACAATTTCTTATTTCATACGACTTCTTCCTTTTTAACTGAGCCCACGCAAAATTACTGAAAAGTTAGTTTAGGTTAGGTTAGGTTTCATATTTCAAAATTTCTGAAAAGTTAGTTTTAATAAAATTAAATTTGAAATCTTAGAAATATTCATTTAAATAAGTACCAAAGTAAGTGTCTTAAATTTCAAAATTTCTTTACTAAAACAAAATTCTTCATATTTTCTATTTTCGTTTTCATATAATATTATATATATATATATATATATATATATATATATATATATATATATATATTGTAATTTTTCAAATTTCAAATTATTTTTTCTCATCATGAGAGACCCTAACTGGATCTACACCTTTTTCACATGGTATTCCTCTCTCTCTCTCTCTTGACTAACTCTTGTTCTTTTCGGACCCTGATGTTATTAGAATAATCGGACGCTTCGGGGTTTTATTTTATGTTCTTTTCTTCTTGTTTTTTTATAAGACGATGATGACCGATAGGTTTCTACTTTTAAACAACAATAAAAATAACAAATATTGTTTCGGTTTGTTATTTTCATTGGTCTGATTAACCAGGAATTTAATTTTTCCCGGCCAATTTCGTTATTTATATTTTCCTATCACAATTTTGTCACAAATGTAAAAGTTACGTTTCAATTGGTAACACCAAAACTGCGTAATGTTTATTGTTTTTGTTTTGATCTATTAACAATCACGACATAATTTTCAACTGTCCAGTTAATACAAAAGCCCAGTTATTAGGCCTACAGGACACAGAGTAGGGTGGATAAACCTAAGGATTTCGACATACAATAACAGTATGTACGGAGTTGATTAATTTTAGTTCTGAGTTTGATTCTGTCGTGCAAAGTAGTGGGACAGAGGACGGGTGTGACAGACAGACAGACAGACAGACAAGGGAGTCTGTAGGGAGTTGCGATTAATTACTCTAGTCATTAACACGTGTTGCCCCCCCCCCTCAACTCTCCCAGTAGGATACTGACACTCGCTCTACTCTACTACCCTTATCATAAAAGGATCAATCATTTCAGTTCGATTGATTTTAGGGGATGATTTTAAAAACAGATTTACATGTTTTTTTTTATTAACTCTGATGTTCGTGTAATGAAGAATGAATTGATCATGCAACTATATGCGTTTCTTTTAGTTAATTATATTCTTTAGTAAGCAACTTTAAAATATTTAAATAAAGTTTCAAACTGAAAAGTTAAAATGCATAATTCAATATTTATAGTCATTAATTTATTACAAGTGGTTAGAATAAAAATTGGCACACAATTTTTAGCAGCGGTAGTTACAGAGATTACATGTAACAAGTCCCAAAGCATACAATAATGGGAGGCCTAAAATGTTGAATTATAGTTTTGTGGGTTCAGCTTCAGAATGCGCTAGTGTGTGAGGAGTCGAATCATGCAATACGCCGTGATGTTACCAGAATTGGGCAGTCAGATAGCATCACTGGAGATTCTAATATCAGAGCCTCAAAATAAAGATGGGGGAATCTGTAAAACAATGGTATTTTTTATAACCTAAAAAAACTCGGCTTCCTGTTTCAAAAGTGAAGACATTTGTAGTTTTAATTACCTTACTAGAACATTTTAAAAATTAATTCCAGATAGTTATAACAAAATGGCTGGTGTAGAGCAAAGAGCTAAATTAAATTCGAACTCGTTATCATTAAAGATGATGTAGAATTCGTTAAAACAAAATTAAAAAATTTAAACTAATAAAAATTAAAAAGTGTTTATTTACATACCCAGTATAGATGCAAAGTATAAGATAATCGGAAATAATTTCGACATCCATTTTTTACCTCACGTTTCAAGGCTTCAGGAAACTGAAAAAGTGATTTTCAACATATCGTCCATCCATCGTTGTTGTCGTCTGTACGCAAGTACGATAGCGACCACATAAATTTTTAAAAAAAGAACATGATATTCTGTTTAGAGGACTATAGTGTACTCGAGTAGAACTTAAGAAAAGGTGAAATAAAAATGTCAAAATGGTGGCCATTTTAAATATTTTTTGTTAATATCCTGTGTAATATTCAACTTATAACACACTAAATTAGATAACAATTAGCAAATTTCATTTCAACATGTAATGGTACCAACCCCATATCTCTACGACGACAAATAGAAAATGTAGGCCCTAATTTCGAACCCTGACTCTCCAAAAAAACGTGATATTTTTAGTTACTAGATCCGACAGCGCAGAATCACCAACACAAGCGCAGCGAGTAGCTTTTCATATATGTATAGCTTTGCCACTCGCCAAGGCGAAAACGCTGACAAACGAAACGAGTCATAACATATACTTCTAGAAAGTAATGATATTAAAATTTACGATATTCAGAAAAGTTGTGTTTTAACTAACTTATCCTATACTGAGGGAAGACATCTTGTGATCTACCAATACAATTTTACAATTCCTAGAAGACTTAAGATACTAATTAAGCATTATATTTAAAGGATCTGCTTGTACGAAGATGCTGAGTAAGTACCATGATGGCGTCCACCGACTAGTTGAATTTGGAAAAGACTCTGCAAACTGATGTAAAATTTTTCCAAAAACTATGAATACAAATGGTTTAATTGGCCTACCAGAGAGGAACTGCAAGACTGAATGTTGCAGCTAGTAAAATGTTTAACGTGTAGGTTGTAATCCTACTGTCAAAAGAAAATTATAGGTAAGACTAGAATACATTATTAATAATAGTATATAATAATACATCTAAATATTAGTCATTACTTCCTAACCTTATAATAATAATTAGCGTCCATATTTACAATTATCGACTGTATATCTTATATACAGGATAATAGAAAATGTGTGAGCGCTATTTTATTCAATAATTTCAAAATTGACAAAACGTTTTTTAAACTATACACCCAGGATTTTTTGATTTGAAACTAAAGCTATTACCAAATTTTTTGTATCATTCATATTTTTTCCAATATGGTGGCCAGCTCGTAATTATCTAATAGAAACCGCCATTTTTATGGCGATTTTACATATAACGCATTAAGTTTTACTTTTTATTTTTGGTTATTTCTCTATATCTCAACTGTTTAGGTGCTACAAGCATTTAAATGTTTTAAAATTTTAAAATTCAAGCATTTTCCAGAAACGATTTTCTTAATTTTTCAAGGTCAAATTGAGACGACATTTTAACTAGAGCTAAGAAAAAGTGTAATTACACTACTGTTATTTTTATTTGTTTTGTAGGCTGAGGAATAACAGAGTTAACGAGAGAAAATAAAAATCGTAATTTTTTGGTAATTGTGTAAAAAATCAACTGGCTTACATTAGTTCTTAAAATTATTACTAGATGTGAATAAGATATTACACCCGAAGCAAATGTATTAACAGTGTTTAATAACACAATTTGTCCTTAAATACATTAAATGTGTATATTATTAAGTAATAACAAACAGTTATTGTAAGCCAATGGATGTTCTAGATAATTACCAGAAAATTGTGATTTTTTTTCTATGGATAACTCTGTTATTCCTCAGCCTACAGAACAAATAAAATTAGCAGTAGTGTTATTACACCTTTTACACTAGCTCAAGTAAATTTCACCTCAATTTGACTTTGTAAAATAAGAAAAAACAACTTTGGAAAACGTTTGAATTTTCGAATTTTTGAAACCTGTAGCAATTGATACAAATACCCAAGAATAAAAAAGTCACTGTTCCTTTTATAAAGTCACGTACTGGCCACCATATTGTAAAAATGGAGGATAATAAAATAATTTCGTAATACTTCTAGTTTTAATTTAAAATCCTGAGGGAGGTTATCGTTTAAAGTTTTTTATACTTATCGATCAAAACAGCTGTCACACCTGTTTCAATCACCCTGTAAATCAATACCTGTAAACAAAGACTATTAAACGATGCAATAACGTATTGCTTACTCTCTGTACTGTATTGAGAGCTGAGACGAGGATAGTAAACTACATCCATAATATCGTGTATGTTTTTCACTTTATAATTAATCATCTGCAACTAAGCATGTCGTAGCGTTTCAGTGAGGACGTCATCCGATATCTTACAATACACAACGTATTCTTATTAAACAATTCCAGTAACATTGCTTCTCTCCATCAGTAGCACAGTATGGCGAGTACGGGTGTGGTGGACCATAGCTGGATCTATAACTTTTTAATCTAGAGGTTAATTCCCTCTTTTTTATTTTTCTTACTAGGACTCTGACGATAATGGAGTATTCGAAGGCTAGTGTTCTTTATTTTATGGTCTTTTCTTCCATTTTTATATACGGCTATGATGACCGAGAGGGTTTTCGCCTTTAAACAACACGGTAAACACAAAATTCATTGCTTCTCATTTTAATTTTGATTGTTTGTTTTAAAAGTGAAGGTTAGGTTAGTTTAGTTTAGGTTAGGTGAGGTTACAAATTATATGGAAGGATCGCTGAAATAATTATAATCATTCAAATTTTGTACTTTTTGGTTCATAAACAAAAAACATGAAATAAAATTGGTTAGGTTAGGTTAGGTTAGGTTAGGTTACAAACTATATGGAAGGATCGCTGAAATAGTTTTAATCATTCAAATTTTGTACTTCTTGGTTCATAAACAAAAAACATGAAATAAAATTGGTTAGGTTAGGTAAGGTAAGGTTAGGTTAGGTTAGGATAGTTTAGGTTAGGTTAGGTTAGGTTACAAATTATATGGAAGGATCGCTGAAATAATTATAATCATTCAAATTTTGTACTTTTTGGTTCATAAACAAAAAACATGAAATAAAATTGGTTAGGTTAGGTTAGGTTAGGTTACAAACTATATGGAAGGATCACTGAAATAGTTTTAATCATTCAAATTTTGTACTTCTTGATTCATAAACAAAAAACATGAAATAAAATTGGTTAGGTTATGTTAGGTTAGGTTAGGTTAGGTAAGGTAAGGTTAGGTTAGGTTAGGATAGTTTAGGTTAGGTTAGGTTAGGTTACAAACTATATGGAAGGATCGCTGAAATAATTATAATCATTCAAATTTTGTACTTTTTGATTCATAAACAAAAAACATGAAATAAAATTGGTTAGGTTAGGTTAGGTTAGGTTACAAACTATATGGAAGGATCGCTGAAATAGTTTTAATCATTCAAATTTTGTACTTCTTGGTTCATAAACAAAAAACATGAAATAAAATTGGTTAGGTTATGTTAGGTTAGGTAAGGTAAGGTTAGGTTAGGTTAGGATAGTTTAGGTTAGGTTAGGTTAGGTTACAAACTATATGTAAGGATCGCTGAAATAATTATAATCATTCAAATTTTGTACTTTTTGGTTCATAAACAAAAAACATGAAATAAAATTGGTTAGGTTAGGTTAGGTTAGGTTAAGTTAGGTTAGTTTAGGTTAGGTTAGGTTAGGTTAGGTTACAAACTATATGGAAGGATCGCTGAAATAATTATAATCATTCAAATTTTGTACTTCTTGGTTCATAAACAAAAAACATGAAATAAAATTGGTTTACTAACACAAGCTTTCCTTATTAGTCAATAAGGAAGCGAGAAATATTCAGTTTATTATCCTTCCATTCGACGAAATGGATTATTCTAGTTACATTTCAACATGCAATTTAATGTCATATTTGCTAGTAATAGGAAGTGATTAGACAATCACTTAGCGTAATATTGGGTAAGTTATCCTAGATTGTTCAGTCTATTTTGAGTTATTTTATTACAGTACAACTAGTGTTTCGTTACACAGATGTATTGTATTCACAAGTAGTGATTCTTCCATAAAGAATGAAGATCACCCTACACTTTAACAAGTTTATAGAGTCATCATAGTACTTACCCACCTCATCATAGAATGTAATACAAGCAAATCCTCTAAAATGTAAAAATACAAAAGTTGATTTCTTGTGCCTTGTAGTAAATGTTTAATTGTACTGTAGTTCTAAGCTTCTTTTTTATAGGACAATTTTACTGTATAATATTGAATTAACTGTTCCATAATTTCCTTCGCTTACTAGGTATTATCCAGGGTGTCTATTTTAATTGTGCCACAATTGGGATCTCTAAAAGTATAAGATTAATAGAAAACTTCAAATGGGTAACCATACCTACTTTTTCATTTTACCTCCATTTTTCAAAATGCTAACCAACTTTAAAATTGTTTATAGAAAATCCCAATTCTTGTAGTTTCAGAGATCCCATGGTAAACCAGTTAAAAAGGACACTCGGTGTATTAACAGAAAGATTTCATAAGCAGCATAAACTTCATTTCTTGGGATTAGTATCTAGTAGCCATTGGAATTTATTTTGGGTTCACTAAAATATTGTAATTCATCATTCATGAATCTAACTTTATTATTAGTAATTTTTAAATTTCATAGAATTACTACTCGAAATATTCATAGCCAATTTCGAATTCTGAGTAATACGAGTATATCGTGTTAGAATTCTGAGTAATATATCGTGCTAGAATTCTGAGTAATACGAGTATATCGTGTTAGAATTCTGATTAATATATCTGCTAGAATTCTGAGTAATATATCGTGTTAGAATTTTGAGTATTATATCATGCTAGAATTCTGAGTATTATATTGTGCTAGAATCTTGAGTATTATATCGTGCTAGAATTCTGAGTAATACGAGTATATCGTGTTAGAATTCTGAGTAATATATCTGCTAGAATTCTGAGTAATATATCGTGTTAGAATTTTGAGTAATATATCGTACTAGAATTCTGAGTATTATATTGTGCTAGAATCTTGAGTATTATATCATGCTAGAATTCTGAGTAACGCGAGTATCTGCTAGAATTCTGAGTAATATATCGTGTTAGAATTCTGAGTAATATATCTGCTAGAATTCTGAGTATTATATTGTGTTAGAAATCTGAGTAAATATATCGTGCTAGAATTCTGAGTATTATATAGTGTTAGAAATCTGAGTAAATATATCGTGCTAGAATTCTGAGTATTATATTGTGTTAGAAATCTGAGTAAATATATCGTGCTAGAATTTTGAGTATTATATTATAGTGTTAGAAATCTGAGTAAATATATCGTGCTAGAATTCTGAGTATTATATTGTGTTAGAAATCTGAGTAAATATATCGTGCTAGAATTCTGATTATTAAATTGTGTTAGAAATCTGAGTAAATATATCGTGCTAGAATTCTGAGTATTATATTGTGTTAGAAATCTGAGTAAATATATCGTGCTAGAATTCTGAGTATTATATTGTGTTAGAAATCTGAGTAAATATATCGTGCTAGAATTCTGAGTATTATATTGTGTTAGAAATCTGAGTAAATATATCGTGCTAGAATTCTGAGTATTATATCGTGCTATAATTCTAAGAATAGCCTATATCGTGCTAGAATTCTGCTATTCACATTACTTAAAATATAAAGGTCAATATTCCCTAACAATAAAGAATCAAACCTTTTGCTTAGGGTTATTTTTGAAAATTTTCATAGTTTTATTTTTTATATTTCGATTCATTACAAAGTAAAAAATTTAACCACAAGCCACAAAATTGATTGACATTGGTCTAACTGTTTGTTTAAATAGTATAGCACTTACAACAGGGATATATCATTAAAATTAAACCGTTTAGTCCGAGAGGCCCTAGCTGGACTTACACCTTTTTTCCATAAAAAAAATAAATAAATAAATTTTTTTTTAAATGTGAAACTTATTAAATTTAGCGTTTTGATTATAAATAATAATGTTTCATTTGTTTTATAATTTTAATCATGAAATGGTAACGATTTCTCTCTTTCATCTTATTAGGTTCAGGTCTCTCTCGAACAACTCTTGTTTTCTTCCGACCCTGAATCTATTAGTGTCGAGGGCTATTGTGTCCTTATTTTATGGTCTTTCCTTATAAGTCAATGATGACAGAAGAATATTTTCGCTTTTAATCACTTTAAAAACAATGATCTTTTACCAAAATAAAAATTGAACTTTTCACTAATTACAAAACATCGTCTGTATTAAAGTATAACTTATAATATAAGGTGAAGACAGAGAACATTATACATTTATATTAAAACAATGGAAAACTTTATATAATGTATCTAAAAATAGACAAACCAAAGAACGGAAATGTAGATGAAGCGATATAAGGCTTAACCACAGCACAGAAAGTATACTTTGCTTTATTAGATGTTTTGAAACAAGTAGTTCGTAGATAGACTAAACAAATCATGCTATCAAATATAAATTTTATATTAATCGCAGATTTGTTAAAAATAGACCATTTCTGTAATAATATTTGGACGTTAGTAGAAATAATAAAAATGGACTGTTTTCCAAAAAAGAGGAGATAAATATTCTTTTATAAGTTACTTTATAAAAAGACTTAAAAATTTCATAAATAATATCGTACTGGTTATTAATTTTTTTTTTTTTCAAAACGTTCGTCCTTAAGTTATAAATGTGTTTTCTGTCATTTGCTAATTTTTAGTTACAAGATAAATTTTAGTGTCAATGACAAAGTGTTTCAAAATAAATGTGTGATAGAAGTTACTACTGGTGTTCGCACGAAATAAAAATCCAAGCAAACAAAAATATTAGTCACTAGTTCTAAGAATATTCCGAGTCAAAAAAACAAAAAGAACCTGGCATTGTGCATAAAAAGGAATAAAACTGATTACAATCTCCAACTATTGCAAAACTATTTTTTTAATTGTTGATCCGCCATTTTGAGCTTTACAGAAATGCACGTAATAAAAAGTTACAGTTCTTTGTTTGTAATTAATAAGTTAATTTAAAAACGATAAAATGATACGAATTTTGATAGAGCGTCAATATTTTTGTGGATTCTTAGTGACACTTATAGTCGAAAGCAACGTTAAGAAAATTTCTTATCAAGCGCTTTAAAAATTGTCTGTAATAATAAATTCTAACTACCGGTACACTGCATAATTTACTATCGTTTGAAAATATTCTTTGTAAAATCGAATATTCGTGAAAAAACACACATTAAAAAAAAATCCATTTCAATGCATACAAATGAAACCTTGTTTATTTAAATTTATTCATACGCCCTTTTTATAATTTTTTTTACAAAATGGGGATCATCAGTTTTTTAAAAAAAATTTCAAATAGTTGGAATTTATACGAATCATTCAAAATAGTCAGTGGCAACACATGTAATGAAAAAAAATTAAAAAACAAACTGTAGGTTCTTTTAACGCTTAAAATGATTAGACTACTTAATCATGACTCCCTTTCAATTTCTGATCGATAACATACAACTCAGAATTTTCCCCGTGTGTTGGTTTAATTCCTGAGGGCCAACCTTTAAGCAAGACTTTACCTTTAGCCCTTATACCTTATGTTTTGTATGCACCAAATTACAACCACTGTTTTGAACGTCGAAAATAATTGAATAAAATATCGCACGTTACAGCTGTGTACACTGTCAGTTACTGAAGAGAAAAGAATGAATCATTACCCAGCCATAACCGGAAACATTTGGCCACGGGCTTGGTTGGGTTTGCGTGTAGGCCTACTCTACTACTGCCCTAATAATAACATAATTGCTTCTTATTTAACCCTCATTATAATATTATACTATATTTTTGTTCCTTTTGTTGGAGTTGAAAGTTTTGAATAGCATAGAAAAACACATTTAAACACCAGACAACGCGCCACTTCCCATATTGCAGACGAGGCATTAAAGTCTAATAACCTACAGGAAGAATGTAGCATATTCGTTGGGGTTGAAAAAAACTTTTTTTTGAGTTGGAGAAAATATATCAACCAACGAATATAATAGTTTTGAAGATTCCCGAAAAATGCGAGAAGGTATTAGTAATCTGCTTCTGACGCGACGCTCGTGAAGTGCTAAGGCATGTTTGACGATTTTTCAGTTGGTTATTGTGTGGTTAGCATATCGAGTTCCCTTCACCTTAATTCTAGTCTTCACAATTCGTTCCCCACTTTTCAGTAGAGCAACACAGCAACTTTTTGACTTCCAGAAACACTGCTAGCCACGAAATCAACCGGAGCTAGGATAGAAATTTAAAAAAGATTCAAGAGAATTGGAGGACTTTGAAGACTTAGAAAACTTGTCCTATAGAATGTATTAAATTGTAAGTAACGTTTTTTTAAAATAATTTCTTACTTGAAACTCATTTCCTGACAAACTAATTTTGTTACTTTCGGTAATTTAAAAAAATTTCTTTTCATTATCAAACTTTAACAGAGGGATTTCTTGAAATTAGGAATAATTTTTCCAAAATCCTCTGTTGAATTATGAAGGAAGATGTGATTTAAAAGTGTATACATATAAATATTGTAGGAAATAGAACCAAATCGTTACTTACTCAGTCGAGTAAATACTTTCTATATAAATATATAATTAAAAAGTAAAATATACATGTTGAAATAATTGTCGTTATATTTCGATCACAAAATATATCTTTTTCAACTATAAAAGATACATAAAATGACACAATAATTGTTCTATTTTAAATATTAACTTGGAAAAATGTGTTTAAAGTTTGAAATTTAAAATGGGAAAGATAGGACCATCTGACTCTAAATATTCATCGTATTTTCAACAACAGTATTACTTGATATAGCCTATTAATGAGGTCGATTAGTAATTCTGCTCTGAAATGTTGAGTAGCGAGCAAATGGGTTTCTATTCTGGCTATTCAGCTTCTAATTGGAAAACAACCGCTGTTGTAACAAAAACCACCCCCATAGTAGGGAAATGAACATTTCATCAGAGTTCAGGGCAATATGAGGGTAAAGATTTTTAATGTAGGATAACTTTATGATTGTGAATTATTTCACTTACGAGAAAAGATAATTAATGTGAGACTGATTCTCTAATAACGAGGAAACTTGAATTTTTCGGGTATAGTGACAGTAATGAAGAGCGCATGTGCAAAATATATAATATCAACATTTATAGTGTATTTATAATTTTACTTGCTTACGAAACAATTAAAAAATTTCTAAACTAAACAAAAATTTAATTAAAATATTTAAGATAATTTGTCTGTAAAAATAGACCACGCAATATCTTGTGAAACGGCTCAGCCGAATTAAAAAAAAAAAAAAAAAAAAAGGGAATTTCTCTACAAAAAGTACCTAGGAGATGAGCAAGAGCGAAGCCGTTATAATTCAAATTTTACAAAAATTGGACCGCTGTCCAAAAATTAATACGAATTTTATAGATTTAGATACAATTGAATATATAGTAATAAAATTTGATTTGGAAGTGAATTGTCCAATAGAAACTATTGTGCCAAATAATTGACTTGTAAGATATTCATTTATCGCCTTCCCACGCAAAACGGGTGAACATCTGTGACTTTTATTTTTTGTTATTTCTTAAATTTAAATTTACATTCGGATTTAATTTAAATGAAATCAGTCCAGTTATTTTGAAAATTTTCTTTTAGATATTAGGAAAATCTTAATTATTAACAACATCATTGATCTGGAAAAAGGTCAAAATCATATCTGAGAAATGACTTTTTTAAATGTTCAGGAAATAACTAGTTTGTAAAGTTTAGATACTTTATGGTAGGTTAAAATTGGAATAACATCGACATTTCAACTGAAAACGATTAATCGATTTATATACGAATGAACGAACCGATTTTCACTAAAACTAATTTGAAACTGAAAGGAATAGAAGAAATCATGGTTTCATAAATTTAAACTGCAGTTTACTCTAACGTTTGGTTTGACACATTGGTTAGAAGCTTCATAATTTTCAACAATTCTATTTAAATCGCTTTTTTATTCTTTGTGTGTTTACTTAATATTAAAATCTGTTTCCCTCCCTCTTTTTCCTCACGCCCGTGTTCATTTTGGGGGAGGTGTAACTAATATTTTGATTTGGGTGTTCGTTTAAAATATATTCAGTCAATTTTTAAAAAATATATAAATTTTGTTTTTAATGGCTACTACTCAACATTTTTAACTATCGTAACATTATAAAACAGCTTTGATATAAGTCTAAAATATGCTCAGGTAGTAATTATTAACAAAACTTCTAAATTCGTTTGCTTCGCCGCACTGCACAGTCCCCATAGACATAATTCAAAAATTTCTTATCTGTCTCTCTCACTCTCTCTCCTACAATGCCAAATATAGTTTTGCATTCTAAAAATCCACTGAGTTCAGTTGAAGCAAGTTGGCTCAGTTAGTATCATCATTTAAGTAGCCACCATGTTAGTGTCTGTAATTTACACCATTATAAATGTTTGAAACGTTAAATTTAGTGTAATTCCGTTATAAAATTTGAGTAATAGAATCCGTTAATTAAAAACGCATAAAAAGATCGATTTCATGAAATTGAAAAAGAACAAAGCTCGGCGCCTCTAGTTCTAAGGTTTAAGTACGCCAGAAAGTTCTTAAATTCAGGTAACCATGAGATTAATTGTACTAGCTTTGTTTACAATTTGAGAACCTAAATAATTTTCAGTTTATAATTGTTTTAATTAATTTTTATAAAACTAGTAACAGAATTCAAATATACTATGTGATCTTGAACTTTTATCTAAATCTGTTTAGATCTGTTTTATTCTGAATTTTCATATCTTGAATCTTTCAAAAATCTAATTTTAATATTTCCTTTCTTGAACATTTAATCAATGTACGTTTCTTTTCAAAATTTACTTAAAAACAAAAGAAATTAAGTTTTACAGGTTAATTAAAATTGTAAATTTTGAAAAATAGTGTTCATTTTATTCGCTGAATGCAGTAATTTTGTGAATCAGAGCTTTTAAGTTTGTCTTATGATAGTTATTTTTACTTTCTAACAGATTATACTGATTCCATAATTAACACTTCAAATAAAAATGAAAACGAAAAGAAACAAATAAAGTCTAACTACTGCGTATCTTCAGAACTAGTAGCTATTTCGATATTTTATTACATCTAATATAAATACATAACTAAAATTAATGTTTGTTTATATATTTCTCTCTTAAAACAAAATTAAGAAACAATGTATTAAATTAATATGCTTGAATTAAATATTTTTATCTATTATAGGATGGTGCAGCTAGCTAACTTTTTGCCCACAGTCCGAAGGGACTATTTTCAAAAATCAATTTTTTACATTTGTCTTTACAATATTAATTGACATCTAAAAAATTAAAGATTACAAAAAAGAAATATATATATATAGTATTTTTATTAAGATTGACAAAATAAATTATTGTAAAAATAATAGTTTTCTTATTGTTATACGTTTTCTAAAAGGTGCAGATACAAATTTTCCATTAAATAGGCAAGCTTGGAAAACCTTCATAAATAATTAACTCACATATAAAATAAATATATTAATTATAATGTATATTACATTTGACGTATGCAGTCCTTTTCATGGGCCCTCTTATCGCGATGGGTGGAACAGAAAAACTTTACTTTTAATTTAAATATTTTTCTAAACAAAACAAAACACAAATTTTTGTGTATGAAAAATTATCTATACCATCCTATCTTCCATTAGAAATTAATGAAGGGGGAATTTTGTGATAAAGAAAATTTAATTTTTCTTCTCACGTATTATTTGGTACATATTTGGGGTAAATGGCAACAATTTATATTTTCAGTTAGTATTCAGTGTCTGTGAGAAAATTACTAGAATGTTTTTGCATATTTCAAAATACAAATATTATTACTCTACGTCACATTTGGTTTGATTTTGAACGGTTTAAAAACAAAGTCATTCATTCCCAACGAATACGCTCGGTTGCTCAGCGGGGTCACACCAACAAGGTATTGAGGTTAAAATATTTTACTTCAGGTCGAGGCGAGTTTTGATTGGAGCTTTCGTCAGACGCGAACCTCTTCTGTCTTCATCTTCATTCTCATCTTCATCTTCATCGGCAAAGTGAACACAATTATAGTCAGTTTAAGGAATTTAACTGCAATTATGAACGCTAGAATGCTCTTCTTAATGGTGCTATTGCATAGCATAGACATTGAATGTAACTTGACCCAGTAACATATCGTTGGAATATAGTCTGTTTACCTTTCTATTTTGAATTGCTTGGAAAAGAAAAAGTATAATCATGACAACAAAAAATACAAAATTTGTGCTCTAGATATATTTTAAAAAAAAGATAGATAAATGAATAAATTTTATCAGCGAACTCAAGGGTATACCAAACGATATTGAATTATTACATTCAAAACTCAAGGACATTTTGTACTTTAAATACACTGTCCATATTATTTATTATTTGAAATTCTTTTATAGCGAGATTTTTCGTAATTGTGAAACAAGTAGGCGGGGGCCATCATACTACTTCCCCAGCCGTATAGTACAATATATTACAAACCTATAAATTGTTTCAAGCCTTATAGAAAATATTGAATTATATTGATATATCAAGAGGTCTATCCAGAAGTGTATGGTTGATTAAATATGTTGATACACAGGATTTCTGAACCTCGTATTTGTGTATATCACTAGTTTCTTGACGTCTGATTACTAGTCTGTTTGATTACTCGCGTTGCTCGGGCTGTGGTGGGCCTCGAAGCTGTACATATGTGAAGGTCCCTCAACTCGCTACTCTCGTGTCAGTTACTGGACCATGCAGAACTCATAACCACTATAGTAAATATACGAAGCACTAGTATTTTATATTCTAAATATTAGAGTTCTTCTTAAAATCGTCGAAGTGTGAATTTAAATTAAAAAAATAGTATTAATATTGTAGGTTTTTTGAAATAAAATATTTATGATAGTCGGACAAATGAAGCGGTTCACGTAATCTAAAAAGACAATGGTTTATGTTTAAACAAATACATATAGTGTTCCGCAAAGACGAAAATATAATAACTAGGGCTTCTTAACCTCTAATTAAGTTTAATTCAATTTATCTTAACCAAATGAATGAAATACAATTTACCATAGAAAAAAACACTTTATTTGTGCAGTACAAAACAAGACTATGTTTAACTTTCAGTCAAGTCATCGTCTTCAGTTGTTTCATGTAAACACAAACCTTACTAACAGTCCAAGTCATTGTAACGTCATCTTATATATATATATATATATATATATATATATATATATATATATATATATATATGTGTGTGTGTGTTTTCATTCATTTGGTTATTGACCACAAGTATAGCTCATTACAGTTGATCAATATACCTTACAGTACTAAAATGTACCCCTGAGGAAGTAGTAACAATTTCTCCAAAATTGGAATTAAAATATTTAAAAGGTAATATTTTAAAATTCGGCGAACAATTAAAATTCAATTCATTTTCATTACTTATTGGTTCTTTAGTTCGGTTATTTTCAAATTTGTATTTCTTTCGTTGTACAAAGGGTTTTTTTTTGCCCGAGGAGAAAGTGAATTTGAGAGTATAATATTGCTTCCTACTGTACGAAAAAATTATAGTATATTCAAAAACACATAAATTGGGCAGAACTCTTAGTTTTTGTAAGAGTAGTTATTTTTGAGAAAATGATGGATGTTCAACGAAGTGTGTTTTGTATAAATGTTGCATTGACAGGTAACAAGATATTATATAATTCGATATAAAAACCTAAAAATAAAAACTTTTTTATTATTTTCCAAAATTCATCTTAGAAAAATATAGTTGATAATGTTAATAAGATTAAATAATTCCCTCCCCCAACCATGTCAGTGGTTTCCTTAATAAAAACTGCACTTTATAACCTCATTTACTCAAAATCAAAAATTTTACCAAATTCAACTACATTAAACAAGTCTTGTCAATTGGGAAATTAATATTTTAATTTATTTATTAATTATATTTATTTTAATTTTTTATCGTGAATAAAGAAAGTTACACCCCGAAGTTAAGTCACCTATTGTGTATACTATACTTTTATTAAGTAACCAATATTTAGGCGATAATAACTAACGGAACAAAATTTTAATTTTCTATCTTAACAAATTTACAAAATTTTAGTAATACTCCAATATTGAGAGTCTGTAGTTTCACTGAAGTCCATTTTGTTCTAACATAAATTTGGTTAAATTTTACACAAAGGAATCGTCAATTAATTTTGTTCGTCCTTTTCTATGACATCCTGTAGATTTTAGTAACGAACGAACTGTTGACGGTCGCTTTAGAAGAAGTTACAATAATCGGGTTTTAATTGATACATTTTTCTTATCGTCTAACCTAACCTAACCTAACCGAACATAATTGCTTTACATTATATATCAACTTCCATGCATTTACGTATACAACAATCCTTACACAATTAATCAAATTATACCACAAGAAATAACAATCAAACTTACTGGTCTTCGATCTAGGTTCTCTTGGTCCGTCGACGGTGACTTTGATGGCCTTTGTGTAGGTTGCTATCTGAGGAGGGCAGGATGAAACGGTTATGGTAATGCTGAAGCTCTTCCCTAAAATTTAAAGAAAATATACACAAATTAAAAATGAGTTTTTATTTTAAAATTTAAAATATAAACAATGTACTGTAAAGTAGATTACGTAATTGTGGGATAAATTAAACACCTCCAACCCTTAGTCTGAGGGACAGACAATGCGTTCTGAGCTATTATTAAAAATTAACTTCAAATATTGAAAACAAAATTAAAACGAGTACATTAAAATTGAATCCTTCTCCTTCCCCACAAAAATAACTTATGCGAAGGACTTATATTGACTAAAGGATTCATTTTTAAATAATTATGAAAGAGTGCCCTTAAAGATTTTAGATAGTAATATTTGGATTCTACGAGTCGTAATTTTTATTACAAGAAGAAAAAAACACTCAATGGTATTATTTAGAACTGTTTCCTAAAATGATTGGTGTATTTAGTTGAGTTGCAAATATTATCTAGATGTATTACACTCTCATTAAATTTAACTCCTTTTTCTGTTCTGTCTTTTTTTCTTTAACTTTTACCACACGATATTTTTTCAACTTTAACTTTTACCGCACAATATCTTTTCAACTTTAACTTTTACCACACGATATTTTTACCAAATTTAACTTTTACCACGCGGTATTTTTCAAATTTTAACTTTTACCACACAATATTTTTTCAACTTTAACTTTTACCACGCGGTATTTTTCAAACTTTAACTTTTACCACACGACATTTTTTCCAACTTTAACTTTTACCACACGATATTTTACCAAATTTAACTTTTACCACACGGTATTTTTCAAACTTAAACTTTTACCACACGACATTTTTTCCAACTTTAACTTTTACCACACGGTATTTTTCCAACTTTAACTTTTACCACACGATATTTTTTTCAAGTTTAACTTTACGCCTAAAATTACTGGACTATAAGGTATGTGTACTTAATCTGTATATTCATGCAAACACATATTCATACAAATCTAAAAACCCGTTTAAATAGCTTGTTGCGTTCTTTAAGAAACTTCTATAATCTAACACCGTAATGTTCAAGTGAAAGGGGAAAACATCAGAGAAAGAAAAGAAAACGTAGATCTGCGGTTACTAAAGTTTAGAAAAAGTAAGTGAAACTAACTTCAAGAATCCCCATTTCGCCAAGGAGTCTCATAGCAGTATGTTTCAATCATAAAAACATACGGAGACATTTTTAAAACAAAAATTGATTATAATTATCAAACAAGATAAATCCAATGAAAACATAATGATGGAACTTACACCTTAAATACTTTCATACAATCTTCTAGTCTAACATAATTTTTTATTATCTTTCAGCTCAAAATACAGTTTTTTTCTAATCCTAAAAGTCAGACTACATATATCTGAATTTGACTTTGTAAAATAAGAAAATCATGTCTGGTAATAGCTTGAATTTGCGAATTTTCAAAACATTTAAGTGCCTATATGTAGTTCCTAAACTGTTGGCGAACTCGAAAAGTATTCAAAAGTCTTAAAATAATGAGTTTTATCCAAAATCGCAAAACAAAAATAGGGGCTCCCGTAAGAAAATTTAGAGGTAACATATTACGCGTCATATTGGAAAAATGGTGGATGTTATGAAAATTTTGGTAAAACTTTTAATTTAATTTGAAGAATCCTGGAGGATTACTTTTTAAAGAACACAACTGATTCGATCACTCTATATAATCAAATTTATTTAAAACTCTCCAGTACAAGGAAAATAATAAAACATCAATTAGTGCTATTAAGTATTTTGAGAATGGAGTATATCCGAAACACGTCAACAAAAGTGAAATTAACGAAGCTGGAAAAGGCGGAACAATGTTCTCATTTTAATAATAATAAAATAACCTTCTTAATAATTAATTGTTTAATTTTGTGTAATGTTCAAATTGTTTTACTTCTCCATTCACACATTTTTCTAAGCTTTCTGCAATACTACTTTAAAAAGTGTTAATAAAGTCAAATATATTGTTTCTTTATTTAATTTACTTGTCTTTTTATTTTATTTTATTTGGGAAAAGTTAAAGGTTTAAGAAAATATTTGGTATTAACGAATTTTAAAGTCCGCCATTTTGAAAACCTAAACAATAACGTACAGATTTTTTGTATATTGGTAAAACGTTAAATAAAAATCCGAACTCAATACCTATTCTATTTTCGAAGTTAAAAATGCTTTTAAAAAAACACAACCGACAGAACTTTTTGATTTATTATTACGTAAGAAATCCACTCCCAAATGTTTTCATTGTGTTTTGAGGACACCCTGTATATTACGACTAAGAACTACAACTCAGTCTGAGCTAAATTAATATAAAAACGAAATCTCAGCATTTTTTAAAATCATACCCGTAGGGATATTTTTCAATAAGATTCCAATTTTCTAATATTTTATTACCGACCTTATTAAATAAAAATAGTACAACCTCCACATTTTTTTTAATCACTTAATGTGTTGGGTTCCGTCAAGTGGCAACGCAACTTAAATTATATTAGGAACAGATGCCAGTCGACGTAAGAAGTCTTAAGTCTTCACAATTTATGTTTCGCATTCTAAAAACGGCAGCGGAATCGGTGGCCACAGAAGCTCTACAACTGAATTGAAAGCTAGACACACTCAAACACTTTGTGTTACATTATAGACACATATATTAACAATTTACAATGATAGTTACAAATCTGAACAGAAGTAGACTTATATAAACACTTAACATAGGCTAAACCAACTTTATTCCAAAACCACGAAATTTGTTCCTTTTGTTTTTGTTCCTTTCCTTTATTTCGAATGTTGTATTTTGTGGTCATTTTTTTTTAATTGTAACATTTATTATTGTTTATGTTTGTTTTGTTGTGTGGTTTTTGTGACAAAGAAAATACAAGAGGAACAAAGTTCGTGGTTTTGTAAAATAAGATGAGTATAACCTATAAGTTGTTTAAGTTTATGATTTTACAAACACCTACAATTTGACGTCCTTTAGATCTAAAACACATTATTTCAAGTTTTTATGTTGGTATTATTTTCACATCAATTTATGTTAAACTTAGGTGCATCATAAATACCAGATAGCTTATAGCTTTTTATTAAAGAATAGTTTACTTCTTATAATAATACAAATTTCTTTAGTACTTGTGCTTTGAAAAAGATCAATTCAAACATAATATTTAGGTTTCGTCTATTTGGATTAACAACATAAATATGTACCGTTGCCGTGGCAACGTGAAACACCTACAAAATGATGTTTTGATTAACACGACTAAAAACAAAATTTCAACAATAATTTCAATACTACTCATATAAGGACACAGTTATAAAACTACACACAATGTTTGTGATACTAAGAACAGATTTGTATAAACATTTTATACAGAGTGCATCACAAAGATATGCAGAAACGTTCAGAGCTCATTCTAGATTTAAAAATGAAGTAAAAATGTCAAATAATATCAGGTTCGAAACGTTAGTTGTCTGAAGATGTTTAATTGCGAAACAGCCGTCACAATGTATGCTAATTTGTGAAATTTTACAAATGAGTTATTATTTACCTGTACCATATTTCAACCTCTCCCCTCCCTTTTAAGGAAATGATAACTTGATTTTCGCCTTTTTATAAATATTTTCTGAATTTCTTTGTTTCCACATATAATTGCTATACTTTACTGCTTTGTTTAATTCTACAGAAACAAAAAATCCTGTAAACAAAAACAATTTATGAAACAATATCTAACCGACCTAGAATAAAAATAATAAAATCGTTGTATTTTTTGTTAAAAAACCAAAATATCTAGTATTTGTAGTTTTTTTAATTAACATTTTTCGAAACATTTGTAATGAAATATTTCAAATTGTCGCCATTTTGAAACAGTTTCGTAAAACGGGAAATTTATACTAGAGCACGTTTAGCAAATATTATTTAAATTCCATATTTAAATCCATTCTATTAGTACGGGAACTGACAGACAGACACCAAAGAACCATTTCCGGACATGTGTTTTTTCCGAACTTCCTGTTTGTTAGATCACCTGAATGATCTATGAGATTAAATATATAGGTTGTTGTAAAACAAACTTTTTAACAGCCATTTAGAATATAAAACTAACTTTTTATGAACAATAATTTGTTATAATTTTATTTCTAAAATAAGTAAGGGTTGTTTTCTAGATAAAAATTTGTTATCCAAGCAGGTATAATAGTTTCTATCGTTAAAAATATCGTTTACCATTAGATAAATTTTCATTCGTCAATTTGAAATCAAAATTTCATTACCTGTAAAAACATTTTATTTATAACAAAAATGTAAATCAAGTTTCCGATTTAAAATGTTATATATCTATAATGGTTATAGAGGTAGCAATAGTAGAGCATTAAAAAATCTTCGCAAGACAAAATCATTGTTGAAAAATTATATAATTTTCATTTTTTATGTAATTTTCCGTAGATCTTCTGGTAGAACTTGTTTGCATCAAGTAATCATTTTGGGTGAAATAGTGTTTCTTAATATTCGGAGGGGGGGGTTATAATTTACATGTGTCAAGTAAAATATAAGCAGCTCTCGGGCGTATTGTCGAAATCGTTAGATCTTTGACCTTCTTGAGTCACGCCCACGATTTGACTATTTTAATTTTAATGAAATAGTAAATCTACATATCTAAAACACCGACTTCCAGTTCCAAGAACAGAAAAGTAACAATCTTGACCTTGTGAACTGTTAGTTGCGTCCTTTGCTAATCTCTTAACGGAGTCGTAAAACTGTCCGTCGGACGAGCGGACCTCACAAGATTTAAAAGTATCCCTGAACTAGTTCACACGATGGACTAGATAACGTACTCTATGCTTTCTGCGTATTTCCATCTGTAGGGAATTTTTGAGGGAATAATAATACACAATTGTGAAATACTATCGGTATAATTGTATAAAAAGGTTGGAAAATGTATGATTTTATCGTTATAATCAATACTAAAACGTGAGGTACTTATCCGTTGGCAGAAAATTAAATGAAAAAAAAAAAATGACGTAAGTTGCAAGTTTCAATTGTCATCGACGGGTTTTTAATCTGAAAACATCATTATTATAGTAAATATCGATACCGGTTCTGAGAATCGATCCTATATTTGATAGATATATTCAAAAATTAGAAAGAAGTCTAAGAACTGTTTATTTCCATATGTAGAGAATTTTTGAGGGAATAATAATTCACAATGTGAAGTACTATTGGTATAATTATTGTATAAATAGGTTGGAAAATTATGATTTTTTTTTAATAATCAATACTAAAACGAGATTAAAACGTGAGGTACGTATCCGTTGGCAGAAAATTAAATGAAAAGAATAACGTAAGTTGCAAGTTTAAATTTAACATCAACGGGTTTTTAATCTGGATTAACCTGCAAACATTATTGTAATAATAGATATTGATACCGGTTCTGAGAATCGATTCTTTATTCTATAGATATATAATCAATAAATTGATCTAATAAACATTATGTGAGCACTACCTAGCGCTCGACGTCCAACGCAGCAATATTCAAATCCATCATTTGTTTATTTTAAAACTAATACGCGAAGTTTCGAATGTATAAATCAACTCTCGTTATCAAGCGTTAAACTTAGAGTGTAAAAGAGAAAACAACAACATAGCCTAGGGCCAAGTAAGAAACTATAACCAACAACTGACGCCTACACTACACAAAGGACGGCACTAGGTTCAACGTTTGATGACGAGAGTTGATTATACTCTCGAAACGTCGTGTATTAGTTTTTACAAACAAAAGATTTTGAAAAGAAGAAGGAAATTTTACATAAAATCGTTCATAGTAATTTTTTTTTTTTACTAATATTTAAAAAAGAAAATAAATTTAATTTTTGTTTATACAGAATTCACAATATTATTCATACACGTAGAGTATGAACACTCTCTAATTATTATTCCCTCTTTATTACGTGGTTTTAACTTAAATATGTATTAAATAATATAAAATGAATCATTACATATAATAATTATTATTTGTATTACATTTATTGAAAGTTTAAAATATATATATATATATATATATATATATATAGGCTATATATATTATTATTATTTTTATTATTAATTATTAAACCTGACAGTTTTCACTTCTGTCTAACGTCTCGCGACAGTAACATTTTTTGTAGCTATACGACACTCGAAAGTAATTCGTAAACATTGAAACAACTAAAAGTAGAGTGATTGAAGAAGTTATTATTAGCTAAAACCGTTGCTCGTTCACACGATTATATTTAAAAATTTGGAGCGTGCTCTTCCCCAAACTGAATAAACATCTTTTTCATGTAGTCTTGGGTTAGATCCTTATCTTTCGTCTTTCCTATCACATCTTTTTGACCAAATCTCGTTCTTTTCCAACCCTCACGCTATTAGAGTATTCTAAGGCTAGGATCTTTTTATTTTATGTTATTTTCTTCCTTTTTTTATTTTATAGCTCGGTGAGGTTTTTCGTCTTTAAAAAACAAGAAAAAAATTAATGAATATTAACCATTAACGGCGACTTAGAAATCGAATATTTCAAAATCCGTCCAAACGATTTCAATCAAATTTTGTTAAAACGTGAAGGTTTTCAAGTAATGTCATAAAACTTATATGTAAAACATAATCGGAGGTAAATTACGAAATCATAAAATGAGTCGCATGTCGATTAGTTTTAACTTGAGTCTGTTTCCAAAGTACTCACGAGCTGGAATTTATTTTTCATATACGATTTTTAATTAATTTCGTTCATAAATCTTCACAATTCATCGAAAACTGTTGTATCGATTGTGAGATATACGTACTTCTTTGACGACGTTCTATTTGCACTTTTTGGCCGATGAATCCCGATCTGGTGTCTATAGAACGATGAATAAATTTTGTTCGATATCTTTGGGGCTAAATTTAAGCACAATTTGATCGAAATCATTATAGCCGATTATGAAGACGGGGAAATTGGATTATAAATCACACTATTTAATACTTTATTTTAGTTTTGAAATCACGCAATAGGTCTTTTTAAAACGAAACATAAAAAAACTTGTACATACCGTTCAGCCTAGTTACAAAAACGTTTTCCTAAATTTCGCAATTAATACAACGAAGCTTTACAATGAGTGCGGAGATTACAAATACCTTTGTACACAAGTGTGGTTGATCAACGAAACATAGCTCCCCTATGTCATCCACTACCTAACTTCCCCCCACTCCCTACCTGCGCCAAAACCACTTCATGTCTAACAGGACCAACGCTTCAAAATATCTACAATATAAATTCCCTAATACTATCCTTGTCAAACAATCATACGATGTCTGACTCAGTGCCAAGTTTTTACAAAGCTATGATTTAGTCAAACGGAAGTGTATGAGTAACTCTAACATTCTTAATCACATGTTTCCCACATGTGTTAAGCACGTCTTTCCCAATTTGGAAAACGGGTTTACCCGTACTATTGGTGACTGTGTAATTGGCCTACTTATTATATCATTGATATTCTGTGTTGTTCGCAGCGGTCTCTGTGTCACGTCAACAATGGATATTATCTGATTTACACAGAAATCTAAAACAAACATCTGTTATATGTGCGGAATGATGGAAATGTCATTATTAAACATATTTTTTACATTTTTTTCTAGAAAGTGTACAATTGATTCTTTCCGTCTGACAGCAATTTTCGTTGAAAGAAGGAAAATCTATACAATTCAATGTAATAGATTAATATTACCGGAAATTAAAATAATAAGGAAGTACTGTAGTTGGAGACGGCGATATTATTGTTTTGACTTATTCTGGAAATCGTAGGGAATATGAAAACTATTTTTCTACCATGAGCAATGAACGGAAACTATTTTGTTTTGACTTATTTTTAAAATGACATCTTTATTTGACGTTTCTTAAATATCTCCGCTTCTAATTGTCGTATCAGAAGGGAGGGGCATTCTTCTTCTTCTTCTTCTTCTTCTTCTTCTTCTTCTTCTTCTTCTTCTTCTTCTTCTTCTTCTTTTTCTTCTTCTTCTAAAAGACTAAAGCGTATAAATGTAAACAAAAATCAAGAAAATGGCGATTTTTCGTTTTTAATAATGTATGGATTTATATAACATTTAAGGAACATATACTTATCACAACACGAAACAAGTCTGCCAATTTTTCAAATCAAAATAAGTTTTAAAACGGCTAATAACGCGTCAAAAAAATGAAATGCTCACTTTTGATTTTTTTTACGCCGGTAATTTAAAAAACAAGTTAATGAGCGCCATCATGGTATTTACCTAGCCCCATCATACAATGTAATAAAAGGAGATCCTCTAACAGTTATAATGTTATGCCTAAAAGTTGGTTTCTTAGCCTTTGAAGGATATATTAAATTATTATGGGCTGTAAACCACTGCACAGACGACAGACGGACATCATTACAAAAACTATTTCATGACATTTTATGCAAAACGGATATCAGAAGATATCTCGAAATCGATTTTCTCACTCATCACAAAACTTTTCATGTGGGAAAGATAAATAAAGTAAGGCAGAGAATAACGCAACTAGTTATATTTTAATTTAACTATTGCCTTATGTTATTTGTTGAATATAATATTTATTCTCGTATATCTATTTGCTTTATACAATACAGAGATCATACATTATGTCTCGATATTATACTCGTAGTTCATTAATCTTTTTCCCCTTTGGCCCACAAACTAACCACACTCCAGTGGATGTTTCTACCACCGAACAAATAGTGGCGACCACTAAATGACAGTGGGGAGAGTCTAAAAGGACGGGAAGGTATAATAATACTATTCAATTCAATTTAAATTTTAGAAATGCAAAAGTAAGTTACTGGACTTGTATTCTGTTTACACAAACTGTTTGGGGGGGGGGGTTTAATGGGGAACATTTCATTATTTTTTATACGAAATTAAATTAAGACAAATTTAATTGATTTCAAAATAGGGAAACGAAAATTTATTTAAAAGATAAACCATATTTTTTACGTAGATCGAATAAGGTTATCCAATTAAATTGAAATAACAGATGTCCAAAAATGTTTCGTGTGATATCCGTCTATGTTATATATCTAGTTCAAATTTTACATAATACTTTTTAAAGTTTTCTACAAATACAGGTTTTAAATTGTGGTTCGGAACAAATAAAAAAAAACCCACATAACCTTCTTTTTTTAAATCTCGCACATTAGCAGGGTTTTTTTAAATGGATAACTCAAGTTAACCTATAAGCATATCGCTGTATTTTTTGGTAAAATATTGTGAATTGCACGTAATTCGTTTGTTAATTTACTTTTTTCTTCAAAAAATTCGCTGTCAGATATATTTCAAACGTACGCCTTTTGTAAACAGTTTTGTGCAAAATTAAATTTTTTTAGACACGATAGCTATGCGAGCATGTATATTAATATTAATATTAATATATTTGTTCTACTTTAAAAAAAAAGAAATTACATGTGTGTAAATGTGTTAGTGTAATAAATGTTTGTCAAATACGTATTATGTTTTAAATGATTTTATAACAATGTTGACGAGGCATATATATAGTACCGAAAATAACGCATGTGACCATGGCTGAATAAATTGTCGAAACGGCCGTAATACACTGATACAATTTTGGATGAGCAGACGTAAGTAGAACAAATAACAAATTATTATTAAAAAGCTCTCCAGTAAGGTGAAGAATATTAAAATATATTAATATATTTGTATCAATATAAATATGGGTTACCATTAGTTAAATTTTTCAATTTCCCAATTTAAAATCAAAATTTTACATTACAAAATTACATTGTTTTTTTTTTTTTTTTTTTTTTTTACTAATATATTTCTAATCAAGACGGTTGCCCACTTTATACAAATATCGTGTATAAATTAGAAAATTTCTTTTAAGATTTATTTACAATTATTGTTTTTTATTATTAATATACGCTCAGGACTATTTGGCCTTGTAAATTTATAATTTATTATTGCGTTTTAAATTACTATGTGTTTTCTTTACCGTACTCTAAAATATTTGTTTCTACCGTCTTAAGCCGTTAGCGGTTACACAGAAAGCAATCCAAAAAGCCAATAATTACCCTTTCATATTTAATCTATTTTCAATTTACTTTCAGTTATTGGTTGTTAACGCTTTATATATTTTGTTTCGATTTTATTACCTATCAAAGAAAATTCAAATATCGCCAAATGAAATATAATTACACTTTTCTGGCTTTACATTTCGACACATATATTTTGTAAAAAAATTAACTTAGTCATTGTAAACTGTAATTATTTAGTTTTCATTGAAAACATTTCAACATCCATGTTGTTTTTTTTTTTTTTTTTTTAATTTCAAGCGGCAGACTATTATTAGCAAATTATTAGATTATTCTTAGCAAATTTAGCACAGGCATTCACAGTTGCACAAACTTTCTGTTTTTGCAAACACGTCCAAACAATTGTTTCAACATGGACACCATTTAAACATAATTTTTTTCCCCCAATAATAACAACAAAACTAAATAAGCAATGAAAACAACAAAAGCTTATTCGTCAGATTTCTTATCTATTTTCAATTGTTGACAATAAATTATGTAATACGTTTAAATCAAAAACTCACACGTCAGTTAATTTCAAAAAATGATATTCCTTTTAAATAAGAGAAGGATAAAAGATTTTTCTAAAGGGGACGCGATCCTTCTCGTGCTTACGTCAGTTCCCTGGAGTTACTTCCAACATACTAGTGTCAATAATAATATCCTACTTTTATTATCTAAATATTCCGACTGTCTTAGTTTACCCTAATTATGTAGAAATTAAAACAATTAGATTTGTGCTAGGATTATGAAAGAGAGGTTAGAATATTTTGTATTTTCCGTAATCTGGAATATAAAGTATGGAAGTTGATAATAATAAAACAATGTTTATATATAAAGATATAATTTTATAGACGTACACAATAAATTGTTTTATTAGTGTTTTCACGATCTGGCAAGGCCAATTCACCGATACGAGCTAAGCGATTGGAAACGTTTTTAATATACAGTATCTACAAGTCCGTTGAGGTTAGCCGATGTAAAAAAGTAAGTGGTATTGATATATAGGTTCAAAAAAAAAGACTTCTTGATCTACCAAACAATTTAACATTTCCTACAAGGCCCAAAAAACGAACTTTTGTGCATTATAGTTAGGAGAGTCTGCTTGTTT
Source organism: Aphrophora alni (assembly GCA_963513935.1). Taxonomy (NCBI): domain Eukaryota; kingdom Metazoa; phylum Arthropoda; class Insecta; order Hemiptera; family Aphrophoridae; genus Aphrophora; species Aphrophora alni. The sequence goes on along the minus strand of OY740767.1, from coordinate 26,500,389 downwards.
GATATTTTATTATCGGGTCGGGTAAGTACAATGATTGCGCCGATTAATTTGTTTTGTTTTAAAAAATTTTTTTATAAACAAAAACAGTAATACTGAAATGTCAGTTAATCAATATTTAGACGGAAAAACCTAATAATTGTTCAATAAATAGTACAATCTAGGGGACATTTCAAAACATGTACAAAATGAAAGTATTAAACATGTGTTTAAACTACAATATATTATTGGTCAAGAAATTTTAAACGCGAAGAAAATCTAGTGATGTGTTAAAATAAAATGATACGAAATAAAAGATTTAATAGCAACAAATAATAATTATAATATAGGTTTTAATGCAATTTTTTAAAATAACAGTTTTAATCTGCGAAATAAAAATAAATTATACAATTAAAAATACTCTTTCCTCTTATAGTAATGATGAAATAGAATCGATGTGGTCTGTAATAGTTTTCAGCGGTTAGTTAGCGGTTAACGGTTTTAAAAGGTCAACGATTCACGATGATTTGTGATTATATGGAAACTTTAAGTCTGGCGTTGGTAATAGGTGTTGTGTTGAGTTGATCGCATTGAGTATGGTCAGGAATTGCAAATCTTTACATTGTTTGCAAATTTCGTAGAAATTCAAGCTTCTGTTAAGTACCGAATTTTTGATGCCGTTCCTATTTAATGATTGAAGGCAAACCAACTGGCAAGTTTTTGTTTTTTTTTCAAATTTTTCTTCACTAAATCACGCTTGAAGAATTAAAATTTTGCATGGAGCAATTTTGACAGTGGATTCCTTACAGTTATTACCAGTAAGAAAAATGTTCTTATAAATATTATGGCTGAAAATACTTCGTTTTCTTTCGGTTTGTTTATGTCAATTCCAAACAAATTTATAGCTTTGAAAATGGATGAAACATTGAGTTCAGATTCGGTATAGATATTTTTATGTAAACTTTTAACATTATACCAAAAACTATGACTCTATGTGGATAAAAACTAAGAAATTGGGAAGCTACAATAGTAGGGAACTCTAGTTGAGAATGCTAGAACAACGGTGACGGGAATTCGATGTACTAATTAGTCATTACTGAAAATCCATCTAGCAGGCCTAAGCCCATCAATACTAATCAGACGAAAGACCTACCCTGATCTAGCTGCGCGGCGTTATAGCTGCAGCAAAGTAAATAAAAAGTTAAAATCGAAACTCCAGATTTAAATTTGTATACAATTTTCGTAATACCAAATAATACACAGTATACCATTTTATAGTAACAGTATTATTTCTGAATTCTTTTTCAGTACGCCCATTATAAGATTATTATCGGTCAAACTTATCTCAATGCACTAATAAATTGTTTTATCTACGAAAATCAATTGATAGCTTATTTTTATTATAACTTTCTATTTTACCAAATAAATTAAGTATATTCTGAAATAAGACTTCATGGATGTAAAAACTACGTAACAAAATTTATAAACCTATATTTTTATTTATTATAATTTAATTAATTTTACATTTCATAGCGAATAAATCATAGAATCCGCCATCTTGTTAATACCCAGAATGAGGACTATGATATCGATAAATTAAAACAGTATAGCAGACAACTTTCAATAAATGTGTGTTCACGGGTAATCTCGCTAGAAAATTGTCTAACTTCGTCATAAATGTATATAGTTATTGATTTATTTGCAATAATTAACACCCAGCAAAAGTGACTGAACAGTTTTTAAACTCAAGGACGAATTAAGTAGTTATTTTACTAAAATTTTAATTTGTTTATATCTTGGTATACCTCGTCAATGCCGTAACTGGCGAAACCATGGTCGGCTAGACCAAATAAATTATAGAATTTTACAAAAGAAATATTGTGTTTTATTTGTTAAAATGGAATTCTATCAAGTACCGTCGGTCATCAGTGTAAACAATTCTCATTTAATTTGAATCGAATTTTTAATAGCGGCGATAAAAATTAATTTTAGTTTTTGTTAATTATTCCTGAACCGTAATTTTTTCACATTTCACAAAAAATTGAACGAATTCGGTTTTAAAATATATCTTTTATAACAACTCAATGTTAAAATCATTTAGATTGAAATACTGGATATACATTTTGTTTCATTCTTTATATAACTTTCAAGTTTATAAGTATAACTCAAAATGTTGGTTCCTGCCACAACATCAAAATTGTGATGATCTTCAAATTAACTTTACTTAAGTTATTTATTAATATTAACTTATTAATATGTTTATTTGAATAAGTGAGATAAAATAAAATAAATAAATCTTAGTACACCCTATTGTGGGTCTAACCCTACTAGATGGCTTTTCATAGGATGGTGTATCGTCAGTACATCGCGTTTTCATCACCGTAATTCTAGCTTTCGTGAACGGAATTTGCTACTAAATGTATAACTATGATTAGTATACACTAACTTCCAAGATGATGGGTCAACACCGAAACTTTTTAACGTAAGAAACTTTTCCACAAGGATCGAACCTAGAACTCTTGCACACAAGACGAAAGCTATTGCAACAGGCCCAACTAAGAGCTGAATAAAGTGAGATAAGCAGACATAATGGTCGCAATAAATTTTTTTAATTACTAAATAGTATAAAACATTTATAAAATATTGTATTGTCATTGATAGTAGCCGTCACAAGTGTGTAGGAAATCGTTAGACATGCTTTCAAAATTGATTAAAAGTTTGATATAAGTGTATAAAAGTAATAGTATGGAATGATAGATGATTAATCAATAAAAAAATAAAATAATATACTTAACCATAAGTATTTGAATTTTGGTCTAAATACCACCTGACATTATAATAAAACTATATCTAAAAAAAGTGCATTAATTTTATTTATATTATGATTTATTAGTAAGTTTATATATTTACCAGGGTAGCCGTTGCTTGAAACAAGCATATTTTTAATTTAAACACTGTTCGGTGATAAATATGCCTTCCGTATAAGTTTCTCTTCCCTCTAATTGGAGGCATTGTTACTATTGAAAGTTACAATGAGAAACAGTTCAATAAATTTTAAATTTCATGAAAAGGAAAACAATACAAAATCTATTATCAAGGTTTAAAAACTTTCATTTAAAAATATTGTACAAGTCACAAAACGAACTGATAAACACCGTATTTTGTCAAAAACAAATAATCATATCAAAACTAACACTTCTGAAATAAATTACCAAACCTTTGTTTAATTTGATTTCAAATATTTTTGTTTACATCAATAATAACAGAAATTTGACTGGTGAAGTTTAAAACTTGACTGATGGTTTCTGTTTTTTTTTTTTTTTAATTACAGATATTTATAAATTCTTCAATAAAATTATTATTGGGTTTAATGGTATAAACTTACATCCCAACTACTCTCCCTCTCTTATGCTTCATCTTTTTGAAATTTGGGCGGAAACAACTTTTTATTGAGCCCTACCCAACGACACCTCAAAGGTGAAAAACTGTAGGAAAAGTTCTACTCTCAATAAAAAACCCCCAGTCTATTAAGTAAGTAAGGATTTTATTTCAATACACTAAAATCACTTTAGATTCAATTGCGGCGCCTACATTTCTTAAATTATACAATCATATATTTGTTACACTTTAGGTTTATAATAATCCAGTATTTAATATTACCTAAATTAATGTTTCACTTTTAAAATAAAAATAAAAATTTAACGATGTTACAAAAATAATCTGATTTCTCGTCTCCTAAATTGTGTTAGAAACGTTTACAATAATATTGTTATGGTTCAGAATGATTTTGTCTCATATTCGGTTTTTAGATTACTGAAGTAGAATGACAATTTCATAAACACAACACTGAGATTAAACTATGTGTAAATAAATATAGTTTGTGATTTTGTATTTTAAAAGTTCTAACAAAATATCTAACAGCTAATAAAAAAGGGAAAAAGGGACTTTTTTTCCATTCCAAATTTAGATTACAACTTTTGTAGGTAATAATGCTTTTTATCTGAAATTACTATAATATATGTTGTTATTATTATAATTTACAATAATTAATACAATTGTAAATTAATTTGTGAAATAATATTAATAACTCCTATAAAATCAGGTAAAAATATTATAATATGAATCTAATCACATTAGATTATGATGTTATAATAAAATTAATTAAATATGACTTCAATCTATTGTACAATGTTAATTTTAAAATATTAAATGCTGTAATAATATAATGACCTAGAATTTTATTTTTTATTATAGTAACTCATTCAAGTTATTGTATTGCTTCTTTTGTTTATAATTTTATCTTCTATTTTATTTATAATTGTTGTTGCTTGTTTACAACAAATTTCTTTTCCTTAACGAAAAATATCCAAAGTAGGCGTTATATAAAAATTTAATATTTTGTTATTTAACTGCTTTTTTCTTTCATATAACATTGTATGTATATATATGTACACCTGATCAGCATCTTGAATTTAATTTACGAATAATGTTAATCTATTTTCCTTTTTATTAAATTTTATTTAAATGCCTTAAATCCAGAAATTTTCTGTTTTTCAAAGTTAAAATTTCCATTTGATCAAAATTTCTATTTTTTTCAAAATCAGTCAAAAATATTTAATTCAAGCTTGTATAATATAATGTAGCCCATCAAAAAATGAATCTTAAGCGCTGTCATTAAATGACAATAGAGAACAGTTTTTTTTTTTTTGTATGAAATGTGAAGCGATATGACCTAAAAAAAAGATTTGACCAGACACTAAAAACAATATATATTCCCTAGTAAAGTGGGAAAATATGACTCATAAAGTATTTGGGTCATTTTCCTTCTTCATCAATTCTTACAATTTATATAAAGATATGTGGCTACAGAAATCGTCAGAAATATTCAGTTTAGTATAGTTAATTTTAGGTGTTTCTTTTAGGTTCAGTAGGTAAAACCGAGGACCTTTAAATTTTATACACGTGTCTGTCCTTCTGTCTGTAAGTCGCAACTCATCTACACAGACAAGGCGATAAATTCTATATATTTAAACTTTCATATTCTTTGTATTGTCTCACTTATAGGAAAAATATAGCAGTAAACAAAGAAATGGCCTTGCGGTAGTTAAGGTGCAAACACTTCGTCTTGAAAAATATTATTATGTACGTTGTATCAAATAAAACTAGAAGTTAATCTAATTATGTTTATTTAACGATGAAATTAATATATTAGTGGTAGGCCGCTTAAAAGACTTCGACTTTATAAAAATAAAGGTCTCTCTATGCCTATGGTTTCTAAATCGTCTGGTTTTAGCTTTAATTTATTTTAAATATCATTTTCTTTTATTTATTGTCTCACCGTCCTGGAATGAACTTACTGATGTTGAATTCCGTAATTATTGTTTAATGTGTATTTTATGCTTTAATAGAAAGCTAAAATATTAAATTTCATAAATAATTAAATACACTATATGTAATATCGTTAATTAATAATTATATTAGGCTTATAAATGTATATTACGTTTCACAAAGTGTTATATATGAAAAACAATGTATACCGGTGTTTTATTAAATGCATTTCTATAAGTAAAGAATATCAGTAAAGAAAAGTAATTATTTAGAAAGAATTAATAAGTAATTAGGAATCATTTTTTCTTTTTTTTTTATAAATTGTTATTATTTATTTCGATCTAAAGTTTTTAATTGTTTATTTAATTTTTATTATATTTTATATTTAAAAAAAGGTATATTATTTCTGAATAATAGAAGATTTTGATTGTTATTATTTACTTGTTTTGAAAATAAATTGTAATTTTTATTTAGTTCTAAAACGTTCCATTCTTTATGTAATTTTCATTGTATTTCATTTTTTGAAATATTATTTTTATTTTTGTATATCAGATGAGTTTGATTGTTATTATTTGTTTCTTTTGAAAATGAATTTTTATTATGTATTTTTTTCAGAAGCGTTTAATTGTTTAATTTTTATTTCGTTTATATATTGTTGTATATCATTTATTTTTCAGGTATAAAATATATTGTCTGTGTGCTTTTTGTTCTGCAGCTACTCCTCATATGGTCAGAAGTGACCAAGAGTATTGTGTTAAATTTGTTTTTCATTTTACTTCGTAAAAGTGGAAGTTAATAAAGACACAAATGATATTTTTTTATTAATAATACTTGTCGTAAAAATGAATATTTAGAATTACAACTTTACTCTCGCGTCTTGGAAGTTCGCGAATATATAGTTCTGGTAAACACAATGTGATTACTGTCTAGCGGCTAACGTGATACAATAATATTGTAAGATCAAGAAGTAACAGTAAATAATAACACAACTACAGAACACTTGAACAAAACATCAATCACACGGAGAAATCATAAAGCTGAAATACTATATATGTGGTTTGCTTCATGCATTGTGAATGTTAATGAAAAAACAATGGGATCACTGTACCCTTCGGTGTAAATATGTACTACAATATTTTATTTTTCATTTAAAGTTAATTTTACAACTACTTGTTATGTCTCGTACACAAATATTTTATATTTCATTGCGCGCTCTATGTTCCTAGTTCATGCACACACCAGCGTTCATGTCTTTTAAGTATGTATTAACTGTTTTGAATGGCTGGCATTTTAAAACAGAAGATTTTCTAAAATACGTTGTACATACAACTTGCGCTTTAGTCGGCAAAGAATATTATTCCTGAATTTTATTACGATTGGTTGACGCGTTTGGTTGTAACTGCGTAGCAAATAAACGAAATTGCAACTATCGAGTAGGCTTCGCTCGTTCAACTACACCTTCCTTCCATAATCATAAAGAGAATCGTTTATATTTCCAGTTTATATCTTATTTATATTTTCTATATTGAAGTAAACAACGAGTTATTGCGTTAAACTTAGAGAATGCTCAAGTTACAGTTCACGGGGTGTTTTAAAAATTTCATTAAAGTTTAAAGGATTCTTAAATTTTTTAAATTTTATTTATTTACAGTCTCTACTTCTTTTTATAAATTCATACATACAATTAAAAATTATATTAAAGCTAAAATAATATTAACTATAAAAATAACTAACTACAAAATTCTTTATGACCTATGCAGACAAAGATTCTTCCCAGAAAACACAAAATCAAAAATAACTTTAAAAAAAAAACCAAAGTAAATATTGTACTAATTAAAAATAATTTATAAAAAATAATCTTTGCTATGGAAAATGGGTAAAAGAAGTTTGCAGACACACACACACACACACTCACACCCCACACGTACACACCCATACAAAACCTCTCATTCCTGTAAGCAAACCCTGTAATGGAGATAACAAAAAAAAATAACATAATATTTTTTATCTTTAACAGACAGCACTAAAACTCATTTTCTCTACTAACTCATACAGCTCCTACAACAATTGCAATAAGAAAAAAAAACATTTATTTACAAAAATACAAATAGACATTGTTACTTAAATTTTGACAAGACGACGTTTCGATGATTAAGTCATCTTCGTTTTTAAGTAATTTTCGTAATGTAATCTTAGTAATTAAGATTGTGTACATGTAACAACAGAAGATGAATTAGTAATCGAAACGTCATGTCTATACAAATATATAATAGGTGTAAAATTACCTCCAATCTGTCAATTCAATCCTGTTTTTTGGTCGTAACGATCGCGGTTTCGGGTTACCCCGTATTTCGATCACACAAATCACAATTTCATCAGAAAAGTAATTTTTTTTTTCGTTCAACAAAGAAGAATCCGAAACGCGTCAACAAACGTGAGATTAACGAAGTGGGAGGGAGGAACAATAGCTGTGATTATATACAAAACATAACTTACTTTAAAAAATAAATTGATCAAATATACTCCAGTTTTTTTACATGCTAAAATACATGTTCAATGGCAAAATTGTAAATACTACTACGCTATTATTGGAGTATGGACTTCCAGTTTGGGGCGGGGCCTATTATTCAAAATTAAAACCCATCATAATATTTCTAACTAACGGAAAACCGAGCACTTGTCACCCCTTTTAAAAATATTGAATATTTTGCCTTTTACGAATTTATATGTATAAAGTTTTAAGAAATGTAATAAAAATAGTAGTTCGGGAACAAGGACTAAAGATCAACGAAATAAACTTAATGTTATTATCACCTAAGCCCAACTTATCAGTTGTCACGAAATTTTAATAATACTTAGCACCAACATTTAGTAATTGCTTACCTGAAGGTATTAAAGTATTTAGAAATAAATAAGTTTGGAAAATTATTACGAAACCATTTAATTGAAGAAAAAATTGTTGAATTTTACTTTAACGTTATTTTCTAAAATAATAAATAGATATGAGTGAGTAAGGAAATGTAATTTTCCTTGTATTCTGTACTTTTGTCAGGCAATTATTGCATTTAAATTTATTTATATAAAGCAATCATTTACAACTGTATGTTACAAGCTGTTTATAGATTATTGTTTTTCTAGATTCTACGTGATAAATGTTTATTTAGTGTGAGCTCGGTCAGCTGCATTTCTCACTTTAAATTTCACCTTTTGTTTTAAGTAAAATTTCTTTCCTTTTTAATTTATTTTTCCCCAACAGGTTTTTTTCAACACGGGGTTTTAATGTTTCATTGTTTGCTTTTATATTTGAAATAATTTGATTTATTTTTTGTCGTCACATTATCTTTATGTTTAATAGAACCTGTATCACTTTTTTAATTTAAATTATATATTGTTGTAAAAAAACAATAAATAAGTCCTCTTCTTAAAAAAATAGTTTTACAAATTTTCGAATATGTTTTGGTAAAATTGTGAAAATTTACAAGCCAGACAATAATTTGGATAATACGGAATTTTATCCCGATGAGGTTTGTTTAATTTTTATCTTCCTTAAATTATGAGTGGGATAGGATTTTGGTTTTGTGTTTATAAAAAGTCCAATGTTTTTGCAATATTGATTTTCTTCTTCTACAACTAAAGGTACAATAAATAGAAAAAGTGTCTTATGTGGAAGTAAAATACGATTTATAAATTAAAATAATTCCGTAATATTTTTAAACTCATAATTTCTACTTTTAAACGTTTCCACAAGTGTCCAAGTCGCTACTTCAGTAGATTGATATGGTTTGGTTGTAAAGTTTCTAACTCCAGTACAACACAAAACATCTGAGAATGACAGATCAGTCGTTTAGTTTAGAATTTACTTTACATGTTTCATACTTCCTCACATATACGTAATATAGAGGAAGTTATGTGTTGGACAAAAAATAAATGAGTTTTTCGACGAAACATATTTTTATTCAATGATTTTTTTTTTTAATTTGTCTCCGAATCGTCTATACAGTGATCTACGAGGAAATTTTTACCATAACTTTACTTGTCGACACTCAAAATTATGAATTTCTTAAAACGGCAGAGTTTGATCAAATGTAAATTAAAAAGGACCCCAACAACACATATCGTAATCTTCGCAAAATACTGGATAGAGTCAAATCTGTCAAAAAGAGGAACTTAATCATTTTACAATGCCGCTTAAAATTTAAAATCAACTTAAGCAATTTCGATTAAATTTTGATAAAAATATAAAGTTAAAAAGAATTTGAAAAATCCTTCAATAAATCCTAACCGTCGTTTTGTTTTTCCCCAATAAAAGTAAAAACGGTAATTTTCTTTTTCTTGGGGTTAGCACATTCATAATTTCACCAAAATCGAAATCGCTTGACCGAATTTCAAATATTCGAACGTCAACGATTTTTGTTTGGACTCTAAAAGGCGTCATTTTTCTAAAACTTTGTCAAACGTCTTGGAGCCAATTTGAGGATTTCGTAATTTTGGTTTTATGGCAGCTACTCCCAAATTTTATAATTATCGAAAATAATGTAAAAATGGTTTGACATATTTATCCGCATACCAAATTTAACCAAAATATTCCATTAATTGGGTTTGAGAGCACTGCTTCAGTCGATAGACAGACAGACATCAATTCCAAAAACATAACTTTTTTGACTCGGAAGATCTTAAAACGAATATCTTTACAAAAAAATCAGATTTATAAACTTTTTCGAAATTATTTATATATGAGAAATGATAAAACGGTATAGGCTTGAAATTACAGTTACAAATTTCTATTAAAAAATAAAACTATAAAGAATAATATACTATTTCCGTACGGTCTCAACGCCGAATATAATGTATATTGATATTTATATAATACATTTTTATCTAACTTTCAGTTCGTATAATCTTCTTATTTTCTCTAAATTTGTAGAAAAATTTCATCTCATAAAGATTTTAGTTAAAAGTTTCAAAATTGCGGTCTTTTAAACATGTTTAAATTATTTTAGTTACGTTTAATTTTTTTAAAAATTGAATTCATTTTCTGAAAGAGCGACAAAAACCACAAAAACTAGATTTAATTTAAACATTTTTGAGAATATTTTTTTTCTCATTTTTCTTGTACAATAATAAATTTATTCTAATAAATCATCATATACTACAAAATAACAACAAATAAAATTCAAAATAAATAATTAAAAACCTATGATCTTTTACATACGTTATATTATTTTAGAGCTAGGCGTCTTTATTTTATTAGGCGAGGATGACTGACAGATTTTCGCCTTTAAACAACAAGGAAAAATTACATACAACAAATAAAGAAATCCATTTGACACCGACAGTTGGGACTTCTATCGCTTAAAAACTAAAAAAACTAGGTGGGAGAATTCGGTCTGCTTTAATAATTTATTGTAATTTAAAAAAAAAACTAAATAAAAATCTTTATATAAAATGATTAAGTTACATAAAGTTTTAAAATGCAAGAAAAACACAATACACGATCATACATTCAAATTCACACAAGTAAAACACACACACACACACACACACACACACACACACACACATTTGCATTCTAAATTTAAATATAAACACTGTATTAAATGATTTGCATATTGTATCAACGTTATATTTTAATATAAGTTCAATATGTTTAATTGATAAAAATCAAACTTTCAAGTACTTTAAAATTTGAGACAACGTGTCCTTCTTAGGGATATTTAAACCAAATAGGTTGTAGTCGGGGAGCGTTGTAACTACAGAACTGAGAATATTTAGGTAAAGATACGGGTTTTATATAACAGTTTCTAAAAAATGTATTCATTGCGTATTTGTATAATTATGTTTGATATGAGAAATAACTTTTAAATTTTGGAAATAGAATATAAAGGAACAAATACAATAGGAAAAGAAAGACTTAAATATAACCATATTTACTATTACAAATAAATCATTTTATTACGGAATTTCTGATTAAATAGTAAAAGGGGGAATGCGTTTATACCCAAGTTTATGATATTGATAGACTTTTAAAATAAAGTATCACTCAGTCAAATAGTTATTCACATTGTAAATTCAAAAATAAAAGTTAGCAAATGCAGAAGAAAAAGAAAGAATATAACACAAATTATTTAGTCGGTAGTTTTTCAGACGAAATTAGTCTACATATTGCCAATTTTATTTTCTACTGCCGCTGTTTTTTTATTAAATAGTAACAAAGAAAATGTGTTTTTAATAAAGTTTTTTAAACAAAATATCTCTCGGTGGTATAATAATTAACATTGTACTAAAAAAGTTAACAGGGATAAAATGCAAAATAAAAAGATTAAATAACACAAACGACTAAAATGTAAAAGAAGTTAAATAAATTGGTTTATTAGATAAGGTTATATAATACTTTCGTACGTAGTTTTTGAAGGAAAATAAGGTACATCTTGTAAATTTTGTCTTTCACTTCCCGCTATTAATTTGTTTTTACCATTGACTTTGTTTTAATAAATTTTCAAATTATTAATTTTTTTGAGGAAAATATACTGTACATATCGTCCATTTTATCTTCTAACTGTTTGGATTAATTGTTAGTAAAATCAAAAATGTGTTTTTACCAGAGTTTTCATTATTAATAAACTTTCAAACGAAGTACCACCCGGTGATATAATAAATAATATTGTAATTAAAGAGTTAATGAAAGAATACAATATAAAACAAATACATATAAAATGAAACAGAAAAGGTGGACGATACTACCACCATTATGCAATTAATAGGTAGTTAAAAAATACTGTATATTTTGCCCGTTTTATCTTCCATTTCCGTCAATTTAAATTAAATAATAAAATCGAAAATACGTTTTTAGCAAGGTTTTTATATCAGTATGCATTTCAAGTGAAGCATCTACCAGCCATATAACATTGTAATTATCTACAATTTAATTAAATTCATATTGAATTACGGCATTTTATGCATGGAAAATTGACGTTTTTCATTACCTAAAAAGTGTCCCTCGCCTGTAATCAAGTTGGGTAACAAGATATCGAAGTAACCCATTAAACTGAGAGATTTAGGAATCGAAAAAAAAAGGATGGTAACGAAAAGTACAATATCAAAAGAAAGAATCGGTTATTTCACAAATTACTAATGTATATTGCAAATAAATAAGAGATTTTATTACTGAAGGTAGTAAAACCATTGTGAAATATATTAGAAGGTATTTTACGAGGGAAATATTGTGTACATATTGCTAATGTTAATTACCACTTGTTACCATTCAAAATTTGGTGACATGTGAAGAATAATACACGAAATAATATGCCAAATCGGAAGTAAATACACAGAAATCGTAATAATTTACAAAATGCCCAAAAAGGGCTTTAATCTCAAGTCATTAATAATTTTATTTCGGTCAAATACAATTTACAATTATAAAAAATGTATGATATATTTTAATAACTAAATTAAATAAAAACTATATGAAAAGATGATACGGGGATTGGGTCCTTCAATATACCTCATTCTCCTTTAAAAATATTTAAAGGGGGTATACAGTAATAAAGAAATTTACATTTTTTCCGTTCGAAAGTTTTTTTAAGTAGATGCCGACGAAAAATTTTTTTTTAGTATGTGATTTGTAAGGGAAAAAGTTTGTTCAATACTTTTGTATCGTTTATTTGAAGACAAAACATAATGTACATATTTTTTCTTCCACTTGCCGCCGTTTTAAATTAAATGGTAAAATCTAAAATACATTTAAAAAGTTTGTTATTATTAGGCCTTACGAAACAAATCACACGTTCATATTATAATTACCAATATAATGGTAACTCCAGTATTACGATACTAAGATGGCTGATAAATTATTACAATCTTTTAAAATATACTAACTTTAATAAAAAAGAATGGGATTGTTCTTTAAAAAAATACTATATTAAATTTCGAATCAAAAATTATGAAAGTAAAAAATATATAACAAATTAGTAATAGAAATAGAATACATTAATATATAATACTTTAGGAATAATATTATACATATTGTCAATTTTATTTTCCTATTGGCGCCATTTTTAAATGCTAAAACAACAAATACTTGTTACTGAACTTTTCGTTTTAATAGATCATCTAAACGAAGTATCACTTGGTCCTACAATACGAGTAATTAATATTGTAATTTCAACATACGAAACTAAGATGTCTGCTAAATATTAAAATACTTTTATTTTATAATTTAAAAATATATGGAGTGGATAATAAATAATAGCGAAATGTGTTTTTACTACATGATAAGGGCAGGGTTTAAAATTTTGATAACTATGTCCTACAACTGATGGAGTAACCTAAAATCGACAATCATATCATTTCACGTTTGTGCCTAGTTTTAGTTCTAGGCAGTTTAAAAAACCAGAAGCTATAAATAGAAAACATAACCTATGACAGTATTTCTTACCTCTGCCACTTCTGCCGACAAACCTAAGATCATTAAACTTTGCCACTTGGTTCTTCATGACCGCAGTACAGTTCCTCAACTCCGCACAATAATTCTCATCGTTCCCTGCTCTGACTGTCACCACTGTACCGTCCATCACTTCACCAAGAGCGACCACTTTGAAAGCCACAGGTAAAGTTTTATTAGACCTCCAATGCGCTGGTAACACGGAACACATGAAATACGGACTCCCAGTACGCACAAGTTCACCAGGGTGTTCGGCTTGTATCTCACACACCACTCTTTCAGTCCACCACAGATCGTCACCTGCCGAAGCTGTCTCACCGCCTCCAACATCGACATGTCTTCTGCGTTTCTTACCGCCGAGGTTACCACCTAGTCCGTGCCCTCCCGATGGGTCTGAAGTCATGATCCCCGGCAGATGCATGGAGGTCCCATAAAAGTACTCGAAACTCTACAAACTCTCACTTTAGAATAACTATAACTGTACACTAAAATACAAATATCTTTAGCCTACAAAAATTTTCAATCTACCGCTTTCAAAATTGTATTTAAATTATTACTCAATATTGTCTTTAGAGAATGTTAAACTACAAACTACTAACAAATCAGAATATTTTTTATATGAAAACGTGAAATTTTACCCAATATAGATAGTATTATCACAAAGTAAGCAACACAAAAAAAAGTTCTGTGTAAATTTTGTTCAGTAAACAAATTATTTTAATACACTTGATATCACTATATGGTTTTAAACTTTCATAACATAACCTAAAAACGATTCTAAATAAACAACCCACTCGATCGTCAGTTGAATCACACTCATTTATAAATTAGCTATTTAATTGTTTGCGTAAAACTTGAACATGTGTTTTGAATACACGTACGCACACGCGCACACAACCTCTCACATTGATAGTACAATACTAACTGAACTCTCTCTTCAATACTCACTCGTGTGGTTTGTCCGTGACTCCCCTCCCCACCCCTCCTTCTCTAATACTCTCTGTCATAATTTCATGGGCGATCACTGATCCCCCTCTTTCCCCGCTTCTTGCTTCATTGACTCTATCCTTATATTCTCTTTCGTGATTGGTTGTATATGCTTCGACGCATGCGCTGTTTCGTGTAATTATAACTTTTCCCCAAATTTTGTTTTCTTTTAAAAGACGTTAACACCTTTCGTGAGGAGGTTCGTGATGTTTTTGGTAGTGATTGAAATCACCTGGGTGAACTTTTAATTAAATTTGAGGTATTTAGTTCGATTTGTTTATATGTAATAGATTTTTTTTTTATTGATAACTTTTCAAACCTATCTAAGACCAAATGTATTTAAAAAAATACAGGATGTTTCATCATCTTAACAACAAAGCAAGTGAACCTATTTCTATGCGTTTTCACTGATCGCACCGTTGTTATCTACTTATACAGATTTTTTAATTTTTTAAAACTTTTTTTTTTTAATAATAAAGTTGATAAGAGGCAACGGGATCTTTTAAAATTACAGTACTTTTCTCGTATAAAAAAAATACACGACCGAAAATTGTGGGTTGAAAAAATTACTTCTTTACTTTCTCAATTTGTACTATGGAGAAATTGATGCAAATATATCCGTTTTGAGGTCAATGTATCGACCCTCATCTCCCATAAAAAAAAATAGCCAATTCGGAAATTATCTGTAAAAGAGGGAAATAAACTGTAGAAACTGTCGTCAAAAATTTGACTCTCAAAATCTGCTGTCAGAGTTTAAAAAAAAAAAAAAAAAAAAAAAAAAAAAAAAAAAAAAAAAAAAAAAAAGATTTAAACCAATATTCTGAACCGCGTTAAAAGAAAATGCAGTTTTGTGAATGATTTGAAAACCACTTTGACGAAATTATATCAAAATCGTTAAAAGCATTTCTGAAAACAGAGGAGTATGTAATTTTGGTCTAACAGCAGATTTTCCGCTATATTTAAACGTGATTGGTTTTACGTTTTGTAGGCTATATGTGTGAGAGACAGACTGTCCACCGTCCAAATCGATAAACCAACTATTCTCATGACTATAACACTGAACAAATGTTTAGCACTAACTTTCTGATTTATTTTATTTTAGTGGAAAGTATACCCGCATCCGCAATATTTTCTGACTCTTATGTTTTAAAATAAATTAATAAAAACTGCACAAATGAAGTAAAATATACTATCTTCCCTATAACCACATTTCAAAAAAATTGTCTAAACAATTGTTGCCATTTATATTTTTTAATCAACACAAATTTGATGCAAATAACACAAACTAAATTAAAATTATACACTCAATTAAAATTCAAAATATGTTGAATTTACTTATTATTATTTTACATAAATTCAACCTCCTTTTTTCGACAGATTTTCACGTTTCATGAATTCAGAAGACATCCTAAGGAAAAACGATATGTTATATGTTTGGTTAACCTAACCTAACCTAACCTAACCTAACCTAACCTAGCCTAAATTCGTTGTTATCACGTGTCGACTCGACTGTACGTAAGCACGATAGTAGCGATAAGATCATGAAATTTGGTAAAAGGGCACATTTCGTTTAAATATACATTTGGGTATAGACAAAAAGGGACTCTGCGTTCTCTTATACACAGTGGAAGCCTTGCAACCCCTAGGTAATTTCTGAAGGAGTAGATTTGAAAACTTCTAACCTTCGCCAAACCTCATAGGGTAAAGCCTTTCACT
The DNA here is from genome assembly GCA_963513935.1 of Aphrophora alni. Lineage (NCBI taxonomy): Eukaryota > Metazoa > Arthropoda > Insecta > Hemiptera > Aphrophoridae > Aphrophora > Aphrophora alni. Next base: position 26,483,942 of record OY740767.1, on the reverse strand, counting down.
TTTTAGGGGGTAAACACGTTTTTACCCCCTTTTTTAAAAGGGTTAAAAGAGGTGACCTTATTTTTTTTTCAATTACCAAACCACATCGTGTGACATCAAGTGCATAAAAAGACAAATTTTAGTGCTTTGAAAAGTCTTTAGGATATCTCTAACTGAAATTATGGAGGCTAGAATAAAAATTTTGAGAGTTTTCTATTTGTCATTGATGTTAAAAAACAAAACTAAATACCGATTAATTTTTTTAAGCTAACTTATTTAACTAAATGAACACACTTTTGTGTATTTTTACTATTTTATCAAACAAACCAAAATGTTTGGAAAGGGGGAACAATGGGGCAATTTGTTTACCCAATCATGTGACATATCATTTAAAAAATAATTGTAAGAGGAAACTGATCACGTATATAATAAGTTCAAGTGAATACTTTGGTTTAAATAATTAACTAAACCAACAAAAAGAGTTCACAAGTAAGACCAAAATTAAAACTAATTCATTTAAAGAAATTGTATAGAGCATTGCCTCATTGGCTCCCCTTTTCAAAAATTGGTAACAGTGTGTTCATTTATTTATTAAAATAAGTCTGCTGTTAAAAACATGAATATGTATTTTTTCCTGGTAATATCCATAACAAATAGAAAACTCAAAATACAACTTCTAGCCTCCATATTCTGCTTAGAGATATTGTATAAAACACCTCTAAAGAAACTTACATTTAGCTATTATTTTTACAGGATCTGCTTATATTACATTGTATGAAAGGCTGAGTAAGTAGAATGATAGAACCCATCAACTTGTTTTAATTTCTACCGTAATTTCGTAAGCTTTTTCAATATTCAATTCCACAAATTTGTTTATTTACATTTTTTGAATGTAACTTGAACAATGGTTAACCTAGAACAATGAAACTTTAGCACATTTTATCAAAATCAGATAAGAGCTGTCTAAACAAAATCTCCAATTACTAATATTTAAGTATTATCTCAGTAGTTGCACTTTTCTCTATTAGCAATAGAGTAACTAGAGATTTTCATTTAAATAAAACACATCTTCATCCAATTTCTGTTTTAAAAAATTATATAGTACATCAAACGTATCTAAATTATGATATTTTATAGAGGATGAATCAGCGGGCAAAAGTAACCGTTAGAATTGTAAACTAATCAAATTAAGAAGAAAAAGTTACAAATATTTTTTTTTATATAAATTAGTAGTTTCTATATTGTAACGACTTTTAAAAAAAATTAAATATTAATTAAAAAAATATTTATTTCAAAGTTATTTTCTATGATTAACTCGAAAACTATGACATTTAACGCAGCAAATAAAAAAGTTATAAATTGAGAATGGATTTGTTTTTAAGATAATTTTTTGTAGATTTTTTTGTTCTTTTTGTCATCATCGTCTTATAAAAAGTAAAGGAAGAAAAGAACATAAAGTAAAGATTCCTGGCTCTCGAATGCACTAATATCGGCAGGGTCGGAAGAGAACAAGAGTTGGTCAAGCGAAGAAAAAATTAAAGAGAGGGATTATCTCAAGACTATATGAAAAAAAAAGTGTAGATCCAGCTAAGAACCCTCGGGATTACCAAGCCCGTACTAACTATAAGTGTACCTAGGGGTAATTTTATTTGAATTAAAATTTAGGATTTTTAAAATTTTAATTTACACCCTATGGTGAACATTGGGATTATTTAGTTTAAATCTTATTTACGTGAGTCAAAACTATAAAATTCTAAAAACAAAATTAAAGATAATTAAACATTCCAAAAATTGGTTTTTATTTTCTTCCTAAGTACAAGATGGAATATTAAAAAAGGATTTTCAACAACTGCGGAAAAGCGTGTGGTTTAAGAAAAACAGGATTGTTTGTACAGGATGGTATGGCTTCGGAAAATTTCTGTATTAGCTTATTGTAAAATAAAAACGCAAATATTTTAGATGGACAAGATTGTTTAGAAATTAGGAGTAACATAAATATCTTCAAATATTTTTAGTAATAAATCATAAAAAGTTACAATAAATTACCAATTTTTTTGTTTTCACTTACCTAAAAAAATAATTTAAAATATAAATATAAAGGTCAATCAAGCAGTTTTTTAAAAATTATACCATATATGCAACCCCCCTAGATACCACTATTTAAAAAAATATTTTGACTTCGGAAATCAGTAACTATAAACATTTTTTCAAACATTTAATTTTTCGATTTAGGTGTGGTTCAACCCCTAGGATGTAAAACCAAGAAACAGAATCCTATATAAAGTGACGAAGCTACCTTTTACTATTAAAATCACCTTCACAACTCTATATATATATAATCGTATGTCATTCCATACAATTAGTTTTTATTTCTCTTTAGCCTCTAGGCATTGTACTACATTATATCGCCTAAGTCTAATTTCAGGAAATGATACAACCTGAGATATTAGGCAGTTTAGTAACTACAACTCAGACGACAATTTCTAATCATAACCATCTCAACCGATTTTTACTTTCTTCCGTATTACTATAAGGTTTTATGGTGAAAAAAGAAAAAAAAATCTATTAAATTTTTTTAGAAATACCCATTTTGAGACCCACTGAGAACGTTTTAGTATATTATATAATCTTTTCTGTGAGCTAAACCCAAACAATTGGATCAATTTTGAAAATTTGGGCACATGAGAATAGTTTCATTTTTGATATCTCAAAAGTTGGCAGTCGTAGTGGTTATACAACCAATACGAATTTAGTTTTTTCTCAAAATTAACTCAAACTATTTTGATCAAATTTTTTAATGTAGCTCATGGGAATCCAAACAAACCGTATTGGTCGCTATATCCCCAGAATTGTAATTTATTTTATCAATATTTCTTTTTTAACACTCTAAAGAGCTGTTATAAAAGGGCCAAATTTTCAAAAATAGTTTTACCGATTTCGTTTAATTTTGGTCAAATGTGAAGATTTATGACTCAAACCAATGAACCATTTATGTCAAAATATTCAATAGTTTCCATAAAAACTTATATTGACTTCCGTCATTTTAACTTTATTTCATTTTGTAATATTTATACTTATATACGACAAAACCAAAGCAATTTTAGACCTTATTTAATCATAAAAATATTATTTAAAATAATCTACAAAATCTAAGACAGCATGTGATTGGTTTTCATTTTTTTGCCTGACAACTACCACAACCTAACATAGCTATAAATAGTTATGTTTGGTGACTATTTCAATTATTGTAAATAGGTTGTAAGAAAGGTTGTGCTTCGTTTTTGAACCGTTATAATTATTCGAGAGTAGATATGTCAATTGGCTGTATCTAAAAATCACGTACAAACTTAGGGGAAGGTACTTTACGTCAAAATGAAAAAATTTTCCAATAAAAAAATTAAAATCCCTCCTTTTTCCAATTGTGTTTACAGTAATTGATAGTAATCCCAGGATATTGTGGCTAGTTGTGTGAATGTCTGTTTATGTGTGATTTGTTTAATAGTTTCAAGAAGAATTTTTTTTCGAATACCAGTATACTTATTTTATATTTGAACTTGTTTGTCAACAATTAAAAGTGTGTGAAGTCTATTATTAATATAAATTTTTTTTATATATAAATCTGTTATCATTAGACACATATAAAAATAAACATGTTGTGTTAGTCGTCAAAGATCAAAATATTTCTGTTCTTGTAAATTGTGTATAAAAAAATTAACGGTTTTCAAGATTTACAAATTTTTAACTACCGCCATTTTGAAAATGTGAAAAATAAAGTCTTAGTTTTTATTGTACTGATAAAAAAGGTTATATAAAAAATACGTCTAGGAAATCTGAACTCAATATCGTAACCGTTTCCTTGGTTATAAGTTTTTTATTAGAAACACAGACAGAAAGAAAAAGAAGTGTTTTGGACGTATGTTTAGAGGAATTTTAACTTAAAGAACCCATTTTGGAAGTTTATTCTAATTTTGTAGATACACACTGTATACAGGATGAGTCATTATGGATATGCTATATTTCAGTGATGAGTTCAATAACCTAATGTAAAGAAAAGAGTTCCTATAAAAAAAAAGTCCTCAAAAATTCGTTTTTCGTATCTCGCTATAAAAGAAGTATTTCTTTGTAATTGACATCACCCAGAAGTTTATAATATCAGTTTATTCTTATTCGAAGGTAAGAATTTAGAGAAAAATATTTTCAGAAGGTAAATATCCCTTGGTAGAAGTTATTATTTGTTCTAAAAGCCAAATGAAGCCATTAATATTGCTTTTATATAAATTTTCTCCTATATAAAATTTTCATTCATGCATGAGGTTTAACATTTAATTCATCTAATTATTATTATAAGTAATACTGATAATGGACATTAAAAAATCCCTGATAATAAGCTATTATTTATTTTGTTCTAAAGGCCAATTGAACCAACATATAATTAAATTTTCATATTTGTTTACTCGGGAACAAATTGGCTTTTATTCATATGATGTAACATTTAATTCAACCAATGTAAAATTGTTAATCGACATTGTAATAGGCTATGTTATTAAAATCATTATTTGTTTTACAGGCCAATCGAACTAACATATATTTTTGAAGCCTCAAGATTTTTTCCTATGATACAAAACTTTCATTCATTCTTGAGGTGTAACAAGTAATTCACTTAATAATAATGAAGTAAACCGGTAATCCAAATTTTAAAAAATAGGCCATTATCTGGTCTAAACGCTAATTAACCAATATTTTTGAATTCTCGGATTTTTTTTCTTAATTAATTAATTCACCCAATAATAAAAACTTGTAATCAACATAAACAATAGCCCTTGGTATTAAACCACTATTTGTTTTAAACGTCAATGATACAATATATATATTATTTAATTTTCAAAATATTTTTCGTCGATGCAAAATTTTCTTTTATTCACAAGGTGTATTATTTAATTCACTTCATAATAATATCTAATACTGTTAATCGAGATTAAAAAATAGGTCATTATTTGTTCTAAAGGTCAATGAATCAACGTATATTTTTCAAATTCTCAGAATTTTTTTCCCCTTATAGTTAATTGTCTTTTATTCATAAGATGTAACATTTAATTAATAATAAGTAAATCTAGTCAACATACCAAATGAACTTGTTATTAACTAATTATTTGTTCTAACGGACAGTTAACCAACATTTAACTCAAAAATTACTTTGTTATTAAGTCATTAAGAGTTTTAAAATCCACTTAAGCCAACATTTATTTTCGATTACTCAATTTTTTTTACCGATTCATAATTTTAGGGCTATTCATAAGATGAAACATTTAATTCCCTCAATAATGATATGTAAAACTGCTAATCGTGATTTAAAATGCCCTTAGTATTAAGCCATTATTTGTTTTATAAATCAAAGAACCAACATTTATTTTTAAATTCTCAAAATTTGTTTCTTCGATGCTAAATTTTCCTTTATTCATAAGGTGTAACAATTAATCATCCAATAATAATAAGAAATATATAAGTAATATAAGTGTCTGTCTGAACTATAACCATATCTTTAACATATCATCGAATAATAAATACAATTGCCCTTCAATTTAGTTGCAGACCAAACGGTTTGGGCAGCTTTTTTTAAACTTTAGTTTTAGATATAGAAAGCAAAGAACCTCCAAAAGACAAAAACAGGAAACAGAAACTAAGACCAAGTCATTATCCTTAATGCGTTACAAATAACCCCCTGAGGATATTGAGTATATCATCAACATGTACGTTAGTGTCGTTTAATAAACACAACTGTGTTAATAAAACTGTTTTAACTTTTGTTTCCGTTTTTGTGGTTTGGTGATTCTTTTCCTTATTGTGAAATAATTCGCCACAGTTCTCCTTAGACATTTGATCTTAGTTTTAGATCTTTACATAACTTTGCTCTCATGATATTTTCCCATCCTTGCTGATAGTGGCATATTTTCCACTCGAGCCTATAGCGCACATATTTGGGGGGAGCTCACAATTAAAACGATAATCTCAGCGAAAGTAAAGTTTATAATCTATAAACCTTCATTTCTTTTAAGCAAATAACTACTTCAAAAAATGTTGTACAACTATTAATAGTATTAAACGGGAAGTTATTAGACGAATTATCGAATGTTGTGATCAGAAAACGCAACAAAAACGCTGTCAGTTTCACTTGAAACAGCTACGGAACTGGGTGATTCCACGATTCAAGAAATATAAAAAAATTAAATACTAAATATTAACACCTAAGAATTTAACACCCTACAAGATGTTAACAGCGATAACGTTTGGTGAATCTGAATAAACAACAAAATAAAATATTACAATTATTGCCCCTGCCTTGCAACAGTCGAATCTAAATATTATAAATTTTACCAAAAGCATTCAACTAACTAAGATCGTCATCCAGAATCTCAGCATTATCCTCTAATACCGCCTGAATCGAATTTGGTTAGAACAAATAAATTTCTTACCCTCACCTCATAGTACGACACAAGATCTGCAAAACGAGAGGAGAACAAGATATGATAGAAAGATGAAAGAGAAGTATCAACCCAAGACTGGTGTAAAAAAGTCTCAGTTAGGTTCCTTCGGAAATACCACGTCCGTACTCACCATATTGTGTCCCTGAAGGTCTAATGAAGTATCAGCTTTGTATATTCTTACATAGGTTATTTATACAAATAAATATCTTAAAACAAAATCTCCCTAGACTATCGATACATATAAAAACAAATCCCCTGACTGCCTCAAAAGCTTGATGGTAGAAACCTGAAAATCGATAATACATAATTTATTTTTCGTTATCATTTTAATATACAAAGTTAGTATTTTGTATAAACAATTTCCATTTTCTTAATCCCGACCTAATGATTTTAATGAAATTTCGCTATAATGTAACCTTTTAGGACCTAAACAAACTTTATTGGTCCCCGTCTCTCCAAAAATACCTGTTCGTAAGTTATTGCTAAAACCCCCAAAATCAGTTAAATGTCTGTTATAAAAACTTTATTTTTCAACATCGGCTCTACGGAATTCGTTAGAAATTTGCTGAAATGTTAAGATTTAATTACGCAAAATATCAAGTGAAATAAAATTACGTTCCAGGATTAACGAGCAAACAATGAAAGCCTAACCTAACCTACATCACATTATTACAAACAATATTACAGTTAAAATACGAGTGTTAATTAAGCAAACGCAGGTTCTATTTAAACATGTTCTATCTTTCAAAACATATTTTAAATAAATTGAAGTATATTAATACCAACATAAGAAATATGTAATACAAAAATCAATAGTAAAAATATAAAACAAATTTCTTGAGCTGCCACTTATGAACAATCGTGTTATAAAAACTCGACAGGTAGACCGAGAGACACAACACGTTATACTTGCTTGGGTTCAAACTAAATAATTGAATACCGGAAGTAGGGTAACTCAGAATAGGGTTAATTAACTGGTTAAAAAGGGCTCAGCCATTCCCTATTAGGTCTAAATTCCCTTATGCCCCTTAAACCAAAAACCACTCTAGTAACCAGATCTTAATGAGTTTCTTAATAAATTATTTTGGAGATTTATATTCTAATTAGTAACTACGTCACTTTTTTTAATTTTCCCGAGAATACGGGACTGCCATTTCCCGCAACATAAGCCCGACATAATCCTATATAAAACTCTACTACTGTACTAGATAAATCGAAGAGGCTCAATATGAGATGTCGAGTAGTTCCGCACACAACACAAGACTCTCATTCTGTCGCTTCTTACGTCGTAGATCTCCGATCTCTAATCGAATGTCCACTGCCATCTAAATTATTGTGGTAATGACAATCCGGTTGGTGATCACGGTTAGCTATGCAACCAATATTGTACTGGCATATCAAGACGCGACCGAAGATCCATCTGTACACCGAGGAAAGCCAACCTCGATGAGTCCGAGTGACTGTTCGAAACGCATCACAATCACCCCCTCTAGCCGAAAAACTTTTCCTTAATCACGACGACTGTACATATTTAGCTGGGCAAGGATGAAAACACTCTGCGGAATCCATCAAAGAGACAGGATAGTAGAGACCTCCAGGCTGGAAGACAACACCACCACCAAGAATATGTCCGACCATTAGTTATAATTGTATTTCGAAAAGTGCGTCGTAATAAGTTATGGGCTTTAGACCATCTTTAATACTTTCGTGTTGTGTGGAGTTACGTAAGTTCTGCAAATTAGTTATTATAATTCACTCATTAACAGCTGTTTACCTGGAATAGTGTTTGGTAAGACGGGGATAAGTGAACGTAAACGGTAAGGCCAACCACGTTTTCCTAGGTTAAACCTATTTGATGTTAAAACATACCCTGGGTAATTAGGTGGTGTTATTTGTCCAAACAACTGAAAATCACGTGGTCCAATTGTGTTTCTACTGTTATTTGTTCATAAGGTATTTAACTGTTTCAGGTAACGACCAATAAATATAAATTTTCAAAATGATTGTGATTTTTTTACCATATTTTAAAATTAATTTTTCGTAAAACATTCTCTTCTTTTTTCGTTTTTTTTTGTGTGTGTTTACAAAATAACAAATAAATATTTTGTAAATTGTAATTTTTTAACATTTTCAATTGATAGACTAAATTTGGTTCCTAAAAATAAATAGTTTTACACATTACTTTATAACATGATATCGAAATCATTAATTTCTTAAAACAGGAAATCGTAAAAAAACGACAAATTCTTGTCCTGGATTAAACTATCAACATAAGACAAAATTATTAAATAACCTCGTTCTGACAGAATGTGTATACTGTTTAGACGCGTTTATACAAATGCCAGCATTTCATGTTTCCTATTTAAAACCTGGAGACAGATCAAAACTTGACAGCTTTTCGTCCCAAAACTACTACTACTGTGGTATTGCAGCGTCCTGACTTCTGCAATATCTTCGAAAACTGGTCTCTGTTCCCGGGGCTCTATACCAATTCCTCATACCCAACTATCTTGCATCTTCTGCGATTCTCATCTATATTTTTTCTGGTCGGCCTTTTGATATATTTTCATCAATTTCCCATGTAGTTACGGGTTTATATCCTTCGTTTGAGAACTGCCTGAAACAAAATCCGTAATACAATTGCAGTATGTCCGTCCAGGCGCAACAGCAAAAACAGCTGAACCGAAGTTTATCTAATTTTCACTCTTTCTTGGGTGGTTTAGTTGTACACTACGAAACCTGATATTGTTATTTTTATTTCCAAAAAGTTTTCAGAACTTTCAACAAAATATAACAAAAGTTGTTGCTCTTCCTTTAGATGCTATAGGTAGTCTCATTTCTCCTAGAAACGTAGCCAAACAAATTTTGCAAGTTTGTTATTTCTTGACACGTTAATTCCATAACTGTCGATAAACTAAGAAAATATTTTGCATTATGTTTTTGGTCAATCTAACAAATCTGTCCAAAGCTTTTCTTTTAAATGTTATGAAAATTCAGAAGAACAAAATTTACTATTCCTATTTGGAAACTTTGAAAAATTGAACTAAATACTACGTAAAAAACAAACTTTCCAACTAACCAAAACCGAATAAAAACAAACTAAAATAATTGTTATCAAAAATGTTATTTCGGTAAATAAATTAATTGTCAATCAAAGAGTGAAAATAAACCATGGACAAATTAAAATCAAGCTTTAATGACGGTGTTTAGGTTGATTTTTTCCAATTGTCCCTAAAGCTTAATAATTTTGTACAAGCGTGTGCTAAAACTACAAGACTTTAGATCCGTAGGCGTGTAGAGAAAAATATTTCGTATAAAGTCAAAGTCTTTTAAGCAACCTAACGCCAACAAAGTAACATACAACATACTTCTTTGTCAAATAAACATACATATTAGTAATCAGAATAACTTCTAGTTTTATTTGATATCCACACATAATATTTTCAAAAATAAAATTTTTCAGCTCGATACTTTTTGTACCGAACGAAGACCATTTTTTTATTGTCCTTATAGTTTATTGGTAGTTTTCTTATATATGGGACAATACAAATAATAAAAATGCAAATTTTAAAATATATAGTATTCATCGTCTAGTCTCTGTAGACTGGTTGCGACAGAAACGCGTGTGAAATACAGGTCCTTGGATCGTAATGGTCCTATGGACCCTACTAAAGAGAAATCTATTAATATGTAATCCATCTTTTAATAGTTATTGAATTACTTATCTTACATCTCACAAAAACTGCTTTTAAAACTTAAAAAACTACACATTTCATATTCAGTGATTACATATACGTCGTATATGTTTTCGCACTACAATTTAATTTCAAATTATTCGAATCATTCTTTTTTGTTTCTTCATATTCTTAAGTTACTCCGTGTTCAAGTTAGAATGAAGGGGAAATAGTATCTAATACTTTAAATGTATATAACGCTAACATATTAATTTCTTCGTTAAAAACATACATATTCGTAACCAGAATAACATATACTTTTATTTAATACCCCACACTTATTATTTCCAAAAATTAAAATTTTCAACTCTAAAGTTTTTGCGTCTTAACTACCACAAGCTCATTTTTTTTGTTACCTCCTATAATTTTCCTATATGTGGGACAATACTAAGATTTAAATATAAAGTTTGAAATATATAGGATTTATATAGGACAGACATGTGAATGAAATTATAAGGGTCCTTAATTTTATCTGCGGACTCCAAAAATTATAAAAATCTTTGTGTTCTTTTATATTGATGTAACAAGCTGACTAGTGACATTCTGAACAAATATTATGCACTTACTTTTTCTATTTTTTCCCATTTCAGCTAGAAAATCCGTGTTATGTTATAAAATAACTATACACTCTGTTTGTTAGCTATTACCTAAAGATTTGAAATGACGGAAAGAGAACTATAGTACACAGTGTTAGAGTTATATTAATGGAAACCAGGTTTGTAGTTTTCTCTTATTTGCAGCTAATTGTGGTTTGTGAAGGCGGAACCTTCTGACGCCCCCCTGTCCCCCTCCTCCAGTGCATTCGAGTACTTGCAGTTTATTCTTCAGGATGCAATCATGGCTGCCAATAAGAAGTGCATAATATCCTTGTTAACATTTCGTAAACCAGCTGGCATAGCACAGTATTTCTGCAGAGTAGTTGCGAGCAATGATGTTAACATAACCTCAAAATTAGGTTAATAAATCGAGAACAGCTGTTCAGATAAATTATATGGTGATTATTAGTACAGATTTTGTATCACCAACATAGCGATCATATCAATATGTTTCCTGGACCCTACGTCTGCGATGTGAACATTCGTACCAGGTTCGTAAAGTTACGTTTTTATATTCAGAAAGTTATGTGATGAGTCAAAAAGTCGTTGAGATATATCTATTTTTAGCTTTCCCGAGTACAAAAAAGTGGTACTACCGCCTAAACGAATCTACCGATTTAAACAAATCTGGGATATGGGGGATATTTTGACCATAATTCGAGGAGATTCTTTCATTTCTTTCGAAACGCAAAAACGACTATGACGATTTTGATAGATTTTGTTTATGTGATCCTTTAACGGAACCAGATAAATCGTTTTGCTCGACAGTTTCCTAAAATTTCGGGTTCTAGAGTTACCGGTAATAAAAAAATTTAAACCGATGTTGCTGTAATAAATTACGTAATTTCTCATTATTTGGTTCCAATTTTAGTGAAGTGTGAAGATTAAAAATCCAAACTCGTATGCAAAATCACAAGTAAAAAAAATAGTACGGTTAAAAAAAAATGGTATAAAAACCAAATTGAACTTTGACCACCGTCGTGTCATGGGTGTGAGAAAGTTTGTGCAATCTTTTTGCACCTTTTATTTTCTTACCCCACACGGTTTCTCTTCTAATTAATCAATAAATATATTGTTATTATACAGGATGTCGAAGTCACTTATCATTTTTTATGATTTATTTATGAATCTTTTTGTTTGTTTTGCAGGTGATGTGAGAAAATGTATTCCATAGAAAAGGGAATATCCGTTGTTACTGCTCGATTGCGTGGTGACGTATGAATAGAAACAGGAGGATTTCACCCGAAAGTTCAGAAAACCAGCTCCAACAAGACAAGAACACGGTGAACAAATTCAAGAGAACTGGTAGTGTTGTTGATGAAAAGCGATCTGGTATAGGCCATCTCTTGCACCGGAAACTAGCAGAACCATTCAAGAAGCTGACACCTGAAGCCCAGGCGCATCTAAGCAGGGAGCTTAGAATTCCACGCAGCACTGTGTGGAAATCACTACGCTTCAAGTTGAATAAAAGAACCTATCACATTCAAGTTTGACATAAACTTTACGAGAAGGACTACGCAGCTAAAAGAAACTGTGTGTTATGATTAAGCAGCCTGTTAGGAATGAAGATTTAATTGAAAATGTTCTCCTTAGCGACGGGTCAACTCGCGTGGTAAAGTCAACAGACATAACTGTCAGATTTGGGCAGATGAACATCCAAATGCGGTATTAGAGTGGGAACGTTACATTCTCAAGGTTACTCTTTGAGCGGGGATTACAAAAACTAAAGTGTATGGCGATTCATGTTTGTAGACAGAAAAATAACCGAAACATGTTACAAAACTTGTTGGTGCTCCAATTATTTTAAATACTGTTGCTTTTCTAGAAGATTGAGTATAGCCTCATTTTATTGTCTGTTCGTGAGGTCTTAAATAATTTTTTCCGGGACTTGAATTTTCCATCCAGCGCTAAAGTGTTGGATTCCAAGTTCACCCGATTTGACACCAATAGACTTTTTCCTATGGAGTTTATTAAATCTAGAGTGTATCAAGTAAGAAGAAACAACTTAGAACAGTTAAAACAACGACTCTATGCAGCTGCAGAAGAGATGACGCCGGCTATGCTCGAGAGAGTTTTTAGAACTCCAGGAGAGCACTAAGACATGGTGCTTATGGTTACAAGTTGTAATGTAACGATTTATTCTAATCTAATGAACATTTAAGTAGGATTGTAAATAGCTCATAAAAGTGTGTCTAAAAGGAATTTTATAGACACCCTTTACATTGTTGTATGCACATTTACTGGGCATTAACAAAGCTATTTTGTGTAAAATTTGTCCAACATTTATTGTCTTAAAAATAGTAATTTCAAAAAATTATAAGTCAAGTAAAATGCACAACATCAAAAAGAAAACAATAATTGAAAATATAATCTAGGCATACATACTACATAAACATTGGAACAGGGCGTACTCGTTCGTTACCGGGTTGATAACCCAGAATGAAATTTTGATCATTAACGTAAACATAACCTCAAATTAGGCTCAGAAATAAATTGAAAACAGCTGTTCAGGTAAATCATATGGTAAATATTGCTATAGATTTTCTTATATTGAATCCCTATAGTATTTTATAATGATGACTTAGCACATTTTCACATTGGAGCTGATTCAAAAATTTTATGGAAAATGTTTTGTGATAGATTAAAAAATGTTTCATGCGAATAATTATTTTAATCTCTTTTGAGCCCCCAAAAAAATGTCGTTTCGAATTATGTCCGTCTGTAGTTCTTGCAACCCAAAAGACTGAACTGTTCACGATCAAAAATTGGTATATTTTGGTCATATCTCAAGACGTGATTTTTATTTTATTCGTAACTTAAAATTTGATAGCTGTCATAAGAAAAAGACAAAGTTACAATCTAACGATTTTCATCAAATTTTACTAGACATTTCCATCTACCCAAAAATTCTGAATAGGGAGTAATCTGTAAAAACCCAAAAAATCGTCTACAATTAATTATTATAAAATGGCTCTAACGATTTTGTCAAATTAAGAACAGATGTAAAGATTAATTACCAGTATGCTAAAAGTATACAAAAATTACGTTCAGGAATAATTGCCGAAACAAAAATATTGGAATTCTTGATTGACATCATTAAAAGCTCAATTTTAAACAAATAGGAATTACGCTTTGCACAAGGGAAGGAATTTAAGCTGTATTTATATACCAAGTGTCCTAAAAGTCCCACACCCTCCCCCCCCCCCTATTATTATTTTTTTACTAATGGAAATGGACAGATTTGCTTTGGGGAAAGTTTAGATAACCAAAGGAGGAGTTTTTGAAGTATCAACAATTTCAACCCTTACCCCAAAATGGGGTAGTTTGGGGGTAAGTTAAGAATTTTAAATAGCAACCCCTATTGAGTGATACTTCATTTTAAATGTCTTTTAAAAATAAGAATAATGACGTAAACTAGAGGTCTCTAAGTTCATCCTATCCAACATAGCGACCAATCGGATTGTGAATGTTAACCTACAAACTCCGGTTGTTTCTATTACATTACAAACTGCTCTATGTTGGTAAAATGATGGTAAGAACCTTCCATTGTTTTTTTAGCTCAGATTAATTTCTCGAAATGGCTACCATTTACTTCTCTGCAGAAATAGATTCTGGACTCAAACCATGTTGTACATTTTGTATCATTTCCGGTGTAATTATTAACGTAAAATTCACAATTCGATTGGTGAAATCAACAATGCATAATATGATTGTTTACCAAGAAATCAACACATGGGTTTCTCCATGGATAAGCAACATTCTAAGAATTGTATTTTGCGTGACTGAAGCGACCTCAATTATTTAATAAACCTATATGTGAAAAATTATGTTTAAAATTAATTTTAATTTTTTCTTGTCAGTATTAAAAATGGTAAAATATTTATACTTTGTAGATAATTGTTTGATTCGTTATTTTGAATTTTCAAATTTTGATATTAGATTCAGATTCATTTATTATGTAAAATCCTGAGCCAATAATTAAAACTAAACTCTGTGGCCTAATAGACCTGAAGGGCTTAGGCCCAATAGACCAACTTTTCAGAAGGGTATTGTGAGACTAGTGTATCTACTAATTGTAGCTTCCCAATTTCCTCTAGATATTGGGTCAACACCATACGTTTGGGGATTGGACCCTTCCGCTTATGAAGCGAGAGCACTAAACATTCGATAAGCTGAGTGCTCATACCAAGATCTAAAACTTATAATTAATAATTTTTTTACATTTTATTTTTTTTCTTAATGTTTAAAAGTTTGATTTGGAAAGTGTAGATTTTATGAAATGTTAAGGTTAGAAGTACTAATTTTTCGGGGTAAGGCATGCCCTCCTCCCATAACTTAGCCCATAAATCCGGCTTTTTAATACCTAAAAATAATAAAATAAAGCTAGGAGGAAAATTCAACTAATTAAATTGAACAACTTTGTGTTCAGTTTTATGTAAACGGTTGAAGTTGTCAGCAAATTCTTCACCTTTCCTTCTGGTAAACCAAAGTCAGAACTTACTGTAAAAGAACTCTGTGAGTTTGTTCTATTATTAGACAAATATCACTCTTGCTCAAGTTATTAAGAAACTTGAAAATCCTGAAAGATTATATTTCATAAAGTTATCACATTTGATAAGGAAAGGAAACCCGGTACATGGAATGTAGTGGCAATTCCCATGCTACTTCCGGCTGTCGAGGTTTACAAACCGGAAGTATTTCAGCCTCATTTAGGGCTATCTCGGTCGCGGTAAAGTCGATATCTTTGTTGATTTTATTTTCGGAAAAACTTCACCTCTTTCATTATTTTGAAGCCGTGTGAAGAAACATCAATTTAGGTTACTTCGTATTGTCATCGGAGTTAGCTCAACAACTTTTGAGGAAAATGGAATGTTGAGTTTGATAAAATTTGCTTACCTCAAACTTTAAGTGTTTCCTAAAAGAGCCCACGGTAGGAATGTCTCATCGCTTTAGATGTACTTATTGTGCAAGGGTTTTTATTTCTTTTAAACCATTGTTTGTACTTACGGTCACTCAAAACTGATTATTCACTGAAGAATTAAAAACTGTTTGTTTGTTTTTTTTTGTTGTTTTTTTTTAGTCTTTCTCATTTTGTTTTTTTGTTTTCCCGCTTCTGTAATCATTTGTTCTTTATTAACACATATTAAATGAAGAAAAAATATTTCTTTTTTTCTTTAAACTAGAAAATCTTTCAAATACAGTTACACAAACATTCAGAGTATTCTAAAATTGTTGATCCTTTTTGGAATGGCTCTCCTATGGCAGACATTGAAATCGAAATTACATAAAAGCTGATCTCAAAAGTTATTAAACAAACCATCGAAGTTTTTTTGTGTATATTTAAATCTTGACACAGTTGTAACGAAAACAGATTTTCAATTTGTTATCACATCAAAAGTTCTGATAACTAAAACGTTCCAAAGTTCAGATGAACTAAGCCAATGAGAATTTACAAATCAGTTCTGTTGCTTCAAAATTTAATTCATTTTTAGATTCGTTACCATAATCAATTTTATAAATGTAATAACAGCTGACTCAATACAATCGTAGCCGTAAAATTCATTTGACGTTAGCTTAACTAACAATATGAACGAAAAATTAGCTTTGTAATATTCAGGGCGTTTTTTTAACTGAGCCACCATTGGAATCTCTGAAACTATAAGATTTACTGAAAGCTTCAAATGGGGAACCTTATCTACTTTTTCCAATATAGCGGCCGACTTTAAAATGTCTTATGGAAACCCCATTTCGTATGTTGAATTTGTATTTTAAACGAAATTTTAAAGTATTTAAATTTTAAAGTAAATACCCTTTGGGTATTTTTTTATATTTTTACCCGTTTATATTCGTATAAGCCCTGAAAATTCACCATAATTCTGTTTAAATTACACGAAATAAGAACCAATTTATTGTTACTCTTGTTTTCATTTCGGTTATACATGTATTGTTTTATGAACACTGTTGAATTTAGGGTTTTATAAGACACATAAATTGTCAATATCATCTGTTATTATTTGATACACTACTATAAAATCTTAATAATTAAGCAAATCTTTCAAAATAGCTCGGATACAATGAAGTCTTACAGCTGATGTTCAAAATATCCACAGTTGTTGAATATGCGAGCATCGGATCTTACAAAAAAATATTTCTAGCATTTTAATGGTTTTATGATTTTTTTTCTTTCATATCCTCGAAACATAAGATTCATTATAGAGTTATTATTTTGGTACTGTAGCCCAATTAGAAGATATCAAGACTAGATATAGTCATAAGTAGTGTTTCAAAACTACACAAATATGTCCCTATTAAGATCTGATGCTCCATCTTGCTTCTACCTTAATTTCATCCTGATATTAATTGGAAGGGCTGCAATGGAGTTAAAAGATTTTCTAGGAATCCTAAATACCTAGCTCTAGCTCTTGTCTTTTCATTCATAAAAGTTCTGTTCCTATAGAACCATAAATTCAAGAGTATTCATAAAACAATACATGTAAAACGGAAATTATAACAAGAGTATTAGGAAATTGGTTCTTATTTCCGTGTATTTTTAAACAACTTTGGCGAACTTTCGAGCTAATATCTCGTAAACGAGCGTCAAATAATCAAGAATAAAAAAAAATTTAAATCCAAATTCAACATAAAATTGGGGGTTTCCATAAAAATTTTAAAATTGGCAGCCATATTGAATAATAGTGATGACATATAAAAAATATAAATATACCATTTTAAAGGTCCCCTCCCTCATTAGATTTTTTTTATAAATTTTATAGTTTCGGAAATTCCAATGATGGGTCAGTTAAAAAAGACATCCTGTATATTATTTGTATTTTGTAGTGTTTTATATTTTACCAAATAAAAGTAGTAAAGGGGACATAGTTGTTTTTTGGATTGATATCTGTTTGTGTAGGCCAAACGCATAAACACATTTAATAAAATGTGTTATGTACACATATTTTGGTTATATCACGAGTAGTTTTTTTTTTTTTTTTTTTTTTTTTTTCATTTTCAAATCAAACTTTGGGAGTTACTGCCATAAGAAAAAGCACAAAATCATGATTTTTCAAAATCATCTATAACGTTTTCTATCGTATTTACATATTTTGACCATATCTCGGAATATGCGTTTCATTAATATATATAGGCTAACGCAAAATCTGTTATAAAACAATAATTTAACATTTCAATTTTATCAAATTCTGCTTTAAAAAATATGATTTACATTTTGCTCTAGGAGCTCAAACAAAACGTATTGCTCACCACCTCTACAAAAATGCCGATTTGTGAGTTATTGGTAAAAAACGAAAAAATCAACCATCGACTGTTAAAATATTTAATTTTTGAACAATGGTTCTACCGATTTCCTTCAAATTTTAATAACAGTAAAGATTAATCACACAAATCCGTGTGCAAAATTGCAAATAAAACATTGTTACTATTCAGGAATAGTTGGTAAAAACCGAAACCAATGAAGTCTATTTTTGATTGACAACTATCAAAATGATATTTTTTCTGACCATTATAGTTTTTGTTTGTTTTAATTTATTTTTTTGATTTATTAAAGTGATTTTTTTGATTTGATATAAGATCAACAAATATTAATCAAATCTGATTAGATTTATTCTCAAACTTGTGTATAAATTTAAATTCTTAAAGAAGCAATGTTTAATTAAATCACTTCTGAAGGTGGTTATTTCGTTATCCTTGTTTTGTTTCTTCCTTTTTTTTAATAATTTGTTCTTTGATAAAAACCTACTAAATTAACAAATAAGCAATGCTTTTTTAAAATAAATACTAACCTTGTGAGATGGTGTACTTGATAGAATATCATTTGAACCCAAATTTTCACAAATAGTAAGTTTATTTATTCAAACGCGTTTCAAAGATAAATTTGCTATCTTCAGTGGTACACGAGCTACAATAACTAAACTATAACTTATGTTATCTCTGAAGATGACGATATTGCAATTGAAACGCGTTTGAATAAATAAACGTACTATTTTTTATAATTTATTGTTCAAGCTTTATTCTAACAAACTTCTTTTTTTTTCTTTTTATCTCGGATATCTTGTAAATAAATCTACGAGAACATTACGACCCGTTAATATACTCGTTACTCCTTTTTAGGACCGAAATCCATCGAAGAATTAAAATCGAAATATAACAAAGCTGTATCTTTGAATCTATTTGAACGATAAAAACATTAAGCACGATTAAAACTCGACAAGTGTCTGTTTAAGGCGAAATTATTATTTTTAACATAAAAGTTCTAATTAACCCAAAAAAATTAATACAATACGCCTATAAGAACTTGTAATTATTATCTGTTTATTGAAAGTTTCAACCATTTTAACATAGGTTACCATAACTAGATTACAAATTGAATAACAGATGATTCATTAATAACCGTAATTTGAGGTTAGGTTAACCAACAAGATGCACAAACGATGATTATCACAATAAATATCGTTCCCGTTTTCACATGTAAGCGTCTTTCTATTGGTGTGTTTATATTCTGTTAGATGATAAATCAATTTCAAAAATTTTCTCACGAAGTACATTCATTAAAAAAAGTAGTATGGGGTTGTTTTTAACCACACCGCGTTCTTACAGAATAGAGTGAACATAAAGTCGCTTACCACCTACATTTTTTTACAATTTTTGTCTATTGAAGTTTTTTTATAATTACTTATTTGTTAAAATAATCTTTCAGCACATGTAGAGTCAAATTTAGAGACTAATCACTATACTACGGTAACCCTTGTTCAATCTGATAAGGGAAGCTTTCAGGCACCAGTCTCCTTGGCGTGCGTATTTAAGTATTGCACCTACCTAAGTGCTCTCTATGCTACAATTAGTATCATACACGTAGCCTTTAATCAGTCAACTGTCTGATCATATCCACAAACCTGATATTGGGTGGCAATTACAAACAACAAATTGTCATTTTATAAGGTGTAGTGATCCTTATTGATACTGCTTACAATGAAGTCCTAAGATCACAGATGGAGTTGTGGGCGAGTATTGAACACCTCCTTTAGCTCTGTCTACAGTGACAAAATTAGTACGAAAAACTGAAAACCCCCTCAAACTAAATGAGAGTGGTTGATGGAGATGAGTCTCTTGCAGACAAATTATTATAGGGGATGTATCATGTACAAGAACCTTAAGATATTCAATGTGCTTCTGACACCGTTTATGTTCCGCTGTATCACGCTACTCAAATTTAAATTTCTGACCATATATTATAACTGAGATATAAAATTCATAATATTAATCGATTCGTTAACAATTTAAAAGGGTTTGGACCTGTATCATTCTTTCCAAATGCCTGGTTTGAAAGACTGCCAGGTGGTTTAATTAATTTTAGATATTTTAGGGTCAAGCTCCATAGCAACCTCTACAACTGGAGTATCAGTAGTTGATGGCTTGGTAGACGCCTGCGATAATTTTGGCAGGGGTATCGAAGAACACGCCCCAACCCTATTTTGGATTTTTGGAGACTTAGTAACACCTAGTGGTGTGTTGGGCTTGCCTCAAGAATTTTTATTCTGGACTTTAACAAAAGACGAAGATTTTGTTTAAACTGACACTGATTGCGATTTTGGTTTAATTAGCTGTCTCGTTATTTGAGGTAATTTGAGGTTTTTGTTAGCGAAGGCGCAGATTTAGCCTTGGTAGGCTTTATAGACTTGGCAAGAAAGTCAACGTTAGAAGAAGGCAAGTTGACAGAAGTACCGCTTTGGACTACTATTAATTGCTTTATTTCCTCGGCAAGTAAACGAACCATCTCATCCAGTTCCTTACACGATGAACATGAATTCGGTGTCACGATGTCACATTAGCGTAAGATTTTCCTACGGAGTAGTGTGGTGGACAGTAAGGCACCTGCGAGCAGGTCCCGGACTCCTTATGTCCAAATTTTGTTTCTTAGCTTCAACACAGACAGACTCCTCGGACGATGCTGAATGTTGTCTCTTATCACGACCCTGGTTGACGTTTGATATTGTAGAGGCCATGAATGAGTTCACCAGCGCATCGTGTTTGTCGGTTGCAAATAAGACTCTGGGAACGGGTACACCCTTGGATCACTTTCGATCATTTCCTAATCCCAGGACTCTGGGACCCAGACTAAATGGGCATCAGTCCAGACTGGAAAGGGAGGATCCGACATCTCCCTCATCGCGAACACTTCCTGACCAAGGACCGAAGTGGCTGACTACTGAACAGAAACCGTGCATACGTCATCGTCAGACAAACTCACATAAGCTTACTAGATTCAAAGGTTGTCAGGCTTTGGTCTGGTAAACACTCCCAGACGCGCTACGGCTCTACACGGTCAAAAACTAATCCCTATATGTATATGAATGTAGAGAGAGTATTTAGTGAGTATTTAGAGAGTATTTACAATGATGTTTCACTCGTTAAGAGTTACGGTTTTAATAAATTTAGTTGATCCAACGGTGTGTGCCCCCCCCCCCACCAATGAGCAAACATTTAAACTTTTATAGTGTAGCTAGCCGTCGTCATCGCCACCTTAACTCTAGAATACTTCAATAATGTCAGGATCAGAAGAGTAGATGAGTTGGTAAAGTGAGACCTGATTGGAAAGATAAAAGAGATGTATCTAACCCAAGATTATATGAAAAATCAAAATAGGTGTAGATCCAGCTATGGCCCTCGGAATTGCTACGGTCGTACTCAGCCTCTAATGGTAACAAGTGTTTTTAACTGCAGATTTTAAAGCTCCTCAGATTAAGCTACTATGAGTCCTTGTCTATTATATGGAAAGTTATCCACGAACCCAATTTATTTCTTGAATTTATTAAACGATTTGTAAAACCATTTTGACATTTTAAAACGATTTTTCTGAATTTCAATAGGGTTCTATGAACACATTGTTCCCTGTACCAAATTTAATGTTTCTATTTTAATTTTTGAGCCTGCTATCGTGCTTGCGTCAACTGTTAAGCCGGCCGACTAGACTAGACTCTGTCTGACAACAGAACTTTAAATATTATGCCGAGTACTGTGTACTACAATTATAACTTGATGTGAGTGTTTTCGTGTTTTATATATACGTCAGCCTGATGATGTCATTTGTATATGGCGAAACATGTAACTGAGATAGTGGTGAGTAGTTGATCTGCTATAGACTTTATATTTCTAAATGCCAATTAATAAAGTAGTTCGGTGGACATTAGACAATATAATTACTATCCCTGTAATATTCTAAAAGGTCGAGGGAAATAGTTAAAATTTTTCCCAAATATTTAACGACATAAACTTGCCGTTATTAAATATAATAATAAATTTAAAGTGTTTGTTACACAAAATAAAACATAAATTTTCGCAATAAAAACGTTAAAAGAAGCACGTTTCAACGACTAAGTCATCATCTTGTAACAAATGTTGTGCCACTAAACAAAAATAGACTTCGATTGATTTATTAGCGCAAAGTTTGGTTACTTGAAACAACTAAAGATGATAACGTAAGCATTGGAAATTCTACTTGAAAAAACATGTTTTTGAAAATTTACGTCTTCTTTAATTTATTTGATTGATCTACAAGTGTAATTCATTTCAAATGAATTATTATTACGTTTTGATTCTTTATGAAGTAATAAAGCCACAGTGCCATATTGTGAAGAAATTTGTCTAACTTTCTTTTTTTTTAAATACATAAGCAGAAATACACCTTAACAAAATTCAGTAAAGTAAATTCTTACCGGAGTAAAAATAAATAAAATACAACAATGAACTTTCAATAAAGAAATAATTTCTATAGTTACGTTTAGTGCAAGAATTAGATTTTAGTTGTGAATAATCCTCTGCGGAGCCAACATCGTCTTTGTGTCCGTCCGTCTGTTAACAGTCTGTACGACCTCCATCTGTAGCCTGACTGGGGGGTGTCTTGGGATGAATTAGCATTGCATTAAATATACACTTTAGAATTTGTAAACAGATTCCTTGTGTCAAGTATTTACAGCCTTGCTTCTACATTGCTTCATGTCGCCCAATCAGTCTACAGTTGGAGGCCCCAGAAACTAAAATTAGTTAATAGTCTAATTTTTTAAATAAAAATATTTTACAATTTGTATTTTTACTGTAGAAATGAGACTGAAATAAAACTGTCAATTAACAGTAATAATAAACATAATTTTAACAGATTAAAATACTTTTTGTTCCTAAAACTACCCTTACAGTTATAGTATATGTCTTTTCTAAGAAATGAGCGTTTTTACATGTGCAAAAAAACACATCTATGAGGGCTTAATCAAGTCCACAAATACATATATACATTGTGAGTTTTAAGTACCTTCCACTCTACATTTTTTTTATATAGTTTAAGTTCCGCATATCCATATTGGACCTAAATACAATGGTTTTGATGCGCTCACTGAGCAGTGTCCCGGACTCCTTATGTCTAAATTTCTCTTCTTAGCTTCAACACAGACAGAGTCCACGGACGATGCCAATAGTTGTCTCTTATCACAACCCGGGTTGACATTTGATATTGTAGAGGCCATGCATGAGTTTACCAGCGCATCGTATTTGGCGGTTGCAGATGAGACTATGGGAAAGGGTACATCCTTGGATCACTTTCGATCATTTCCTAACCCCAGAACTCTAGGGCAGAGTATCCTCTTTAACCAGACTGGATAGCATCAGTCCAGACCCGCAACTACAGAGGGAGGATCCGACACGTCCCTCCGCGAATACTTCCTGACCAAGGACCGAAGTGGCTGGCTACTGAAAAGAAACCGCGCATACGTATTCCGCAAAATAAGCTCACATCAACTTACCAGATTCAAAGGTTGTCACACTTTGGTCTGGTAAACACTTCCAGACGCGCTACGGCTCTGCACGGTCAAAAAAATAATCCCTATATATAAATGTAGAGTGTTTATGTATCCCCGTGAATCGTGTAGTGTAACAGCCTTTACGAATTGTATGAGTGTTGTATGTGTGTGTATATTCGAAGAAGATGTTTTATTGTACCACCCCTGTATAGCTCGGGTTCCACCCCCAGATAGTCTGCACCCCCCTGCGATAAAACCCTAAGTAAAGGTGAAGGTAAGAAAATGTATATAGGTGAACTGGGTGTATGTCTATATGGATGATAGTCTATGTGTTGTGAGTGTTTGACTGGGGACCGCGAGGGACGCCAAGCCCCTCTTATTAGGTGCAGCTAGTCTGCACCTCCCCTGCGGGGAACACATGGTTTTCTTTACTAGCCCGTGCCATTTATAGCTTCCGTTAGGTAACAAAAAACTTTTCGAACATCATCGATTTATATAGAAAGAAGATAGCATGAGATGGAGACCCTAAACGTTGAATACTCTAATAACGTCAGGGTCCGAAGAAAACAATCATTGGTCAAGAGATGTCTATTAAGAAAGGTGAAAGAGATTACGTGAATAAAAGAATTTATTCCTCTAAAGTCCCTCATGCTTGCCAAACCTGTAATCACTATGATTGATTGATTTATTGATTTATTAGCCTCATTTGGTGTACAAATAGCATTGCTGCAGTAACATTTGAATTGTCACAATAATGACATATACAATACACAATAAACATATTCTCATAATACACATACAATACAAGCAATATAAATAAGACCCAATTATATAAACTATTTAATATGAATCACACAACAAACATCCATTTAAAGGTCAAGGTACTCCTCCACCGAGTAAAATGCCCGCTCTACAAGGAAAACCTCAAGTTTCTTTTTAAAGCCTTTAATGCTAGGCACTTCCTTTATATTTGTCTGGCAATGTGTTATACAATTTGAGACCAGAATAGCGCTTTCCCGTCCACGAACAACTTTAATCTATCAACTAGGTTACTGAAGCATTTGCCGTCTCATAGAATATCCGTGTTTGTACTGATCGACACCCATATAATTACTTCTAAAAATGAGCAGGACATTCAGAATGTATACACAGGGAAGAGGTTAAAATTTTAATTTCGTAAATGAATTTCTGCAAGAAAGGAGCTTCTGAGGATATCTCTGCCATAATTGCATGGTCATGGTTACATTTACATTATGTTTATTAACTATTAGTCCTGATTTAATTACAATATCGGATTACAAAACCTGATTTAATTAGGTTAAGCTAGGTTCCCTTCAGGCTGAGGTGCAGCGGCGTCTCGAGAAATAGAGAAACTCACATATGAGGCATGCCAGAATTACGGAAAAAATTGGGCAGCCGATTCTAAGTATGGGTACCGATAAGATAGACACCAGATGCTCGTTTTCAAGACCTTTTAAAGTTAAGATGGGGACAAAAATCGTGTTCTAGGGAGTACAGGAAACCTGACGTGGAGTACCGATTATTCAAAAACTACGGCAGATACTGGTGCCGAGATCGGGGTTGAAACGTTTTTTTCCCTTAGTACAATATGCCACAGTTTTTTAGGTTGAGATTATGGTTGTACATTAATGACTGTACCTATACAGAAGAATTTGAGGCGGGACTTTAAGAAAAACCGTATCCACATATATACAGATAGTCAGGGTGCAATCAATGCACTATAATAAAATATAGTCTGGTGTGGGAATGCCGAGAGAACCTCAATGGTTTATTCCAGGTAAACCGGAAAATATTGTACTGGGTACCGAGGCATAAGGGAGTTGAGGGTAACGAGAAGGCAGACAATCTAGCTAAACGAGAATCAGAGTTTGTGGGATCTAAGCTACCTGTAAGAATACTCGTATATCTGGCCAAGATGGCCATAAGCAAAGTAGGTCCATGCAAAACACAGCAAAGATGGGGAAGCCTTAAAGGGCACTCCCATAATAAACTATTACTTAAGGACATCCCTTCAGGTAGTCCTGAAAGGACAATAATGACTGAAGGAAAGGGACAACTCAGATAAATTAAGGAACTTATTACGGCACACCGTGGTCTGAGAGTGTACTTGTATAGGATGCACAAGGCGAAACTCTGTGTAGACTGTGAGGGAAGGGTGAGGAGACAGCAGACCATATAATTTTAATTGTAATGCCCTGACCAATAAAAGGCGTAAGGTTTTTGGATTCCAAATTCCGGGGGAACTATCATTGGACGAACTAGTTAGTGGATTACTCAAACTCGTAAGGGGGACAAATCTGCAAAACTAGAATCAGGAGGCTTTAGTTGTACAATAGGCCATCGGTCGCGGTGCCAGAGCTGGTTACAAAAGCCCTTTTCCTTTAAATTAAAATAACTCATCTAAACCTCAATGAAAACGTAACATATCCTCATAGATTACATAACTCTACAGTGATAAGAACCCATCTTCCTCTTGTTTATGAATATTAAAGACAATACTTGCAACCATTACTTAAGATCTCTGTTAAATGATATTATTTCGAATGTCTTTATTATAAACAATTTAATGAACACATTTAAGTTACTAATATTAAACTGTGTGACTTCTAAAGCTGCAAGAATAAAAACAATAATTTATGTTGCCACCCCATGTTATTTCAGTTACTTTATATGCTAATATTAGGAAAATTTTTATTAATTTTTTTTTTTAAACGGTAGAAATAAAGGTTTTTTGGTAACGAAGGATGGAATAAAATTTTATGAACTGAAAATTGGATATTAAAAGATTGGCTCCTGGATTTTCTCACTCGTATTTTGGATTAGCTGACCTATAAAATTACAAGATTTGGCCTTTAATATTTTTACATAAAATTAGTGGCTGGGAATCGTATTCCTATAATCCCGCTACTGGGAGGCCGAGTGTTTGGATCTCTCTGTTGCTTCATTTAATCCTTGGTCTGCTAACAGTTTCATCCGTATAATGAAAAATAAAATTAGTATTTATTATTATTTTACCAGCTGGGCACAGTAATTTTTTTTGTTTTACTAAGTGTAAAATTTACATTAACTATACGCTTACATTAACTTCCCTTACAATTTATACATATTTAATTATACAATTTAATCACACGCGCGCGCACACACACACACACACACACACACACACACACACACACACACACACACACACACACATTATTTGCATACGAACTCAAAAAAACTGTGTCATTCATACACTAATTTATTCACTGTAGGTTACATTCTATATAACAAAATTAATTTCATCTAGCAATAATCACACCATGAAAACGGTGTGTGATTAAGAGAGGAAAAGGAATGCAGGAATAGGAAGAATGTCGAAAGGAAACAC
Organism: Aphrophora alni; assembly: GCA_963513935.1. NCBI lineage: Eukaryota > Metazoa > Arthropoda > Insecta > Hemiptera > Aphrophoridae > Aphrophora > Aphrophora alni. The sequence continues at coordinate 26,456,957 of OY740767.1, read as the reverse complement.
TCGAACAGCAGAATCAGTGGGCGGCATTGGCAATTGAACCAGAAGATCGATTCCAGACCCAAGGGTTCAGGTATCTCGACAATTCAGTGGAGTAGGTTACGAGTTGTTAATCGGGTATATTTATATCGCTACAAAATCAGGAATATACCGAGCTGCAAATATTGCGCAGAAAAGGATTCGATAGAACACACTTTTTTCTTTTACGCTAGATGGACTCTGGATATGGAGGAATTGAGGGTAGAAACAAGATTAAGGACTCCGTTCTACTGGTGGAAACTATGCTGGAGACTACGGCTGGCAGGCATCAGATTTATTGGGTCGTTCCTGATCTTAAAAAGTCTGAGATACATGACAGGTTTCAAGAAAACAAAAAAAAAGAAGAAAACTTATATACAAGACGACATTAAACTTTAAAAAAGGATGAAAAGCAGATGACCATTTTGAAGTAATGTCCACAGGTGGCGTCGAAAGTAAAAAGCCGTAGAGTTTAGTGGGTAACACGTTAAGCACATTTTATTTGGTCTTAAGCCGTTCGTGCGTGTATAAACTTTGAAGAACAAAACTAGACATTGAACTCAGTGGATTTGATAAAAACCAGTAACGAGTTTTTAAAACCATGTCGTCGCGATAAAAAAATGTGTTGAACATGTTTAGGAACACTTATCATTTTAACACTAATCTAGAAGACCTCTATTGTCAAGTAAGTCTGCACTCCAGTTTGAAGTTGGAGTGTAGCAATATTAATATATATGATACGATCTAAATTCAATAACTTCTAAAATAAATAATTGTTTATACCGTGGTCAACGCCTTTAAGATCAAAATAATTTTGTTCACGCTTCAATTTGTTAACCATTAAAAACATCACTGATTACAGTATTCACTATAAGAATAGTTAGTACGGTATTATTGACGATTTGAAAAGGACGTAATATGAAATATTAGAAAATCGTTGAACACATTTTGAACACATGTTGAACGGAAAAATGTATCGACTGCCACTACAGAAACACTTTATCTTGACAACCGATTTTCGTTTGCCACGTTAAAGGTTTTTAATGTTCCCTTCTGCAAATACTTTGTTACACCTCTTTCCCTCAGTGATTACGGTTGTAGTAATCCCTAGGTACCTTTCTAGATCTACACCTTTCTTCATGTAGTCTTGATTAAATCTCTCTCTTCGTCTATTGTATGCGGTCTCTTTCGGTCTCTTTCGGTCAACTTCCGTTCTCTTCTGATTCTGACGCTATAAGAATATTGGAAGGTCATGTTTTATGTTCTTTTTCTTCTTTTTTGTGATGATAAACAACAAAGGAAATATAGTTTACACGTCTCACTTACGTATTCAGCCCAAGTCTATTATTAGTAGTAATTCCTAAATTTTTAACACTTCTGTAGTAGCCTATTCTAATTTTTCGCCGCCTAGCTTTACGGTAGGAAGAGCATTTAAATCCATAGTATACATTAACCGGGAGTAATCCATAATGATAGTATTATTAATATGGTTTAATGGACATTTGCCATAAACTAATTCACGACGTTTCGAGAGTAAAAATCAACTCCCGTTTTCAAGTTGTATGCTCTAGGTTTATCACTTGACTCTCTCGAAACGTTGTGAATTATTTTCTATATACAAATGATAAACGACCGATTAAACCGTATAATTAATACTATCTGATAAGTTAAGTTAGGTTAGGTAACGTTAGGTTAGGTTAAGGGGCACTAAATATTGGCGGCGAAAATTTAGAATACTGTATGAAGACGTTTTAATTTCTTTAGCTTCAAACCATGCTCTTCAGCTACGTATAATTATTTTATACGTATCAATTCTTATGATCTTCCGCGTTTACAATTTAATTGATCTTAAAGTCCAATTAAATTATAGGGCCTAAATCATCAGCAATAGTTCACTGCATTACATACATTATTAAAATAAATACCAAAAAGTAAAGGCTGTAACAGAGAGAGAGAGGATAGAGAGATGGGCTTCCATTGTGTTACAAATTAAACTTGTTGTTCTGACAATGGAATGCCGTCATTTTTCTAGGCTCTTGAGTTTAATAAAAAAGCGTTCACTTTGGACAATGGAGTTCAGAGGTGAAATGGCGCACATCCATCAGACGGAAGAAAGTTGCGCGAGTTCAGCAACCTACGACTATCAATGGAACAATCGGAGTAGGCTCTCAACTATAGTCATTACTTTAGTCTCCATTTATATATAAGTAGACTCTTGTTATTCCGTTATCTAGTTTATAACAACTTTTTGTAAACTTCCACCACTTGTGTAAATAAAGGAAATTGAAAACAGGTGAATGAATAATGTTATACAGAAAAAATTAACGCACCAAAAACATTGCACAAGCTTTATCCATCCCGAAAATCGAATAAAAACCAACTAAAACTATATAAAACTAATGGACAACCCTATCAACTAAACCACCTTAGAAATTAAGGTCATTATGGCTTCCGTTAATAAAAACTGAATTAAGAATCGCACATAAAAATTCTTCTACTTCCAATAAGGCTGGAATTTTGCCGCTTATTCCACAAATGGGAACCATTACGCGATCGAGCACTACATTCTAGAAATAGGGAGCAAAAGGCTGTTTACCCAGATAAATAGTTAGGACAACTTCTATTCCTTGGAAGATCAGTTGGTTCCCGTCCTGTGTGTTGTGGTTTTATCTGATCGCCTTGGTATTTAGTCTTAGCTTGAGTTCTTAGCCCTAGTTTTAAGCTTGAGTTTTGAGTTCTTTTCTTAGGTTATAAATTTAGATTTAGTTTCCAACATGGCCTTAGGCCACAATACTAGTCTATGTGGGTATTGTGTTTTTTTACCACGTTTTTATTAGTTCGGTTTCCGTCATATCTGTCTGTCTGTCTGTCCGGGTGGAATTTTGCAATCGAGTTTAAACTAACTTCCCGATAAGCTAGAGACCTGAAATTTTGAACATAGGTCAGAATTGGATGACAATACAATATTCAGTTGGTTTCTCGTCTCTACATTTGTTTAAACAATAGTTAAAACACCTTACAATGAAAATGTCATGACGGAGATGGGAAGAATGCGTCAAATACGACCTTCACCACTATAGGTTTGTGATACATTTACAATTTGTAATGGAGAAAGATCTGACAGTGTATTGTTTTAATTCATGTACATGAAAAAAATCTAATACATTTTGTTTACTACTTTAGTTTGATTTTCTGAGTTACGAGACTAATAGAACTATTATAGGTAATAAGAGGTAATATTTTGAATTTCAGACATTTGCAGTTAAACAGGATGTGAAATGCATTGGAAATTTCCTATATATGTCTCTGTCAGAGTCTCGTCAATATATACAGAACCGATTGAATTCTTTCACCTGGACATAAGACTAAAAAACAGAAAATAATAAATCAAATAAAAAAAAAGTTCATTTTCACTTTTTGACTGACAACTACCGAACTGAAATTTTTGGTTACGAATAGTTTTATTCTGGTTTTAAAGTTACTTGATAAGCATTGATTGTTTATATTATTAATGTTTATAAAAACTAATACACGACGTTTCGAGAGTACAAATCAACTCTCGTTTTCAAGTGTAAAACTAGAGTATAAATAATAAAACAAATAAAAAAAGTTTTTAAGATACCACATTTTTGTAAAACGGACTAAAAAGTATAAAATAATTTTTCACGACCCTTCTACAATTTTGAGGGAGGATTGTTAGTGGCTATGGATATATTTGGAATACTTGGAGAGAAAAACGTGGGGCGCAGCCAATAAATAATACAAGTAGACAATCCGGATGAATTCACAGCTAATTTCAGTGAATTGGAAATGAGATTCACTGTAATTTAATTTATTTACTCCTCCTTAACTATCATAGATTGCCTGCGCCCCACGTTTTTCTCACAACTATTTAATGTAATTTAATCACAATTATTTTTTTACTTCGAGAACTCACTCAATTTGTAAAAAACAAAATCGACACTCAGATTCCCTCAGTTTGGAATGAAATTTTGATAATTATGTTTTTCATTAAATGAACCCATATAATAGGTAGCCTACTATATAAAAATTATATATTTTTCAATCTGTAACCCGTGAAAATGAATTTTGTCTTGTTAATTTTCGGAACGTTTATTTTATTTTTAAACGCAGTTTCTTCACATCCTGTATTAGCTCTAGGTAACATATGTCTACGTTAACTACAAATATAACATACATTATATATTATAAATTTGTGCTAACACTGAAACATATTCTGGAGAATTATGATCTGTAATAGTTTAATGATATCTGGCCTCACATTCTCCAATTACTGCAAACCGTGTTTAACTATTTTAAATGTTAATTGGAAGAGCAAGTTACTTTTAAGTCACCCTGTATATGAACTGAAGATAATTTTTGTTTTGATCGAATTATACAAATTGTATTATATCTTTAAATATATACATCTATAAGTTAATTTAAAAAGCATATTATGTATATTTTACATGCAATTGTATAAATGCTAAAAAAAATATGAAAATAATTATCGGTCATCGTTTATCGGTATCAAGTTCCCCCAAGAGTGTTCACCATTTTAAATGTTAGCAGGAGTGCAAGTTTCTTTTCGGTCACCCTGTATATGAACATGAGTACTAAATAGTTGTGTTCTTTTATCACTGAATAAAATAATTGTTTTGATAGAAATATACAAATTGTATTATATCTCTAAATGTTTTTTTTACATATATTATAAGTTATTTTAAAAAAAGCATATTATGTATATATTACATAAAATTGTATAAATGCTCAAAAAATGTTCTGGAAATCATTATCGGTGATCATTTATCGGTATCAAGTGCCCTAAGAGCGGCTGCAAAAGAATAATTCCAAAATAATTCACGTAGGCTACACAAAACTGAACTGAAGGATTATTTGTATTTCACTCAAACTTTTAATTCCCCAAAACTTGTAATCAATGTCCATTGACAATAAATGGCTACTGCTGTTATTTTGTTGGGGTTAATGGGTATGGAAGCGACTAATGAACCCGGGTTGCTCCATCAACAGGATAAGCCGATTAACAGTCCATTCTTTGCAACCACTAAGGACTCCGAACAAAAGGCTTAACTCACATAATCCTGTCAAAGAACAACCTGCTCGCTATGCTCTAATGACTGTCCAGTGGTTCGGCCTTACTCTGCATACAGGACTATTTCATCTTTGACAGTTGTTTAATTTGTATTGTAATTTTCCTTTGATATTAATTACTTTTATTTAATTATGTTGGAATGTGCATCTACTTTTGTTTCAGATGTATTCATCCATGCAGTCTATATCGCCCATATTTACAAAACTTGGATCGTATTATTGAAAATATAAATAATAATATCAGATACAAGGTATTATATATTACCTATTTGATAACGTCGACTACAAATTTAGGAGTTTGCCTTTTAAGTAATTTTTCAATTATTTAAATAAAAGTCATCACTGTGCTAAAATAATACAATGGGTATCTGAATTACGGAGTTCCTCAGGGTTCCGTATTGGGTACAATATTATTTCTCTTAGAATATATTAACGATCTTTGTGTGAAACTATTTGATGACAAATTAGCAGTCATAGTGAATGATACTGCCTCAATGTATTCAGGCATGAATCTGTAGGAAGTAGGTAATTTAATGCAGCAAGATTTAATAAGAATGAGATTCCCCATAATTATTTCCCTTTGAAAAGTCTCGCTAATTTTTTTTCCACTTATCACTAGTTTTTAATCTTGAGACAAAATAAACTTAATAAAACAAAGTATACGTTATTTAGTTTATGACAAGAACACAATTGTGACAAAGGCGTTTTTAGCTGTGAAAACTTTATAAATTGTGGCTTTAACTCTAACCTTATTCAAAGTTGAAGAAATATAATATTTTAGCTTTGTCCTAAATTAAAACCTTTCATGGAAAGCGCGCATCATAAGTGAGTTTTATCTTTGTCTAATAATTGTCTCCTACTGGTGCTGGTGTAAGTGTACCATGAACTGGTTGGATCCCGTCTAGGGTAGGCCTACAGACTGAATTGTCGGAGTGATACTTATCTCTCCACTCTTCAGTTTCTCATTATATTACAAAAAAAGTATAATGAGAATAATTCTTTAAAAAAAGGAAGATTAGAATAATACCGAGTCACTTTTTTTAATATTAAAATTTTACCTTTAAGACATTTTATATTTTCAAAACGTTTTAAAAGGAACCTAATAATATACGTAATAAATACAATTTTAGAAATGTATTATACAACCCGTACAACAGTTTTTACAGTTCAACGTTCCACGACTTTGGTTTAAATATCGTGAAAAAGATAACATTGTTTCAATTGCTTCAGTTCAAGAGTACTTCAAAAGTTGGCTCATCAATCCAAAATATTAAACTATATAGTAAGTATAGTTTGATCATCCAGGCTATGGAATCTGTCAGCAAGCAACCCTCACTACTACACTCTCTCCCTTTCCCTCCCTCCCACACGTCACTCTACCTGCAACTCGAACCTAACTAATGGCCACCTACCGAACACTGCACTACATCATTGCAACTATTTACATTTGTAATTGTATCTTATCAAGAAAGATATTTATGGAATCTTTACAGAGATATGAAAAAAATGATGTAACATCATCGATTTATTAATACTATTTAATAAAAAATGTGTCTGCTTAAGACCGCAGGACTGAAGTTAAAACAGATTATTTAGTTTTACTATCTAAATATAAATATGTATGAAAATGTTAGTGCAATATTTTTCGAAAGTTCGATGGAACTAAATCTGACTTTTTCAATTCTAATAAAACAGACCTTCATTTTATATACTTAAAACCATCGTAAATTATATGGCATTTTGTTTTGTTTTATTCACATGTTTATGTGGATCACAAAAATAATCACCCCGAAAAGGAGAAGCTGTAAAATCAAAATGTTGGCATTTTGTAGAGGGCCCTCCAGTGGGTGATTCATGGCGAGGGTTTGGTACATGGGTGGTGGAGGCCACCTTAAGCCGACAGTCCACAGCCCGCAGAACCAAACTGTAAGTTAAGACAGATCGAATTCTACAACTCTTTGTCTTGATTAAATAAAGTGATGGAAGTCCCAAAGCAACAATGCCTAAGGGGCCCATATACAGTATAATCATCTTAAAATTATCGTTTTTTTATTTGTTTTAAATCATTATTTTATATTATTTTTTTCGTTAAAAGTTGTTATGTATTGTAATATATTTTACATTTTTTTAAATGTAACTATATTTGACTATGTTTTGGGGTGATACAAAGGAAATAAATGAAAGGCAGATGTTCACAATTATTATCTAATCTTAATATTTCTCTGACGAGGCTTTAAGATGAGGAAATTGCCTTTCACACACATTGTCGTCGATGACTATACAAAAGTTCCCCATAAAATTGAAATGTTAATCAGGGTGATTTACCAGCCTTTTCATGCAGCCTTATACAGGTGTCTTGAATCTAACTGTGTATATCCTGACTCTACATAGGGATAGTTAGTATAAAGAAAGGTAGGCCCGATGTAAACTATGTCGAGTTTAGAAATATATCCGTTTTGAGGACTTCGATTGTTTTTTGGAATGATGTCTGTTTGTATCATGCGCAGTGCTTTAAAGCCCAAATAAGTGGACTGATTTTAATTATTATTGATACGTGGGCCTATTTCTGTGAACATACTTATAGTTTCCATGATTAAAGTTATTTCAAAAAATGCTGCATATTAAGTCTCTTTATTATTATCAAGAATTAAAAAACTAAAATAAGTTGGCCTTTATGGACAGTTATGTTAAATCGACCTCTAGTTAACTCAAATTTTATTACTGAAGTAGAATTTAAAATTTCGTATTATCATTGAGACTTTTTCATTGAAAACTTTTGAGTTCTTTCCTAATAAACCCATTTTAAAAAGAGGTGTGAATTTAGACTTATGAGCCATTAAATAGTAGTTTCTGTTTTTACCAGTAAACATTAATTAAGGGTTTAGTTTCCTACCGCTCTTTGCTGAAAGTTACTTACTGACTAAGGGCTTTTTCCACATTCTTTCTTCGAATTATCTGTATATACTTTCTACCAACTTTTTGTACTTATTTCTACGTACTTTCTGTACATATTGTTACGGACTTTCTGTACATACTTGCTACGTACTTTCTTCATATACTTTTTTCAGTCTTTGTGTACATATCTTCTTCGGACTTTCTATATATCCTTTATTCTAACTTTCTGTTTATACTTTTTTGGACTTTCTGTATATATTTTCTTCGGATTATCTGTATATCCTTTATAGTACTAGATATAGTTTTTTTCGGGCTTTCTATATATATATATATATATATATATATATACTTCGAAATATACTTTCTTCGAAATTTCTGTATATACGAAACAAATATTTATTACAACAGATAGCAACAATATTATGAGTTCATATCTTTCTTTATGTAATTATTTTGATATTTGAGTAAGTCAAACGTTATCACAAATATCATAAAAGCCTTTATATTTCAAACTGGCCTGGTTATTACAAATTCACGTGTAAGTAATTTATTACTTGTAAATTACCTTTATTTCATTTGTAATTCTTTTACATATTTTTTTTTATTCGTGTAATTGTTTTTTTTTCATGTTGTTTAAAGAAATAAAACCTTTTGGTCTTCACCGTCTTATGAAAAAAATAAATAAATAAAGAAGATAAAATAATGACCCCTATCACTGAAATACTCTAATATCGTCGGGTCGGAAGAGAACAAGAGTTGGTTAAGAGAGACAAACTCCTGATAAGAAGATAGGGATCTAATCCAAGATTACATGTAGATCCAGCTAGGATACCTCAGGATTGTCACTATAAGTAAGCCGCTGAGTGTTCCATGTGATCGAGTCGTCAATAACGATACTCATTACAATAATAAGATAATTAAACAACTTTGTTACGAAATATGAAGGACGCACGCAAAGCATTATTTTATCAAAATCTGTTGAAAACAAAACTTCCTTTATCCAATCAAATCCGATTGACCGAATGGTCGATAATCGATCCCGCTATGTCTGTATGATAATGTCACATGACCCCTATTTTTATTTTTTGACATCATTTACTATTCCGGAAGCCATAGCTCGTTGTGGTTTGCTCAACTGCGATGCACTTCATAATATTTTCAATAATCCTGTACAAAATATTCCCCAGTCTCCCTCTCACTCCCTCTCATTGTTATTCCCTAACTTTATTATTTTGCTGTGATTCGTATTGGTCTACAATAATTATGTTTTTAACAATCTTCTTTTCCTTTTTTAATGAAATTCTTTATAATAATCTTCCCCTTTTTCACGTGGACTTGGGTTAGATCCGCCTCTTTCATCTTTCTAGCAGGTCTCTCTTGTTCTTTTCACCTTTTTTTTTTTTTTTTTTTGAAAGGTGATGATGACGGACCGAAATGTTTATTGGCTTTAAACAACAATGACAAAACATAGGTGTATTAATATGTCATTCTTTTAGTGTGTTACAAATGGGATATTGCCGTGTTGACGTATTGTAAACTCTCTCGTTACTAAATGATAAACTCAACTACATATAGGTTGTTTCTTTTATATATAAAGAAAGTAGTTATTTTATATATATAAAGAAGTTGATTAAGCTATATTTTTTAGGAATGAGGACTTATTTTGAGCATTATTTGTTATCAAAATGTGATAGTTGTGATGGTAAAGATGGTTGCAAGGAGTAATATATATTCTAAATAATTATTTCAAGTGAAGAATATACGACTTATATCGGGAATCGAAAGCAGGATCTTGGCTTTGCGAGGACTGGGCTCAATTCCCGGTCTAGGTAGTATATTTTTCACTTGAAATAATTATTTAATCAATCAATTTTTTTTTTTATTATTTACAAATTTTTTTTTTTAAGTTAACCTCCTTATCGAACAAAACCTAGTGTTCCCTAGACGAAAGTGGATGAAAAGAAAATGAAGAAACCAAGTAGGTTTCCGCCAGAGTAGATCTTGTGTAAAGTAATAACAGAACAGTCTCAAAATTTCCAATCACCAATATAAGACGAATTCATTGACTTGTAGGATCTTTTGACAGTGAATATTGTAAAAAGGTTTGGAATATCGCCTAAAATAATAAATCTAAAGAAGGATCCCTACAAAAATTTGAATGTGTAGCAGAGTACATCTGTGACCAATCTTCTCACAATGAAATAGAGCGTGTCAAGGATGTGTGTTCTTTGTGACATGGTGATAGTCTATATAATGTGAAAAGTTAAGTTACAGATTGTGGTTGACGAGGACTGCAGTATGCGTGAAAGGTTGGAGGATTTGAACTTTGTGGACTTCTGCCTACAAAGATTTCTAGATTTAAAGCGGAAAGCTGGAAAAGTGAGCTTGAAGATTAACACAAGAAAAACAATGGTTTCTAGATTGAACAACAGACCTGAAGTTCCCCAGTTGTTTATGGAGGAAAATTGGGGGGGGTGATGAATTTTGCTACTTGTGAAGCATAGTAACAGCAGAGACACGAGCACCATAGAGTGAACAAGGCAGATCGTCTTTATATACGTGAGATCGTTAATCTCTCGGCATTTCTTCGATTTCAAATATATAGATAGTCATAGAGTGTGTTAGATAATACCCCCCCCCCCACCTTAACATATTAACTTAGATAGACCAAAATCCTTTTGGGGTTCTTATCTAAGTCACCTATCTAAGTCTAAGTTTTTTTATGATAGTTGGGAATTTTGTCCTCTCTCCAAAACGGCGAATTTTGGAGGTTACTCAAAATTTTCTTATGCCATGTCAAATTAAAGGGTATAAATGTAAATAATTTTGTAAGCTGTAAAATAAATACTCGAAATTGTAGTGAAAAACTACATGGTTAAAGAATTTTTAACACAACCAAAAATAATCGTAATAATTACTTTTGTAAAGTTTTTAAAAAATAAACAGAAATATAAATTATTGAAATACTAGAATTTCCGGATTTGCTTATATTAACCAGCAACCCTGTTATTTCACTATTTTTATTATTTACTACACTTGTTTATGATTTATTATGCGCCAATCGTTAAGTCTTTATAATACTAAAGGAACTTTCAAGACATGTGATTTATGTTTGTAATTGTGTTGCATAGATTCGTATTTGTGTAATGTATTATGAAGATCTGACGATGGACGAATATAAAGTCCAAAACGCGTGTCGTAAATAATAGAATGGTTGAAATAACACGATTGCCGGAGATATGTGAATATAAATTTATTATCACTCCAAAAATATAAAGTATTTACATTTTAATTTTAACTTTCTAACTAAGCTAAATATAGAAACCGTTTAGTATTTATAAAGACATCTGAGATAAATTTAGAAACGGATTTCAAACACAATTTAAATAAAAGTAATTAATATCAAAGGAAAATGACAATACAAATTAAACAACTGTCAAAGATGAAATAGTCCTGTATGCAGAATAAGGCCGAACCACTGGACAGTCATTAGGGCATAGCGAGCAGGTTGTTCTTTGACAGGATTATGTGAGTTAAGCCTTTTGTACGGTGTCCTTAGTGGTTGCAAAGAATGGACTGTTAATCGGCTTATCCTGTTGATGGAGCAACCCGGGTTCATTAGTCGCTTCCATACCCATTAACCCCAACAAAATAACAGCAGTAGCCATTTATTGTCAATGGACATTGATTACAAGTTTTGGGGAATTAAAAGTTTGGGTGAAACAAAATAATTCTTCATTTCAGTTTTGTTCACGGAATTATTTTGAAAAATATTTCTCTGGAAGGCACTTTTTTAGCATTAAATAATTAGCGATTATTTTCATGTGTTTGTTCAAATTCTAGATGTATAGAATTTTGATAAATAACTTGGATAAAACAATTCAATTTTTTTTAATTGAAAGATATATTAAATATTGTAAAATTTCAATCAAAATCAATATCTACTTTAGTTTACATGTCCATGTATAGGATGGTTTCATTTTTCTGGGAACTTTATTTTAGATGTACAGAGTACATTTTATCCTTACTACCATTGGTATTTTGTAAAAATATTGATTTGTGGAAACTTTATTAATTTTTCATTGTAATTAAAAATAAGTTTTGCAAACCTAAAAGAATGGCGGCTAACTTTAAAATTTCTATAAAATTCTCTATATTTTATGTTGCTTTCTGATTTTACATAAAATTATAAGGTTTTGTTGTTTTGTAATTTTTTATAAACTTGCTCTTTTAGCAGTTATAAGCCGCTTAAAATTTCGAAAAATTGACATGTGATGCATTTTCAGTAGGCAATTTTTAGTACTTCCCAATGTTGAATCAAGGTAAAAATTTAATTAGGCATCGTATATATGAAGTGTAAATACAAACACAGAACTAAAAGTAAAATAAATCATTTGTGGAACTAATAAAAACTATCTTCGATCAGACACTATTTGGATTTGATCTCTACGTAATTTGTTGCCAGTACATTCTTGACATGTAAAATAGACTTATTCTTTTATACTTAATATTGATTTTATACTTCCAAATTGTAATTTACTACTTAATTAAATAGTTTTTACATATACATGTAAATAAATATTGACCTGGACTTGTGAGATGTTTCAAAATCATTAATATAGTTTCTCACAAATATTTCAGTTATAGTTTGATTGTTGTAACACCACTGAAAATGACGACATTGTCGTTAAAACGTGTTTGATTTAATAAACGTATTTGTGAGAAACTGTGTTCAACTTTTATTTTTACATAATAAACTAATAAAATATTTATTACAGCATACGAGTCGTTATTTGTTATCTTTTCTCAAATCTTTAACCATGTAATTGAACAGTCATTAGAGATGCCTTTTTGAGATATATTAAAGTGTCATTTTATTAAAATCTGATGAACATAAAACTTTCTTTATCTGAACAAATCCCGCTCTATGATAATGTCACACGACCCCTATTTCTATTTTTTGACATCATTTACTATTCCGGAAGCCATTGCTCGTTGTGGTTTGCTCAACTGCGATGTCCTTCATAATATTTTCAATAATCCTGTACAAAATATTCCCCAGTCTACCTCCCGTTGTTATTCCCAACTTCATTATCTTACTGTGATTTGTATTGAACTAAAATTATTACTAACCTTATCAACCTTCTGACAAACTTGCTTTTAATTTCAAACACATGTTGTAAACTGCAAATTTTGAACACCAAAAATCATTACAACGATTAGGCTACCTCGTTTCAACTTGCTTAAAGTAATATTTCCCTCCTATTCATATTGAAAAACCATTAGGTAATATTGACAATCTGAAATTAATATCTTCTCTAAATGATAGCTTGGTTGTACGAAAAAATCCCTGTCTATTACAAAACTTTACCTTTTCATTTTGATAAGAACTGATCAGTTTCCACTTCCGGAAGCTGTTACTACTCTATGCAAATTGCACATTGATACACCTTTGAGGCATCGTGTCGAGTTGTGTTGTCTAGTCTAGAAGTAGCTGCTCAAGTCTGTAGTGACGGTGTCCAGGGACTTGCAAGTCCTACTCGGTGTAGGGACTCTAGTAGACATCAATCCTATATTTAATTCGCTAAGGAATTTCTGCGCCAGTCGCGTATATCTTTACTATAGGGAAGAATGATTGAGATCTCAAATGTAAACAGTGTTACTTGCAGGTTTGTCTAAAATTATTCATTTTTCATGGAAACTGTTATTTCGTAATGAATTTATCATTTAAATACCATGCCTGTTGTGGGTAAATGACATCTTTCACGATAAAAATAATTTGTAACAGCTGTCATAAATTTTCAAATACGGTTTATTTTGATTGAGTATTTTTAACAGATATTTTTAATTATTTTTAGGTTAACTTAAATTTATCTTTTAAATAACATGCCTGTTTTGGGTAAAATAACATGTTTTACAACGCAGACTGTAAATTTTTCAAAATTTGGTATTTGTAAATATTTTGCCCAAATTTTGAGGTTTTTTTTATCATTCTTTCAATAACTAAAAAACAAAAATAAACCTAATATCCGTCATTGAAAACTCGATTTAGGATGAATTCATGGTAAAAATGAAACAAGTTTAGACTCTATTTAAATAAATATTTTTAAAAAAGGGTCAAACGTGTTCTAAGATCGCACTGCTTATACCATTTTATACCAGTATAGCAGACAGTGAACATTTATTAAATAATAAAATAAATGTCCATCATCCAATTTGTATTTCACACTATTATCATTTCATAATTTCACCCTCTAGACACCTATTTAACCCTTTGCATCCCGACATTTAATTTTCAATATGTTCCAAAAATCCCAACCATTATCTGCTATGTATGTGCATAGAATCCCGGGCTCAATTTAGCAAATTTTCAGTGTTTCACAAAAAAATTTGTATTAAATTTATTTACTTATCAATTTTGATGATTTTTTTTTATTTTGTGTGGAATGAAATGGTCTATAAGATAGTATATTTTTAATATAAGTGTAAATGCATGTTAGATATGAAATTTTTAAAATTTTTACTTACCAAAAAAAAATTTCCAGAAATTTTCACTTTATTCTTGAAAATGACACACAAAAAAAATATCTTTATACAAGAAATATCATTATCACAATCACAATAAAAATAACTAAACAAACTAAAAAGTTTCAAAACAACAACGTACACCAAGTACAAGTAAAGTTATTTACATCTGACAGATGACAAAAGCACAGCTACGTCTATCACAAAAATCTTCGTCGTAGTGAACATAGAGGTAATTTATAACTTAAGTAAATATCATAGAGGTAAATAGAACAGCTCTTTCCGATTCCATTGATATATAATAAACATAGATTCACTAATGATTTGTATTTTATGATTTTTTTTCTAAACGTCCTTTTTTACGGACGTTGGGATTTTACGCACATACACGTGACGTCCGTAAAAAAGGACGTCGGGATGCAAAGGGCTAAAATAAAGTACGAATTGTTTAGATGTAAGAAATTATTGTAAGATTTTCTCAATTGTGTAGAATCTCAAAGACAATAAAAAACAAACGAACAGATGTATTGTAATCAACTGTAAAAGTTTCTACTCAAAGGTCTAGCCAAGGCAAATTAAGAGACAATACTTGAGACCCAAATAGTGTTGTAATGTTGTACCCTAAAAAGAATTTCATTGTGTTTAATAAGCATTAGTTATATTTATATTGCATCCATTTCGTTGATTTATACCCTTATATAATAAAAGAAGCATAATAATTACCCATTCATCGAAACGTTGCATAGCAATGGTTGATATAAATTTTTTTAAACTAGAAAAGGTAGAAGTGATTGGGGGGGATTGTTGTATTATTTTGGAAGCATTGGACTACCAGCTCTCAAGGAACTCAGATTGTAATTTTTCAAACTGGTTTTAGTGATAATTTGTTTTTAAACTATTAAATCTAAATAACCAGCTTCAGACTGCAATCATAATATTGAAGACATTTGACAGTGTCAATTTACAGAACTTCATATCATAATTATTCGGTAAGTAATCAAAATCTTCAGAATTTCGTGAGCGACAATTTTCAAGAACCATCCAGAAATATCCAACAGTGACCTACAAACATCAGAATCTGTAACCATAAAAAGATTAAAACCTTTTACATAAACATCTAAATCTGCAGATTCATATCATAAAGACTTATACAATTAATAACCTAAATCTAAGTCCATATCCATATAGTAAAATCATCCGCAAATAATTCCATCTTTTCACCACAAATCGCCCATCTAGTTTTTTTTTTATATTAACCTTTTAGAAATAATTTTTAAAAATTTAATTTGTTATGTTGAAACAAAAGTTAACTGAACTACAGCTAGCCTTGGCATGTAAAGACAACATTTCACCCCGAGATTTAATTGTGACTTAAACCTAATTTGTAACAAATAATTTCACAATCAGAATTAAATAATTTTGTAAACCCATTTACCCGCATATTATATTACTTTATACTTCCCAAAAATGCCGTTTCATGAATTTTTAGTGAAATAAAAATTAGGCCATGGATGTGTTATAAAAGATCTAAATCTCAAAATCGATTCTTCAGATTTGCGAAATAAATTTTTCACGGAAATATCCGTTTGTAATCATTGAAGTCCACAAGAGTGGTTTTGGAATTATGTCTGTCTGTCTGTCTGTCCACTCGATACAGTCTATAAATTTGGGCAAGTTATATCGTCGAAATATGAACTTAAAAACCCAAATGGGGTAAATCAATGAATAACGATTTAGGCATAAAACAAGTTCATAGCACAAGAAAACGGTTTTGTGGTTAGATCTGTAAGAAAATTAGTATAATGTTTTTGAGTTGAACAAGGTAATAGCTTTACAATTTTAATTTATTATTATATATTTAAAACGCTTACAAATTACATAAAACTACATCAAATCCATAAAAAAACTCTGAGATTCAAATTGTTGCGTTGCTATGGTGATAAGTGTTATTTATTTGTTGTAGCAGCCGCAACAATGAAATCTATTGTTACCGTTTTGTTTAAAAGAGAAAAACCTTTTATCATCACCTAAAAAGTAAGATAAAATAAAGACACCTAGTCTTGGAATACCTAATACCACCAGGGTCGGTAGAGAACAAGAGTTGGTGAAGAGAAACCTGATAGAAAAGATGAAAGAGAGGAATCTAACCCAAGACTATAATGAAGAAATGTGTACATTCAGCTAGTAAGCTACAACACCAAATAAATGCCTGCTTCAAGTTGAAATATGTGCCCAAGCATTGGAAGATTACGGAAGTTATTGTTATATTGAAGATAGAGAAACCATCATTATGTAGAAAGTCTTTACAAAATTACTTACTAAAAGACTTATAACTCAAACTTAAATACGGGTGATCGAGAATATACGCCTATTACTAACTCACCCATTTAAATATATATTTCTGCTGTACGACACATTATTTGGTATTCCCGACATCACGGAAACGCCATTTCCCGAAACTTTTCCCGACATAATTTAGAAAAAATCGGTGGATTAAATAAACTAAATAAATTCTTCTACGTCCTAGGCTTTCTACCTGCGGCTCCCGCCACAGCTGGTCAGTGCCATCTCAATCAAACCACGCAATCTCAACCGATTTGGTGCAAGATTCCTGTGCCTAACCCAGTGACAATCAAGAATTTGTGTATAATTATGTCTAGATTTCCTATGTAAGAAAACTAAAACGTCATTTATAAATACTTGAAAGATGGGAAAAGTTCTATAAATGTGTGCATACTATTTTATTTGTTCGTTGGTAAAAAGTATACATATACATTTCTATTATTTTGGAAGGCGACGAAACCAATGTATCCTTTCAATAGAGTCAAAATCACAGTTAGAGTAAGTCAACTTGAATCCGTCCAGAGATTGGCTCAATTCCAGGGTTTCACTGAATCACTCGGAGACGTAGCTCATCGTTCGGGATTCTGTATCCTGGTTTTGAATAATTCTCTCTGCCTTAAAATTATCTCAAAGAATTGTCACTAAACGGCACCATTTACTCCTTAGACAGAAGGAAGTCTGAAGAGGGGATACACTATTCTTAACTCTTACTGCGTCTTGGCTATAGTCAGTTTTAGAACTTTGTGTTCCGAGAATGAGACTATTACCTTCTTCTCTATGTTTGCAGAAGGATTCTGGAGTCAATTTATCCGACCTTTCTTTTTCTCCATTCTCTCATTTTTACTTAGGTTTCTCCAGTATATGAAATATAGGGTGAGTTTGGTAATTAATTGTAAAAAAATGTCAACCTTTGTTTCCTCCACAGTTTCAGGAAACCTTAAAAGTGATTTTCAACATGGCGTCCAACTGTCATCGTTGTTTGTAAGTAAACACGACAGTGGCTACAAAAAATTGAGTTAGGAAAATAAATTTGTTATTGAACTGTAGCATTTTATAGAACACTATTAGAATTCAAAAAAAATCGAATTAAAAATGTAAAAATGTCATTTTGAATCGTTCCTTCTGCATATCTCGTATGTTATAACACACTAAATTAGATAAAATTTAGTGGTAATTCCACGGGTATTCGGGGATCACCGTATCTAGATCACGGCATAGATATGCGATGCGCGCGCACCGTAGTCAAGACAAAACACAGTTGTTCACAGTGCGCCGAAGTCAGCGGACGTAAGTTGCGCGTTGTTACAATTTAACCTGTTAGTAATAAACCTAAATGGCTACCTAAACCCTTAATTGCGGGGTCTGATCGACCCCCGGGTGTTACGTAGTCATTAGTAGGTCATCCGACTAAAATTGAGAAGGAATTATTATGACCTAAAGGGTTAACGTAATTCTCCCATCACGCCTGTCCCTAACCGTAAGTTCTAATTGATAAGTTAAGTAATTATAATATTTAATTAGTTAGTTTAATTAGTAAATTATACCTCATCATAAGCTGGCTGTGAATATAGTGATTAGTTGTTTTGAGACTAAGGTTTAATTAACGATCAAATATATTTACTGGGTAAGTCCTAACACGTTATACCAAACCCTCCTTCCGGAACCTTAAGCGGTTCGAACGTCTGGACCAATCCAATAACCGGGGCAGATGTTCGCCTCAGTTGGTAGCTTTAAATTCTGCATTCAATGATACCAACATCACCTCTCTAGAATGACAAATAGCGAAGTTATTGTCAAAATTTTATTTTCGATCCGTGATCACCCAAAAAAATGTGAAAATCAGGCCCGAATCACAGACTTAAACTAACGAGTGGAGGCTTCTTCAAATATGTACTGCTACGAGGCCCGCTAGGGTCCATCGACCGATACGAGCTAAGCGAGTGGATACTATATAATTTAATATAACATATGCCCTACGTCTAGAAAGTAGTGATATACACAATTACAAGGTTCAGAACAAACAAACTTGCCCAACGCTACGTATTTTTTTAACATTTCCTACACGGCCCAACTTTTGAGCACATTAGACGTTCTGCTTGTATTACACTGTATAACGGGGCTGGGTAAGTACCATCATGGCTGCTGATTAACTTGTTACATCTGTCAACGCTATCAGCCACTTACAATATGTCTTTGAATCGCCATTAAATCTTAGTCTTGAATGTTTAGCATCTTTAATGCGTTCTAAATGTTACCCTCTTCCACTTATTCGATTTTTTGTTTTAACAGAAGATGCACGCCCATCTTGATTAAAGCAGATTTGCTCAATCCCCATGTCACATAAAAGAGGCGAATCGGAGGCTGTGAAACCCAAACGTCCGAATTTAATCGTCTCTCGCTCTCTACCCAGAGTTTGGTAAAGGATTTAGAAAGGACTGGGTAGACTGAAGAGTAGGAGCCCCTCAACACTGAAGGGGGTAACTCGGGTCCGTGGGGTCGTTACTCCCCAAACAGCCAAAAGAGCTGTCCCTGCGGTCATTTTAAGTAAATATTGAAGATTATGTATACATTCCTCTTGTTTATAGTTTAATTTTATGGTTATTATAAATATTGACCCTTTTTGAGTGGTACTATTTTATTTTTATTTTGTGTTTGTGAAAAATAACAACCAAAATAAACGGAACGCCCAGTATTAACTTGTATCCAATTTGAAGAGACCAATTATAATTTCTTAAAATTTGTAAATTAATAAACAATATGAAATGAGAAATTTCAGGATATTATGACTATTACGAATGTTATTATGACGAGGGATTAATGAAGTATTAAAGATTTTCTGTAGTGTTTACAGGCGTGACAACCCCTAGGGAATTTAGATGGATCTACAGTTTTTTGCATTTAGTCTTGGATTACAAAACTGGCCTCTCTTGACCAACTTTTCCGACCCTGACGCTAATAGAGTACACGAGCTCTTTATTTTACGTTATTTTCTACCTTTTTCTACGAACACTAGGTTTTCTCATTTACGCAAAACAAAAAATAAAGCAAAATTGTAATTTTGTGTAGGTATTGAATGTTCTGTATTTTTTCATCAGGATCCTCTACAGTAAAGTTAGCTTAGGTTAAGTTAGGTTAAGTTAGGTTAGGTTAGGTGTAGGTTAGGTTAGGTTAGGTGTAGGTTAGGTTAGGTTAGGTTAGGTTAGGTTAAGTTAGGTTAAGTTAGGTGTAGGTTAGGTTAGGTTAGGTTAGGTTAGGTTAGGTTAGGTTAGGTGTAGGTTAGGTTAGGTTAGGTTAGGTTAGGTTAAGTTAAGTTAGGTTTGGTTAGATTAGGTTAGGTTACTAAACTTATAATACAATAAAAAGGAGAAAATTATAGCGCAATAAAAACTATGTTAGTTTGCTTCAAAATGCTTCTTTTTAAATCACCCTCAGAGTTTTACTTTAATGGGTACGGACTTGGCAATTCCGAGTCAGCCTAGCTGGATCTACACTTTTTTATGATGGGTTAAATCCCTCTCTTTCATCTATCCTATCAAACTTCGCTTGGCAATCTCTTGTTCTTTCGTGTGTATAAAGCTAGAGAGTCTATATTTAAATTTTTTTTCTCCCTTTTTTTTTTAAAACGATGCTTATCTCGCCTTTAAACAACAAGAACAAACTTTTTTTGGAAATCTTTAATTCCCGAGTTCTCCGAAGTGTCGCTTTTTAATAAGAAGGGTTAAAACGAGTAAAAAATCACTAAAGTATAAATTTTACGAAAATATGTTTCATACAACTTTTAAAGATCATATAATTCCCTACATTTTGGTGTTTTACTCGTTACGATGCAATTAAATTTGATCGATTAATGGGCTTTTAAAGTTCTATCCCCATGTTGACCGCACGACTTTTACATGCTTTAATAACTCGAGAACTATAAGTGATATCAAACAATCTAAAATTAACTACTTTAGATAATTTAATTGTCTATATTTTGAGTCAATACATTTTACTCTATAATGAAAATTAACCAAATGATTGAAATAAGTAAAAAAAAGACACGTGTACAAACAATAATTTAAAATTTGTTTAACCTTTTCGCCTCCTCCTCTTAAAAACCAACTCTTCAAAGAGCTTAAAAAAACAGCTTTCATAGTTTTTTTGACACTATTTATCCCTTTTTTTATTTATTTTATCCCTTTCGAATGAAATATTTTTACTGTATTACTTACTGCTAGTAGATACAAAACTATTAACTTATTTTAACTGATCCTTTAGATTTCTGAGATAATCAAACACACTCAACACTGGTGTTCTACTACGATTCGACATTTTTTTAAATACAATTCTTTCAGTTTTGTTTAGTGAAAATAAACTTGACAATGTAAGAAATAATTACGATATAAAATATTAATATTAATAACTAAATTTCTTTGGTAAAAGTTTACTTCGGCAGTATAGCCTAAAACCAACACACAACTTATTATTCAAATTTTTAACAATGATCATACTAAAAAAGCAAAACCTTGACAACAAAACCAACAATGAATCCAATTGTTGAACGATTTTAAACATTCAATTACTAAGGAAATTTCAAATCATTTTGAAAATACATGAATTATTTCATTATAAATGACTTATTTTATCTAATTTTTTGAAAGCTTTAATTACGGAATATACAGAGTGTCCAGTAAATTGGGTATCAAACTTTAGGAAATGATTTTGATTTATAGCAACCTATTTCGTTATTTTGATGTTCACAATCACCTACCAAAGTTTTCACACTGCATCCTGGACATCCTGTATGTTGCTTCGCTCGACATCCAGTAATGGATTACATTTTTATAGTAATCGTAAAAAAAAATAACTTGGTTTTCATGTGTTTTTTATTCATTCAGTTTTATTATTGGAACTCGTTTGTAACTTTTACAAAATAATTTATATAAAGTTAATTTTTTTTTAATGATCTAGTTAAAAATGATCTGGTTTCAGAAACTTTGCTCTTAGAAAAATTCTTCTACATAAAATAATAAGAAGTATTTAATTTTGTGGCGATACGAAATTCCACAGTTATAAAATAATAAATAAATGAATACAACCTCATCTCATACAAAAATAAAATTGTAAATAATTATCTTTCATATCATTCATAAGTATAATAATTTTTATTAGAAAATACATAATGTGATATGTGATAAAATGAAAGTGACAAAGTGAATAATAATATCAACAACAAGTTGTAAATGGAAGAAGAAGTCAGAAGAAGGCTGATTTGGGTGTTGAAGCATAAAGGCCATGAACGAAAAAGGATATTAAAAAAATTAACTAAGGGCTGTTTTTAAAAAAAATTGGATCCATAAATATGTGAGAATAAAAGGAAAATAAATTGAATTTAAACTGAATAAGAACTGATAAGTAGAACTGCAAAATAAGATAATATTATACAACATTGGGTGAGTTACAACAAATAAATCAATCTACATTGAACCCGCAGTTTTCAGCATAAGAAGTTCAACCTATTTTAACCTCAAAAGTCACATATAACTTGTAAATGGATAACTTATAATTTCAAAATTACCCAACAAAAAACAATAGTGAACTTCTAATAAGCCTTGACCCGCTTATTAATTAATTATTTAGAATTTCAAAAGACATCCAAATTGTATTCATCTCATAATTACTACATTCACAAATTAATCATTAATTTAGTTTAGGTATGGTTAATCATTGTGTTAGTTATACAAAATTGGCTATATGATTCTTTTATTTTTTTTGTAATATGAAGAATTTACTTGGACTAGAAACATCATTTATATTGTGATAAATATAATATTTACAAAAAGATAAGAAAGGATTAACCAGCAGGCAATGTAATTTATTAATATTATTAGTAAAATACAATATTGATTATCCATTTATAATATTATATTTTTTGCAGACTCCATGATCGTGAGACTGGTGTTTGAAACATTCATTTTATTCCTATTAACATATATTTGTCAATTTAGTCGTTAAACCATTAACGATTTCTATGAAGCAATAAACACTCCAAGAAATGCCTATGAGGGTTAATTTCTTATATTCATTTTTTCTTTCTGTTGTGTATTTTTTCTTTGTGTAATAATTGTTTCATTTTATATTTATTTTACTTTAAAAGTTATGTTAATTGAATTTATAATTCATACATCAATGTATTTTTACTACATTTTTATTAGTTCGTTTTCCGTCATATCTGTCAGTCTGTCCGGGTGGAATTTTGCAATCGAGTTTAAACTAACTTCCCGATAAGCTAGGGGCCTGAAATTTCGAACATAGGTCAGAATTGGATAACAATACAATATTCAGTTGGTTTCTTGTCTCCAACAATAGTTATTTAAACTAATAAAAATCGGCCAATAAGATATAGAGTTTTTTAACCGCTTAAACGCCTTATCGCTTTGTGAAGCGGAGGCATTATTAAACCGGAAGATTGAAGTAGGATGAGGCAAATTTTTCATGGCTTGTGAGAGTTAATGGATTAATAAAAAATCAAATAAAAAAATAATTAACCGATTGAAATCTTTCACCCGGACATAAGACTAAAAAACAGAAAATAATAAATCTAATAAAAAATTTTTTTTTAACATACCACGTTTTTAAAACGGACTAAAAAGTATAAAATAATTTTTCATGACCCTTCTACAATTTTGAGGGAGGATTGTTAGTGGCTATGGATATATTTGGAATACTTGGAGGGAACAACGTGGGGCGCAGGCAATCTATGATAGTTAAAGGAGGAGTAAATAAATTAAATTACAGTGAATCTCATTTTCGATTCACTGAAATTAGCTGTGAATTCATCCGGATTGTCTACTTGTATTATTCCAAATATATCCATAGCCACTAACAATCCTCCCTCAAAATTGTAGAAGGGTCATGAAATTATTATATACGTTTTAGTCCGTTTTAAAAACGTGGTATGTTAAAAAAATTTTATTTGATTTATTATTTTGTTGTTAAATTTGCCTTTATATTACAATTAACTGCATTGTTTTATATTTTACTTGACCAATCTCACTGTAGACTAGACTTGAAGAGAGTCTAATTTATTTAACAATTTTTTTATTAGTCCAGAGTATTTTTTTTCATTTAAATTTTAAAATAACTAAATTTCCTTACTGTATTTGTTTTTCATTAATTGATATTTTCAGATTAATTTCACCCTCATGATATAATCAGACAAAGGGATATTTGCTTAAATCACTGATTCAAGTGGTCAAAGATTGTTTGCAAAAGTAGCCTAAGCACAGTAAATAGAAGTCAGTTGGCATCATGCCTTTGTTCACAGAAGATGGAGCAAACAGTAGCAACTTGCTTTAGGCTTTCTTGTTAGTAAATCTAATAAAGGTTAACAATTATGTACTGTATTGTTATTGCGTAATATATATTAGAAATACTAAGGTACACATTAATATAAAATGCAGTCTCAGAGAAAGGCATTTTAATAAGATATAATTGTAGGTTATCTTGATGTAAATTCGGTTTTCTAATATTTTTATTATAATAATCCTTATATCAGACAGTTAATATGTGGTCAGCACATAGAGTTCCCTTCATCGTAACTCTAAGACTTTTCAACCAGAATTTGGTACAAAACATATGCTGGGTTAACACTGTAACTTTTCAACCTCCACAGGGATTGACAGCACTAGACAACAGCCTGAACGTGAGCTGGTAAATTTATAAATACAAAACCTGAAAACAAATAATATTTTTTAATAAATTCACATAGAAAATTAAGTTATTCTCAGTAAATAAAATTCTACTAACAGCATAATTCTACATCTTAATAATATAGCAACAAAACTTGTTTTTATATAATTTAATACCTTCGTGGTTTTATTTTTAAAAACACTTTTAATTTTATCTTAATCAAGAAATGAAACGAAACTGTCTCTCACTTTTTGTTACATTTCCATGATATCTAATTGATTCCAGTTCACTTGAAAATTATCTTCCAATTCTTCTTTGGTATGAAAATGATTTAAACAGACTCTCTCTGTTTAGAATCCTCTAAGGAAAAGGCCTGCAATCAATAAGTTATGTAATCTGGTAAGCAATGAAAACATCATCCCAATCCTTGAACTGCCTTTTCTTAAAAAAATGGAATAACTAATTATTAGGATACAAACTCCCACATCAAACTTTAAAATTTTGAATCAATCAAATGTTTTTATTCCATGTAAGCTCTTTGTGCGATGGATTGGACAAAAAGGATAAAATATCTGTTTTTTTTTTTTTTTTAATTTTATTTAGGCAGTAAACTAGTAAACGTTATCCAAATAGCAGCGCACTAAATATAATTCATTTTTCAATAGTACATTTAAAAAATATATATTTGGTAAGGAAAAACTATTGAAACTTCAGTTACAAAATTATCTTCTCTCCTTAGCTGCGACTACAGAGTTTATATTTCGAGAAAATTTTATTTTTTAAATTATAAGTTTGTGAAAATAGTTTCACATTTGTATGCCAGAATACACTTCCTCCCAGACAATAAATGCTACCAATTGTTCCGGGTTTTAAAAAATTACTACAGATAGCAGCACTATTCTTACACTGAGGGAATATCGATAACAAAATTCCAGATTCAGTTTTTTAATTTTAATTAATGTATCTCCTATGTACTGGTCTTTGTGTATATATTTTTTTTCAAACTCTGAATATTTTATTTATATCATTACTACCTTTCACTGTCCGGGAGGTACTTTTTAGCCTTGTGTAAAAAAGGAAAACTAGAGAACCTTAATTGGAAACATATTAATAAATGTACTGTACAGTTCTTATTGTATTCCATAATGAAACTAATTATCCTCTGTCCTATTCTCCAAATTCACATCTAAATAAACAATTTCACAAAATAAAAGTATGATATGTTATCCACTGTATGCTAAATCTAGGCTCATTGTCGAACAGTTTGAGATTGGTTTTTTATTTCATATATTTGGGGTCAAAAAAATTGTGAGCTTCTCTGTAAAACTAGTTACTTTTTTTTACTTACCTGCAAAAGATGTAGTGAATAGTAAAAATTGTGTTCATAAAAGCGAAAATACTCCATAAATGTGATTTTTGCAGTTATTTCTATCCATGCACTGAACTATTAAATTTTTTGACTGATAATTATTTAAAAATATAGCCTTGAAGGAGCCAAACAAAATGTAAAGTTTTTTCTCAAAATACTGGTTCAGAATATATTATAAAAACCATAAATTCATTTATTTTATTAGGTGTATTCATCATTTTCTCCTTATGAAAAATTGTGTATATAACTTACTATGTAAAAGTTAGCAATGATGTACTCAAGCAAATATTTTGTAAATAAAAGTTATAATGCTGAAATACTATTTTATAATAGTTAGACTTCTCTGTCACTTAGTTAAATTCTCCGTAAAATGCTTTCATTAAAAATAAATTTTAAACCAATATATTAATCCTTAAGCGCCAGCTCTACCTAGGACACTGCCCCAACACCAGCCATTTTTAGCATTTATCAATAATATTTATATATGTAAAATCATTTTTTAATTATAACTGAAAAACTTGGACTTTCTTCTTTAATGCTGTAATATAAGTTTTGTAAAGAAAAAATACTTAAATTTGCATTCAAATAATTAAGAAAAAAGAATTTTTGAATTATTTTAAAATGTAAATTCAATATACATTTTACAAAATTATAAAACATTGTTTTATTCTCAAACACTCACAAATGGAAATAACAGAATAAAAGAAAAACTTGATTCAACTTGTTTTCACAGAATTCTTTCTCTAGGCACAAAATATAAGCCACATTTTAAGATGGGAAACATCTATGAACATTTTAAAACTTACAGAAACAGCCAAAAGAACTTCTAAATTTCAGTCAATGAAAATACTCGCACAGCATCACTACTCTCCACTTCTTATAATGATGAGAAAAACTTTGTTTTTATATACCTTTAAAAATTGTATTTAATTATATTGACCATCACTGTACTTATGTCATTAAAACAAAACATACTAGTACTGAAGAATTCAATATCATAACTCCAATTGTAGATTCAAATCATGAAAAACTAAAAACACATTTTACAAACCTCCCCTTTTTATTTAGCTTGTTCTCAGTAAGTTACATTCAATCCCACCTTGCTTTCAATATTGTCAAACAACCCCATTAATCTATCAAAAGATCATACATTAATTTTAGTTGACCCCCTCTCACAAATTTTTTATTTTGTTAGACAACCTCAGCAATAGGTTACCTATGAAAAAGGTCACAGTGAGTTGTTTCAAATTTAAATACTTTCTCCTTCTCTCTCATTCTTCAAAATTGTATTGTTCCGTGAAATGAGAAACAAGTGTGGAAACTTCACTCAAGAAATAAAAGAAGACAATTTTCCACAATAAACATTTGATTTGATCAAGACAGTGTTTCAATGGCCAAGTCACCATGTTCAGTTTATACATGTACACAAACCTTCTTAAAACTCAGTTGTACTAAGAAGTTTTGACTGAAGATGACTAGGTCATTGAAAAGTTGTATTCATTAAATAAAGTTTTTACTGTGGAAAATTGTGGTTCATAGTGTTGTGACTTAATTTTTAATTTTACACCAAAAATAGTATTTAAGTACACCACTAATTCAAAAGAAAAAGCTCAAAGAGTAAAACATATATTTATAACT
The DNA here is from genome assembly GCA_963513935.1 of Aphrophora alni. Taxonomy (NCBI): domain Eukaryota; kingdom Metazoa; phylum Arthropoda; class Insecta; order Hemiptera; family Aphrophoridae; genus Aphrophora; species Aphrophora alni. Next base: position 26,429,389 of record OY740767.1, on the reverse strand, counting down.
TTTTAATTTCAAATATCAATAAAAGGATGAAGATAAATTTCTCTTCAGTAACCAAAAATGTTCATACAAACAACTAGATATATAACATGGATGTTTTTCACTCGGTCCCTTAACTACTAATCTTAAATTCTGAAATTAACTGTAAATGATATTTTGACACAGTTAGGAATATCGTGAGTTTAAAAAAAAAGATACAACCGTATTTGAGATGTAATTACAATATTATATTCCCAGTCTATCTCAGATTTGTATTTTTAAACTCAAAAAGTTCTCAAAACAAGCAAATTTATTCTGCAACAAAGAATTAATTCATAGTAAATTTCAGAACTTCTGATATTACTGGAAGCCAATTATGGTCTCTAAGTTTTGATATTAGTAGTTACCAAAAACAAATGAAAAACACCCATGATTTTCAGTCAAGTGCAAATGAAAATTTTGTAACTATTGATTACAAATTCATTGTATATTTTTTAGCATATTTTGAATAGCATATTTTATTAATATATTTAATAACATATACAGCCGACAAGGATTCTAAGCAACGCAACTTACCTCCAAAATGTTAATTAATATTTTATCTTGTGAACAACAGTCATCAAATAAGTTATTGGGTCACACCTTAAAGTTGCCCTAATGTACCTTGAGTCAAGGGTTCAATCTAGTTTTAACTCGTGCAGTTTTTTCATATGAAAATGGTTGACCTCCGGTAAAGGTTATAAGCTTGCAATTTCTCTTTAATAATGAAATTCACTTTTTTCTATTAATTTTTTTGGAAAACATATATATCAAACATTAATTTTGTGGAATGTTGGAATTAGAAATTATGTAATTGGATTCAGTATGTTCCGTTCTCTTTACAATTGTCCATCCCCCTCCCCAATTAAATGAACCAATACACATAACTGTTGATAACTACCACTGAAAGTTTAGAGTTCTAATTTTCTGCCGTATTTTGTAGTAACAAAAATCATTGTCATATCTCTTATCCAACTATATTGAGTAAATACTTGAATTAAACATCACTTGAATTCACCAAATGAAATTTGCCACAACAAATATTTTGTTTAACAGTATCGTCTTGCCTCTTGTAGTTCAGTGCCTAAAAGGTTTGTGTACTGCAACAACTGAAGACAGTTTATGAAAGTCAACATTAGAAAATTTTCTAACATATTACTTACTGTATGTGAACATATTACGAGGTTTAATAGTATCCAAAGGATTAGTTTTGTCTCATTTGCTAGACTAGGTCACAGTCTTAACAACTGGGGTAAGAGGCTGAATGTAATCTATTGGACTGTGATGTATTCCATCGACAGTCTATCATCATATATAATTATATTATTTAATTGTATCATACGTACTATTATAAAATATGAAATCTATAGTAGTTAATTTTACAGCCATATTGTGGTTTGTCTTCGTAATATTATTGATGCAAATACACTATAATTTAAATATAGTCCACTTCTAAATTTCTAAAAAATATAAGGAAACATTGTTTTTAACGGCTGTCCATTTGTATTTCTATCTTCTCATAACAGAATATGTAGTTTTAGGTTAGAGTTTAATAAAGCACAGTCTATTAATTTAGATTTTATATGGATAGGAGACACTGACTTACCTTGGAAAGTGGTCATTGCTATTACCTAACAGTACACAAATAGGAAAACACACAAACACTAAAGTTCTGAAATAATTCGTAAACATTGTCCACTTTCACAATCAGTAGAGTATAAAAAGAAAGTGAACAGTGTTTACAAAATATTTCAGTACTTCAGTGTTTGTGTGTGTGTTTTCCTATTTGTGTACTATTAGGTATTAACAAATAGGGCCTCTTTCCAAGGTAAACCTGTGTCTCATACATACATACAAAATCTAAAAGAATATGTAGTTTATAATATATTTAGATAAAATATTTTATCATTGAATTAAATAATTTAAATTTTGTTTACAAAAATAAAATTTTACAGTACTTGTGTATCATTTTAATTATTTACAATTCCTAACAAAAAAATGTAACTAAGAAAAATAAACTGCAATGACAGGTTTTATCCATCTAAGCTGATTACTTGTGCATTTTCTAAGTGAAATCCAATATTTTGGAGGATAATTGTTCAGAGACCAAAATCCACCCAACTGAAGGGGTAAGCTGGGGGGTACTGGAGGGGGTATGTAGGAATTTAAGGTACTAGTGCTTTATAATGGGCTCCACTTCCATTTTCCAGAGTTTGGTTCATAAGTACTTTTCCTACTTCTGCTTTCAACATAAAATCAAATACAATATAAGTAAATAACTAATTATACAAAGAATAAATATTTTATATGTAGGACAAGTTAAGTAAGGTTATATGTGATATTATAACAATAAAAAACCTGCAATATTTATTAGTTTTGGTGTCACATGCTTGTGTAATTGCGACAAGTAGGTAATTCTTCCTGTAATCCCATATATATTAGAGTAGTAGTGCATTTGTTTTATTACAACACCAATTTTAACATATACAACTATTAGAAGACTATGACTAATTCGGAAATCTTCATACATTTTTGTTATGATTTTAGCTTTATTCTAAGGTAGGTGTTTACACTGCAGCATATTTGTGTTCATTCTTGTCTCCTTGTTGTGCATTTACCAGCTTTTATTTGTAACACAAAATAGTGACTAGGTGTTGAAGAAATAAGACTGTGGTACTAAACACGATTTCAGTGATTTATCTGAAATGTTATGTATTTCAGTAACAGTAGTGATGGAACAGTTTATATTACAAAATAGGCAAAAACTAGTGTAGATGTAGTACACCAATGAAAAACATATAAAAAAGATATATTTTCATTTTTTAAATGTTAATATCATTATACAACCTTTTTATTTAAAAAATGTTTTCCGCATCTATATCAAAGCAAATAGTGATTTTTTTAAATATAGGCCAGGAGACCTACCCAAAAACTTGGGATTCGAAGGGTTAAAGAAAAAAACCAATGTTACGACACCATACTCTACACATGTGCATTGATAACTGTGATCAGGACAGGACTGTTTATAATTAAACATTCACTCAATATTCAGATCTTTGCAAGGACGTACCCTGGATCAAAATTAGGGGGGGGGGCAAGCCATGGACATTCAATATACAATTGATTATTAAAATAGTTATTTCAAGAATTGTATTAAATTCCAGCAACAAAATGTATAATAAAGATTTATTTTTTTGCCTCCAGGGGGGGCAGCTGCCCCCCCCCTGTCCCTCGCTGGGTACTGTAACATTTTTATACAATTGAAGAATAAATTTGTAAATAAAATAAAATTATAAATATAAAGTTATAGGAAATTATTCAAATATTACATAAAAAAAATACAAAATTTAATAAGCAGGTGCAGGGGGACCATGTGAGTGAAACAACAGTAAATCATATGATTAATAATAACAATTTAAAAAAGAGGAAGAAATTTTCAAATTATTATTCTGGTGTAAGATTATCTGAAGGGCAGTTGACATATTGTAATGATAGGATGCGATTGAAAAGTAAAACAGTCTGATCAAAGTGAAATATTGAAATAATTATTGTATTGAACTGAACAATTACCAGGAAGAAATATTAAAAAAAAGATTAATTATGAAAAGCATGAAGAAGGGATTAATTATTGTATTGAACTGAACAATTACCAGGAAGAAGTATAAAAAAAAAAGGAACATTGTAAATGGTGGTGAGATTGAACTGATTATTATTAAAATATATTTCTATTTAATTGTGAAACCCAATCTGACCCGAGATAAAATATAAAAAAAAACATTTATTTTTTATATTGAATATTTTTTTTATTGTGCCATTAAAGAACATAATGATTTAAATAATTTTTTATTTATAATTAATTTAAATAAAAATAACTCAAGAAAAGTAATATAAATTTGGCATCCACAACGTGGGGCACGATAAATAAAAGGAGACTATATTAAATTAAATTTCTTATTATAAATAAGGCTCACAACGTGGACAGACAGATGGAGGAGGAAAATGTCAATTTAAATGAAAATGTAGGCCTAACCGAAGGACAGGGATCAGACATGAATAGGTTAGTTCAAATGATGATGCAACGTTTTAATAAGATGGAGACTAGTATTATGGGTAATTTGAAAGAAGATTTGAACCAAATGAATAATAAATTAGGAAATCAAATGAATAAATTAGAAAATGAATTAAAAAATGAATTTAAGGGAGAGTTAAAAAATTTTAACACAAAATTAATAGAAAATTCTAACCAAATCAAAGATGAATTATTGTGTAAATTAGATGAGAAATTGGAAGGGAGATTAAATGAATTTAAGGGACACATAATGGAGAATATGGGAGAATTTAAGGTACAAATGGATGAAAACATAAATGAGTTGGAAAGGGACATGGAAGAAAACTATAAAAAGATAGAAACTAAATTTATAGAACAACATCAAAGCATTAAGATGTTAGATAGTAAATTTGAATCTAAAAATAAGGAATTAGGCCAAGACTTAAATAAAGTTAAGGAGAGGTTAGATGAGACTGAAGGTAATTTAAAGAAAATTAAAACTTTTGGAGGTGTACCACAAATAATTTATATTGGTGAGAATAATAATACTGATTTGAATATGCCTAAATTTAATGGAAGAAATTCAAACCCAGTAGAATACTTTAGGAATTTAGAGCGATACATAAGTAAGATACAGGAAAGAAGGATTAAGGAAGGGAGAGATAGTTTGAGTATTAAGGACATTATGGACATATCATTAGAAGGAAATGCTGCAAAATGGTGGCAAATAGTCAGGGAGGAAATTGATGATTTGGAAACTTTAAAAGAGAGGATGTTTAAAAAATACTGGAATGATGAAGTACAAAATGGCATAAGGAGTAGGCTAGAGGTAGAAAAGTTCAGACCAGGTGGTATGCTAAATAGGGCAGAATATTTCATTGAAAAAGTAATACAAATGAGAAATTTAACACCGACACCAACTAAAGAAAAGTTTTATAAATTTAAATTCAAATTAAAGGGAGATGTATGTAAAGTTTGTAAAATAGTCAATGACTATAGCAAAATGTCACTGATAAAAATTTAATAATTTGTTTAAAAAAAAAAATAAATAAATTTTTTTTTTTAAATTAAAATTTTGGAGGACAGTTGTAACATTTTTATACAATTGAAGAATAAATTTGTAAATAAAATAAAATTATAAATATAAAGTTATAGGAAATTATTCAAATATTACATAAAAAGAATACAAAATTTAATAAGCAGGTGCAGGGGGACCATGTGAGTGAAACAACAGTAAATCATATGATTAATAATAACAATTTAAAAAAGAGGAAGAAATTTTCAAATTATTATTCTGGTGTAAGATTATCTGAAGGGCAGTTGACATATTGTAATGATAGGATGCGATTGAAAAGTAAAACAGTCTGATCAAAGTGAAATATTGAAATAATTATTGTATTGAACTGAACAATTACCAGGAAGAAATATTAAAAAAGATTAATTATGAAAAGCATGAAGAAGGGATTAATTATTGTATTGAACTGAACAATTACCAGGAAGAAGTATAAAAAAAAAGGAACATTGTAAATGGTGGTGAGATTGAACTGATTATTATTAAAATATATTTCTATTTAATTGTGAAACCCAATCTGACCCCGAGATAAAATATAAAAAAAACATTTATTTTTTATATTGAATATTTTTTTTATTGTGCCATTAAAGAACATAATGATTTAAATAATTTTTTATTTATAATTAATTTAAATAAAAATAACTCAAGAAAAGTAATATAGTACGCCCATGGATCTTTGTAATAAGTTTATCAACACTATTGTATTTTACTTTATCCCAGTAAGCAGAAGTAGGTAAAACATCACAAGAACCAAACAATAAAATGGAAGTGGAACCGCTATAAACTAGTAGTAACAAATTTAATAATTAATAAACTTTGGAAATAGCCTTTGTGTAACTGAGACATCTTCTAGAAAGAGAACTACTATAAACATTTCAATTTATATATTGAAGTTCAAATACCATAACGCACAAAGATATCTAGAAATGTCTGAAAAACATCACAGTTATATAAATTGGGATACTGTACAAATTTAATTATCAACTTTCATAAACCACTTATTTTACTCATTCTAGATAATGTTTACAATCATAAAACACACACACACACACACACAAAACCATTAGAGAACCGGTGTGCTATAAATTAATTCTCAAATATGTTACAAATCTACATAAAATAATATTCTGTATAATATTCTCAATATCCTGTATTTTTATAGCACCTAGACAATCGTTTTAGTTTTTTTTTATTCATAGAGCACCCACGCATTAAACATACTGTTGAATTACATATATCATACAACATAAGGTTAGGTCATGGAAAAAGCACACCTACACATCTGGACGCAATATTTTAGAACTAATTTTGAATATACTTCTAATATAAAATTCTACAATACTTATTAGTTGCACTTGAACTGTGCAATTATATTTGTACGAGGGATATCAAGAAAGTAAGTTCTGTTTTAAAACTACCGCCACAGCATAGTGATTGTCATGCAAAGTTAGTTAAATCGATGGCAAGGTACTAACAACATTTTCTGACAGTTTATAAGCTGTGTGGTGTGTATATATGTTTAAGAACATGTCTGCCAATTATGAAATGAAGTCTGTAGATTCATTTCTGTGGTCCATTTCTTGAGGAACATTAAACCGATTGAAATTTATAATAAAATTCGTAACATTTTAAAGAATATGCAATGAATGATTCAATGATATTCATGAACATATGTACGATGAATGGATGGCCACCACCTTCGCTGAATGAAGATTTGATGTGTATAGTTGAAGAGAAGATGAGAGAACAGACGATACACCCTTATTAACAAATTTCATATACAATTCATTACGAAATTATGTTGGAGAAACTATAAATATCATCAGAAATGGTAACCACGCTAAGATACAGAACAAATGTATAAACTTTGTTACATGATACAGTGAGCAAGAACTTCTAAATCATCACTGATGATGAGAGATGGTCACTACCACAACCCAAGAATCAAAGCGACAGTTCATAAGAGTGGAGGCCCACTTCATTGTCAAGGATGAAATTTCAAGTTACAAGGTATTCAATTCGGAAGATTATGTGGAGACAAACAAGGAATTTTGTTTAAGAGCTTCTTACCCCAACCTTCTTGTTGCAAGTTAAAGAAAATGAGATCCCGAAAAACTAGAGGTATGCTTACTCAGTATGCTCGCAATGATCAGCAGGTGGGAACAATTTGATAATCCCCTCCCTTAGGGGCTCATCTATAGAGAGTACAGGGATGGTAATCCTGAGGAATCCTAGATGGATCTACATTTTTTTCATGTAATCTTGGATTAGACACTGCTATCTAGGACTGGGGGGTTGTCTTTATTATGTGTTTTCTTTCTTTTATTTCATAAGGTGATGCTCACTACAGTGTATAAAGGCTTGATAATTCCAAGGGATCCTAGCTGGATTGACATATTTTTATGTAGTCTTGGATATTAGATCCCTCTCTCTCATCTTTTTCCTATCTGGTGTCTTTTGACCAACACTTGTTCCCTTCCGACCACCCTATTAAAGTGTTCCTGGGCTAGGGAGTCTTTGTGTTCTTTCTCTTTTTTTAAAGTGATAATAAACTAGAGGTTTTGCACCTTTAAGCAACAAGGAGAGAAAAAATGTCAAGCCAGCTGATCAGGTAACCTTGGTTAATTTTTTCAAATATCAAAACTCATTCTTCTTATTTTTTATGTAAATATATTGTAATTTATCAAACTATATCAATGTTATAACAAAGTATATTTGAATTCATCAAAATATAACAAGGTCGAAATATATTAAAATTTATCAAAACATCTAAATATATCGAAACGTATTGAAGTGTAACAAATAAATTGTAATTAAAAAAAAATCGAAGTATAATAAATATATCTAAGTAAACAATGGAATATTGTATTGTCACCTGATTTACGTCAATGAGTAAAATTACATCTTTCTATGATAATAAGAAGCTTGCAAGATTTGATGACAAACACGGTAGTGAATTAAAGAAAAATATGTAAAAAGTCGTTAACATCTCCCATGAATCAAACATCATCTTTCTATGATGAAGGAATACAAATACCTGCTCCCCAACTAGGACAGGGGGCTCAACAATGGTGAAACCAATATCGAAAAATAGTGTTAGGTGTGTGTGTGTGTTGTCTATTGCAACTTACTTTCTGGGTATCCTTTATATTCCATTAATAACTGATATTAACAAACAAAAAGTGATTGAGAGATGATACAAAAGATATGAAAAATTGTAATAGAACTAATTTTCTTTTTTGTTGGAATTTAAAGAACTCCTTTTTCATAACATCACATAACATAAAAAAGAATTTATTCATAGATCCTCTAAAACACACATGATTTTCTTTGTATTCAAATACATAATATTTTGTTCTAAGCATCTTGCATGATTGAATGAAGTCAAATGTGATTTTATAAACAAAATATTAAAAACTATTTTGTATGAAATGCTTGAATTAAATCAACATATTTTTTTATTTGTTAAATAAAAATAATTAACTAATTGAGTCTGTAAATCCAAGTCATACCACCTTTCTAAAAGTTCACACTGATTATAAAATTAAAACAAAATTTAATCAATATTCCCAAAAATTAAACAGTGTCTTTATAAATTAATTTTAATTTTAACCACTAAATTTAAATAAAATACAACACATTTACTATAATATAGTTAGCTTTAACAATTGTTTGTCTAAATTCTAAAGCTTTTTTAACAATAATTCTCTTAAACTGAACAACATTTTAACTGTAATTGTGTTAAGAAAAAGAAAGTGAAGAGTGATCAAGATAAAACATTTAGAACTTTAAGAACTAACACCACAAAAAGTGTGTAGCTTTTAAAAGGTACACATAGATATTAACACCACCAACCATTATGTATTGGATACATACAATCGTATAATAAAGTCCTCCATTTGTACACTAAGTCCTCACACAATCACCTCAGCATTTACAACTTTCACACCTTTAATATGTCTAATCTTGTTTTGTTTTGAATCTTCTTGTGTTAGTCCATACAGCCTGCAAAGGAAACTCCATTGTTAGAATCTTATTTTTTACATGTTAAAGTAAAAATAAAGATAATTTCGAGATAACATATAAGCAAGTTTTCAGTTTTACAATGTACCGTAAAAAAATGTATATATTTTTTCTTTAATTGAGACTGTTCATATAATTTTTTTTAATGAAAATTTTAAAGGCCTAATATAATTTTTCTTAAACAACAAATTAGGTATTTTTGTATTGTTAACAAATTAACAGACAATTAATTAAAATGTTTATAATAATGCAATATGACTTCGAACAAAATATTATTTTATTTTTATCATAAACTATGTTCTAATTCTGATAGTAATTTATTAAAAATTTGATCACCAGTTAGTTTCATAACTAGATTTTATTGAACTCGTAAATAGTTTTATTATATAATTATACAAAACCTAAACCTTCTTCTTAATTAAACAATTGTAGAAGAAATAAGATTGGATTGTTTAATAATCGTAGACAAGTTACACAACTAATCAACGAACTTCCAAAATCAATCCCATATACAAGAGAGTATCAAAAAATTCAAATATGACATGCGAAGTGGTTGTATTTGTGTGATGCGCTTGTATATGTTACTAATCCTATTATTCTGAATCAGTTTGCCAAGTTATGTGCTAACAGATTCATTTTGTGTAACTTTTTTTTTCAAACGTTTCCAAACCAGTGACATTTTTGTGATGGCTGATGAACAAAGAATATATGTGAAATTTTACATATAGAAAATGGCTGTTGAAACTGTTATAATGTTTCAGGAAGTTTTAAAGGAAAACTCTTCAAGTAAAATGCAAATGTATACGTGATATTTAAATTTCAAACAAAATGACACTTCAGTTGAAATTAATCTGGATCCAACCAATCTGCAAAAAGCATGAATGACAAAAATCTTGAAAAATTTCATCAATCAATCGATAATGATTTTCGTTAGACCACTGATGAAATTTCTGAAGCGACTAACTTGTCTTGGAATTTATCAGCAAATGTTAACTGTATTTTAAAATTAAATGTGTTTCCACAAATTTAGAGTAAAACAGAGAATAAATTTGATAACAGAGAATTCAAAAAACAATCTTTTGTCGCAATTTGATTTCAAAATAGTCACAGTTTCTTCTATGGTCCTGACACGATGAATTCACTAAGAAGGTAGACAGGCTCAATCTAATATGATGAATATGTGCCAAGGATATATTCCAAGGCTAAATCCTTGGCTCCCTGTTCATTTCACTTAATACAATTTGGAACATAATTTAAAGATGAAAGAGAGTAAGAAATGACTACACATGTTATAGATAGAGTGATATGGTGAAGAAATTTAACAAAAACTATACTTCAAATACCCCTGGGGGGAAAGAACAATGCCTGATAACTTCAAAACAAAAATAGATGATTTTAATAAGTTTTTTTTATTTTGGTTGTTTTTATTTAAACACAAATGATTATGCCTGACTAAAATAAAATAGATCAAATTTTGATAGATAAAATAATTTTTCTTGGACTGATTGTAGTCTTCTCCATCTACTAATTATTTTTTGATAGTTGCCGATTATAATGTAATCCTACAAACCAGAACCTGATTAATACATGGTGCATAATAAAACCCCTACAATCTTGAAAACCTGTTTCTCTGTTAAAATATAGGCCACTAAATACAAAAATTATAGAATATTGTTTCCTACAGATAAGTTAGATACACTTTGGTAAATAAAGTTTTTTTAAATGAGCCCCTAAATTAAACATTTTGGAAAATTTGTTTCCTATGTATAAAATACTACAAGGACTTTGGATGTCACACATCAAGTTGTTAAAACATTAATATTTTTCAAAAATGACCTCAAAGGATAAACAAATTTCAAAATTTTATTTTATCTGTAAAATACTTAAACACTGATATATTATAACATCAGGTTTTATAACTTTTATCAAAAATCCCAAATATATATAGCCTACACACACACACACACACACGATTTCATAAAAATTCAAAAATTTGGTTTGAATTCATACAATTTTGCTGAATTATAACCAATTAGAAACTGTAGAATTATAGCTAATTGTATTTGCAGGGATTAACCCAATCAGCAAGCATTTAAGACAAATTACACCACTATAAATAAACAGTGTTTTTCATTAATATAATCAAGTGCTCTTGTTTATTTTGTGTCTATTCCCGTAGGTAATTTTTAAAATCAGAAAAGTTGTTTTTTAGAAAATGTTACAAAATATAAATTTCACCATAGATTTTCTTATGTTTTCATATATAATATATAGTTTCAACAGAATTTCAAGATGAAATTTACACAAAATCGACTGATGACAGACAAATGCTGTCAAAATAGAGTAATCCTATTGGATTGAGGACTGTTTTCTGGAGATAATCAAGGATATTATACTTATATGTTTAAATTAAAATTGAAACTTTTATTTTATTTATGTGGTATGTATAAAACACATAACATAATAAAAAAAAAATTTTTAATTAAGATAAGTAAGTCTAAATAAGTTAATAGACTTGTTAATAAGTGAAGACTTGTTTACTTTAAAAAAACTAGACTTCTTGATGCAACAAATTGTGAAGAGTCTGGGCTTTATAAGGCTTTCCAGTAGGGTAATATGTGGTTAAAACTTTGAAATTCTTATTGATGTTGTTCTATAAATTGTAACTGTGTATAAATAATATAAATTGTATAGAATTTCTAATTTCCCAATTTTCTCCAAGATCCTAGGTCAAGAACATAAATGTTTGAGCAACAATTATTGAACACCACTCTCACTCATGAAGCGAGAGCACTAAGCACTAGATGACCCGAGGGTTTGTTTCTTTATAAGCATCATAATCATCAATATTTATATCTGATTTTGTCTCGGAGATTACTACCTAGTTCAAACAATCTAAATCATATTACAATTTATGCACTGAAATATAACATTATTGAGTTTTAAAATTTTGAAAGATGAAAATCTATAGTTCTGATTTACGAGAATAATTCAATAAAAAGAAAATATATAGTTTTTTAAATATGTAAATAAGAAAGGTCTGGCCTTGTCAGAGAAAAAATAAACAGTTTTTGGTTACAGAGTGTAAAAAACCCATCTAAAATTTATTTCTGGATGCTCCAACAATAATACGCAGTTAGTAACAGAACAAATATTATGTGCTACCACGAACTGAATTTTAAATTCTAACACTGTAATACCACATCCATGAACTTAATTTAATGAAGAGGACAAGTAAGTTACGATTAGAAGAGATCATAAAAATTTATATGCGAGTGTTTGGCACAGTTTATTTCATAATTCCTAATTGGATTTCTGTAAAATGTGTTATACGAGTTCCAAGACAGTTTAGCTTGTACACGAAGAAACCAGACTGTGTGTACCTATGTTCTGAAATCAAACTATGGTATTTGATTGGAAAAGATGACTTTTGGAAAGAAATAATGACTTTAATCAAACATGGATCCATCATTATCAGCTGAACTACAATTGGCAAAACATGGAATGTAAGAACCCCCGTTCTCCAGTCAAGACAAAATTTAAAGATCTAACCATTAGCTAGCATACATATTGTGCAGTTGTGGTTTGGTTGGTGTAGCTGGTGTATCACTGAAGAGGACGACCTTGTTGTTGAAACGCGTCTGATACTTAGGCGTATTTTTTTTTATGAGAATTGTGTTCTGTGTGTTTGTTATACTGTAGCATACATATTAATACTGTGATTTTTGTAAGAACAGCATACTATCAATAGTAGGTGATGTGCTTGGCTTGTAGAAAAGGGCAGCTTTTTCCTTCATAACTCACGCTCCAATACTGTATGAACAACACTTTTCAAAAGATTAGGCTAGGAGATTCTACCCCACCTGCCTTAACCCCTGTCAGACCTCTTCTGGAATCAAATTTCACAGTAAAAGAAGTAAACAAACACAAACAGAACTGCCACAGACTCGGTAAAAAAAAAAAAAAAATTATAATAATCCTGGTATATAAAAAATTGTATAGCTGTATGACAAATAGTTCAATAAATAGATCACTATGAGGGAAAATGGGCAAATTAAGAGATTTTTTGAATGAATAAATTAACAACAGTTTGTTTCTTTACTTATTAAATTACTCTCGTATTTTGTTACAATTCAATAAAAAGTGGAATGAAATATAAAAACGCTCTTCCTATGATAAATAAACACTGGTTACGTATTTTATTGATTGATGTAAATTAATATTAAAAGATGTAAAACTGAATATTACATAAGACAATGAAAAGGACTTACTAGTCAGATATAAAAAATAATCGATGTCTCTCGTGTCCCTTAATTATTGCCAATCATTATAGCTTGGAGAACTGAAATCTGAAACATTATTCCTTTCTCATTTTTTTTAAAAAACAAAAATTAGTCTAATTACTAAAGTAAACATTATTTAGTGTCTTGCTTTAGTGTATTAGAAAAGTTATAACATATTTTATGTTAACAATCTTTATATAGATGTTCTGGAGTTTAGTGAACACAAACTGCTTGCATTTCAAACTTCTTTAGTGATCCAAGTTTAAAAACTAAAAATTTCTATACAAAAATATGTTATCAAAAAACTATATTTTTATTTATTATTTACTTGATAAAAGTCAACAGTAAAGCTGTCCACACCACCACCAGACAGTCAACATCTTTTATGGATTGAATATTACATTTCTGTTAAATATTACAATGAAGCAAGATACCAAAATTTAAAATATAAAATACTTCTCATTTCATTTATTAAATTAATGCAATGACGAGAAGTTACTGGCAAATTTATTAGTTTTATTTTCTAAATAATTTTTATCTTGCTTATAACAACCAGATTTATACTGAAGACAAACAAAAACTTTATTTAGAATATTTCCAAAACTATGTTTACATATTTCCTATATTATGAAAAAAATAATAATTTGAATATATTGTCACTGAAATGTACAACAGAATGACCCAAAATCTCTTTGATGTTCATGCTCTGGTGTGTTTCAAAAATGATTTTGCAACTTTAAAAGCAAAGTATAAATTTATTCAGATAACTTACAGAATCTGTTGTGTCATTTTAAAGGAAAACACATCAGGTTCGACTCACGCAATGCTATAGTATTAAGTGCAGTCACCAGAAGCACTGCTACTATTGCGGTTAAAAATGGTTACTTTTACCGGTGCTGAATATACTAAACTGTATTTTAGTTTCAACACAATTTTTGTACCCAATATGGTATGAATCCTCCGAGTAGGCCTACAATATACTCTTGGCATCAAAATTTTGATGAGTATGTTCATGACAAATCACCAAATCTCCCACAATTTCTTGATACTGCTGTGAAACAGGCAGAGCTTCGGCCATATCCCTAAGAAATATAAAATAAAGTACCTTAGTAGGAATTCTGTGCAGAAATATTGAATTGAATAGGGAACGAAGAAACCTTCCTGAACAAAGTAGCGATGAGTCAAAATTTCTCATCAGTGGCAAGGTGAATTTCCACAACTGCAGAATCTGGAGTAGAAAAAATCCATACCCATTTTTGGAACATTTTCGTAATGATCCAAAGTGAGTTTTTTTAATTTTTTGTACCCTCAGAAAATTAAAATTATATGGCCCATTCTTTTTTATTTGGCTTCTAAAGTTGTAATTTCCTTTTTGAAACACCATGTAATAGAACGCCTAATGGCATATTTTACAAATCTGTATATTACAGATAGATGTGTATATACCCATTTTTACCAATATAGCAATTAATGTACAAATTATAAACTAATTTATTTTGTAAATTAAATTTGCACCAAGTAGTTTTGATAGTTTTTAAAGATAAGCTCTTTTCATGTGTGTGTTAGTGATTTTTTTTTAGGTAACAATTTATATTTATTAATATAAATGTGATTAAAGATGTTCAGTGTAAACCTCCTCTATTGCAAGATTCATTAATTCAAACTTTACCTTGAAAAATAAAAATTCTAAAAATAATTTTATGCCTATTTAAAAAAAAAAAAAAAAAAAAAAAAAAAAAACAATATTTTTCATAAAGTTATTTTAAACATAAAAATGAGAAAGAATATAATTTCTTTAATATAGGCATAAAATTATGAAACTGAGTTAATAAATGAGACTTTTGACTACTATATTTTAACCATCATAACATCAAATTCAAGAATCATATATGAGAAATACAGATGATGAGAGGATATTGATAATGTTATATTTACTATCAAGGTCGTACCCAGGATCAAAACTAGGGGGGGGGGGGGCAAGCCATGGTCATTCAATATACAATTGATTATTAAAATAGTTATTTCAAGAAAATTGTATTAAATTCCAGCAACAAAATGTATAATAAAGATTTATTTTTTTGCTTCCAGGGGCTGGGCAGCTGCCCGCCTGCCCCTCCCTGGGTACGCCCATGTTTACTATTAATATTATATTCAACAGAATTATATTTTAATTGTTATTTACACAAAATACCATTTATATATAATTGATATTTCATAAATATTATAATTAAAATATAATACTCAACTTAACCTAAATTGCCCTAGGCCAGCTCTAAATCGTCTGTCACATTATAAATGATATTAACTAAACACACAACCTTTGACATACCGGACAAATTAAGAACAAATAATTCAGGCATAATACTATTTCACAGAAAAGTAAAATTCTCCAAAAAAAATATTACACATACACAACTACCCTGATGAATTATTAATATAGACTTCATTCTGTAATTTTTTGGAGCTCATAAGTTGTAATTTGTTCACTGAAAGCAATTCCCTAGACATTAAACTACATGATAATTTTCATTTTTTTATAGTTAAGATAGCACATTAAAATATTATTTAATTTGTATTTTTTAAGATAAGATTTGAGCATCTTGATTTTTTTTTTTTAATTTTATTGCGGAATACGCTGGACTAGTCCTTGCACCTTTATTCATAGGTACAAATTATAATAAATCACTAATACACATTTGTAATGAGCTTAACTTAAAAAACTATCAAGATTCTGCTTCAGTTTTAACAAGTTATATAACAGACTTATAAATGAACATTCACATTTTTTTAAAAATCGATTCACCCATTTAAATTCACATGGTAATATTCTATAAAATAATGTTGCACAAATATTGTAAAATAAATATTTCTAAGAATAACAAAATATTAATCACCATCTTCCCAAAATAGCAGTTCAGGAGTTATCGTTAAAAAAATGTAAAAAAATAACTAGTTAACAGTACTTTGAATATCTAAACATCGACAAAACAATCTTGATTAAATTTAGGGGAAATGTGAAGGGTCGAACCTCATGAACCATCACCTATTTGTGACTTGGCACTGTAGTTTTGGTTATTCAACAATAGTTATTGAAATCGCTTAGTCAGCATTCAAATATACATATATAACCTTTTTAATAAAGTTTTGTTTTTATATATAATTCCTGAATCCATATTTTTGGGCAGATGTTGGTCAATATGTATTGTTAGGATTATTAAAGCAACATTTGAGCAAATCTTTTTTTTATTTTTTTAATTTGCTTACCTTTAGCTTAAAGCTTCTACACTCTACACAAAAAAAAGAAGGAAAAAAAAGAAAATGAGAAATAAGTCCCTATTAGTATGATAAAATATTATTATTTTCTTCTTATGGAGAATAATTAAAAATATCCAAATGTATGTCAAACGAATCATGTATATCTGACACTACAAAGCTCAATATTTGTGTGTCTAAATACTCTGTGATTTGGTCGAAGACAAGGTAATCATTTTTAAAACAGTTATTCTAGTTGCAAACTTTGAAAGTGGGCTTGTCATTTAAAAACAAACACACTGAAAATTGCTTCGAGATATTAAAAAATAAGAAGTGGTATTAGTGAAACGTAACACTTGTTACAGAATTTTGTTGAAATCTATGTCTAAAAGTAATACTTCTGAAAGAAAAAATTTATGTGTAAACAATTCTAAACATCTCAACAAAAAAATTCAAAATATTGAGCATTTATTGTGTATTTAGATCTCTGTTATCAATGTTCCCTCATTATACTGTATGACTTATCATGGGCGTCATCACCAGTTCATTATTGGGGGGGACATATGCCGGGGGTCTGGGGGTATGGAAATTTTTAAATTAAACTTTTCAAAAAATCGTTTTTATGCATTTATTTATGCGTTTGTAATAGAAATGTAATGTTAAAAACCCTAGTAAAGACAAAGCCCGATGTTTAACTTTTAAGGTTTTAAGTAAATCATTAGTTTTTAGCAAAAATATTTTTACATCTCAAATATTGGGGGGGGACACGTCCCCCCCCCCGGCGAGGAGCCCATTTGACTTATTATATACATACACCAATGTAAATCATCATGACGAAATAATTATTAATTTACATAATAAATATCAACTCATCACCAAACTTGTCCTGGATATAAAATATTTATTCATTATATAATTTATGTAATTAAATAATATGTAAAACTATTTTATTCGATCAGATGAGTTTATTTAGTATATTGAGTTGTGTAATTAGAAATTGCATACTTTAAATGTAGGGCAAGTCAGTTATGATCTTTAAAAATTTACAACTTATTAATTAAAATGTGCATTGATAAAACTAAAAAATAGGCAACAAAACAAATTGGTGCATGGAAACTCCACAAATGGATTTTGTAGCAACAAAACAATCTAATACGTTATAACACATTGCATGACAAATGCTCTTTGTTTTGTGCCAATTACTTTTAGATATGGTAAATTTCTAAACAATTATTATCTTTCTCTAATACCTAAGAAATGTAATAATCTACTTTAGGCTACACATCTTATATAAACAACAATCTCTTCAATCCACAATGTTACAATAACCCTCCTCATCACTAATATCTCTTTGAATGAGAATACAGACCGACTTTTCAACTCGGACAAATACATACCAATGTACTACTGGATAAAATAAATAGGTAAATGGGTTGGAATCAAAAAATTGACATATTTTAAAAGATTTATATTCTTTAACTAAACTGCTATATGTCATATAGAATTGCAAAAATAATCCAGAACAAAATTAGTCGGAAGTAAAGCAATATTACCGAATTTATTTCTCGTCATTAGTAAGAATTAGTATGCGTCGTTAGCCACACATACATTTTGTCAAACGAAATTATATGAAATGATATAGTACCAAAACCAAACTACAAAACATAATGTACATATAAAATCACAAACTCTTGGTTGATAAACTACTTTGTACATTTTGACATCAACAAAGTAACTGGAAATCTGCTCACCATGAATGTTGTCAATATTAAGGGTTGAGGAAGCGGCTTCAATCTTCCGGACTTTCATAATCTAAGTTTCAAACAAAAGTTAAGTGTTATAAAATGTGCTCAAGTACCTGCTTGGATGTTACAATTTATAACAATGTTATGTATCTAAAATTTCAGAAGAACTACGATATTCAACCATCTTTAAATGAAAGAAGAATCAAAATCCATTACTCAACAGGAGTCAAGAAATTAAGAAGATATAATAAAAAATTAAACAACAACAAAACTAACATCAATAAAATATAAAACCAACATCAATTTAATGTTACTTTTACATAACACAACGAACACGTTTAAAGACTTTAATTAAATATGAAGTGTTTAATAACTTACTATGAATGAACGAATTTGCAAGAAAATAAATAATAAAGTGAAAACTGTTCAAAAAAAATCACATTTTATAAAACAGTTCTAAAACTTTCTCTACTTTCAACACTGATTTAAATAGCAATTTTCAGACTTTTTTAAAGAGATTACACAAGATATTGAGGGGGAGAGGATCTGAAACCCCTAAAAAGGCACAACTTCCAAGACCTTTCGAATGATACTCCACTAATTTACTTTGAATAGATAAAGTTATATATTTATAACTCATTACAAAAATTATAGAAAATTCAATCCAGTAAAATAGAACTGGGTTCACTTATTTGAACATAATGGAACAACAATTTATAAAAATCAATTTCACAATACTCAGAGTTTATATAACATTTTTTTATTTCAGACTACTTTTTTTTAGGTAATGTTGATTCAATGAAATGAAATTCTAACAAGTTATTCCATAAAAACAGAAAAACCAGCAATTTTCTTTAATTTTATTATAAAAATATACATATACATATTCTTAATCGCACAACCACGAACGAATTAATATTCCAATAGTCATAACATGTGTTCATTATAATGAGCAATACTTGTGGAAACTTCAACCACTAAATGAAAGAAAAACATTTTTTTCAAAATAAACACTATTTGTACAATACAATATGGAGAGGTTTGGTTAGGCTGGATGTGACAACTGTGAATGATGTAGTCTTGTATTTTA
This sequence comes from Aphrophora alni, assembly GCA_963513935.1. Classification (NCBI taxonomy): domain Eukaryota; kingdom Metazoa; phylum Arthropoda; class Insecta; order Hemiptera; family Aphrophoridae; genus Aphrophora; species Aphrophora alni. The sequence continues at coordinate 26,409,861 of OY740767.1, read as the reverse complement.
CAAATAAAATTGTTTATTGAGAAAAATTGTATTTCCTTTTACCGGGGGCATAACATGTGTTAAAAAAACAGCTTGGATAATATTTCCCTCCTTATTCCTATTTTACTTACTTTCTTGTCTAAAATAGACATAAAAACTAAAAAACATATGTAGTTACATTTTGAATATTTATAAGTTACGCTAATATTGTGTGACTGTAAGATGATTTCCCTTGATTTGTAGAGTATTTTTTTATGATTAATTTCTAAATCACACTTTCAACAATGCTGTTTTTAATTTGTATATATTTTAAGTACAAATTAAAAAACTTATAGTACCTTATTTCATGAAATCTATATAGTCAAAATGTAATCTACTTATTTAAAAATTAAGCTTTCTCTTAAATTGGTGTATAACTTAAATACATTTGCATTCTAAAGTTATAATTTTCTTACCATCTAAAGAAAAAGGTAAACAAAAAAAACAATTTTCAGAAGGTAATATTTTTTAATAACAATATCATCGAACATAGTAAAATTTACATAATAAGACAACACACATCTACTGTTTAATTCATTCCTTAAAATCATATTGCCTGTATTAGATGTTATGTAGAATGGTTGTATAGAGCACCAAACAGAGTTATATGAAGGACTGTAATGTATTGTATCATAGTTGGTGGTAATAGTACTTTGATATTTTATGTTTTAAAGCGATTTATTATGACAGACATAACACAGTATACCAATACCAATATACTAAACCAGAAAAAGAAATAAACCAGTAACTTAGAACCGAAATGTCAAAAATAAAATCCGAAATGCTTCTAGTTGACTACCTAAACGACCATAACTGCAGATATATCGAAGAATACCTTCAACCGTTTAGTTGTAAAGATACAAGATTTGCAAAGGTTTTATTCACTGTTTTACAATACCGAGTGTTTCAAAATGAATAGCGGGGTTTTAACGCTTTATAACTTTTATTACATTAAACTTACCGCTATAAATGACACATCAAATGAAAAAGCAACTCAAAGAGTTTTACAGAAAAGCCTACAAGTGTTCAATGTGAGCACCATTCGTCACACGGCACACGTCAAGACGATATGCGAGTTCTTTCCAAACTTTGATTAGTGTTTCTTGAGTAAATTGTTGTAACAGCTGCTTCACTCCTGTTTCTTAATTCGGGAAGGTCAGTTGGTAGTGGAGGCACATACACACGATCCTTTATGAACCCTGAAAGGTAGAAATCGCAAGGCGTCAGATCGGGTGACCGTGGAGGCCATGCAAAACAAACTGTCATTGGGCCCTTTGCGGCCAATCCAGTGGTCGGGTACAGTAACGTTCAACCAATCGCGTACTTTGTTGTGCCAACGAGGCGGCGGCGCACCATCTTGCTGGAAAATGAAGTTTTTTTGTTCATCATCTTTCAACTGAGGGAAGAGCTATAACTGTAAACTATCAAGATAAGAAGTACCAGCTACAGTTGCTTCGCCAAAAAAGAAAGGCCCATAACTTTCTGCCGGGACATAGCACAAAAAACATTCAATTCAGGGGATTCGCGTTGCACTTGTACAATCGCGTGAGGTTTTTCTGAGCCCCAAATCATTATGAGTGTTCACATGTCCACTAAGGTGAAAGGTCGATTCATCACTGAAGACGACACTATCCAGAAAATCATCATCGTCATGTAACAACATTTCGTTAGCAAAGTTGGCACGTAAACCATGGTCTGCAGGCTTTAGAGCTTGTAACAACTGCAAACGATAAGGACGTAGTTGTAAGCGTCTACGTAAAACTCTCCAAACAGTCGTTACAGGAATTGCTAATTCACTACTAGCCTTCCGAACTGATTTCTGTGGGCTACGCATGAACGACTCTCGCACTCGCTCAACGCTCTCTTCACTAACTCTTGGTCGTCCCGTACTCTTCCCCTTACAAAGGCAACCGGTATCTTCAAACTGATGATACCATCTACAGATGTTATTATCACCTGGAGGATCATAACCGAACTTAATACGGAACGCACGTTGCACAGTAACTACAGATTCCGTCTTTGCAAACTGTAAAACACAAAAAGCTTTCTGTTCACTAGTCGATGGCGATCTTTGCCACTAGCGCTTTCTAACTGATGGCAACGAAAACATTGCGAGCACATGTGCACTGGTGCCAACAAGTTTGAGTTGCTGTTTCATTTGATGTATCATTTATAGCTGTAATTGTAGTGTAATAAAAATTATAAGGTGTTAAAAGCCCGCTATTCATTTGAAACACCCAGTATTATAGATAAAGTAATATAACATATTTTATTTTGAAACAATGTTCTGCACATCCATCTAATTAAAAAAACTCGACTTCAAGCACTAAGTGGTAATTTTATTCTTTAATAGACTTTTATTTTTTAGGTAGTGTTGGGCTTAAAAAAGTACAAAGTACAGAGAAGAGTACTGAAATGATATTTTTCTTAAGAAGGACAAATCCCCCAAAAACTAAGATTATAAACACATGCTAAATAAGCTGTAAAAAGTAAATTGTGCTTTCAAAAATTAACTAATATCTGAACTTTCCTAGCATTTAAATATTAAGAAGATTGTAAACATGTATAACAAAGATCTCCCAATGATAAATAAGGAGTTGTTATTGCGAAAGTATTTCATATTAAATTTAATAGGATTCGGAAGTCTTCGATTGATGCTTGCATTCAACTGCATGGAGTTTGAGAAGAGACTAGGCAATGAAGACAAAAATATGATGGAAAAAAAAAAGAGTCGTTATGTGCAAGTGATGTTATGCCAACTTTTATGAATTATGGAAGACCTATCTCATCAGCGAAGATAAACGGATGATCATAAACATTATGAAGAGCTTTAGAACAACTTGAAAAATCCAAATTGGCAGGAAACTACTGTCAACCTATATACCAAAAACCTGTGTGATTGATGTTATTGAGCAGCGTTCATACTCTGAACTTAAGTGTCAGTCTTAATAAAATTTCTAATATTTTCTTTTCAGTTCTTAATGAACTATTATGAAATTAAACCTAACCTTTTGGACTTCTATTTTTTAATTAAATTATTAAGTACTTTAGTTACAAATAACTCTTTTAAGATTAAAATAAGTTCACTTTTTAATTTCCTTTAAAAAATAAAAGGTTTAATAGTATTAAATTGACAATTTTTCGTCCCTAATAACTGTAGGAAAACATTTAACTTCTGTGATAGAAAAGTTGTTCTCTCCAGAAAATTTCTAACCTAGGACACTATATAGATGTTTGTAATTCAGACGTTTTACGTCAGTTTTATACAAATGTGTTTAATTCAAAATATCATAATGAATTTAAAAGTTCCAACAAACGAAATATAACTGGAAATTGTACACCAAAAAGTATAACACAAACACTCCTTTCAGTTAAATTATACAAATTATGCAAACTACTAAATTTGTAAAATAAAAAATATATATATATATATATACCTGGTATAAACAGCTGTGTCCTTTTATAATATAACACCACAATTTCCAATTTTTTTTTACACTAGTTATTCAATTTTTTTACTTTCTCTAATTATTTTGTACGGAAATTGAATGATGTGAAAATGTTGATATATGGTTTCCCCATGGTTTTTGTAACCAACTAAACAAATTACAATATTAGACATTGTTTTTCTAAATAGATTTTTATAATTTTCTTCTGTAATTTTAGTTTGATTTTCTTATAAATTAATATAAATTGTGTCATTACAAACTGTATTTTTAATTATACAAAAATATGGAAGTTGGTTTTAAAATATTTACACAGATTTTTATGTGTAAAAATGACTGTTCTTGGATTTGAAAAAAGCAAAACATAGAGATAAGTATTTTGACCCCTTTATATGTTATAGCTGTCCTAATTCTTGACGTATTAAGGAAATTATGTTTAAATTTGTGCATATTTGCACATCTCCTAGATAAGTCAATTCAATAATTTCATTGGACGTAATTAATTGTTTTTACATTCTAATACCAAATAAAGACTGTTTTTTTTTTGTTTTTTTTATATAATCGTATTTTTATCATATAAAGTCAAGGGTTTTAATAATGTATTTAATCAAAAGAAAAATAGTCCTAAATGTATTTTTATATAAATTTCACAGTTTTTAAAATATGATTTTCTTTCTACCATAAAGACTATTATTTGTAGCTTCGAATACAACAATAATTTTTTGTGATAACCAAATATGGAAAATTTACTTATGTTTTTTAGCTACGGCATTGGTGATATTTATATTTAATCTATGAATAATAATCCATTTTCTAATTAAAAGGACAAAAAACAATTGTTAGCGCATTTACACTTTTTTCAAAACTACCATCAACTTTCAGTTCAAGCTTCATTGCTCATTCCTGCCCATAATGTACATTTATACATAATATATGTACACATTAATCGTTGAGAAAAGACCAGTTCTTTTCCATAATAGAATACTCAAGATGCTGCATTATTTTTTTCAACCAACCTCGGTAAATTCTATATAATCGGCATCATTATAACCTGTAACAAACAAAATATGATATCTCAACAAATAATAAAATATTAAAAAGGATAAAAAAGACTAGCCAGTTAAATTATTATTTAATAATTTTAATAGAGATCCTATTAAATATTCTTTCTTTTCCTATATCATTTTCCTTTTACAGTTGAAACTTAATGAAACCAAATTTCACTAATCAAATGTAAAGCCAATTTAAAGTTAAAATTGTAAAAAATAAAAATTTTAATAAAATTGCCTTGTTTTTATTTTAAATTGTACTTATTTTAAACCCTGTGATTGTCATACGACTAAATTGGTGAAAATGATTTTCCAAAGTTACAACACATTACTTTGAAATTAGAATTATATTAGGCTACCACTATCTTAATACTGCATGAAGTGCATTTTACATATTCAATTTTTTTTTTGTTTGTTAATCACACAATTTAGAAAATTTTCTGCTCCTAATGTTGTAGGATATATGGATTTTTAAAACTTTCTAATATCTGAATCATTTTTTAAATATTTTCTGTGCACTACATGCAATAATGACCACAATTGTTATCTAACTATTATAAAAATAATAATACCACTCAGATTTTTTTTTTTTTTTAAACTAACTACTCATTTTATAATATCATTTAGATCAAAAAGTTACTAACAAATTTATTCAACATTCTTTTATTTTATTATTGTAAAGGATTTATGTAACCCTTTGAGTATTAATTCTTTTCTTTTATAAAGAAGTTTATTACATAGGATTTGTTACAGTTTGACCCGTGTCAAGGTTTTTACATATATTCAGGCCACCAAAACAAAAATGAAGTACTTAATCAAATTATTTTTTGTACAAATTATGTACACATTTATTAAAATTAATATGCATAGCATAAATCAAACTGACTAACACAAATTTCTTTATAAAAATCTATAAGTTGTTTTATAAATCTTGCAAGTTGAAACGATTAAGATGTGAACTCCAATATGTCTAACCGGTTCCTGAATACCACCCAGAATCATAATACGAGATTTGATCAAAAAAGATCGAACTTTCGTCATAAAATCTTTATTATAATACTTTCAACTTTACAAATATTTTTTCTCTTTCAAAGTACTCGCTCCAACTTGCTATTCACCACTCCCATCATTTCTTCCATTGTTCGTATGCTCCCTGGAACTCTGGTGTGATGTCTCGTAACTGTGAGTGATTTCTCTTGAATTTTTACTAAATTGAAAACGACGTCCTTTCAAGATGATTTTATAGTTTGGAAAATAGGAAAAAGTTGTTGGAGCCATATCAGGAAAGTATGAAGGATGGGGAAGGACGGCTGTTCCTGTATTGGGCTAAAATTTCTTAACGAGTAGACGAACGACTTGGTGCGTTAACGTGGTGCAATTTTTTGTTTTTCTACAGTACAGGCATATTCCGTCTGTACACATCTTCCCGTAAATGCCTTAAAACTTCTGTATAGAACTCCTTGTTGACGGTCTGACCGTATGGCACGAATACTTGATGAACAACTCTACAACATTTAAAGAAAACAATCAACATCAATTTCATGTTCGAGTGACTCATGCGTACTTTCTTCAGTCGTGAGCAACCCATTGTGATGATTGTGCCTTCGTTTCAATGTCAAATCCGTAAACTTAAGTTTCGTCACCTGTGATGATGGTTTTCATCACTGTTAGCAAGATGAAGCAATTCTTGGATAATGTTCCTACGGTTTTCGTTTTACTCGTTTGTATGCAGCCACAGCACTTGTTTTGCTTAGATTCAAAGCATGTCAAGTTTTTCAGTTGAAATTTCGTCACATGACTCGATGCTCATCCCGACTTCTTCTGCAATCTCCCGCACAGTTAAACAATGATTTTCATAAATCACAGATTGAACAACATCATGGGCCTGCTGAACCAACGCCCATGTTTCAGAAAAAGATTTACTGATGTTAAAGCAAAATTTAATGTTACAACGTTGTTCCAAGTCCTTAATCTACACTTCTCACTACTTTGCAAAGCAATGTGAATATGCGTGTTTACTTAACAGGCTCTTAACTGATCAACTACAACAATGCGACAACCCTTGTTTAGAATGCCGCTAGGTGTAACATGGCGCGCAAACTCAAACTGTACAATGTCCGCATACAATCGTAAAAGTCCGGTCTTTTTTTGAACAAAGATCGTATAACCTCAAACAATTTCAAATCATAATATTTAAGGTTCTAAAGATGCAGTTTAATATCTGTTTATATTCAATTTTTCTATATAATCTCAAAATGTTCCAACATTTTTATATATAGGCTGATTTTAATAAATTTGTTTTTTAAGGTAATGAGTTAAACTTAACAATGATTGGTAGGTACTGCCTCCCCCCCCCCCCCCGCAAACTAAATTTTGTACCTGGAGGCCACAAATAAGTAAAGCCAGGTTACTGCATCCTTTACAATAATGATGGAGCCAAGGCTGTTTTTTCCCCTTTGTAAAGGACCTTACTTTAAAAAAAGGACCTCTTAGAAGAAAACATTTAATATTTTGCAGATAACAATGCTGGAGAAATGATCCATTTCATATTTAGTTGGCAGTATACAAAATACATCGACCTTGTAAATCGAATCAAAGCAGTATTACTAGCCTTAATGGAAAAAATAGTCTCTCCACAAACTTGCTTTCATTTTTAAAGAAGATAAGGTTACCAATATGTTTTATTTAATTGTTTAGGATGTTTCTTTAGAATACAATATACCTTTAGTTAGCGAGTGAATTTGGGGTCCGAGGCTATACAGCCTCTAGTCACAGTGACCCAAATGGTTCTTTTGTAATACATATAGATTTATGTGCCTCTTGTTTATTTTAAGCGATGCTTTTCAAATGTGTAAATACACACCTTCAATTAAATGAAAAACGGAGACTAAACACTTACTATTCGACAAAATAGAGAAAGAAATTGTCACCCTGGTCAATCACACGCCTGATATCACATATTTCTAAAACATATTATATAGTGAACTGTCTACAATTAATCAGATACATAGACATAACAAAACCAATGTCTACAAATAGGCAAATAACACAAAAATATACAATAATCCTTTCTCTACATAGTAACCCAGTATGTGTTAGGTCACTTCAAGCCTAGCAACTGTAAGGTATTTAAATTATTTAACTCTCCTCTTGAAGTTACATTTCTACATTCCTATTACAAATATTTTGTTTTCCAAAATTACTATTAAATTTAAAGTGTATTTTAACTTGTTCCCAAAAATTCTGAGTCTGGAGATATCAGCCAAAAAGTTAAAATTAATAATAGAAGTACACTTAACTAAAAGATTTCGATAAAATGTGAAAATTAATTCATTATATGTAGGAACACAAGCTCTACATATACTCTATCTTGAAAAAATCATATTAGTTTTTTCTAGCTCAGCAACATTTACCAAATCTAATGATTCTAGTATTAAAATCAATGATATCAATAATTGTCCATCATTTAAACCTCAAATCAATTCCTCGATCTGTGCTTTAGGTTATGCCTTACAAAAGTCAAATATTCATAAAAAAAAAATTTAAGTTTTAAAAAAAATAAAAATTTTAAAAAAAACCATTAATTTACATCGGAAGTTTTATAAAAAAATATATAAAAACCAGGGTTTTGTTTCATAAAAATATAAGAATGTAAAATATTTTACATGTGTTGGGCTGTAAATTATTAGTTGTATTATAATTGTATCCACGACGTCTAGAGATATCAATAAGAAGATTGTTCTTGTAAACAGAGTGTACTATGAAAACTTAAAACTGATGAACTTAGTTCTCGTCCGGACAACTAATAAAAAATTATAACATTTAATAGGTCGGTGACATAGGAAGACATGGACACTTTCAGCTGACAATTCCAATGCAGTAAAAGTTTTTGTAAGAAAAATCAATCAACCGATGTACGAGTGTGGAGAACCCAGAAGAATGTGGAAATAGACAACATGCTGGACAATAAGGATATTGAGCGATTTGTAAAGGTGAAGAGGCAAGAGTTAGATTGGACATGGAGGGAGGATTCAACTTGAGAGGTTCCCAAGACAGATATTATTGGGAAGAATAGACAGTTTAATAAAAAGAGGAAGGCAATGAAGGACTTAGGAGCGAGACTCTGTGTACTTTGGGTGTGTGGAACTGGTCTTTGTTTTGTGGGGTAGAGAATAGACTGGAGACAAATACTTGAGGAAACCAAAGACCACCAAGATGGAAGAAGATTATAAGTATATCAATCCTACCAGTTTCATAAACTCACAAGACTTATAATTCAGACATTAAACTTTGAGATGTAAATAAAAAAAGAAAGCTGTCTACACTGATTAGTGTTGTTTAACACAACTGGTTAAAAACTTCCTTGCATTGTTATCTAAAATTAAAATTTGGTGTTTTGGTCTTTTATCATAAAATTGTATTACCAAACTTAAAATTATTAAAAAAATAAAGAAAGAAAGGAAAGAAAAAACAGATATAACCAATTGCTTAAAAACATGATTCAATCTCATTATTTTGATGTTTTATCGATAAAGTAGTTATAGCTTAATTTCTCCGTTGAAAAATTTGTTTAATTATGTGTAACCCTAAAACTAAATCCACCTCTGTATTAGAAGAGGTGGCCTCCGCCCCAACAACCTTGGATCATCAGGATTGTACTGTATTTTTTCACTTTATTTTCTCGACGATTTTTTTGTAAATGCTCCAAACAATTCAGTTTTTACTTTTTTGTTAACCAACTGAAATTGTTATGCTCATTTTTGTTATGGCTTTCACTGTATGTAGATGGATACACAACTTTATGATACAGACAAAAAAGTATTTAAAAAATAACTCTTAGAATCTTTCAACTTTTAGGGGGGAAAAACTAATGTTGTCTCTAGAATTTATTTATGAATACAATTTTTAATGTACAGTATTATTTTACAATGCTAATCTACCAAATCAAACAAAAAGAGGAATGAAAAGAAGAAAAAGAACAAAATGGATCCTCGGAAAAAATATCTAATATAAATCATATTTAAATTTATATTAATAAGAAAAATGAGATTGTATTTAAAATATTTAGATTGTGAAGAGGGGGGGGGAGGTACTGACTAAAGTATGGTAAAAAAACAGTCAATACTTATGTATTAATATAGTATAGTAACGATGTATTTTTTTTTGTTACAATACAAAATTTAAAATATACATAAAAAAGTCCTAGATATCATTATATAAGTCGGAACATTTTGCCATTAAACTTTTATTCATAGCCATGATTGGTTATATCAAAGTAGTTTCCGAACGTAGCATTATTTTTGTCCAATACAAATCAGGTAGTACCAAATGTATAAACAATAAATGATACATAAACATGCTCTATTACACCGAACATACAGGTTCTAAATCAAATGTTCCTCCTCACTACATTAATTTCTATACGACAAAGAATTTTTGTAATAAAGTACAGTGAAATTTCCCTTAACACACTTCTAATAAACGGATATTTTTGCATTCTCCGACGGAGATCATGCTTTTCTGACCTTTGTAGTCTTTCTAAATAATGGACTTTCGCAAAAATTGACATGGACACAAAATTGATGGCCAATGAGTCAGTTGAAACTTCCGAAAAATGGACAGCAGAATATAAAATATCACCCTTTTCAAGGAAATTGTAGATGTTTCAAAACACATATTGCAATGTCTGTCTGGTAATTACCCGGAAGGTGAGTTTCTGTAACACTGTCCTTTAAGAATTAAGCTTCAATAAAGTTGCTGTGAGAACAGTGTATAGTATAGTTATGTATTGTGATGTCTCTCAAATGAAACCGTTTAACTTTAAACCTTACATAGGTTGACATTCTCTCTTTTTAAATTAACATTTTCATAATTTGTCTCTTTGTTTATTCAGTACTGTACAAATACTATAATAAATATTATTACTGTTGTACTGTAGTAATAAAGAATATTATTTCATTTACAAATTTGTGTTTTAATGTGTATTTTTGTGAAATCCATTATGCCTGTTTTACTATAAAAACTTTGATAATACAGTAGACAGTCATGAACCAATACCAATGTTTATTTTATTTCACTTTTATCGACCGTATATAGATTAAAGTAATGCGTTTTATTTACAGTAGGTTAATTAGGTATAATGTAGGTTCACGATTTAAATTATCTGAACGTGTACAATATTCTGTTGGTTTACCATGCGTTATCAGCCGGCCTATATAACTGCATCTCTCCCGATAGCGGATATTTTATGCAGTTCGAGCAATGTCCGTTATTTGGAAGTTTGACTGTAGTAGTGTTTTATGTTTAAAAAAATGTATGGTGTCCTTTTTAGATTGGCTGTATTAAAAAAGTAATTAAATTATTTTAGGAGACAATGGTTTTAATCTTACTTTTGCTACATGGATAGCTAACCTCAGCTAACACGAACATGGTCCGAATTTTAAACTGATAAATCTAAGAAAATGTTTTGCACATGGTGTCACAATATTTATTGACAACTGATTTGCAGTTTTACAGTTTTGTAGTTAGTTGAAGGGGGGGCACTTATATTTTATTTGAATCGAAAATAAGATTTTATTCTTCAATTTACAGCCAAACTATTGAACCAATTTTGATGCAAGATTCTAGATCCTTAAAGCTGACATTAAAATTTCATTATGATTTTACAAATTTGACATTTTATGTTTCCTAATATTTTAAATGATAAACTCAAGTTAAATTTGACAACAGCAGAAATCTAATGAATCACAGTTTGTTATTTTATCTTTACAAATTAAAAAAAAAAAATTCTTTTCAATTTATATTTTTAGGGAAGCTAAATTAGAATTAGTAGAATTGCATATATATTTTATGTCATAGGCTTGTAATCAACCTACAAAACTCTTATAACAGTAAGTCATGATTTACTAAAGTCTCGCCTTATTAAAACTCTTTCTATATAAGAACTAAATCCCTTGTATGTATTATAACTACAATCTATGAAAGATGAGAAAAAAGAAATTGTAATTTTAAATCATTTAAGAATACGAATCTATTCAAAATTTCCTAACCATTTTTAAAGTAATACCATTTAAAATGGACTTACTATTGCTTTTATTTTTTAAACCAGGAACATTATTTTTGATCAAGAATAATTTTATCAATATAAGTCTGTAATAATACTACAATATATTTCAACTGGTTCTGTACCAATGATTTGTAGGTCTCTTCATTATTTTTGTGTTAGCAAACATGCACATCAATCCAAATCAAACCACCTGTGCGTGTCCCTTCCACTTTCAACACATGTTACAAATAATTAATATAAGATCTACTGGAAACATTCAAACAAAACACAAGCAAAACAAAATATATCTCATTCGCTCACCTTGCAATCATGCTTCTTGATCCAGTGTCCATTCCCATTCGTGCGCCAGTCTCACAGCAAGAACCCATGTATAAAGACACATCTTCATTCACAATACATTTTGTCCTCTTGAAAATCTTAAAACTTTCATTCTTCACTTCGTTAAATACAGATAACACTTATTCATTTGGTAATGACATTCGGACCTTCGGCCTAAGTTGTTCATAACACGTGCAATCCGGAGCATGAATATGTAATCAATTTTTTATTCTACTCTGCTAACAAGCAAAAAATTACTTTAAATTCTCACACTTTCTTGGACTATATACAGAACTTCAATATGTACAACAGAAACACTGAATCTTAAGACTTAGTAGTCAGTTTTAGACTCGTCTAAATAATTCCCTTATTATTTAGTAAGTCCCTAAAAACAAGTAAATTAAATTTATACCTGTCAAGATATAGAAAAGTATTGAAAATACATTTGAATTTACTTCCAAATTATAATTTTATTAGTTTTTATTATTATACTACATTTGTGAAAATTAGCAAAACCAATAGTAATAAATTCTAATAGATTTATTAACCTTTTTAGAGACTTTTAATTCATTAAAGTTGTAAATGCTTTCGTTATTCCAATCATGACTAAAAGGGCTGTTTAATAAGTCCGTTGCTTTAATAAGAGATAGCTTTCAAATCGAAGTATATATTTTATATTTAACATTTGCCATCTTATTTAGGAAAACTATACAAAGTTTCAAGCAAATGTCTAATAGAAAATTTATGAAAGTATTCGAAAGTGAATAAGTTTGTTTCTTGCAATTGAAAAAAGTGAATTTCGTGTAATGATAAAACATGTATTGCGTAGAAAACTATTACGAAAATGAAAATAGCTAAAAAGCAGTAAACATGGACGGGTTCACTGAATTTCGTTGTGGTCATACAAGCAGTAATGATGTTCTGTATGCAGTATATCCAAATTACTGTTGAAAAGATGGATCAAATTAATTCTTGATATTATGTTGTACGACCACCGAGCAAAGATATGTGAGATAGTGAAAATGGCAAACATCTTAGATGAATATTTGGGTATGAAATGCTATTGACAAGACGATTGTCGTGTTTGCTCACAGCTGACTAAACAGAATCGCAAATGCATTTCGAAGCAATTTCTGGACATATTCAAGCGCATTCTAAGTTTGACTTCTTGAAGTTGTTATGCCACTGTTGATGAACCATAAGTTCATTATTACAGTCCATAAATGAAAGTGTAGTTAAATCAGTAGATTTCTCCTGGTGTATTTGCCTCCGAAGAAGGTAAAAATGATTGCATCAACCAAAATGGATATGGTCACAATTTTCAGGGATTCAAATAGCATAATTTGTATAGATTACCTAGAAAATAGAAAACTCATAGGAGAGTATTATGCCACTTTATTGGATCAAATTTCACAGTAAATTGATAAAAAAAAAAAACTACCCCCAATGTGGAGAAGAAAACTAACAAACTTTTCATTACAAATATGAAGAAATGATCCGAAATAAACACCTATTAGCGTGTTCAAGAAATCATGTTTTGGAAGGAAAAAAGACTTATGTCGAACCAAAAATCAAATTTTGAAAAAGAAACAAATAATTTCAGTTACTGTTTTATGAAACAGTTCTCATATAAGATTGGAAGGATATAAATTGCATATCAAGTCAAGAGGAGAGAAATTCAAGAAAATTCATAAAAATATTCCAAATTATATTGAAATTTCTACAGTTTCTAAATATTTATCAAATATGTGAAACTGTACACTAGACTTTATATATAACTGTCTATATTCGTCAAAATGACTTGTAAATTCTAAGAAATGTCTACATAAAAGTTATATGTTAATTTTACTAAATAGTGTAATAAGGTACGAAAACCACCCCACACTTAATTAATATTTGAAAATTATTGTTTTTTGATGAAGATTACATGGAACCAAAATGTTACTAACATATATTTACAGTTTAAAACAATTGGCCTAGGCATAAATTAAAATATAATTTTAGATGTTAAAATTTATTAGAGGCTGATATTTTAAATCAAATTTCATTTTAATTGAAATCTGAATAACTTATAAAATTATTATAATTAACTGTATTGTTAAAATTGTCACTAGGTTTAAAAATTGTATTAAAACAAATTCAAAACATACGCCTACTACGAAACAATTCCAGAATAATTACTAATAAGTTATCACAAACCTGATTGAAGCAATTCAAGATCATACAGAAAGGAATATAACTAGACTTAACAACCCTATCACGATGAAGTAAACAACTGTTTTACACTATAAAATATAAAACCGTTCATTTTCCAACACATTTGTAAGTGAGGTAATGTTTCATGAAAGACACTTTTTCATATTGTTTACCTTTAAATGTTACTTGTGCTAACACAAACTGACCAATATATTAAACAAAATTAATAAAAGAAAGAAATGTATTATTTTCACAAAAGCTTCGTGATGATATATTGTTGAAGAACATTAAATTTTGAAACAAAGTAAACCTATTTGTATATCCATGTCTATTTGGGAACAAATTCTTTTGTTTGTTTGTTTTTATAGTATTATAGTTATTTCAAGATAAATCTCATCTTCAGATACTTGTCAATTTCGATAACTAAATCTATACATTAAAACAAAATTGTATGTATTGTGTTTATACATTATTATATTTGATGAACACGAAGATGAATTTACCTTGAAACAAGTGAAAACTAACATTTTACTCAAAAAACACTTTCTTTAAAACGAAATGATATTTAATAACAGTCATCATCTTTAGTTCTTACATGTTACACAAAGTTTGTGTCACTCGACTGGAAAGGGTTAGGCCAATGCTTCATCCAGATTTAGTTTAATCCGTTTTAATTCAATGATAAAGTTTCTGTACATGTAACAAACGAAGATACGACTTGATCATTAAAACATATCCCGTTTCAAATAAAAGTATTTGTTGTGAAAATTTGGTATATTTTTTTTTTTTTTAACTTGATGATATTCATTTTTAAATGAATAAGTTTAATTGGTTATATTGAATGGAACCTTAGGCTAAAAATAAATGCATGATGTTAATGAAAAAGTTCACTCTTTATCTACTGAATTTAAACTTTTCTTTAATATTATGAAAAACATTTTATGTGACCATTGTAGTTTAAATTTGCAAGACTACCTGTTCTCTATGGAATGTTTGCTCATATTTTTCCAACTTCCCTTTATCTAGATCAAATATGTAAAATATGAGCGTACCTAATTTCATTTTACAGTGGTTTTATAATACTGCTTATTTTTTATTAAAATGTCAGATTTAAATAAATACAGTTTTAAACAATTATATTATATAACAAAAATAGTTCAAAATCCTTTGCAATTTATAACGTTTAGTTTGGAGACATGCTCGCTTAATATTAATTTTCCCAAGTCTAAGTAACACTAAATCGAAACATCCCGAAGAAGCGAGATCGTTTATAATTTTCCTCATAACACGGTACACAACTTTCGTGTGTTTCGAAAATAAAATATGTATTGTTTTTGTTTCAACTTTACAAAACTGTTGTTTATTTAATTGTGTTGTGGGTACCTACATAGTGGTGATTTCCTATAACCATGTTAACTTTAACAACAACAGAAAATGTTATACCCATTATTTAACAGTTGAAAAAATAAAGTCTTTTATAGAATCTAGTACACATCCTATAGGTATAAATACCCTATATTTATAGTTTCACTGAATGGGGAGGGACATAATTTGATGATTGTATTTTTAGGTATTTTACTTTTAAACATACATTTTACAGTAAGTTTTAACATTTTTTAAGAATATTCAGTTTTAGATTTTATAACCTAATTGCCTTGTATTAAGTGTTAGTTGATTTAGTTTCAACTTGATAGACTATTCTTTGATATAGTACTAAAAATAAAAAAATGTAATAAGCTACAAATTAAACGTATTAAAATATTAACAGCGATATATAACTGCTTCATTATCATCTCTTGAAAATGAGAAATCACAAACTTGTAGTATCGAAAAAGTATATGGTTTGATATTTATTTGATTAAACTCATAACAATCCATTTCTGTTATTAGCATTGCTTTATCAAAAGAGATCATTGTGTTCATTAACTGAATGTCCAAATAACATAATCAATGACATATTTGTTAAATGCCTATAATAATAGCTGTATGCTAATTAAATTTTGATTAGTATATAGTGTTATACTTATATAGTGTTTATTATACGAGGAATTATTGAAAAAATTTAACAAAATAAATAAAGCTAAGAAAATTCTATTTTGTGGTCATTTTTATTGAATCCCTCAAAAATATAGTCTTTAAAAAATTGTGCTACATATAATTTAGTGAAAAATTATCTAAATTTGTAGGAAGAAAGATGGACAAGATCAGCCTAAAATTGTACACACAATGCAAAGAACAGATATAAAATTCAACAAGTACTTTTTATATGAAAGTGTAGACCTCACGCCCCGAGAAACTTTACTGGATTATAATCTTGTACATTTAAAACATTGTACAAGTTTATTTAATATATTATATGTTGGAAGTTGTTTTGTTTCTATATTTTTCGCTTCCCTGTCTATTAGTATTTTATCCTGAACAAAATAAACAAATGATCACTACAGTGAAAGATAATTATAAAATGTGTGCAATATAAACCAGCAACACCAAAAATCCCTATTTATTTTAACACAAATCCCTCTTTATTTATATCTCTAACTATAATATTTGTGAAATGTGAATTTGCCTAACAAAGCTTTAATATATGATTTTACCAAAAGATGAAAATATATAAATAAGTAATTCAATAAACAAAGATAATAAAAATTGTTGGTATATTTTCATCCCTTGCCATTGTCAAAAAAATATAAAGTACACATATTTAACTGAATATAATTTAGTAAAAAATGCAGAAGACGAAATAAACTAACAAAATTTATTTATTTTTAATCTTTATTATAATATAATGAAGAGAAGTTAGAGATCTTTTAATTGACAATGGAGTATAGTTCCGCATTTATTTAGATCATGTTTGGAGTTTGTGCTTCAATATCTACCAAATAATTTTAAAATACACATTTCAACCAACTATGATATTTATATTCGCTTAATACAAAATATGGGATATTGCAAAATAAGCTAGATATTGTAAAAACCTTATATTTAGTGAGTATACAATACCTACAGTGAAACTTGGATCATAAATTATTTTTAATGTTGCTTTAAAAAAGGGTCAAAATTCTCTTACACTTGTTTTAAGAAAAATAAACAGTGTAAAAATATTGCACAAACTTTCTCACTTATACATCTTCAAAACCAAATAAAAACCAACCATAATTATTCTTTACCAGAATGTCAGTTTGGTAATTGTCGGTCAAAAAGTGAAAATTCATTAAGTCTTTTCACTTGTGACCTCAGTGTAAATCATATTTGATTAAAATTAAGCTTTTAATGACGGCGGACAAGAACCATGCTATTTTTTATTTAGCTACTGGTATTTTTGGATATGGCAACATTTTGTTCACACTAAATTTGAACAAAATTTAATCCAAATCATATAAATTGATTTTGAACAATTCTTATTTTTGTGTTTTTTTAATTGAGACCCACAAATTTTGAGTAATGTAAGAGAAAAAAAGCCAAAAAAACTCGAGATATGCCAAAATACCAAATAGGTCCACCCGTTTGAGTTAGAGAGAAACAGACAGAACATCATTCAAACAAACATTTTTTGGACTTCAGGGGATATCAAAATAGACATACTAGCAAATAATTTTATATAGTTTTTTTGACTCATCATTTTCTCTATACTACAAAATATGTGATAAGGCAAAATTGGTACTATATCAGGAATTCATAATTCATATTTTAACTCATTAATAAACTGAATACATTTTCTAACATGTCTTAATAAATTCTCATATGATTTTAAAAATTTGAGGGTTACAAATAAAATATTTAGGTTTATGAGGGTTGAGTATTTAATAACAATGATTGTTGTTTTGTGTAATTGGTTCCTCGATCAGCGAAAAACACAAAATAAATTATATAAAATGTATTTATAAGCAAACTTTTATGGAAAATAGCACTAAGTTTTGATATCAGAGTTTGAGTATTATATTATTTTTTACCTACAAAACTACAAAGAATAGAAGAAAAGAGCAGTAAAAACTTGTTCCGAGAAAGACTTAATATGAAAACAAATAAAGGCAATTTCCCTCTCATATCATAAATTATCACAATAATTGATATCACAGGCCAAGGTCAACAAACAAATAGAAGTTAGTTTGAGCTTTTATAAAGGTGAAGAATAGAACAACTAATGTCACAAACAAGCAGACCTAGGCTGATGTAAAACAAAATGTAAATATCCACGAGTTTGAAAAGTTGAAGAGATTTGGATTATTAAGTTTATTGCTTCCTACACTAATAAAGACTGGAGGATAATATCAACATAACACCAAACTTAAGTTTATGCATCTACAAGCGCAGCAAGAAGCGGGGTTGGCGCAGTAAGCTTGTTTAATAGTGAATAACCAAAAAACTATTGATTGCCAATTAAAACAATTATTTTAACAAATATTCAATTAATATAATTTAATTGCTATCGGAAAACAAACAAAGAAACGTGAAATGCTCCCACCATTTATATAATTTTACTTCTTAATTAAAATATTTCATTAAAAACTAACAGTTGTAAGTGTGTAGTGCTTACTACAAGATACTCTGAATTAAAAAATATATACCCATTTTAAAGTATATCTTATTAAAATAGTAAACTACTCATACCTACTAAAATATAATATTGTGCCAGTACATATCGTAAACAAAAATCATTAAAGTGATTTAAAATTGTTACAACATGGCAGAAAGAAGGAACGATGCCAACAACAGATGTTGCAATTTCTTCTTTTTCTCCCATAAACTAAAATACTGAAGAACAGCTAAAGGTATTAGAACAAAAAATTACTCAATAATAATTTTAAATTTATCACCACTAGAAATAATCAATTATTGAAAATTGCAATAAATTTCCTTGCAGCTACGTTTCCCATTAATTAATGAGGACAACATATTTGGAGTTAGAAGGCATGTAGAATAATTTAATGTAAATTCGAAATCAAAATATTGACGGAATTGCATGATAAATTGCATAAAAACCCACCGACAATCAATATATGCAGCATTCGTTGGCGAACTATTTTCCGTATTTTATTTTTTCACTCACACATCATAGATTCTCTCGGCAGACACAGCAGAGTTGGGGGATTTCATATGCGCAACCACGCAAACATTAAATTTCACAATCATATCATACATACTCAGTATATACACAAATTCATTATACAACAGACAACACAGAAATTGACACAAAATAAATGTAACAGGATTTTAAGTTAATCATTTTTAAAGAATAAATGATTTATGAATGTTTCTCTGCTTTGTATTATAATTATTTATCATTTCAAAAGTAACTAATAAATTATTTGGTACCAATTATACTTAAATATACCTGTTACTTCACTTTAATTTTTTTTAATAAATTTCAAATGAAAATTAATGTATTCTCAACTATTGAGCCAATTTAAGTAAAATTATATAGTTTCATTGAAAAAAAAAAAAAAATTATCTTCCATTTATAGTTAGTTATTTTAATATAATATTTAAAAAGAAGACTTTTACTTTTTCTTGTTGTTTAAAGATAAAAACCTCTTGGTCATCATTGGTAAATACTTTATTTGGAAATTCATATTAAACACATAAGTTTTAAATTAGGTTCAGATTTATGTTTTGAAGTACAGTGTACTCTCGATCATCAGTGAGCGGTTGATCCGCGATTTATCCACGAGTCTTGCGGGAAAAGTATGGTTCTCTTTACCTGTTTAATATGGGTAACAACCTGTAAAATTATAATAACGAAGTTGTACAGTAGAGATAAGCTTACTATCTAGCGAAAGACTGTAAGCCTTATAGAAATGTGAGGTTAGTATGCAGACCGATAGATAATCTTTTGTTCAGGTCTCAGGTCACTTTCCCTAATCGCATGGTCGTTATGGTAAACAAGGCAGTTTCAGTGGTTGGACTGTGACGTTAATGTGCCAGGATTCGAGCGACTGATGGACCAAGAAATAGCAGACAAAGCAAGAGAGGCGAACAAAAAGCAAAGTGTAAGTGAAAAGGAAGAAGGAACGAATGTGCATGCTCGAAAGTGGCCTTGCAACACATCAATAGACTGCTCCAGTATTTAGAGGAACAAGACTACGACGCGCAGTTAGCTGGAAAAATGATGCTAAGAAGAGTTCAGTCAAGAATCAAGAGACTGTGTTTTCTTAGAAAAAAACAAAAAACAATATTTGATTTTTTTGAAAAACTTTAAGGTAATTAAAATTGCAGTACACTGTACTAGTGCAGCGTACTGTTTTTCCTGTATTCTTCTTTTTTTTACTACAAGAACTTATTGTTTATTACACTTTTTTATTTCATGTAAAATGTACATTAAAACATTTTTACTGTATGTAATTTATAGGTTTGTACTGTATTAAATTATGTAATATTATATAAAATATATTAAAATCTTTTTATGTCAAAACTATTTTTTAATTATTTTCCCTTTATTTTTAGCATTCTTTAAGATTATCCGCAATTTTCGTTATCCGCAATGTCTGTGCCACCCAATTTCGTGGATAATCGAGAGTACACTGTAGTCGATTAGATATTCTAGAAGGTTCAATTTCTAATTTATAAAGTGAAGTTTGGTTGTTTTACATTTTTCATGTTTGGTTTTGATTGAAAATTTGAAATCCCCCTCTTGTTCAGTTTTTTAATTGCAACAGTCAATTAATTAATTTGTCAACTGAAACTACTTCTGTGATTTGAATCAATATTTCTACAAACGTTTCTAACTATTTAATTATTAACAATCTAACTTATTTTCCCATGAATTTTATAACCATTAGCAAATTTTATTTTACAAACATGTTGTTTACAAAACAGATTTTATTTTTAATTTACAACAATAAAGGAGGATTTATTCTGTGTCAACCATTTGTCTTTAAACAAGTCAATGGATAGTATGAAGGTAGTATATTAAAAACACAAAGGAACATTTCAATACATATGTAATCTTGAAACTGCATGTACAATGCATCATTTGATAAGCGTATACAGTCAAGAATAATGTTTTGATTCTGAGTGGTGGGCGAAACTTAATTTAAATGTCAAATAAAAAATCTAATTCTTCAAGTAGCTATACAAAATTTCAATTTTTTATTCTTTAAAATCTAACTTGGAACAATAAAAAACGTATAAGGCTTTTTTTATAAACATACCAAAGTTATATAATTTAAATACATTCTTCTATTAACATTAATATAAAAACTCAATCACCATCGCTCACACTTACAGTTATTCTTTCTCAACATCCCGTCACATCACTAACCTAAAAGTTTTGTACTCAAAGTCTGATCATTATATGATATTTTTTTTAACAACTTAGATAAACAGTATCATAAAATATAAACAAAAATCATACTTTCCACTTTCAAAATAAAACAAAAATACAACCCCACACACCACACAGCATATTAAATATAAATATCAGATATTAAATCAGACATACAATATGCAAACATCCACACCACAACACAGTGTACACACAGTTTGGCATAAATAAATATAATATAACATCCTAATTTAATACACATGAACCTACACTAAAAATAAGGTACATGACAACATGTTTCTTCCAAAGAACATACATAAAATCACTTTGACCATATTACTCAATCAGTCTATAATAATCATAAGGAAACAATCCTAAATGGAATCGTTTTAAAAGAAAATTATGTCAAATTATTTTTAAAAAAGGAAACACATTCCTTAGTTAAAAGGGGCGCACACAGACTACATACGGAACCAGTCATTCATACTTCAGAAAGTTGCCGGATTGCTTGTCCCGCTGCGGCCATGACCCTTGTTGTGGTCCGTTGGAGCCTTGCCCTCTTCCCCCTTGCTGGTTATCTCCTCCGCCCCCTCCACCGCCACCACCTCCTTGATTCATCCAATTAAGAAAACCTCCTGTCCCTTGTGGTCCACCAGATCCTTGAGGACCACCTCCTTGTTGCGGACCTCCAGCAAATCCAGGACCGCCGGTGTTGTTAAATTGTGGCTGATTGCCGTCACCACCCCCTCCCCCCTGTTGGCTCAAATTCCCTATAAGTCCCCAACCGGCTTGATTTAAAGCTGCTGCTACTAAAGCAGGATTCATAGGAAGAGCTCCTAAATTAAGAGCTCCCATACCAAGAGGATTCGTGAGGTTCTGACCACCACTCTGGCCTCCTGCACCCCCCTGACCTGTTATGCCAAGAGCTTGCAGGTTAGGCATATCAAGATTACCACGGTTGCCAGGACCAGGTTGGCTCCAAACCCCATGACCTCCCCCTCCTCCTTGATGTTGTTGGGGATGATACATATGACCCCCACTTGACCCACCTCCATATTGTCCGCCATAGTTCTTCTGGCCCCTCTCTCCGCCTGGCCTTGGACCCATTCCTCCTCCACCCATTCCTTGGCCACCGCCATAAGATCTACTACCATTGTAGTCACTTTTAGGAGCTGCTTCAGATACGTGTACCGATACTCCTTTAATAATATGATCTTCTCCACAAAGGTTTTGTGCAATTTCAGGATCCAAGAATGTAACAAAAGCAAAAGCTCTGAAAGGCTTTGGTATGAAAACATCAGTAACTTCACCATATTTAGCGAAGTATTCACGCAAATCATCAGCAGATATGTCCTCCGTGCAGCGTCCAACAAACACCTTACATGGTACCTGTTGAACAAAGCCCTGTTAAAAGAAAAAATATTTCTTTTAGAAAGTACAGTAAAACTAAAATCCAACAAGAATTATAATTCTCTAGCTTTTGAAGAATAATACTTGTTCACATACTGATAGTTCTAAAAGAGACAGAACATTTGTCGTATAAATCTGTTTATATCTTGTCTTAACAACAATATGGCAATTTCTACACAACAGATACAGTTTTGTTATCTGTATAATTTTGTAATGTACACAAGTTTGAACCATTGTCTACCAAAAAAAAATTATTAAAATTCAAAATGGCAGTTGTTTCTAGTTTTGGTTTAAAATAACTCTAAAACTGTTATATTTTTGAAAGACTACCATTAAAAAAATTATTTAATGGAAACCGAACATTTTTTTGAGACATTTATAGATTATGTATATATCCCTCATTTGTGTACGACCTTTGGCATATGACTTTGGGTACGGTTTGACCCTAAGAGTACATGTGTCATATGTTCATTCTTATTTTAAGAGGTTTTCTGACAAGTGTTAATTTTGGGAAAAATCCCAATTTCAACTTGTATATCTGGTTTGATAAACAAAAAACAGGAGCTTGTAACTCCAATAAAGAGAAACAGAAAGGGTCTATTCACTGTAATGAGTAACGCGTGGTAACTTCAATCACCAAATGAATAAAAAACACAATTTTGTAGAATGAACAATGTATACAATATAATACAAGACAATGTATCAATCACGAATACAACATACTCAGTTGACACAAACATACTAGCACAGCTGTAGTTTAGTACATGGAAGGTTTGTATAGATGTGAAACTAACAATGATTACTTAGTCTTTGAAACCTCATCTTGTATTGTATAGTACAAATAAAGTGTACTGCAGAAAAAATTAATTTTTTTCATTTGCTGAGAAAATACCTCCTACCTTGTATTATAATAAATGTAGTTGTGCGCCATAGCAAAAAATAAAAATATATATTGTGGTAATCAGTTGTGCCAATATCCTATAACCAAGCTCTAAACTATTCATCAACACAAAATGGTTAGTGTAAAAAAAAAAAATTAAAAAGAAGTTTCCTATTATTTAGATGTCATATTTTTGAATGTATAGAAAGTGCTCACAAAACATGAACTTTCAATTAAACTAAATCAGTCAAATTCTTAACTCCACATTACCACATTAATACAGTTGCTGCATTACATACTGTTAGTATAGACCTGAACCCTTTCACCTTACCAGGGTGGCATTTTATGAGGTACCTCCCTACAAGTGACTCGCACAAATAAGAAGTTTCATAGACTCAAGGGAAGAGAACATTCTTACAAATGCCTAACCCGTAAGATGTCATTGTGCCTTATCTCTGTTTCTATTTATTTCTGTAAAAACATTGTATATTGAAAGAACAAATGTGATTTTTAACTGCCAATTTAATTTGTTTTTGTACTGTTATAAAATAATAAACACTTCTTTCATTTTGAGGAGAAAAAAGTTTTTCTTAGTAGTGGGTTTTTTTTAATGAAAAAGTCTTCCCTCCTTAGAGTTCAGTGAAGAGAAAGCATAATATGGGTTATATTATATTGTAATTATTATATTATATTATAATGTGTGTAATTGTCAAAAGAGTTAAAACCCATAATTTAAATGTTTGTCAAATTTATAATCAATGTCATAACAATAAACACAATTTTAATTAAATATATAAACAGACAAAACGAAAACAACATTTTATAGGACATATGTTTACTGAAACTTTGTCTTTATTTTGATATCTATCTTCAACTTGGAAATATCTTATAAATCAAATTTAATACCATAAACGTTAAAGTATTTCAATAGATTAAAAAAATAATGTCAGTTTTACAGTAGTCTATGAATTACCAATGTACCGGAATTTAATAACGTATTTAAAAAATTACACATGTACAGTTTACCGAAATGTACATCAGGGAACTATAATAACATAGGGCAAATCAATATTTATTTTTATTTTATACAAATAAAACACACAAACTCTTTTGTTAAATTCTACAATTTATTACTCTAGCTTACCATGGTTTTGTCAGTTACGGCATTGATGAGGCTTATACAAATTTTAAAAATGACTTTTTTTTTTAGTCTTTGTATAAGCCTCATCAATGCCGTAACTGGCGAAACCATGGTCAGTTAGTCCAATAAATTGTAGAATTTAACAAAAGAATTTGTGTGTGATTTCTATCAAGTAGTCGGTCATCAGTATAAACAATATTTTATTTTAGTTTATTTGTGTTTGTGTTATTGTACCAAACTTGTGGTAGGGGTTTCAGTGCTTTACATGACCAATTTAATCATTTATTACATGGTTTAACTTATGACCTTAACTAAAAGCATAATATATTAGTTTTATGCACAACACATAGTAATATTTTCGGTAAGACACAAATTCATGAACTCTAGTAAGCACTGATTAAACTTAAATTAAAAAAAAAATAAAAGGTTTTTTTTAGATAAACAAATAATATTTTCAGGGTGTTAAATTAGATATAATTAAAGTTATTCATTATTACTGTACATTACAAAGAAAATGAATTGGGGTAGAAGTTGATTGGTCTATTCAATGAGTTGTTACATAACCTCAAAAGTTTACACATGACTATTTTGAATAATTAGCTATAAATACAGAAATTAAATAGACAGATTTTAAATAAAACTTTAGGGAAAGATGATTTTTAGAGATGACTAAACAAAATATTAGAACAACCTCAAACACACATTTATTGAAAAGAAAAAAATAATTAGGGCCATGCAGCTACAACACAAAAGATCGTTTAGATTTGAATTTTATTTTAAATTGTAAAAATAGAGAAAATTTGTAAATGCATTTTTGTAAAATAAATTGTTTTTTATCAAAATTTTGTATGAAAATTTTAACCGTTTTATACCTTTAACTACTTTAAAAACACACTTTTTTTAAGGCTGTGCCTGGCTCTTGACCTATTATATATAATCCCTCCACTCCACTACACTAACACACTAAGACAACATCTTTGCTTTTAAACTTGCTTATTATAAAGACTCTATTACCTTTTCTCTCTTTTTCATAACAAAGTACTTTTAAAAAGCTACAATCAAATAATGTATCGGAATTCGAAAAATATAAAATCTGACCGAAGAATAAATTTGACAGAGTAAAATGATCGAATACAAATTGTTGAAAATAAAATACTAAAGTTAATATGAATAGTGCATTTATAAAGATGGTCACTGGACCAGTACTATACGAATTGAAAGGAAATAATAAGGGTACAGAGGGAGCATTGGGTCCATCCGTGCATAAGTGAAAATGAAAACTCTCGGCTGTTCATACAAACAAAAGAACTGTTTCAGGCAGATAGAAAGTTTATTGCTTTCTACAGAAATATTTGTAGCCCTTTCGTTATATTTTTCAAGAGGTGAGACCACAGACTGAAAAATTATCAGAAAAACTATAGAAATAATCTGGGACTTACTGAAGGATATTTATATGCCTGTACCTTCACAAGATCAATTTAAACGAATTGCTGATCGTTTTGAGTATTTATGGAACCTTCCTAATTGCATTGGAGCCATAGATGGCAAACACATCCAAATTGAGAAATTTCCACACACAGGCTCTGAAAACTTCAATTACAAGCATTTCAACTCTACCGTACTTTTGGCGTGCTGTGATGCAGATGGCCTATTTACCATGATTGAACCCGGTTTCGCTGGACGTAACAGTGATGGAGACATTTTCAAAGGCTGTGCAATGAACTACTGGATGACCCATGGGAGTTTTGACATTCCTTTACCGTCCCCATTGCTATACGATGAACGTTTCCTCACTACTTTGTTGGGGATGAAGCGTTTCTCCTTATCTCGCAATTTAATGAAATCCTATTTAGGCAAAACCCTTGACAATGTGAAGAAGATATGCAATTATAGATTGAGCTGAGGAAGAAAATCTATTGAATGTGTTTTTGGAATGGCAGCAGAAAAGTTTGCTGTATTGAATGGGCCCATTCGATGTCGTGATCCAACAACAGTGTCTGCTTCGTACGAAAACGAGAGGGAATTGAGTACATGCCCCAAGACACGACAGAAATGGACGAGACAGTGGAAGTAACGACCAATATTGAATTACGAGACCTGCAGATACACGAAGGTTCTTCAGCAACTCATTTGAGAAATTATTTGGCAAACTATTTCCTTTCTCCTCGTGGATGTCTACCCTGACGGTGGAAATTTGCAGTACCAAGGGAGAATACGGAATAATACACAGTTATTCCTGTTACCAATGTGCATAACTTGATAATATATAATATAATATTATTATTTATTAATATTTTTAACTGATATTACAAAGATATTATTACATGAATTTATATTCTTATTTTTCATAAAAATGGAATATTTCATGAGTTTCTAGAAATATTTCAAAAAAATTCATTTCATAACATCAATCCTAAATAGGTAGCTAACTAAGTATGCTGGTCTGTCGCTAATAAAGTTTGTATTACTATATTTTAGAAAAGTTGAATATATTTTTTTTAAATAATTTTTCTTAATAAATTCAACCTAGGGATTAGGATTAAAATTAAAATGGCATAGGTATAACTATAAAAATACATACTTTATAATATGATATGACAAAACAATTGAAATCTATATTTTGGAAGTTTTTTCCTTTTTCTTTTTAAATGGCTGTTATAAATCATGACCAAAAACAGAGCCTGTTATAATCAGAACTAATAGCTCCTACCGCAACACATTTTCCTAACATTTTGAAAATAACTAATAACATACATTTCTATATAAAAAATGTATTATAGGTTCGATGCAACTAACCGTCAACACAACTTTGACAAAGGAATCAAATCCTTTTAGACTTTTATGAGACCAAATCGACGTTAGACTTTTATGTAGGTATTAATTTTGAAGTCCTGAGATACCATAAAATTTAAATGTTTAGCTGTGTACATCTAAAACGTGTGGACTGATTTGATCGAATTTCTATTGTGAGGGTATTTTGGCAATAAAGTGTCTTGACAGCTACTCCCAAATTTTATCTTATTAACCCTCCAAACTGTCAATAATAAATATTGCCATTTTTCACCTTTTTTAATCATTTTGTAAAAAAATCATAATTTTATTCAAAACCCAACTTAGAAGACATCATTTTTTTCAGGAAAGTGCATAGAATTTATCTGTGTAAAGAAAAAATGTTACATGTTACGGTTATGGAGTAAGTATGTCAGGTATCAAAAAATGTGAAAATGAAGTGAAAATCCCACAGAAGAGCGTATATGTACCATACTTTTTTTTTTTTCCCAATATATACAATAGTTTTGTAATGTAGTTGTGAATAGAAATTGGTAAAAAAAAATCAATTTCTAAAATTTGTACTAAGAGAAAAATTTTACGTAAAAAGTCTAAAATAGCTGAAAAGATAGGCTTATTTTGAAACAAAATCACTAAAAATAGTAAGATTATCCAAATCACAACTACTTACTATTATTTTTCTCAGAAATGTATGTTGATTTTATGTAATTCCAAAAATTTGAGATGTAAAAATTTTGGAGTTATGTCAGGAATCAAAAAAACATCCAACAACCTTGCGAAAATTCTACATAGAAGCGTATATTTACAGTACTAAATTTTTTTATTTTTTCAAGAGAAAAGTTTTGTAATATAGATGTGGATAATATTTGGTAAAAATAAAATCAATTTATACAATTTTTATTAGACAGAGAGTAAATTTCTGAAGAAAGTAAAGCCCAATTTGACATAACCTAGAACTTTGTGCTAGATAAACCTGAAACAAAATCACTGAAAAACTTTACTCAAATATAAACTCTAGAAACAAAGACACATACTGTATATTATAACTTGTATAAACAAATCACTCTTACAGAAATAAATCGAGACACGGTTGAAACAGAGCTAATACAAACTGAATGTATGCAATTTGCCACTTGAGACAAAACCCAAAACTTGTCAATGGAACAAGATTCCAGTTCTATAAACTTCTCTAGAAATAAGCCTATGACATATTGCTTTGGATTATTTATGTAGAAATGACAAATAGGAATCAATTATCACTTGAAAATAATTTGTCAACATTTTCAGAGTATTACATTTTTTAACTAAGTGACTTTTCTCTTATAAATTTCAGTTTTATAAAGAAACATGATTATAATCACTGATCATTCCTGCTAATAATTGTTCAATTATTTACGGATAAATATTATGAACACAGGTTATAAATATGTGATAAAACAATTGTTCGTCAAGCGTCATTCTTCCTCTCACTATTACATTGCAGCAACCTTACATTCAGAAAATTAACCTAACGCGAACCGTTTAGTTAAATAATGATTGAAAGTTTCTGAACATTCTGTTGTTCTACTACGATGAAGTAGTTGTTTCAACAACAAAAATTCTAGGTATATTTAGTTCAAACTGATATAGTAAAAAAAAACTTTGTTTTACCAGATTATTAATGAAATTTCCACCTCCCCCCCCCCCCTACTTAATATTTCACCCTTTTTCTGATTTCTCTGGTCGATAAGAGACCCTGGTACAATTCAAAAGAAATACCTCACTTTTTTCGGATAATGTGGTTTTTAGGCTGTTCCAAACATGTTATATGGAAGACTCAAATTTTATATGGTCATAACCTTAATAAAAAACATATTTTCTTAAACTTCCATTAAAATAAATCAAACATTTCTATATTTGGAACCAATTGTTTAACCCTGCAACCGGTGTAGGTTAAAGATTTTGTAAAAGTTTTGTTTTCTTAAAAAATTCATAAAAAATATTATTTTTATACAAATCCTAACTTATAAGACATCATTTTTCTCAGAAAGATGCATAGAATTCATCTATGTAATAAAAAAAAAAATGTTTGTGAAACGGTTTTGGAGTAAGTATGTTAGATGTCAAAAAATGAAGTTAATATTTTTCAGAAAAACCTGTATCACCCAAAATCAATATCTTACCACCTTTTTCTAAGATATACAAAAGTTTTGTGTAATATTTGTGAATTTATTTAGGAAAAAAATAAAATAAATTTGTTACATTTTCAAAATTTAAAAAATTATTTTACGAAAAAAGGGAATTTGATCATTTTTTTTTTCAAAAATTTATAAAAAATAGTAATATATATTTTATACACAACTTCTATAGGCTACATCATTATATTCAGAAAGATGCATAGAATTTAGTTTGTGTAGTGAAAAAAATGTTAGATGTAAAACATTTAGAGTTTTTATGTCAAATACCAAAAAATCGGAAAGAAACGGAGGGAAGAATTTCACGTAAATGGTAATGTACATCATATAAAAAAACATTTTGGAATTTTTTCAACTATTACTAGAGCTTTTAACCCTCCAGCTGGTGCATGTTAATGGGTCTTAAAAATTCTTCGTTCGTTTAAAAATTAATAAAATATATTATTTGTATACAAAACCTAACTTATAAGATATCATTTTTCTCAGAAAGATGCATAGAATTCATCTATGTAATAAAAAAAAATTTTTTTGAAACGGTTTTGGAGTAAGTATGTTAGATGTCAAAAATGATATTAACTTATTTTCAGAAATATCTGTATCACCCAAAATCAATAGCTTTCTACCTTTTTCTAAGATATACAAAAGTTTTGTGTAATATTTTTGAATATATTTAGGAAAAAAAATTTTTTTTAAATTTATATTTTAAAAATTAAAAAAAATATTTTACGAAAAAACTGAATTTTCTCTTTATTTTTTCCAAAAAACATTAAAAATAGTAAAATATATTTTATACAGAACTTCTATATATCATTATGTCCAGAAAGGTGCATAGAATTTAGTTGTGTAGTGCAAAAAAATGTTACATGCATCACATTTGGAGTTTTTTGGTCAAATACCAAAAAATCGAGAGTAACGGAGAGTAAAATTTCACAGAAATCGGTACATAAACCATATTAAAAATTTTTTATGATTTTTTTAAAATATTGATACAGATTTGTAATATATTTGTGGATAAAAGTTGCTAAAAAGAAAAATAAATTTTGAAAATTTTCATTAGACTAGGTACATTTTTACGTAAAATGTGAATATTGACTAACTATATTCAAACAGTAACCAAAAATATAATTTTTATTCTAAACCAAAGTTTTTATTACCTATGTTCCCACAAATATACATAGATTTTATGTGTGCAATGCAAAAAAAAATTATATGGAAACATTTTAGAGTTATTACAGATGGAATCAACAAATTTACCCTGTAACCGAGGCAAAATTCCACAGAAATAGGTATATAAACCATATTACAAATTTTTTATGATTTTTTTAAAATATTGATACAGATTTGTAATATATTTGTGGATAAAAGTTGCTAAAAAGAAAAATCAATTTTGAAAATTTTTATTAGACATGGGTCATTTATGATAAAAATCTACCTTCACAATAGCCTAGATGTTGAGGTTAGGGCTGTGAAAAAAAAAACCAAAAATATGAAATATCACTAATAAATACACTCTACAAACATTGACACATTTATTATAAGTTGTATATACATTTATATATTATGTATATACATATTATAATAAATAAATGGTTTCTTGAAACTAAAAGTTCCAATAGCAAATCTAGAACTAGGCCTGACTAGTATTAGATTTGGCTAGACTAGGCCGAAAATATAAATTATCACTCATAACTACACTCTACAAACATTGACACATTTATTTTAAGTTGTATAAACAAATTATAATAAAAAAATCACTTCATGAAACTTATATTCACTATAAAAACACAAAGCAATTGCACTTTGAAATTTCCACATCGGCAAAAATCTTGCGAGATCGAAGTAACAAATTTGAGGTTATTCTACGTTTTATAAAGTACCACAGCCTTTGTATTTTTCCTTGTACAGATGTGTTTCAAATACAAGGTTAAATATTGAAACCTCCTCTTTACAGTTATATCAAAAACGACAAGATTGTATAAAAATAAAGATCGGATTCTTCAAGACTGTCTAGACATTGAATATCGCAAACCAGTCTGAAAGTTCAGAGGATCATTTCCTAGAATGGATATAAATCGTAAACTATATAACTTAGGATGATTTCGTCTTCATAGTTCGAAAGAGGAAGAAAAATACTATATAATATTGTCAACTTGTAACATTTAGACAAGTTTTACCATTTCGAAAAAATATATGAACATATAGGTGATATTTTCTATATAAAACTCGCCGCGAGAAACTGTCGCAATCTAGCGCTAACAAGGTAAACTTCAGTCTTGTCTTATATCTTTACTACACGGTACATAAAATTTTCTAAACTTGGTTATGAAAGATTGAAAGATAACCTTTTCATTGGTATAAAATACATTTCGATAATATAATATCTACTAGGATAAAAGTTGAATTGTAAAAAATGTAATTTTTAGCGTGTAAAATAGCGTTAAAATTCTTGATTTGGTTTAATTTTTATATAATAAAAACTATACTAGTTGGAAACATTTGAAAAAGACAGTTTTGAAGAGAAAGACGCGATCTATCAAGCAGTGTTAGGTTATATTTGACTGACAGTAATTTGGAAATAAGAAAAATAGGCAAACAGGAAGATTGTTTTGTTTAAAACTTGTTGACGTAAAACTTTGACGTTTCGCATGAAAACTATGCGAACTTCGCCAATTTTTGGAATATTATTAATATCGTTTTGTGGTATTTTTTTTGCATGATATGCATCTACGGAACATTAGCTTTCCAACGGTATTTTATTTATTGCGATAGGACAATTTTAAGTGGGCGTAACGTTGAATGGCAAAATACGTGTTTTTTAGTTGGTGAATAGAGCCGTGACTAACGAAGCGACCACTTTTAAGGCAAAAAGTGGTCGATCACCAGTTGGAGGGTTAAAAAAAATTGTTACATTTTCAAAAATACAGAAATTGCTTTACGCAAAAATGGAATTTGTTGAATTTATTTTCAAAAGATCACCAATAATTGTAATATTTATGGAAAACCAACTTCTATATATCATTATATTCAGAAAGGTTCATAGAATTTAGTAGTGTAATATAAAAAAAAAGTTAGAAAAATAATTTTGGAGTCAGTATGACAAATAACAAAAAAAACACAAAATCGAAGGCTAAGTTTCACTTCAAAGTCCAATTGAGCATAGAAAATTTTATTTTACATTTTTTAAAGTATTACTAACGTTTTCTAGTATAAATGTGAATAACAATAATTGGTAAAACAAAAATCAAATTCTAAAATTTTCAAAACAGAAATAATTGTTTCATCTAAAAAGTAGTAATCGACAAAGTGAGGTTAGGTTTGTAACCTCCACAATTTAGCCTCACTAGTAACAATCTAAAGCTAGGCCTAAGACAAAATCACTAGATTTCACTAAAACAATAAACTTTACAAAGAATAACACACATATACACTTGTATAATCAAATAAAACACTACATATAAGAATATTTGCTTTTAGGCCTAGGTTACAACATACCTCTAGGTTATCCCAAATATAAACCATTCAAAAACTAGAACTTCACTCAAAAAAATGAACTTTAGAAATAAAAACACATATATTGTAACTTGTATACACAATTTATACACAATTTGTATACACAAACCTTCAGAATAACAGAAATATGTAATCCCAAAACATTGCGCCACTCCTTTCCGTGTTAATTTATGTCACACAATTGCCTAAAATTGCCTATGTTCCGACTTTAAAACAAAATACAGAGAGTAACCGTACCCTATATCAAGTAATACCAACTTGTAGAATGAAATCTCCTCTACAATACACTGTAAAGATCGGTTACAAAATATCGATTAAATAATCGATTATCTTATTTAGTAAACTGCTCCGAATGCCAAGTGAATTTCGTTCAGTTAGGTTTCTACTATGGTCAAGTAGAAATATCTTGCTATCTATGATACACAGAACAATTTGTAAACCACGGATAGAGAGAGAAAGATGTGATCTACAGAACAGTGTTTTGTTCGACCTGTTTGACAGAAAAATAGATTTGTGATCATATGAGAAAAAATGACGTCGCTTTTACTAAAAACCGCTTAATTCAAATCTTTGATTTTACACATAAAAACTATGCGAACTTCAGCAATTTTTGGAATATTATTTATAACGTTTTGTGGGTTTTTTTTTGCATGACTATGCATCTACGGAACATTAGCTTTCCAATGGTATTTTATTTATTGCGATAGAACGATTCTAAGTGGGTGTAATGTTGAATTGCAAAATACTTGTTTTAGAGTCGGTGAACTAAACCATGCGTCCACACTCGACCCGAACTCGGGTCGAGTGACGGTTCTAGGGTTAAAGTAGACATGTGAAACTTTGAGGTTATGTAACAACTTACTGAGTTGATTAGCCAATCACGATCGAAACCTTGACTGAATAGACCAACCTATCTCATTTTCTTTGTAATCTAATTATGAAATAATTTATTCCCAACAAATTTTTTCATAGGAACTATTTAAGTACCATTTTTCAACTTAAATTGTTAATACCAAATTATACTTCCTTCCAAAGAGGTATAATCTTTAGTATAAGTTTGTTTTTTTAATATCCCCAAGAACCGATTTAAGGAATCAAATCCCCTTCCCCAGACCAAAATTGATTTTTGTCTTATTTTACTCTTCTATTAACAACTTGATTGGTGTGCTATATTTTCAAAGAAATTTAAAAGCTACATTGACATTGGCTATATCAAACGTTTAGCCAGTGTATGCACGGCCATGAAAACAGTGGCAGGACATTTCCATAATGTAAGCCATGAGTTAAAAAAGAAACTAAGTTTTTACACCCAGCTACTGATTTACTAAGTTCATAAAAAAGTATGGAATTGAAACTGAAATCTATACTTTGGTTTCCTAAACTTACACATCCTAAACCTACCTTAGAATTAGGTACTTTGACATCACACCATCTTCCATCTATCATATGTCTTTGTGCCATTACACGAATCTGAGATTCATGACTTGCAAACCTTATGAATCCAAAACCTTTAGATTGTCCAGTTTTTGGGTCTTTTTTAACCTAAAAAAAAAAAGAAGAAATATTAAACATTTTAAGTTACAATTGCATATTACATATGCAATTTACAAATTACATAGTAAAAAAATTCTAAGGAATGTACACTGTTTTAAGATAATGTGTCTAAACAATTTATTACATCAATAGAATAGTTGTCAGAGGAATGAATCAAACACTTTTCTCCAAAAAAATACACATTTTCATAACTGTAATATCGTATCTAATTTATACAAAACTGAGAGAGATTAATAATTATTGGGAATGGGTCATTACAGTTTTATTCTCGGTATTCTTCTCCCCTCTCTTCCATAAAATAATCATTTAAGCTAAGACATTTTAGTTAAGATTTTCAACTATAGAAAACTACAGTAAATTATTTGTCATATATCTCAATATACAACTTGCCATATAACTTGAAATATGTTTTATCTTAATTTCCAGGAACTATAATACTAACTTTAAAAATACACAATTCACCCTCACATATAATTAATTTACAAAATAAATTCATACATATATTCCAACTGATTGAATCGTATATTGCATACAACCGATTTATATACAATGCCTAATTGGATAGGAAACTGATATTTTGAATATCACGAGAACAGTTTGTGCAACTTAGAACTTGGCAGCCAATAAGGAGTAGACCTTCCTCTGCACATTCATAAACAATCACTAGCTCATTTAACTTTCAGTTAGATCCTGAACACTACTAAGTAATGTCTGTACTGTGTGACCATTGTATTCACAATGACCGAGCAAATAATTCAGCAAATTTTCCTTTTAACTTGAACATTTGTGAAGGTACAGACAGTGCAAGAATTGTAAAAAAATATGAAAATTGTATATGACTGTTTCAGATTTTTACAGAGGATCTTGTTATTATACATAAATATGGTAAAGTGAGTTATATCAAGGGTTTGGATGGCAGTTTTGTTTATTACGAAGGTGCAATCCATCCACCATGAATACACTCCTGATTACAAGCCAAACAATTAATAAGAAATACTATATTTATATTCTTAAATACCTTTGGCTATATATAAGCAAGTACTGACTGCCACATCCATCACAACAATAAGGAGTCTGCCTGCTCATTCATCAATATCATATACAGATTTCAGACCACCGAGACATTAAGGATTAAAGATATGGTACATGGAATAATTATATAACACTTTATTCAACTTCAAAATTGTTACTTTCATAAATGGAAAATGGAGTTGAACGTGTAGGATTACCGAAAAAAATATAGCGTTTTATATAAAAATGTTTTTACAATCTCTGAATTAAAGTTACTTAAGTAGTAAATAACAAAGTATAATGAAAAGCACTAGGCTTATATTTTATGTTTTAAATAATATTTTTACTAAAATTACCTCTAAATACTTGGAATAATTATAGCAAAACAGCTGATTTACACAAGTGAACACTGTTATTGCTGTCATTTCCTTATTATGTTAAATATCCTTCTTTGTAGAAACTATATCGTTTTTAATGTTTCTATGTTAAAAATGTATATATCTAAAATATATAATAAATCAAGCTCAATACAAAAAAAAAGTAAAGTATATATAACGTTGATCATTTGCTTAGTGCTTGCAGGTGACGCATCAGTGGTTGGTTGTTAGTGACAGCAGCCCACTCGATGCGCGTGCACCCAGCTACACGTACGCCTCTCAGTCATTTGTTAGTTTAGTTGAGTAACTAAAGCGAATCAATTCACATCAACGTTTATTTATCAACGAATCAACGTATGTTTCTGCTGTAGCTTACTATTTTACTGTTGTTTTTTTACTAAATCTAAAACTGTATAAAACGACGACTGGATAATACGAAAATAGTGTGGTGTAAATAACTTTAGTTTTAGCTGAAATTATTATTTTTCATATTTATTTGTACGAGTTTTTTGCTATCCTTTGAAACGATCATATACTAAAATTTAAACTTATTGTTGTAACAGAAATATTAGAATATAGTTTTATGGTAGTAGGCTATACGTCATTACATATATTTGTTGATTTTATTTTATTACGCATTGGAATTATTGTAATAATTGATTATAATAACTGATTAATTAACTATTAATTGACTAGAGCCTTCTCACTACTCACTGAACACGTGCACTGCACACTGAACAAACAAAGACGCTTGGTCTTCTGTTGTCTGGCAGGTTAACGTTAGCAGTTTTTTTCAACAGTTAATCACACTCAACGTTAACTGGTGTTGACGTTGACCATTGTTAGCGTTAACGCCCACCACTAATTCTTAGTGAATTAATTAATTCTAGAATAATTTTAACTGGCTTTCATTGTCGGCCTATTAAGTCAAAATAAACAAAAATAATTTTAAAACACAATACAATTTTCTATTAACATGGTAGTGGATAAGTGAAAATCTAAATAAAATATCTTATCTTTACCATTATAAAACAAAAACAATTGCTATCATAAAAAGCATGAACATACATAAAATAATAATCTTAAAGGATGTGTCATAAGTTTAAAGCAAGTAACACTAGTCGGGCCAAATTTTCATTAAAACAAAGAAAATTCCTTGCTATAGAATAATAAATAACTTATTCCAATTAATTATAATAATTTATTCACTATAACTGGCAAATTGAAAAATTAGTAATTCAAAGCTACAGTACTCGGATATTTTTGTTACTTCAGAAAGTAAACTAAATCTGAGGAAAATCTTCATATCAGGCCATGGCGAATTCAAGAAGCATCTTAACACCATGGGATTATTCCAAGGAAAGCTGAAATGCAAACTATGTAATCAGCACCTAGAAACTGCAGAACATATACTTGAAATGCGAAGCATTAGGACGTAGAAGATAACTGATCTTCGGCCCAGATATGACCTTTGAAGCAACAAGCAATCTGGCTAGGAAAATCCTGATCATAACCAATAGTGAATAGACATAATAATAATAATATATAATTTAAAATAATAATAATGTGCCCTATTAAACCGTAACCATATTCCTCCCATATGATCTTTTTCTATTCTGTTTAGAATAGATCAATACAGATCAATTTCTCTGTAACGAAACCATACCTAAATTATTGATTTAATGAGCTCAATTTTTCTGATTGCAGTTAATTTTTTAGTCTTTCTTACAATTGTCTTAATTTTCAATGATTTAGATCAGACGAGTTGCCTGGCCACTGCACTTTAATATTTTATTCTAGAACAAATTTATGTACTTTTATGGGAACAAATATTGTTGGTACACTCCATCCTTGTATGTTGAAGTTGTTTTTAGAACCCTTCTCTATAGTTATTGATATATCTAACACTTTTGAACATACCATCTACAAGTACTAATGAAAAAGGGCCTTCAGATGTGAAATAGCATCAAAACATCTTTCTAGGGATGTTTAGCTGATTGTTGGATACGAGCTGGTAACGTTTTCTAGTTTGAAGCTTTTCTAAAATATGGAGCTCTTTGCCTCTGAACATAAAAAGTGTGACTCATTAGAAAACAACATTTTTCCAGTTTCCACGTGCTTTGGCCTTTTACTGGTGATTAAAGTTGCTTTTTAGACTGGCTGATGAGCTTTCCGTCCAGTTGCAAAAAGTCTATGTCACAAAGTTTTCAGTTGTAAATCTGTTCCACTAGCAGTCAATTCTCAATTTAAGTCCAAATCAGATAGGTTTGCATCAATTTTACTATTCTAACCAATAACCGATCCTATATTGGAGTTCAGTTTTTTTCTTCCACAATTGCTATTTCTTTAAGGTGAAAAGGAACCAGTTTTTAAAACAGTATTTACAAAGCTAAGCCAAACAACTCACTTTTTGGAACGTTTCTTGGAGTTATGTCCATTGTTTTATTCATTACACAAAGTAAAAAACGTGAGAAAATATGAAAGTGTAATAAAACAAGAAATAAATAACACAAAACACTATTTAATAATTACATACTGCTAGATAAAGAAGAATAACAAACTAACATTATGTTGAGAACACATTGGCCGTGGTCAATGTTTAGATCTCTTATACACCAAGCAATGAAGCCACAACATAGAATCAAACCCTATGTTCAGATTAATTAGCATGGCAAACCTACTTGTAAATATTACTTAAACAATATTATGATGATTTAGTTAGACAGGTTATACACAAAATATTTAGTATGCAAACTGAAATATGCTTTACCCAAAACTTGTTTTTCTGCAAATATTGTTTGTAAGGTACAAGTGTGGCTTCCAAATTGGTAAAGTGGTTCAGATAAGTTGGTAAGAAAAGATCAGAGTTCAATTTCTGTGGAGGTAAAAAAATTTAATAGAATCTTCCCTAAAATAGATCTTTGAAGTCGCAGTGAAAATTTAAAAGATACTCGTTAAATATTTTTTTGTTAAACTGGCTGATGAACAATCAAAAGAACAATACAATGAAAGCAACATCTTGACAAAAAAGCTACCACAAACTTGATAATATGTTCATATATTATTAATACCAATTCTGACATCAAGAATAATTACTTCAAAAACCAATCCTTATTTTTCAATTCTGCTAAACATTGATAAAATCATGATTAGGAAAAACGAAATGACCCATCCAAATTAAAGGTGTTACTTTATTATATAACCTCTATTTATAAATAAATAAATCAATTATAAACTTACTTGTGCCATTAATACTTCGCCAAAAGTTTCAAAGTACTCTCTTAATTGTTGTTCCGATGTCTTCCATGGTAAACCAAGAATAATTAAATCAGAACATTTTAATTTTGTTTCCATGCGTTTTGTTTTTGCTGTTGAATTTTCCAAATGATCATCTGATTTCCTTTTATTTTCTATAACACAATAAAAGAAGACTCAAAATTTAATGATTTTTTAAAACTAAAAGATAAATTTTATTTCAGGTAATTCTAATTCATATTGTTGTTAACTGCTAATAAATTATAACTGGGACCTGTTTCATAAAATTATTATTAATAATAATAAAAATTAAAAATAATTAAATTAAATTTTTTAAATACTCAACTTCACTTTTATAATGGTATCCACCAAGTTTCATTCACAGCTCTCTATATTTGTTATAGCTTCAAAAAATGATTGAATTTCACAAAAATTCAAGCAATATGATCTTTTTATTTTGGGTGTGATGTGTGAAAATTTAGTTACATATTTGGGATATTCTTAGCCTTCTTTAAATAATAACCTCACATTTCTTCAACACTAGATGAGTACAATATATTTACTTCATTTTAGATATCCAAAATGCAACAAGGAATTACCAGTTGTTAAGATAAACAACAGTAATAAAATAATTATCTGTGCATACAGCTTATATTTTACACTCCAAAATCTAGGGTTAAAATATAAGGTTTCCTTATTTATGAAATACACTTCTAAATATAATAATTTATAGCCCAACACTTTAATATACTGTATAAACTAATAGAGAAAATAAGCTATTGCAATCTTAAGGAATTTATAGACTTTTCAAAAATTGTTAATCCGTTATAAAAACACATTCTTATAACAGACAGAAAAAATGTTTGATTTTGTGTAACCAATTGTGATTTTATAAAATGATCAATGATATTCATTTTTACACTTAAGAATGGCAAAAAAATTAATAGTGGAGTAAAATTATAATTTTAAAGAAGTGCTTTGTCGGCAATATCAAATTTTTGTGGGTGAAGGGGAAAAGACAAATATAATACAATTTATTCCTTAGTATAGGAAATGTTCAGAATGTATAGAAATGTTTCAAACAATTAAAGTTGCAAAATAAGGGTTATATTAAATATATATATATATATATTTAATCTAATGTGGACGGATTTAAATGAAACTGCTGTAAAAAGTTCGTTTAAATATTCTAGAAGTTTAAAAGATCTACTATGTCTGAATAATTTGTATAAATTATAATTTTTATAATAAATAATTGATGTATTTATTACAATAATTTTTGTAAGTTGGTATTCAGAAATAATGGTACTTGTATCATGTGTTATTACTTTTTTATACATTCAAAAATATAATTAACAAGTAAGAATGTTTGTAAAATGAAACAAATATTGTTAGTTTTAACATCCCTCCCCCATTCTACCACTGAAAATGAGTGTGTTAATGTGGTTCAGTAAATGTGACGCTACTTTGGCCAATTTTAATCAAATTTTAAAAAGTAGCTTAAATAAAGTGTTTCCTCTGCACAGATCACATTAAATTTTTTAATTTTTTTTTTTATTATTATTAAGAACGTGTGAAATTTTTGTACATGTCTAAAAAAAGACACGTCTTAATTAAATATGTTAATTTTTTTTAATGTAACCTGTAAGGAGAATAAATAATCATTAAATAGTTACATACTAATTATGAACTATATATAATAGTACGAGCACCAAAAATGAAGATTTTTGTTTTAAATATGTGATTAAAAGATTCTCCCTAAAAAATTTGTGTACTTTTAAATAGTTTATATGAGAGGAGAAAGAATATACACATATTTAGTTTTGAAATTTAGTTCTCTTCTAGTGAGTATAAATAGATGAAAATCTCCATTAATTTTCACATTATTGGCCGTCACACTGGATCCGTCATTTTGAACTGTGTACATCAAAACTCCCATATATAATCCAGTAGCCTCACAATAATCCAGCGTTTTTTAATCCGGCACCTCCACAAATCCGTCGATCACTACGTCATACTTAGTGTTCTCATATGGAATATGAGAATCGGGCAATAAATAGGCAATCCAATACAATACTTGCATTGGCATTAACGTCATTCTAAATTTAAACATTGACTATACTTTTGTGAGTTACTGTAATCGTTTTTACTTGGCAGTTCTAGTATTTCATACAGCTTCATAATAATAGTGCAATCCACCACAAGATACGGGTTAGTGTGTATCTACAGTTTGTTTTCATTAGTGTTTTGTAACATAACATACAAAAGTGAAAAATGTCTAGACCTACTGAAAAGGCACATACATAAAACTTTATCTTTAACTACGAAGGTAGAAATCATTAAAACACTAGAGAGGTAGGAGTCAATAACAAGCTTAGCAGAATTTTACGGTGTAGAACGAGCAACAATCTACGACATTAAAAAAATAAAGAAATTAATGTTATACATCAACAACCCTGAGTGTGTGTCAAGCGAACAACAAACTACAAAATTTGGTGAGTTTTCAGAAATTGAAGTACCCCAATTTCAGACATACACCAATTTCTGGCGAGATAATAAATGAAAAAGCAAAAGTTTTTAACAAAGATGGATGACTTTAAAGCCAGTGACAGATACTAGATAAATTTTTAAAATGCTATTGAATCCGCTTTTTGTCTATTTCTGGTGAAAAATAACTGTCATGTAATATAGACGCAGTTGCTCCATTCTTATAGAAATTTGAAGATACAGTAACTGAATTAGGTTTAGGGCCAAATCAAGTGTATAATTTTTTTTATGGTTAAGGACAGAAGTGGTTTATTTTGGAGGATGCTTCTACAAAAAACTTTTGTTATAGAGCTGAGCCCATCAGGGAGAAAACTTGCGAAAGATAGAATAACATTTATGCCTTGTAATGCAAGTGGCAGCCACAAACTAAACTTATTAGTTATTGGAAAATCATAAAATCCTCACGCATTAAAAAATGTTAACCTACCGGTCTCACTTATAAAATCAATTACGAGCTTGGGTAACAAAAGAAGTTTTACTTGAAGACACAAAACCTTCCACAAAAGGCTCTCCTAATTTTGCATAATGCGCCCAGACACCCAAGTAAAGATCAATTAAAAATAAGCAATGGTTTAATAAGAGCAATGGTTCTATCTCCAAACTGCACTCCAATTTTACGACCAACGGATCAGCATGTCATACAATTTATAAAAATTCATTATTAAAAAAAAAAAAAA
This sequence comes from Aphrophora alni, assembly GCA_963513935.1. Lineage (NCBI taxonomy): Eukaryota > Metazoa > Arthropoda > Insecta > Hemiptera > Aphrophoridae > Aphrophora > Aphrophora alni. The sequence goes on along the minus strand of OY740767.1, from coordinate 26,367,181 downwards.
CTCATGTGGAATTTATTGACAAATGAAAATGAAGATGAACCACTCAATCTAAAAGACGTTATTTTCACACTTGCACAGGCTTGGCAAGAAACTTCTACATCTACAATAATTTTTTCATGGAAGCAGTAGTGTCTTTCATATGAGATGACTTCTGAAAACAAGATATCCAGGAGTGGTGAACGGACACCAATTTAAAAGAAGAAGTTGCCAATAAATTGTGCGATCCTGAAACTTCAATCACTCTTGATGACATTGAATCTTGGCTTGCCGAATATGAAGAAACTTTTCAAGTTAAGACTGATGACAAAATAATAAATGACGTTGAATGACATAAAAACAATCTAGACATGAGAAAGCCCTGAGTGCAATGTATTTATTCATTTCCCAAAACATATATAGCCTTCAAAACACATATTTTTTTAAAATTATTGTTATTATTATTACCCAAAGTTAAGATCCAATTAAAAAACATGTTCTTTTTCTAGAATGAAAATAACCTAATATATGATATTTGTAGTTGCTATCTCCATTGAGAAAGAGATGATTTTCCATCTCAGCTAAAGACTGGGCTCGAACGAAATATAGCAAAAACAAACCAAAGAGCAGAGTTATGAATCGAATCAAGCTTTGTAATTGCTGATGATCTTGTGAATTAGTAGACTATAAACCCATAATCAGGCCGTGATAGAACAAGAGTATGGTAAATACACACATAACATGTCAACTTATGTTTTATAATATGTTTTATAAAACACTTAATTTTATTACACTGTGTTTTCAGAGCAGATCAGATGAGGTCTCTGATCAAATAATAGGCGGAATTTAGCAACTGCGGTAGTTTGAAGTTGAGTTCTATTGCGAAATAATAAAGGCTCATTGTTCAAATCTTTGGTGACTAAAAGTAACACATTGTGATTTTGAAGCAGAAAAATGAATTAAATCCGGTCAAATCTTGACCAAAATCATAGTCTATTCATAATGAGTTTTATGGCAGTTTCAATAATTCAAGTAACCACATATAAAGAAAAATTTCCAACAAATAGGGAACCACAGACAGGGAACAGTACATTATCAGTAATGCTGTTGATGTTATGTTATTGTCAGAAAACTGTCAGATTACATACCAAAAGACCATAGAAGTTTTGGAAAAAAATTTTAAAATGTTACTATAAATAAGATTTAGACGAAGTTGATGAAGTTATAAACCACCTACATCATTGTATATTTATGATAGTTTATTTAAGCCAAATTATTATAAAAGAACAATTAATCGGTCAGATATAATGCTAATGGATAAAACTTATGAAACTGTGAACTAGCCTATGAAAATTAACCAATGACATGGCATCATGATATCAACCAATCACAGACGAGGATGGATCCTATAATAGAGAAGAGAGGAGGTTACTCGATGTAAATACAACGCTGCTTGGAACAATTGCCGGTATTAGTAATAACGGGTGAGCCAAAAGTTATGCAACCCAGAAATTAATTATACTCAATACATCTTTATTAATGTAATATATAATGTATAATATATTCACAATTTTCTCACAATAGATGCTGGAAATATCCTCCTTCTGCTGCAATGCACACGCCTCAACACGTTACTTCATGTTTGTTGCTACTTTTTGGATGGTCGCTACACTTATGGGGATATTTTGTCTTCGGTGATGTGCTTCAGTTGGTCAATTGTGTGAGAGTGGTTCTTATAGACATTATCCTTCATATGTCCAAAAGAAAAAAGTTTGGGGGAGATAAATCTGGGCATCTAGACGGCCACAGTCCACGTGAAATGATGTGTCCCCCAAAGAACTGAATTAACATTATCATTGTGCTATTTGCTGTTTGTTCTGTTGCACCATCTTGCTGCAGCCAGCAGTCTATAACCAATGCTACAAATTACATGATGATACTCTGGTAACATTCAGCTGTTATCATCTCCGTGAAAAAGTTGACCTACAATTTTTGGTGCGAAATTGCACACCTAATTTTAACCTTCTGTAAATGTAATGGAAAACGTGAGAGTTGTCTGAACTTCAATATCTGTTGTTCTGGCTGTTTACATGGCTACTTCAATGAAATCATGCTTCATCAGAGTAGAAAATATAATTCAACACTCGAACGCTGATGCGAATGTGATATGGACGTAGTTTCAGCTGCTTTGTGGTTCTGTGAACACTCCTGTAAGACATTTCCGTTTGCTGACACAGTTTTCGTATCGACTTTTTTGGTGAACATAGCAAGTGTGCGGGAATGTTTTCCAATTTACCGAATGCTTATCACCAAATGTCGGCCGGAACGTTCAAGATCATTCACCCTACCACTATTTTTAAAACAAGCGACTACGAGTGAAATTGTTGATTTCTATGAGGCAACTTTATTAGAAAAGCTATCATAAAGCATCCTGACATTTTTAAAATGATTGTGATTTCAAATAATTTTTTTAAATGAATGCATGTTCAGCCTGGAAAAAACGCACGTTTGTCTGTACACAGCTAACTCGCCACTGAGATCAAAAAGAAGGGATATTGCTTGATTATCATATGCTATATGTCTCCCACAAAGTCATCTGTTGCAAACACAAGCACTCCTGCCGGCAAGAAACCAAATTTCCCGCCATATGTTTTTGAATTTAGGGTTGCATAACTTCTGGCTCATCTGATAGATAATTGTCTTGTAAATGATCCTTCAATGACAAATAAAATTTAGTTCCGGTTTTCATTAATTACTACAAAAACAATTTTTGTTCAACACTTTTTTTAACATGCAGAATACGGTATACAGTTATTTCCAACCCACATCTTGCATAAATCTAGCTATACAAAACCACTACCTTAGATAAACCTCCTAACAATCTAGAACAAAAGTGTTCTTTTATAATAGATATGAATGATAGGCTATATATTTGATGCTGTAATACTTTTTAGGACACGTGAGAATAAATATTACTTTGACATGTTTTACAGTACCAATTAAAGGGGTACATGGGATTACAGTGCTTTTTTTTGTATGGGGGTAGGGGGCCAGATATTCCCACATTATTATATGACAGGACATCTCAATAATAGATAAATTATGAAGGTGAATCTGGTTCATTGTATTGCCAAATCCGTGGAATATCACATGACATTTATAATCTACACAACAAATAATATACGTCTATGACACGTTAGGTTAGGTACTGTCTTAGTGTCATTTACAATTAAACCTTGGAGCTATTTTAAAAAATATGTTAAAACTAAAAAATTATTTTCAAATTCTCTAACATATCATTTTTTTTATAATTAATTGTATATTTTCACTTTTTATTAAAGAAATTAACCATACCATAAAAAAATTAAAAATAGCTACTAAATTGTGCCAAATTTTATAAGAAATTACAAAATACATATATATATATATATATATATATATATACATATACATACTATATAAGGGTTATTTGGAATACAAGTTATACACCACAATAATTGAAAAATTGTGCAAACAGTTAAAATTGCCAACAATTTAGTTCAAATGGCCAGCCATTTTTACTCATTTTTTATTTATTTTTTAAATTTACAAAAAATATTAATATTATCTAATATTAATATTAGTTGTTTGCATGATTTTTAGCGACTAAAATCTAGGGTGACCTTCAATTTTAAATATGCATTGTACTATACATGTTAAATATTTCCTTCTGTTTTGTGAAATCGTTAAATACGTACCTTATTGTGTACAATTCACATCCTACTAATTATAGCACTTGTCCCAACACCATTTTCAATCCACCAAATACATTATTTATGTAAGAAAAAAACAATTCAAAACAAGGAAATCCTGTTTTGGTTATGTTACAGTAGTACAAACGATGACATCAATAAACTATTACCTCTGCATGACCTCCTGAATCTGTGAGCCCTTCATCTTGATGTTGTAATCACATTTCTATATATATGTTTTTTGTTTTATGGTAATTATCGGTTGTACCTCGATCTCTGATTTTTCTATAAAAAAATTATAAAATAGTAAAGTATTTACCTTGTATTCAAACATTCAGATCATATTTTATGTCGGAAGACACGTTTCAAGACCCAAAATGCATTTCTTCATTGTCAAATAACACATAGAAAATAAGGGAATACAGCTGCCGGTTGAACTTAATGATATAAAATCTAAAAATCGGTTACTACATACCTTAATTTGAAAGAATTAGATAATTTTGATGTTGGAAGACATTATTCAAGTACCAAAATTCAATATTTCTGTCCAATACGAAATATACAAGTTTACATTCGATGTTCAGAATATGCATAGGCAATAGATGCATAGGCATCTAGGTTTCGTAGGTCAAGCATAGGTAACTGAATAGAGTATCATTACAGAATCATGTGAACTAGGTCTCGGCAAGTCAATATATAATATAGACCTAGCCAGACCTAGTAAATAAACTAAAGGTCTGATAAGGTAACTATGTATATGTGAATGAACATAAACATCTAACGAGACACTCAATATATTAATCATTGTTGCCATAGTATTTAATATATATTCTATAAACCTTCCCAGAACTTTATATATATATATATATATATATAAAGGTGTCCAAACCGTCAGTTTATTATTTTTAATTCTAAGAACATACTAATATTAGGGTGGCAGTTGTGATAATTTGAAAATCCTGTAAAGCATACATACGCGTAGGTACGTTTCTTACTTAATACATATATTCCCACTAACATTATTTTGACTTTCTTGAGAAATAACTATTATATATATATATATATATATATATATATATATATATGTTATATGAACAATATTTAGCATAAGTAAACACAATAGAGGTAGTTTTCCTAGAATAAGATAGAGTAAGCATTTTGTATTTCCTAGCCTTGAAAGCCAGTGTTCGTTATAGATTCGCTCAGGACAGTTCGCTCTGTGAATAAGAGTACAGTAGACTCTCATAAATTCGGATCACGAAAATCAGGACTCCAGAAAAACCGGACCAGACAGTAAAATTTTTTAAATAACAATTTGCCGCTTTAGCCCCTTCAAGTTTCACGCGATCTTCCGCATTGCATGAATGACGTATTTTGTAATGATTCACGAGCAGTGGAAGTATACGTGCGGCTGAAGTAATTGACACACCCTACCCTGTGTTTTACTTAATTGCCGTCCAATACTGTATTATGTACATTACAGTAACAGTAGTATTAGTTAATGTGTCAGAGTGTAACAAGCGTCGTTGGGTATCGACATGGGCCAATAGCGATTGCATGTGCGACTTATCACCGCTCGTATCGGCCCCACGGCCGACATACCCGACTCTAGGAAATCCGGATTATTCAGAATCCGGACCGGCCGTCCGCCACAATAGTCCGCATTTATGAGAGTCTACTGTAGTATACTTTCCATATTATTGTAATTCAATTAAAATCATTTAAATAAAATTATTATAATGAAATAAAATTGTTGTTTTTTAAAATGAGATTTTTAAGGAGCAACTACGTAACTGGCGCAGTCGGTAGGACTCTCCAAGAAAATAGTGAAAATAATTATCTTCGGTTTTAACCGTTAATGGAGTGTGAACAATACTTAATAAAAGGATATTATTAGGAATTAGTGTAGTGAATAACAACGCAATGAGCATAAAATTTTGAATTTTGTGAGTAATTAAAATAAGATAATTTGTAAAAATATACTCTGTAACCAATATTTTAATTTGCAAAACTTTAGCTGTTAGCCCTAATTATTTAGTTATTAGAATTGTATTAGATTATTTAAGCTTTTATTATACAAAATGATGACACCAGTCTTAACCCTCCAAATGTTAAAGACCCAAAACCGTACCCATTCTCCCGGACAAGTTGGCTATAAAACACATATTTTGCAATTCAACATTTCGCCCACTTAGAATCGTCCTATCGCAATAAAAAAAATACTGTTGGAAAGCTAATATTCCGTAGATACATAATCATGCAAAAAAAATACCACAAAACGTTATAAATAATATTCCAAAAATTGGTGAAGTTCGCGTATTTTTGTTGCGTAAAATTGTAATTTTCAACTCTGCGTCTTTTCGTAAAACACGAAGCCATTTTCCCGATATCACTACAACTCTATTTTTCTGTCATTTAAATCAACTAAAACATTGTTCTATAGATCACATGTTTCTCTTTCTAACCATTAATTACAAATTATTCTGCGTCTAACAGATCCAGAGATATTTATAGTTGAGCAGAAAACAAACCTGACAACATGAAATTCAGTTTACATTCAGTGCATTTTAGGAATACACGTATTCGTTTCTCTACGGTTTTAAAATTATTTTTCTTTACACTAAGTTGTAGGGGAAATTCCATTCTATAAGTTGGTACCACTTGATATTTACTTAGAACTCTTGAAGCCTTTGTTTTCATCTCGGAACATAGGCAAATGTGCAGCGTAAAAACTCTAACAAATGACGTAGCGCAAATTGTTTTGGGGTTAGATATTTGTTATTTTGAAGGTTTGTGTATACAAATTGTATATAAATTGTGTATACAAGTTACAATATATGTGTTTTTATTTCTAAAGTTTATGTTTTTGACTGATAATTTAGTTTTTGAACGGTTCATATTTGGGATAACCTAGGCCAATATTGTAAGTGTAGCCTATATGCATATTTTCTTATATTTAGTGTTTTATATGATTATAAAAGTGAATATGTGTGTTATTCTTTGTAAAGTATATATTTTCATAGTAAAATATATTGATTTTGTCTTTGGCCTATCTTCAGATTGTTACTAGTGAGGCTAAATTGTTGAGGTTACAAACCTAACCTCAACCGTCAGAGTATCACTTTTTAGTCAAAATCGTTGTTTTTATTTAGAAAATGTAACATATTATTATTTTTTCCCCTAAATATATTCACAAATATATTAGAAATCTCAAATAATGGTTTAAAAAATGTATTAGTATGTTTTTGATTACCATTTCTGTGAAATTTTACTCTCCGTTACTCTCGATTTTTTGGTATTTGACCAAAAAACTCCAAATGTGGTACATGTAACATTTTTTTGCACTACACAACTAAATTCTATGCACCTTTCTGGACATAATGATATATAGAAGTTCTGTATAAAATATATTTTACTATTTTTTATATTTTTTGGAAAAAATAAAGAGAAAATTCAGTTTTTTCGTAAAATTTTTTTTTTTATTTTTGAAATATAACGATTTTATTATTTTTTTCCCTAAATATATTCACAAATATATTAGAAATCTCAAATAATAGTTGAAAAAAATGCAAAAAAATGTATTAGTATGTTTTTGATTACCATTTCTGTGAAATTTTATTCTCCGTTACTCTCGATTTTTTGGTATTTGACCAAAAAACTCCAAATGTGGTACATGTAACATTTTTTTGCACTACACAACTAAATTCTATGCACCTTTCTGGACATAATGATATATAGAAGTTCAGTATAAAATATATTTTACTATTTTTTATGTTTTTTGGAAAAAATAAAGAGAAAATTCAGTTTTTTCGTAAATTTTTTTTTTTATTTTTAAAATATAACGATTTTATTATTTTTTTTTCCTAAATATATTCACAAATAGTACACAAAACTTTTGTATATCTTAGAAAAAGGTGGTAAGCTTTTGATTTTGGATGAATCAGGTTTTTCTTGAAAAATGATAACGTCGTTTTTGACATGTAACATACTTACTCCAAAACCATTACAAAAAAAAATTTTTTTTACATAGATGAATTCTATGCATCTTTCTGAGAAAAATGATGTCTTATAAGTTAGGTTTTGTGTAAAATTAATATTTTTTATTAATTTTTTAAGAAAATAAAACCTTTAACATTGAACAGTTGTAGGGTTAAAGAAAGAGTATCCAAACATGATTCCGGAATTTTCGTGTGAACCCACAATGCTAAATAGGTTCATCTCGATTTGTGACAAAATAGTTAGTAAATTTTATGTATCTGCTAATCCAGATGATTTTCAAAATGAATATTTGCTTTCTACCATTTTGACAAAATTAAATGGTGCAGCTTTGGAATTAGTTGTAAGCTCAAATAGTTACTCTTGGTTAGATGTTAGAAAAACACTTTTATCAAGTTATTTAGACAAAAGAGATTGCTATACATTAAATCTTGAAATGTCGGAACTAAATCAAGAAGCCGGCAAAACACCATTTAAATTTTATGAGAAAATACAAAAATTGTTAAATCTTCAGATAGCATATTTTGATAACAAAGAACCCGGGGCACAAGGTGTATTGTGCAGTTATTTAGCTTTACAAGTTTTATTAAGAGGGCTACATGAACCACTTGGCTCTCTCATGAGAACAAAAAACTCTTGGGGAAGCCCTTAGCATGTTAACTAATGATTTTCAATTTTAAAATAATAAAATGATGACATATTCTAATAAGCAAAATGTTGTTCCTAAAGGCGAAAATAATTTTGTTAAAAGACCACATTTAACCTAAATCCCAGACAAATGTACCAACAATTAAACCCGTACTATAAACCTTCTCCTATTACATCTGGTCAACTTCAACATGGATAGTTTAATAATAACCACAATTCGAGACCTCAATTAAATGAAAAACAAACGTACCAACCCACTCCTATGAGTACGTCAACCAGATAATCGGATGGAATACCTAGGCAAAATCCCAAACTCTACCAGATGACAGGACGAAGTATGGAAAATAACGACGATTATACTATGTATGAAACACCGATCCAAGAAATCCAAGTTATGACGAAACTTTTCCTGACTATCCATCAGACTACTGTGTAGAAGAGACAAATACTCAGACAGAACAGAATTATTTTTTAGACCAAACAAAAGAGAATAATTTTTTAGGATAACAGAACCTAAGAACCATTTTTCAATTATGAATATTCAAAATGACAATAATGAACTACCCTACATAGACGACCCGAACACCAATGTAAAAATTTTAATAGACACCGGTAGCACAAGATCTTTCATAAAGAAATCATTAGGATTCAAAAGTTTTAAAACAAGCCTAATTAAAGAACCATTTGAAGTAGCCACTGCACACAGTTTCAAAAAAGAAAATTACAGTTGCAAACTACCCCTATTAGGTCAAAAATTAACTAAATTCTACCTATTTGACTTTCACAAAAGCTTTGATCTACTATGTATTAGGACTGGATAGTATTAGAGATTTAAAAATAAACTTAGACTTCATAAATAATAAACTAATATGTTTCAACGAAAGGATCCCAAATATTTATCTTAATACAGAAACGGATGTTCTAAACACAAAAACTAAGGACGTATCAGTCAAAGAAATGTCAAGCTATCATATCCAGGCTCGTACCAGCCAAATAGTGAAAATAAAAATAAAAGGTAAAAATAATGATGAAGGATTGTTATCTTATAAAAATATGGACGGATTAGAAATTCCCCAATGTATAGTCACAGTGCGCGAAGGGGGAGCCTATAATAAATAACACAATGGAAAACAAGAGATTGTCGCTAAAACCACTTAAACTAGACACTTTAAATAATTACAACATTTTTCAAACAAATACTTTCACAAAAAAACCAAGAAAATTAAAATAAATTTAAATATAATTGATCACAAGAACGAAAAACCTAGAATAGATCTGTCCAAAATTAGGGTGGACCACATGAATTCAGAAGAAAGAAAAGCAATAATTAAACTAGTAGAAGAATATTCTGATATATTTTATGTTCAAGGAGATAATTTGACTTTTACCAATCAAATTAAACATGTAATTAGGATCACTGATTCCTTAGTAAAGAAGTAGCGTATTTAGGGCACATAGTAACCGCAGAATCCAGATAAAGTTAAAGCTATAAAATGTTACCAGATTCCTAGAACAACTAAAGATATTAAAGGATTTTTGGGACTACTAGGGTATTATAGGAAATTTATTAAAAGCTTTGCTAATATAACAAAACCATCTACCAACTGTTTAAAGAAAGGTGACATAAATAATCCAGAGTATATTTATTGTTTTGAAACCTGTAAAAATTAATTATCAAATGAACCCTTGCTACAATATCCAGACTTCGAAAAAGAATTTAATTTAACTACAGATGCCAGTAATTTTGCAATCGGAGCAATACCCAGCCATAAAAAGAATGGTGCCGATTTACCTATCGCATATGTGAGTCGAACTTCGCATAATGACAGCAAAGTTAATTATTCGGCTATAGAAAAAGAATTGCTTGCAATAATTTGAGCAACGAAATACTTTCGACCCTATTTGTACGGAAGGAAATTAAAAATCTTTTCTGACCACAAACCGCTGCAATGGCTATTTTCCGTAAAAAAACCGAATTCAAAACTTCTTCGGTGGAGACTTAAATTAGAAGAATACAACTATCAAATAGTGTATAAAAAGGGTAAATTAAATCAGGATGTTGACGCACTCTCAAGGATACAACTAAATATTACTGACAATAATCCGAAAATTACTGACGCAACGATTAATGAAGACAGCCTTGATGCAATATCAGACTCAGCGAACATAATTTCCAAATACTTCCTAGAATTAGAAGAAAACCTATCAATAATTGCCAACTTAGACGAAGCCGAGGACATTTTTTCGGAGATGGAAACAATGGAAGATAGTGACCAAACTGTACATTCGAACTATGAAGGAAACACCGTAACCGAAATACTTATTTTAGATGAACCTGTAAATTTTGGAAAAAACCAGATCATAAAGTATGAACCCCAAAAAATTAGAATACAAAAATTATTTAAAAACAACAAAACAAGATTAATTGTAGAGATATCCGAAAATAATTTTGATAACGATATAGTAAAATTCGTAAAAGAATATTTAGAAGCAATTAAAAAATATGTCTATATTTTGAAGGTGATTTTTACGAGAAGTTTGCAACTTGTTTAGCTAGGACCTTTAAATGTTCACAACTAACTATGGTTGGTTAAATGCACAACTAAATTATTAGATATCGAAAATGAGGATGAGATTCCAAAATAATCAACAATTATCATACAGGAAAAACTAATCATCGTGGAGTTCAAGAAACATATGAAAAAATAAAATATGAAAGAACGCCTCTAAGATTAGAGATGAATTTAAAACCTACAGACGATAAATTCAAGACCGCTTCAAACAATCCATGTAGATAGCTTATCTCTTGACAAGCAAAAGTTTCTAAGTATAGTTGACAGCTTCTCAAGATATGCCCAAGTGTATCGTATTGCAGATGCACAAGCAGTAGAGATAGTTGATAAACTGTTTTGCTCACCACGACATACCAGAAGTTATCATTTCAGACAATGGGACAGAGTTTAATAACAAGCTAGTGAAAGAATTGATGGACTTATATAAAATAAAAAATCATTTCATAAGCACACAACACCCAGCATCTGGCGGAGTGAGAGAAAGATTGCATTCTACATTAATTGATTAAACAATCAACCCGAATTTTAGAACGAATCAATTGGAAATAAAGTAAAATATGCAATCATTGCTTACAACAATAGTGTACATTCAGTAACAAAATTAATTCCATTTGAAATATTGTACGGATAGCCTACATCGACTCAAATTCAATTTTAGTCATTGATATAGGAAGACAATTTATAAGTGATTATATTACAACCCACAAGGAAAAAAAGTGAAAAATTTTTGACCATATTGAGGAAATTAATCAAGTAACAAAAGAAAATGTCCAAGCCAAAAGGAATATCAACAAGGAACCACTTCCCGAAATTCCAACTGACGTTTATATTAAAACTGTACAAAAATAAATATAATAAAGAACAAATAACCTCGGTAAACCCAGAAAGGAAAAATGGTAAATTGAAAGAAGACACCACAACACTAAATAAAAAAATTCATTTGTCAAAAATAAAAAGACCAAGAAAAAACAATGTAATTCCACAATCTAATTCCTCTGTAAATCCTGTTCCAGGTCCCGCCTGTTCCTCAAAGGAGCCGCCTTAGAAACAACTGAAATAAGAGACATTACCCAAAATTTAGTTGTAATCCCAATTGATCTAGGCCAGGCAAAACTAAAGTCACCATATCATACTTTTATACATTATTTTAGTTTAGAAGGAATATTTAAGCAAGTAAATAATTTAGAGTTTTGTTATAGAATTGTGTCAAATTGTTTTAATTAGAATTGTGCTAATTGTTTAGCAAGTCTAAATGGAAATATTGAATTTGTAACAGACCATGGTAGTAAGATAAAAGATGTTGTTAATTACTTAAGAGTTTTTAAACCATACTAGAGAAACAATAAAAAAAAAATTAGAAATACCTGTAAGAAATAACGATAAAATGAAAAGAAAAAGAGGTATTGCTGATGGTTTAGGCTCAATATTGAAATTATTCACTGGAAATTTGGACGCTTATGAAAAATACGTCGATAATATGAATTATCACTCAAATAAATAGGCCTACACTCTACAAACATTGACACATTTATTTTAAGTTGTATAAACAAATTAAAATAAAAAATTGCTTCATGTAACTATATTCACTATAAAAACACAAGAGGTGTTACATTTACAAATTTTCCACGTCGGCAAAAAGGTTGCGATCGAACTAACAAAATGACAATATCTCTACGTTTTCTAACGTAGGCTACCACAGCCTTTGTATTTTTTCTTCTACAGATGTGTTTCAAATACAAGGTTAAACATTGAAACCTCCTCTTTACAATTATATCAAAAACGACAAGATTGTATAAAAATGAAGATCGGATTCTTCAAAACTGAAAATTCAGAGGATCATTTCCTAGAATGGTTATAACTCATAATCTATATAACTTAGGATAATTTCGACTTCATAGTTTGAAAGAGAAAGAAAAACACTATATAATATTGTCAACTTATAACATTTGGACAAATATTACCATTTCGTTAAATCATATGAACACAGAGGTTACAATTTCTAAAAAACGTCGACGTGACAGACTGAGACGAACCAAGCGCAATGAATGCCTACTTGAGTCAAGTAGTGTTTTTCTACTATTAGCAACAAACAATTTTCAAACTTGGTTATGAAAGATTGAAACATCACCTTTAAAGTGATATATATATATAGGCCTAATTCATTTCGATGAAATAATATTTACTAGGATACAAGTTGAATTGAAAAAAAATGTAATTTTTAGCGTGTAGAAATGCGTTAGAATTCTTGATTTTGTTTAATTTTTATATAATAAAAACCATAACACGTAGAAGCATTTGAAAACCACAGATTGGAAGAAAAAGATGTGATCTATCGAACAGTGTTATGTTCGATTTGTTTGTCAGAAATGTTGAATTGGGAATATTAGAAAAAAAATGACATTTGTTTTGTTTAAAACTTGTTAGCGCAAATCTTTGACATTATGTATCAAATATATGCAAACTTTAGCAAATTTTTGGAATATTATTTATAACGTTATGTGGTATTTTTTTGCATGATTAGGCCTATGCATCTACGGAACAATTAGATAATTAGCTTTCCAATGGTATTTTATTTATTGCGATTGGACGATTCTAAGTGGGTGTAATGTTGAATTGCAAAATACGTGTTTTAGAGTCAGTGAATTAAACCATGTGTCTACACTCGACCACGACTTGGGTCGAGTGACGGTTCTAGGGTTAAGTTTAGTACAAGATATAGAAAAAACTCACTAACATTCTGTAAACTAGGAATGCTACACCCAAGTATAATTTCCACAAAGGAAATTATTTTGTAGGGTTATAGGATTATTTTATGAAATCGAGAAAATTCACAAATACTATAATATAAATTGCCTTTAGAACCAAAAATAGAAAAATATTTGGGAATTCAAAAATTTGTTAGAAGGAAGTTGTAAAATTGGCAAAAATGAAATTGTAAATTCTCTTGATTTACCAATTGTAGATGAAACAGATTTCAATACTTACAAATTGTATTCTGTACCCACTAAATATAAATCAGGTTATGTAACTATAATCCCTACAGTAAAATATTTGTTAGTATCAAAAAAGTAAATTAAGTAAATTTAGAATATTAGGTTTGGATAATAAATGTAACGACAAAATCCAATCAAAATTCTTATGCTCATTGGAACAAATATTCCATAATGAACTTAACTGTGAAACATCTATTGTTCAACATGGCTAACAGACAATTGCAAATACACTGCTTCTAGATACCATAGATGAACCAATATTTAGCAATATTCCCTCAAAAGGAAACTTTTAAAATAACAAATCAAAAAGAAACTTTAACTAAGACACTTCAGGGTATTTATTTAATTAACCCAAACAGTGATACAATTTTCTACAAAAATAAACAGCTCTTTGATTTGATGAATGTAGTCATAAATATTATACTTTACGATTTCATATTATTTTATAGAAAAATCTGAGACCAAGGTACAACCAATTAGCTTATCTGTTTTATAAGGTCAGATAAAGTAAGGTATATTACCTCACCTGACCTTCGTGTAAATAACTTTCCTATAGGCTACCTACAAATTCATTTAAACCTATTTATTTCATACTTTTACCAAAATTACTAAATATCTAGGAGGCATGTCACACGAAACTTAATTCACATTGTATTGGGCAATGTAAATACAGACAGGCCTACATTAACAATAGCAAAGTACAATCCATATTTATTTTCTTGCATAAATAATAGATTTGGTGCACTGAAAATAGTATTGGCACAAATAACATAATCACTAAGATGTGAATTGTAGGCTACATAATAAGGTAGGCCTACGTATTTCACGATTTCACAAAATAGAAACAAAAATTAAACATGTATGGTAATGCCCTTTGTATGGCATGGGCATGCATATTTACCATTCAAAGGTATTTCATTACCAATTAAAAAACCGGTTGCTGAATGTTCGCTAAATTCGTACAATTTAGTATTATATTTAAAAACTTGGCCATAAACGAAAATGGCCTGGCCAACCTTACCAAACTTGCCTAAGATATCACAATTCCTAATTAGGAAATCTAAATTCTAATATCAAAAATCTGACCCCCAATAAATATTTACCTAGACTTCAAGGCCTATAATCTAAACATCACAAATCATTCAGTACTAAATGAATGATCTTGCATGAACAATTCTACAAAATAACAAACGTAAATCTAGGTTATCAATACTATACTCATTCTAAGATTAGTCCTGAAAATTTTTTGCCTCACCTTTTGGAAATACACAATAATAAACGCTATTTCCCCAGCCATTATCTGGAGGGTGCAATCTTCCTTCCACGAGACGAACACCTCTCATCGTCCTAGATTCGGGATTTCTGTATTTTAAACCACAAGTTCCTGGAAATTGTGCCGACAAAGTGGACAAGAGTAAAGTGCCATCATCTTCTGAGGGCAATTCTATTGGTTCTTCTCCTTCATCTTCAGCAACTTGCAAATACGAACTCATTTTAACACACTTAAATTCGACTACAAAAAACTGTAATACGGACAAAAAGCTACAAAATAGAAACTAAAAGTTACTTATATAAGTCACAAAATTTGATTACTTTTTCGGTTTCAATGACGCCAAACCAGATACGCCATTATCTTACAAGACCTCAAGACCAATATGGCTGCGATAAAACCAAACAAGAGGGGGAAGGAAAGGAAAGTGACGACAATGCCGGATATTCTTCCATTCTGTTCAATACTACACCAAAGAGATTGTCGACTTTTAGACAGTACATTCTATGCTCTAGCGTTGCTTGCTAGATTACTAGTTACTACAGGCCGAAATAGCGATCTCATTACAGTACATATTAATTGCTAGGACATTAATTTATAATATACGGCAAGCTAATTCATTATAATACAAATAAATGCTTATTATTATTAACGTACACAATACAGACACATTTAGAAAGTATAATTAAAAAATATATGTAACACAATTTAAAATATAAAAGTTGAATAAATTACCAAATAACTATCATTTTTGTAAGCATGGATTTTTCAATTATAAACGAGATTTACCGAATCTTAACATTTATTGTAAGAGAAATGGAATTTTAACTATTCATATCTTCAATCTGCTTTCTTTTTACCACGGCATATATAACTATAAAATAATAAACAGAAGAAACGGGTAAAGTACATTAGCCAGCTAAAAACAATAAAGATATAAATTATTTGAATGTAAAACAAAAATTTGTGTTTTTCAGCTACAATATATTTTTTATTTAAAAGGGATTTTTATTTTAAACTCTGTAAGAAACATTTGAATTTGTACAAATTAATTTTGAGTTGAGGACTATTGTGTTTGTACATGTACATTTATTTTAAGTATAAGGTCGAGTACTGATTAAAGGTCACCCTATTCTTAATTATTCTTACCAAGAAACGAGAAACAGTCAGTCGGTAGTTTGTCTGTTTCCAACCAACACCATCTATAATACATATATTATATAGTTGGTGTTGTTCCAACCCGGGTGAGTTATGACTTCAGATATTTGTACATTGTACAATATACAACAGTAAACTTTTCTGCCATTCTTAGTTTTGTCTTCATATTTCTAATGCTAGATGAAGCCACGTAAATTGGAACGACCTCTCTCATTCGAATCTCTTGAGGACTGATTGTCTGTCTGTCAAGGAGTAGCAGCTCTTTGCAGAAAGAACAGACTAGACTACTGAAAGTCTTAGGCAATACTTTTTTTTGTAGTCTTGTCTTTTTTGATTCCAGCATCCCAGACTCAATGTAACTCCACCTTTAATAATTAGGAAACGTAAAAGTTCTTGTAATTACGTTACTTCATTGACTGACTAGCTCCAAACTATTTCCCCTTAATTCATGACTATACTGAAATATCTGGTACGTAGTTCTTTAATCTCAACTTATCTCCCGGCTACCAAGGAATATTCTCATAAACAAGCTAAACTTTAAGCTTTTGCAAAGCTTATGGTTAATATGAATTTAATATATAATAAATATCTGCTCTGGTTAGGTGGCATTAAATTCTTGAACTAGTGTGATTAGTTAGGAAATCAAAATATTTATTCAATCTTATATATTCAAAAGTCAGAATTAATAATAAAGTAATAATAACAAATTCTAAACCAAGTCATAAATATTTCTGTTGCCATACAACCAGTCTCTTGGACTTTTGCTCAGGCACCAGGTGGAAGTCCAGTCTCAAACCCTTGTTGCATTATTTTTTAAGGATAGATCAACATCAGTTGGACGCAACACCTGAAGTTGAAAGACAGATATCTGCAGTCACAGTCTAGCCTCTTTTTGCTGAGGTAACTGTTCCTATGTCTATGCCCTTTCAAAGCAACATCTTTTGTGTGACCTTATTTATTAACTGCTAAACCAGTCTCATCACAGTTGAAGATTCTGTCCTCAGTAAACTTCAACTTGTCTACTTAACTTTCTATGAGATCGAAAAACTTGCCTACAGCAACTTGGTTAAAACCTATTACTTGTGCGACTGATGTAGCCTCCAGTTTTCTTATTGTTAAAGTGGGATTTCGAGTTTACCCAATCTCTTCTAGCAGAATTAGCTGCAGCATTAAACAACGTTTGATGTTATTTTCAGGAAGCTGAAAATTAACTTCACAAAACTTTTTAATAGTTAGGTCAAACAACTATCCTTCTAAATGTGTTAGATAGTCTAGTTTTACCTCTTGTTCTCTAGTAAACAAAGTAGTGATTGGTTCTAACTTTTTCACAACAACATAGCTAGGATTAGCACTTTTTAATACCACATGTAGTTCAATCGTAGTTGAATTGTTGAACAGCCTTGTAAGAACTCATTGGCCTTCTAAAACAGTATTCACAGCTCTTTCCATGGACTCCAGTGACCATTCTTGCCTCATGGTTTTCTGTTGATACTTAAGAATCATCTGAAACAAAACACATTGAACCTAGTATGGATGCGGATTACACCTAATAATATATAATATCAGGAAACAGAGCTTCGCTCAGCTTGTTTACGGGGTTGTCTGAAGTCAATGTTACGATTTTTTGAGTTGTTTGTGACAAGTTGGGTGAATCCACTAATTATGGAAGATAATTTAAACATTTTTTTAACAATTTGCAAGGTAGATGGTCAATCCCGAAAACAATAATCTATAAAAAGAGTAAGGTAAAACCATAATGAAATAAGTAGACTACATAGTGAGTTGTATAATTAGTGGGGGTACTCTGCCTTTCCTCTTCCCGTCATGTCCCCAAGCATTCTTTTAGGTCTAAAAAACTGTTTAGTGACAATTATTGAACCCAAACACACCATTTTTTGGTAATATGACGTACTATTAAGTGGTATAGACACCATTTGAACAATTGTCAATGTAAAACATATAATTATTAGAGCCTTAAAAGTAGCAAATCAGTATAAAAATTGTAAGTATATTGCAAATCTCAGAGGATCCAGCGTGGGAATGAGATCAGCCTATGTCGAAAAAGCTGCTGTCTAATGATGAACTTGACATAGTTTCCCACAGATATCAGCATTCTAACTATAATATCTCATGATATGAAAAAACTCTTGTGTAATTTTTATTTACCAAAACTACAATTTGTGAGTTTGTCACGAAAGAAGTAATACAATAAAACCTTGGATACCCAGACCAATGTGGGACCCTGATAAGGAAATATCCAGATATCAGAGTATCAGAGAATACAATTGCATAAAACCGGAATGATTCAATAGTTTATAAAGTGTGATAGCGTTTGTTTATATTGACATCATCCAAGGAGCCTGCAAAAATTAAATTACAATACATCAGTTAACATGGATTGCATTTCAAGGTGGAAGGCACCTTGATGTAATAAGATTTGCTGTTGATTATTGATTAAGAAAAAAGAAACGTATAATTTTTTAACATGCAGTAATTTTATTTAAATTACTGTGCAGTAATTATGAGTACTATAAAACTTTACAATTGATTTCTATTGAAAATCATTATGAAGATACTATATTATGTACTTAAATAGAGAAAGAATTTAAAAAAATAAGTTTTTACACATTTTATTTAAAGTATCACAATCTTATAAAAGCATTGTAATTGTAATTAGAAATCATTGTGCAAATATGATTTAAATAAAAAAGAATTAAAAACACAACATTATATATATATATATATATATATATATATAAACTTTCTTTTAAAACATTTTTTTTAAAGTACAGAATATACGAGGCCTATACAAACTATAATGTAATTATAATTGTAATAAAAATATCATTATGCAGTTATGGTTTAAATAGTAACAGATAAAAAATTAGGCCTACTTTTATTTGTCTTAGTCTTTCCTAAAAATGTTTGTGATGGTCTCTTCATCCATTCATTTCACTTGTCACACTCAGGAACAGGAAGAGATCAACTCACACACTCAGGAAGAGATTAATGATTTCAAAATCCTCATGCGGTTGATTTTTCTCAGTTTAATTTTGTGAGCCATTGTCACTTTTTCCTTCCTCTTCCTCACTCTACTTCTTTCAAAATAATTAGCTTTCCAAAATAATTGGGTTTTATTTTGGTCCTACACTTTAAAGACCCAGATAAAAATGTCCAATAAATTCACATCGTTCAAATGTTCTGTTCATCAAAACTTTTTCCTGCATCCATGTCTGCAATTAACACCGTCAGAGTTTATGGCAATATACTCGCTTGATTGACTCCAGCACTCCTTGGTCCATCACCTGACTCAGTGATGTCACGTTTGGTGGCAAAAACACACATTTTATATTATCTTTCTTCAGTTTATCTACAGATGGATACGATTGTGATTATCCAGTATTGCCTTTTTAGGCTCATTGTTTGTGTTTGAAAACTTTTCAAATGTTCGAACTGATTGTGAAGCTATTGTTTAAAGATCACAATGTCTCGTTGAAAATGTTTAAAGATCATCCATGTACTATGTTGGAGCTAACTACCAGACTGGTAGCCTCTTTAAAATTTTAAAAGTTCTAGGCTTCTGCGATTTTCGGATGAGACACAGTGGCAGTTTAACCATTGCTGTCATATTACTGCAGGCTAAAATGATCAATCTTTCGTTTTTCTTTTTATACCTTGTTTTGAAGGAGCACTTTCTTCTTGTTTTGAAGCTAAGTTGAGCTGGTTAGCATTTTTAAATTCAGCCCACTTTCATCCCAGTTATAGAGTTGATCTACTGTGATTCCTTCTCTTTCAACCATTGCATGTAAAAAACTTTGAATTCTTTCATACCCTCTTGATTCACCGTAAACTTATCTTGGGCTGTTTGTAGCTTTCAAATGTCTATTTAATTTTTCCACTTCTCGAGCCAACCTTCACCTGCTTTGAATTTAAAGTAGTTTCCCATAACTTTATTTTAAACTGAAGGGTCTTTTCTTGTAATATTGGACCCAAAAGTGCCAAACTTTTTGATTTACATTGGGTAAACCATAAAAACCCATAAAATTTAAATAATTATTCTTCTTGTTTATATTGTTATTTATTGCCTTCATCATTTTACTTTTTGGTTGGTTATTGCCACTAATCAATGCCTGTATGGACCACCTCTTTTATGTTTCCACAAGATATTTTCCAATTACTTACAGTCATTGTTCCTACTCCTATCTCAGCTGCAATTTTCTTTTGATGACTCTCCTGTATCTAATCACTTTAACTTACAAACCTTTTCTTCCATTGTCACACCATCTCTTTCGGTCATTTTTCAATTAAAACAAAATTTGATTTTAAAAAATCATTACCTAAATTAAACTTCTTAACAAGATCAAAATCATGAATCCCGAATGAATAAAAACTGAATAGTACACATTACAAGTCATCAAAATACTGTAACTAAGAAGAAATGACTAAAATAGGCTAAACAACACAACAGGTAAGAGGTTGGGGTATGACAGAGTGTGAATCAATGTCATCCACCTCGCAAGTTACTACTCAACTCAAAAAATGATTTGCTACTACCCGGCTTAAAAATGTCCTTTTTTAATACTTATACAAAATTATAAAGAAAATCAGTTCGGATATCAGAGGGTTCAGATATTGGAGGGCTGGATGTGAGAAATTTTACTGTATATATTTTGTTTAATAATAATATTCAATTTCTATGTACCATACTACAAATAAAGGAAAATTTGTTTTATAAGTAAATTGTAAAACACAAAATGACTACTGACCACTCTCAGATTCATTTAGTTATTTTATAAATTATTCAAGCTCCTTACTTTAAGTTTATAAGTGATATTCCTTTTGATTCTAATATTCAATGTAATCATTTTACTAGTTTGAGATATTCAATCTTCTAAAATGGTAGATGTATCAAAAAAATTGACATCTTATATTACCAAAAGTTTTGGTTGTGTTTAGGGTGTGTTAAAAAGTGTTTTCAATGTTTGTGTACTGTTTATTTAATTACAAATGTAAATTCACAACAAACATTTCATTTATTACAATTTATGAACTTTTCTTTCAATTACATTTATTTAGTAAACAATACCCATCACACCAATAATTAACAATCAAATATAACATTTAGAGTAAAATATAAAAATATAACTTTATAATTAATTACCCGGTAATAAAATATCTATTCAATTTAATCATTTTGTCAAACTTAGAACTTACAAAGATATACATTTTTAATAGAACTTGAAAGGTTAAAATATATTACTATACAAGATAATTTCCCTCAAATAAACAGTAGTCTTACAGACAAAAACACAACAGTATAGTAAAACATGTTATTTTTTAAACCATACGCATGTAATAAGTTGTGTAAAAATGATTCTTAAAATGGTATAAAAATGATTACTTTTCAAAATACCTTAACACGACATTTTTATACAAAATGTTATTTACTAAACATAACAACTAATGTTAATCTGTTTTAATATATTAATATTTTATGAACGAGCACTATGAGGACGGTTATTCGTGGATATATAGTTATATTTGTACATTTGTTCAGACAATTAATAAATCAGTCTTTCAAATAGTGGATGTGTAAATGAGTAAATATTAGGTTTAAACATACTTTATTTGAAGGCTTAGAGCCAAAAGAGTGCATCTAATAAGTTCATAGCCAAAAGAATTGTCTCCAGATCTAGATAATTTACTCTAAGATAATATAATCAGGTCAATAAATAATTTATTTAAACAAAATTAAAAATATGAGAATCATTATTAATATTCAATTTTTTTTCTTTCTTATCTACTTTATAAAATATTTATGATCAAATGAATTAGAGAATATATTCAATTTTATAGTAGTTGACTAAGTTCAACCAATTTATCCTCTTTAATTTCATGCCAGAATATAATTCCTTTGGAGCTAAATAAACTACATTACAAAATAACACATAATCGATAAAAAATCTCTTTTAAATTTAACTTTGGGGGCTGAAGGATAAAACACAAAAAATGGTTGTCAAATTTCAATTCAGCACCTTAAAAACATTAACATAAATAAAATGTTACAGCACATTGTAGGCCTAAGTATACTAAATGACTTTTTATCAGATAATGTGGAGTCAACTCATAACGTTTTCTGCTCTATAATTAATTCTAGTTTTACAAACTAAAATTCCCCATTACCCGTCAAAACAGTAATGTTTTTGAGTCTCCTTCAGGAAGAAACCCAGAACCTCTTAAGCACTAAAAGAGTATAGTTTCTTCAATAAAAGAGAGCAAGGTTTTAAGCTTAAAATAACTTGTTTATATAAGTTTCCACTATTACCTTATTCTCAATATTTTACAGTGTATATTTTTTTACAAGGAAGAAAAACAAACATACAAAGACTTATTTATTTCAGAAAATGTTGTATAGACCATTACTGAACATTTAGATACATTATATATACAACTTGTACATAAACAAACCACTACCTTTCATACATCTATTTTACTATTCCCAAAAAATGAAGCATGATTGCCGTCCATGTTTCTAAAATATAATATTTCTACACTTCCATCAAGAACTAATCAAATAAAATGTGATTTTAACTCTCCACAATTAAAAGCAAGTTCCATAATATATTTTTAGTTTTAATTTTGTAAATACCGTACCACTTTATTCACATGGATCATTTACGACATTAATTTACAATTAATTAATTTCTGTATTGTCAATAGAAAATTGAAATTAGATTATCATATAATATTTGAGTTTAAAAAATATGAATTTTAAAAACTATAAATAAATATAATAGCTGTACATCCAAAATACATTTTGCAAATATATTTTATGTGTTATTTTACAAACACTGCTTTCATATTAAACCAGCTTCAAATACAGCATTAGCTGTTTACTTATATTTTGAGTAATTACATATAAATATAAAATTATCATTTTTACTGTAATAATTGCTTATTTGTTAACACAATTAAAAACAGTTAATACTTCTAACTCTATACAAAAAATGTTAAATAAACTGTAAGATAAAATGTGAATGTACCATAGTTTTAAAATGCTTCATTACAACAAATGAAAACTGTAATATTCAGGAATGATGTACATAAATAACTTACAAATAACAATAAATGCGTTAAATAAGGAACCAGTTGAATCAAAGCTTGTATAAAATGGTCTACATTGCCTTTAGGGAATGTAGCTTAACAGAGTATACAATTATAGTATGAGTCATAATTTGAGCATCTTAAGCTTGATATAAAATGTGGAAAAAATAGTTCCCCCCTTTTTTTTATTAGTACACTCTATTACTAAGATCATGTACAAAACAAGAGGTAGATATAAAATGGTATACCAGTGGTAGTTATGAGTCTTTGCATGTTTCTTCATTAATAGGATACTTCATATTTTTAAAGTTGTTACAATGCTTTGTAGATCAAGAAAATAACCCAAATACCATATTGTGACTATTTTATTTTGAATCTAAAAATAGGACCATTGAATAAATATATGACCACAACACGGTTTGGCTTCTGTAGTTTTAGAATAGCTAACACCTAAGTAGTTTAGAATATTTAGGCTAGCTGAAACTTCCAGGACTTAAGCAAGACCTAGGTTAAATTTGTCATTGAAATAGGTTTGGTCATATTTTATATTCAAAAGGAATGACTACAATTAATCACCTTTTGGTAACGGTACAGAATGCATTGGAATGTTTTTAGGTGAATGAATATTTTCCTTGATTGAATTTCACAGATAAAGAACTAAAAATAGGACTATAGAAGCATACTGTAACTCATCTGTTACATAGTGAAATAATTGGAATTCAACATCATTCATTGGATTTTTGGGTAAACTATTTCTAGTAGCATATGTGCAACCCTATGCAGAATAGATATCTACTGTTTAATTAGAAGTTAAGTTGACACCAATGGGTTATAATTCACTTCTGTTAACCATCTTCTGCAAAACAAATGTTTGGCGATTCGGTTGTGAACTATTATATTATATTATACCACTAATTACTTAGATTATTTGTTGTGTAAAAATGTTGAATTTTCAGAGAGTGTATATAAGTGTAGTTGTGTTAAGTTTTATTGCTATAAATTTCTTGTAAACTTAAGAAATGTGTATGTAGCACATATGCTACTACATGAGAACAATTAATAATCCTTTTCATTAGGTTTGGTTTTTCATTTGGTAATAGGAATGGATGGTAGAACAATTTTAGAGTGGCTAGACGTTCTTGAAATTCCTACAGATAGTGAAGATAATTTATTATTTGAAGATAGTGATGTTGATTCCACGATCAATCCAAATGATTTAGATTGTGAGAGTGATTCATATGGGAATAATGTTTTTTAAATATCCTTTGGCATCTGTAAATCCTATTGAATTGTAAATCCTACCACATCCTCAAATGAAATATTTTTAGAACTAATTCAAATTCCATCTGTATCCATAAATAAGCAAAAATGTACCAAGCTTAGGCCTATTTCAAGAAGTGACGGTTCAAGAAACAAAAATGAGTCTTCTATTTTATGGGAATCAAAACATCTAAAATTGGATAAAGAAGATATAATTTTTAAAGATAGGCTATGTGTCAAATACTAAATGAAATTAATGAATTTGATACTCCTTATCAGTTTTTTAAATACTTTGTGGATAAAATATGTCGTGAGAGTATGCTTTATAGTACACAAACACATCCTAATAATAAGACAGTCAATTTTACTAAGAATTATTTGTGTAAATACTGTACATTGGTATTTGTATCTGTACATCCAGTAACAAAACGTAGCAATGTAAGGGACTTTTGGAAAGATATAATCAGAAATCATTTGATTAAAGAACACAATGTGCTTGACAACGTTGACAATATATGTTCGTTTCTTCATTTTAATAATAATGGGAACACAATTTCAATAGGTCAGCCAGGTTATGATGAGTTGTATAAAATTAGGTCTGTAATTAATTATTTGTAAGAGGTATTCATTTTAATTCTATTTAACGAAGTTCTGTCAGCAGATGAGCAAATATGTTCCACTAAAGCATGCAACAATCTGTGTATATGAAAAATAAACCTCATATATGGTATTGCATGTTATATGTTTTGTGTTGTGACAGAGGTTATGTTTATATGTTTGAAGTATTTCTGGTCTAGGGAATGATACTTCTTTAGATTATCAGATGAACCAAACCTAGGTAAAAGATCGAATGGTGTAGTAAGACTAGTAAAGGAAGTTCCTTGGAACATGAACCATAAAATATTTTTTGACAACTACTACATTTCAATTCCTCTGATTGTATTTTTAAAAGAACTAGATATTTTTGCATTGGTAATTGCTTGCAGATATAAAATCCCTGCCTCCAAACTATCACTTTGAAAAAATTTGAGAAATGAATGTAGGGGATATTCAGAGCTACAGTGAATGGTACAGATATGTCTTCAGTATAGTGGAAAGATACAATATGTCTAGTTATATTGTCTTAATTAAGCGGACTAGAGCCATTGTCTCGTATAAGAATGTTTCAGTGATCATCTCGATCTTATATAAAAGTTGATTGTTCAAATATTATAAAAATTTATAATACACAATGAGGGAAGTGAACTTGATGGATAGCCATATTGGAAGAGGAAAAATCAGAACAAAGTCCAAAAAAAAGGTATTTCAGGTTATTCTACCACTTAATTGATATGGCAAGAATAAATGTTTGGATACTTTACAAATCTGCAATGGATCAAAGAAATGAAGCTGAAAAATAAAAAATAATGCAAAAAGATTTTAGATTGTAAATTACTATTTAAGTTTATGCCTTGGAGGTTCTACTACAAATAAAGCGGGATGACCAAACAATGAAATGCAGCAGCAAATTGAAGTAAAAAAGAAACATTGTCCTGCAGCTTCATACCAACTTAACTATATTCATAGGATCAATATAAACTATTGGCCTAAATGGAATGAGAAATGTAATAGGTGCAAACTACACCAATGTAAACAATTTACATTTGTATACTGTATAAAATGTGAATTATTTTTGTGCTTCAAAAATGATAAAAATTTTTTTTTTTTTTTTTTAACTTTTCATCACTAAAAATTAACTTCGTTATTTTTGTTCTTTTTTTATAAGACACTAAGCATAATATATTTTTGGTTTGTAGTTTTATGATATTTTCCGGCAAAATTTGTTTTTCTTTTATGATTTTCTGTATAAATATTTCAAATACAAGCATTTTATATCTTATTTCTGTGTTATAAAACAAAAAAAAAGAAGTTTTTATATTTGTTGCATATCTGCTACAATGTGTATGTTGAATACACTCATAGTGGCAAATGCAACACTATGTTAAAATAATATTAGGATTAAATATGTAAAATAAAAGTTCACTTTTAAGTACATCAAAATTATTTTAAAAAATAATTAAATAAATAAAAATAAATTAAATAATATTTAAAACTTAACTAATGTACTAATTATAAAAAGTAACTTGAATTTGAAAACTGTGTTAAATGTTTTAAAAAAAAATACTCTACAAATTTTTAAACTCTACAGGTCTCTATATTATTTCGGACGAGTTCATCAGATTTAGACTTAATTTCATCCAAGTTCAAAATTGTATGTTTAGTTAAAAACACTATTGTTTTATCATTTTTTGACCTATCTATATAAGAAGAATTGTTATTTATTATCTGATCTCATTTTTTGAGTGGATATCATAGGGTCATATTATAAAAAGCTACCACTTTTTACCTTTATATGAAAGAAATAAACATGTGATATCTTTCTTTTTTGCATATATAAAATTGATTGAAAATATGATTTCACACATTCAATGGATTGAAATAATCAAAAATTAGTATAAAAACCGACTGAATAATGATTGTGAACTCATTTAAACAAAACTGCTGTTGGTGTGTGAAACATTTATAGAAGTCTTTTAAAGTACCTACTTAAAATATTAATGTAAAAAAAACCTTTCTTTTAGGACTGATCATCTTCTCACATTTTTAATTCTAGCAATGTAATCAGGGATATGTTTAAAACCACAGAATTTCAATGATATATATATATATATATATATATATATATATATATATATAATCTTATAATCACAGAAGTGATTTATCGATTTTTCTTCAGGTGAAATTGAAAACATCACATTTAAAAATAGCTAGCAATTGTAAAAATAAACAAGTTTTAAAAACTCCAGTGACTCATACAAAATTCAGATACAGATCAATCTCAGAGAAAAGAAGAGAAACAGATAGTTAGCTAGCAGAAAACACAATATTTTTTGTAACGATTTCAAAGGTAACAATATAGTAGTTCCACATTTTGGAGGCTACTACTATCAACACACTGGCAACCACTTTTCGTTTCCAATTTTAAGATTACAATAAATCTTAACACATGGGTAACCATTTTTTACAATTTCGTGCATATTTCAATTAGGAAAAATTCAACTTTTTAAGAAATTTTCTTAAAACTACAACAGTTAATCAAATTCTAATATTTTCATTAAAATCTTTATTAGTAGGAGTTATAATGACATATCAGTGAAAATCGGATTTAAAAATAACGGAGATCTTTAACTAACAACAATAATCTTTATACATTTTTTTAATTTCATTAAAAAAATGATTTTAACATTTCTGTTTCTGACTCATAAATAACCCTTATGATTTTAAGACTAGTGCCATATCTTATTCTAAAATAATTCTATTTATTTTTAAAAAATAATTGGAATTGTCATTGAATATAATTATGATTATTGTCACGAGTTTGTACATAAAGAAAATAAACACATTTGTTTATAAAGTTCATGAAAGGCTATGTTTTTGCAAGTTAATCTTAACATATCTTTGCAGGACATATAAACACCCAATCATGCTATAAAAACCTGTAAAATTGTACTCACTCAAAGATGCAACAACATTTCCTATTCATGTTTTTATAATGCTTCATGAGTGTAATCATAATTACAAAATACATTACTAAAAAGCAACTATTGTGTTGAATAATATCTAATTAAACTGTTATACCATCTGTTTTTGTCATGCAACTTTCATCTGTAAGATCCTGATAAACAAATTCTATAGATTTTCAGTCAGCAATTCAATTATAATAGATTAATCAAATTTTTTTATCGAAACCTTTACTTGCAAATCGAGGCAACACAAAAGCAGCTCTATGAATATCTGATGAATAATAACGAAGATTCATAGCATTTAGTTCTTCCTCAGAAAATATCCTTAAAGGTTCCTTAAAATTGGTTTCCTACAAGAACATTTCATAACAAATATTTAGAAACTAATGCTTTAAATAAAACTATACTATACTTATCAATTAAAATTTTTTTAAAATTACAAGTATTATCATTTTCTGATACATAAAAACATTATAAGTTAGCTGTGCCCGCAGCTCTGCAGGTATGGAAATAGAACTTTGTGTGTATATCTTTAATTAGCCAGAATTATGCCTAAGTAATCTCACAACTCAGGCTACACTTCAAGTAATGTACTCCCATGAATTACGTCAAACTTTTCTGTTCAAACTAAAACCACCTAAACCCTTGGACCACCTAAATCCAAAGCGGTTTAATACTAAATAGCGTTTTAATTATGTACTATCTTTGTTGTTAATAAAATTATCTTGTTGCTGAAATGGCAAACATACATAATATGAGGGAATATAGATTTCCTACTAATCACTCTAAACATAATTTTTAAAACATCAGAAATATTGCACGAATTTTAAAAAGTTTCAGTTCCAATTACCTTTTAAATCATTGTTATGAGTTACCAAATGTGTGACACTAACAAAACATACGTTGTCACTCAAAATTTAAAGAATATAAGCAAAATAGATTGAAAATCTCAATCTCCTATTTTCAGCATCAGAAAGTGGTACTTTCTTGGAAATTACTCCACTGATTTCGAACAAACTTTTAGTCCTTTAGGGTTCAAATCATGTACCAACTTTGTCATTGACAAAATATATGCTGTCATTATTACTTTTTTTTAATGCATAGATCCATCCCAGATTAAAACAATTCAGGCTTCTTTTTATACTCTACTGATTGAAAAAGTAAACAGTGTTTACAAAATATTTCTGAACTTTAGTTGTTTAAGTGTGTTTTCTTACTTGTATACTATTAGATAATACCAAGGACCACTTTCCAAGGTAAGCCTGTGTCTCCTGTCCATACAAAATCTAATCAAAGGAACAAAATTACAAATATATAACTTATTTAATAGAATAAAACGAAAATACCAATGACCACAACCAATTTGCAGGAGACGAACCAATGTGTAGCAACAACATTCATATTAGGAGGAGAACATCAGTAACTTACTAATTTACACAAAACCCTAGTGACCAAAAATAAGGATAAGTAAAATAATAGGAATCTATATATGGTTTATTCATACATTGCTAGCTGTATGCAAAAACACTTAAGGATATAGTACCATCTCAATTTACTCCGGCATCGTGAGGATTGGCGTTACATTCGGAGCAATTTGAAATGAGCTCATTGGGATTACGATTGTATCGGGTTTTTTTATTTATAATAATTTAATGATAGGCAATTACGAACAAATAACATTTCATAGTAGAACTGGGAAAATGAGTCACTTTAAATTGATGGAAGGAAGGTCAATAGAAAAAAAATTAATTCAAATTACACACTTATAATTAAATCTAATTATCTCACTTATTTCTAAATCTTATAATTAAAATAAAATATTAACAAATACATATATATAACTAAGATAAAAGATCGATATTGGTAGAAGAGAAAGATGTGGTTATATGTTAATGAAAGTGATAGATAACTATATAGGGAAATGGAGGGTTCCAAAGATTTTACAAAAAAAGTGGGTGTAAAAAAATCTGGGGGTGTATATTGTAATTTGTATGGGTGAGGTAAAGGATTGGTAAGATGGTTGACAGGAGAGGTTCTAATTGGTGGCCTAACAATTTGTTCGCATAATCAGCCAATTCCGCCAGCCATACCAAACTACTAACAAGAGGGGGGGGGGGGATTTGGAGGAAACAGTAAAAATAAAATAAAAAAAAGAATGAAAAAAAAAAAAAAATTACTGTTTCTCCAGTACAAACAAAATTCTCCAACCTATAGTCAGGAATAAGCCAACGAATTCGGGAATATGTAGAACATGTTCTCTCAATGTTAGATTGGTGTACGGATGAAGGTGTGGTTCTAGTTAATGTGTGTGAGATAGAAAACGAAGGAAGAAAAGAAGCTAAAGACTAATATCACCTGGGTCCGACGAGGCAAATCCATATCACCCGAAAGGAAACTATGGCCGATAAAGAATTAGTAGGATACACATAAAAACTGCACAAAAAACAATAAAGGGGAAAATGGTTAACTGTCCAAAAGCAATGATAGAATAGTATAGATATTAGACATACTGAAAGGTGAAAAATGGAGAATGTCCTTCAAAAATCACGAGGTCGGACAACAATAACCACTGGCATCGGCGATAACCCTTATGTGGTAACGCACACTATGTTCTCAAGTTCGGATTGTCTGGAACTCAACTGGCATGGAGTAGAAGTCCCTCTTCCCCAACCGTCAGAAATAACCATTCTGCGTCACATCATGCCCCAATGTGATGGGGACATTACAACATTATTACTTGTTGAGTTTCCCCACGTGGAAATTCATAATTTAAATAACAAAATATTAGCCCATAATACGCAAGATACTAACAGTGACAAATTTTTTCATCAGATATATGTTTGAACATAGTTTTCTACATATGCCACCTATATGTTGTTTCCAATTAAATTAATTATCAATAACCAAACCAAGGAACTTTGCTGAATGCACTTCTTTTTTCACCCAAAGTAACTAATGTACTGTTGCAGCATAATTTCAACAAAATATTTTATATCTAAATTTTGTATGGAATCTGCTTTGAAGTTAAGTGTTGTGTCATTCACAAACTGAATTAAGCTGTCAGTTTCAAATTAGGTTTACAGGTCATGTGTCATATATATATAAGAAACAATAACAGCCCTAGAACTGATCCCTGGTGGACTCCATAGCTCATCTAAACATTTCCCAACAGTCTCTCTACAATTTAGATGCACAATATATGTAAATGTAAATTCATTTACAACACTATGGGGATAACAATCAACATGTTATGTGAGGAGGAAGTTTTTACCAAAACTCTATGAAAAGACAATGAAAAATTGTTTAGTGAGCATAACTTAAGTAAAAGTGATCATACAACTTCAAATCAAGTTTCTATGTGATCGGAAGAACAAGATGAAGCAAATGATGCAGGCCATATTAAAGTCGGAAGACACAACGATCCATTATGAAAAATCAGTGGAAAAAGTGGTTGGAAAATTCAAGAATTCAAAGTACAAACTAGAAAGAGTGTACTTTGAATTGGAGGGGAGTAACGACAGTATCAAGTTAGTCATGCTCTTAGCCTACGTTAAAACTACAATGGACAATTAACAACTCATGGAAAAATAATTTAATTAATGAATTTTAATAATGTTTAATTTAAACATATAAAGTTTAAACTATGACTATTACTGTAAGTGATGGCAAATTGTTCAAGAACTAAAAGAGCCTTGAATAAATTTAAAATAAGCCAGAAATAGTAAAAATTTTAAAATAAAAACTATTGAGGAAAAATTGGTTAAATTGGTACAAATCACTATAATTGGAAGTATCTAGAAGTATGAATTCAAGTCCTCACTCACTGACAAATCACCAAACTCTTGAAGTCAAGCAGTTTATAAATTATTAATAATCATAAAAAGGTTAATTAGGCTAATTAGCATATAAACGGACTTGAGAATTTAAAAAAATAAAAATATGAATTAGATGATTTTATTAAATCTTAAGACTTGAAACATAGGTAACTATGCAGTTGCTAGCAATAATCTTATTTTTTTTAATAGAGTTAGCAAAGCATGTTGAACAATCTGAATAAAATAAAATAATAAGCTCCTAATATCTGTGACACTTTGAATTTCAAGATCTTGAAATTTATTATACTATTCAATTCATGAAGACTATAAGTCATGAATTCCTTATAGCAGAAGAGACATCAAGAGGACATGAAGCGCCAGAAGGCATAGTTGCTGTGAACATGTGACGACAACAACAAAGATATCAATAGCCATCCCTAAACCCAGATGAAATTTTAGCCACCAACCAGGGATAAGAGCAGGAGCCAAAGCTATCATTAAGGTTTAGGTAACTTCGAATGTTCAGGGGAGACAATTGGGAAATTTAGAGGACAATAAATTCAAAATTTATTGAACATGTTTAAAATAGTAAACTCCAGTTTTATAGTTAACACATATATTTCACAGTGATCTAAAGGTATAATTTTGTCTAAATACTTTAAGACTTGTAAATAGGTTAAGTTTTTGTAGATAAATAAACTAAAAGAGGTGATCAATAAATTAATTTTTTTTAAAAGGTATTAAAAATAAAATAAATCCGTAACAATTTGTAATAACATCAGAATTTGTACAACTAAATAAAATGGAATTGAAATAAAATTAAAAATTAAACTGTATAAGGATAGAACAATAAATATTAAATTTAGCTTATACCCAAAAAGATTTTGAGTTTAGAGAAAAATAAAATTGTGTTGTTTTGGTTTGATTAATAAATCAATTATAAGTGATATTGAATCAAAAATAGTTTCATTACAAAATCCTAATTAATATTAATAAAAAAGTAATAACAAATAAGTAATGTAAAATATGCCTTGGAAAAAATGGGTTCTCAAACTAGTATATATATAATATATAAAAAGTATAAATACAATGAAGGTGAAATTTCTCCAAATTGGCACGACTTGTGAGAGAAGTCTCCAAAAATATAATTAAAGATAAGATGAAAGAGAAAGAGAAATATATCTGATAGAACATTTTGTTATATTTTCTTTGATCTCTGATTCTCGAGAATGCATATCTACGTTTCGATTGGCCCAATAAAGCGGGGTCAGAAATTGTGACGAACTAGAGTATGTTTCAAACTCCTAAATCAATTTCAATCAAACAAAGACTAAATGCTAACCGGATATTGTACTTAGGAATAAAAATCTGATAAGAGGTATTAGTTTACAAACAGACAGTTGAACTGATAGAGAGACGTTGCATTTTATATAAGTAGAGAAGATAGTATTGAATTTTACAGATATATAATTTTTTTAATATAAAATTTACCCATGTAAATAAGTACCATCAAATAATAAAGTATGCTTACCTCATTTAAACTTCCCATAACAAATCCTATTTGCCCTGTAGGATATGTAGGCACAGATGTGTAAGCAAACGCTGTTGTCTTAAAAATCCTTTTACAATGCTCAAATGTTTCAACGACTGTCTGTAAATTAGCCCAGACTGTACCTGCTTGTGAACAGACAATACCTCCAGGTCTCAAAGCTTGTTTCATTAACTCAAAATAACTTAACTGGAACAATGATACTGCTGGACCTATGACAGATGGAGTTAACTTAATTATTTATCCTCAACAAAATCTGATATATTAATAATTTGTATCTAATTGTTTTCATATGACAGTTTCTTATACAGTAAAACCTGTATAAAACGGAACATGATCATTCCAGTATGTTTTTTTCCATTTTGGGAGGTTTCCGTTTTATAGAGGTTCTTAATTTTTTTTTTTAATACTGTATAAACTGTATAGCCAAGCTTAGTGTATTTGTTTTGTCACAAGAACAAGAAAAAGAAATATGTACATACTGTAGTTAAAATAAACTTAATACAGTACGTGAAACTAGATTTATTTTTTAAATCAACTTACATGTAATCCATTCTCTTTTCTAGTTTTTTTTTGTGCAAACATTTCTTTTAAAGTACACTGTCGCGATGTTTTAACAACATACCGCTGAATGATCTCTTTGGCATCCTGGATTAGTTTCATAAGTTCCAGTACATTTTTAAGAGCCGCAAATTCCTGAAAGTCATTCACGCAAGTTAGCGCTTCTCCAAAAGTGTGAATTTTCAATTCCCTTTCATCTTCGTCGTCATCGTCCGTTTCTTCTGTGACTTCTTGCGCTATTTTCGAGATCAATATCGGACGCACTTTTGATGTCTTCTGATGTCGAGAGTTCGTCATCAAAATTTACGATGACTTCAGGTTGAACAAGTAGCATTCCTTGTACTCAGAGATCGGAAATGTTCCTTAAATTATCCACTTCAATGTCAGAATTAGCCAGTGATACTTGAGCAGGGAAATCAGCTTTAATAAAACACTTTTTCACAGTTTCTGGAAGAACTCTTTTTGTGGCCTGGTGTATCCAGTTAACCGCATCAAGAACATTAACTTGCTTAACTAGTTCTGAAACATTGGAACAGGTGGAAATTTTAGCAACAAGTGATTGAAGCATGAACTTCCTATAAAAGTATTTCAGTGTGTAAATTACACCCTGATCCATTGATTGCGTAACTGAAGTTGTGTTAGGAGGAAAAAAGGCTAGCTTCACACTAGACAAATTTATTTTTAGATGAAAGTGATGAAAAAGGCCTAAAAACAATACGACCTTACGATTTTGAAATTTCATTTGTCCATTAAAAGAATGAAGCCACTCTTCCATTATAGAACTGGTCATCCAAGCTTTTTTATTAAATCGCCAAAGTACTGGGAGGGAATTGCGGTCTAAGTGTCTAAAAGCCCTGGGACATGCTGCTTTTCCTATCACTATTGGTTTTTCAATTTCACCAGTCATGTTCACACAAATAAACACCGTAAGTCTTTCCTTAAACATCTTACTGCCTAAACATTTCTCTCCACATACAGTCAATGTCTTTGAAGGTAACACTTTAAAAAACAGGCCCGTTTCGTCACCATTATAAACATTTTTATGTTCATATCCCGCAACTAAGTCTTTAATTTTTGTTTTCCAGTCTGTTACAATCTGCATATCAACATCATTAGCTTCACCACATACAGAATTGAAAACAATGTCACGGCGATATTTAAAACTCTCGAGCCAACCATTAGATGCCTTGAAATTGACTTTACCTAACTTTTTTGCCGTCTCTAAAGCTTCAGTTTGTATCAATGATCCTGAAATTGGCACTCCTTTAGCATGAGCAGTGACAAACCACTCAAACATAGCACGATTTAATTCATCATTTTTAGTACAATTGGTGATACGCTTCACATGTCCGGTTTTTCCTTTTAACCACCGGTCTTTAATTTTAACTCTATTTTTCAAAATGTTATAAATTTGAGTTTTTCCCACTTTAAAATAACACAGTTAATTCTTTACCTGAACTTTTTTTATTTTTTTTATGTTCTTCAATAGCTTTTATTTTTTCTTCCAGCGTAAGCGATTTATGTTTCGATGACATCACAAATCACTGTACTGTATGTACACACTATCACAAAAATACGTAAAAAACTAACTAAAAAATGTAACTAAATTACAACAAGTACTGTATGTAAGCTACAGTATAAAAACTATTTTTTAATGACTGTAAATTTATTTCACAAGTTCCAACAATATCACTTGTTGTATGTCGGGCAGTAGGCATAAAACTGAGAATAGTGAGACTAATGTACATTGTAGTGTAGACTAATGTACACATGTGTACAGTACAAAACAATTCTCTTATGCAGTACCCTAATTCTCAGAACAAACGGAACTTATAGCGGCAGAAAGTACAGTAATGTAAAGATGGATGGGGCGAGGGGTTATGATTCCTAGAAACTGCCTCATTAGTGCATGTAGCTGCTGTATTTCGTCAAATCGGTGATTGTTTGAAGTATACAGAAGTAATGCCGTGGAGGTGGTACTCTTTGACATCTGACTCTCTTCTCAAGTTCAGTGCATAAAAGATGAAAAACGTCCTTGAAAGTTTTGTATTTGATCTGAGTTGCGCCAAAGCTGTGATCTGTACAGAATGTGGTTATACGCGGTTTTGCTTTAAGCGGCACTTTCCCACAATGCATCTACCGCTTATAAAGGGGACTATCTGTACCCAACAAAATTTCCGTTTCCGCGTTAGACAGTTTTGTATTAAATTAAGTCATATTTTAATTTTTTCCATAAAGCAAAACTTTCCCCTCAAAATCATACCATTTGTTTAAACACATTCTTTAGATCAATATTTGTTGTTTTATTTAAAAGAGATTTTATACTTTGCTTTGTTATACAATTTATTTAATCATTTTTTCAAATTTCTTTAAACATTATATAACTATTTTTACATTTCATTCCTCAGAAAGTAATTTTTAATATTCTAGTTTGTATTTAATTCTGTAACGAATGTTTTGGGTAAAACTTTTACTTTTAACTAGCACATATTGGGAGTCACTCTAAAACTATAATAGTTTCAGCTAAAACCAAAATGTTATCAAAATAAAATGAATTTGTTTTAAACAAATTTCACCAATACACATTTTCAAGAGGTAAAAAGTACAAATCATTTGATTTTGAAATGTAATTACAATATCCATTTTATTTATCATAGCTGGTACTTGTACAGAATGACTTAATAAATTGAATTTTATGCATTCTTTATAATAAGAAATTTCCTTGACAAGGAAGAATGTAAATACTTTGTTTTAAATCAAACTATACATACCTACAGGATCAGATGAGTCTGTTATAATGATATCATATTCCTGCTGATGCTCAGCCATGAACTTAAAGCCATCACCAATATGTACTCTCAGTTTAGGATGCGTAAGTCCTCTTCCAACAAAAGGTAAATATTTCTTTGATACGTTAAGTACTTGTTCATCTATTTCAACTAACACTATAGATTCCACAGTTGGATGTTTGGCAACCTCCCTTGCTACACCACCATCTCCTCCTCCAACAATTAACACCTGTTTCAGACAAAACAAATTTGTATTGTAATAATACAGGACATTAGCCTCTTTAACTCTTATGAGCTAATGGTGAAGTAAACTTATGTATTTGTTGAAGTAAACTTGCAAAGTTTAAACATAATCGGTCCTGCCATCTTTTATAACAGACCCATGACCCATATTTTACTGTCAGTCCTTAGATACTATTCTTGAACTAAACTGGATCAAAATGATTTTAACTAATTTTCATAATTTTCAAACAATGGCAGTTACCCACAAATTTAGACTTATCAAACAAATTTTAAAATCATCCAGAGTTATGGCCAAATATTATAAAACAATCCAGACATCATTCCAAAAACTA
Organism: Aphrophora alni; assembly: GCA_963513935.1. Classification (NCBI taxonomy): domain Eukaryota; kingdom Metazoa; phylum Arthropoda; class Insecta; order Hemiptera; family Aphrophoridae; genus Aphrophora; species Aphrophora alni. The sequence continues at coordinate 26,329,620 of OY740767.1, read as the reverse complement.
CTTTGGACTCAGGTGACTTCAAAATGGATATTTCCACACATAATTATACCGGGTGTTTCAAAATGAATAGCGGGGTTTTAACGCTTTATAACTTTTATTACATTAAACTTACCGCTATAAATGACACATCAAATGAAAAAGCAACTCAAAGAGTTTTACAGAAAAGCCTACAAGTGTTCAATGTGAGCACCATTCATCACACGGCACACGTCAAGACGATATGCGATTTCTTCCCTAACTTTGATTAGTGTTTCTTGAGTAATTGTTGTAACAGCTGCTTCAATCCTGTTTCTTAATTCGGGAAGGTCAGTTGGTAGTGGAGGCACATACACAAGATCCTTTATGAACAAAGGTAGAAATCGCAAGGCATCAGATCGGGTGACCGTGGAGGTCATGCGAAACAAACTCTGTCATTGGGCCCTTTGCGGCCAATCCAGCGGTCGGCTACAGTAACGTTCAACCAATCGCGTACTTCGTTAAGCCAGTGAGGCGGCGCACCATCTTGCTGGAAAATGAAGTTCTCTTGTTCATCATCTTTCAACTGAGGGAAGAGCCATAACTGTAGAGTATCAAGATAAGAAGTGCCACTAGCGCTTTATAACGGATGGCGGCGAAAACATTGCGTGCACATGCGCACTGGTGCCAACAAACAAAACTGTTTGAGTTGCTGTTTCATTTGATGTATCATTTATAGCTGTAATTGTAGTGTAATAAAAATTATAAGGCGTTAAAACCCCGCTATTCAATTTGAAACACCCGGTACAATGATATTTTGACCCATCTTATAATTTTTTCTATACTATATACATGTGAGAGAGTAAAATAAAAGAAAGTCTTGAAATATGGCCAAAATATGTCCACATACCAAATTTGATAAAAATCTATCCATTCGTTTGGGCTGTACAACATTGCACAAGCAATAAACCCTATCAACAGCTTCAGCCACATGCTGGTATTATACATTTAAGGTATTATTTCATAAGGTGTTGGTAAACTTATTGTGTTAATTCTTATAACTCCTATTACAAGTATTTGAATAAAAACAGTATTTCTCCAAAAATCAGTTGATAGTTTGCTTTACTAAACAATATTTGAAGGGCTCGAATGAATGAAATAATAATGTAATTAAAAACATTGAAGTTGAATATTTATCACACTAACAATATCTTAGACTTACATAAACTTAAAAATCAAATTTATGGTAGATGTTGTTACAATGTGTTATTAGGAAACATTGTACACTTAAGTTATTCAGAATGAAATTTCTAGAACACATCCATTTTAGTATAACTTGGTTTAGCAGAGATTGTCAATCATAAAAAATCTATTCATATACGAAGTGACAGATGTTTTGGTTATTCACGGTGATGGGCGGTGTCAGAACGCAACCTAACCTACACTCAATACACATCTAGCTGTGATAACGTGTGGACTGTGTTCCCCATCTTACTTTGCTACTGTGACGTGCTAAAATGTCTGCTGCAATAGAAAATCCCACCACTTGTGAGGTGTGTTCTGTGATTAGGTTTATGTTGGCAAAAAACCACAAACCAATTGAAATTTATTGCCAACTTTGTGATGTGTATAGAAAAGGAATAAAAAACCAAGTGAAGCAATGGTGCATTAATTTTAAAAATGGCCGTACCAATGTTCACAATAAGGACCGCAGTGGTAGCCTTAACCTTGTGACTAATGAACTGGTGAAGAAAATCAACAACAAAATTCATGAAAATCACCGTTTAACAATTACGGAACTATCTGAACATTATCCCCAAATTTCATGGAGTTTGGTGCATGAAATTGTGATGGAAAAGCTTGGTTACCACAATTTTGTGCTAAGTGGATTTTATGGATTTTATGCCAAATCCTAATGGAAGACCACAAAAAACAGAGACGGCTGCAGCACTGACATTCCTCAAAGATTTCGACAAAAATGGTAACAAAGTTATCAATCGTATCGTAACTGAGGATGAGTCTTGGGTGAAGCATGTCAATTGTGAAACAAAAAGACAGTCAATAGATGGGGACATACAAATTCTCCCAAGAAACCAAAGAAGTGTTTGCAAACACTGTCATCAAGAAAGATCATGGCTGCTGTCTTTTGGGACTCTAAGGAAAGTGATTCTCGTTGAATGTGGCACAAAAATTAACTCAGAGAGTATTGTGAAACACTGCTAATTTAAAACAAGCTATACAAAACAAGCGGCAGGGAAAACTTAGCGCAAAGGTTTTGTTTTTTTACGATAATGCACGTCCAAACACACGGTAGGAGGCAACAGGTAAAAAAAGATAACACATAAAGGGTTAAAGGCTGAAGGAATAGAGTAGACTAGCCACTCAACTGTTAATTTTCTTTCAAATAAGAAAGCACTATTATGCTCATTTTGTTAGCACCTATATTTTCAAGAACAAATTCCAATTTTTTCCAACTAAAAATACCTTCAATATAAATCAATTTTATCATATTCATATCAGACTTTGAGTTCAAATGTAACATTGCATTTTACAAACTTCATCCTTCCAATAAATTAAAACATCTAATGTCTACACAAAATTTAAATATTAGGTCTCTTTTACTTATTTAGACAATAGAATGGATGATTAAGTGAACTTATAAACGGTTCGATTAATTAAAAATGTAAGCTAGTCTCTTCATACAATACAGCAATGAAGTTCCACAGATTCATATCAGATCAATAAACAAATTTAATTCGTTCTACATTTTATTAAGTTTTACATCCAGTGTATGTTTATTTAAAGTAATAATTTTGCAGCGCTTCTGTCTGAAAATGAAATTTGATATATTTATACTTCATAATCTAGCCTTTGAAAAAGTTTTACACGAAATGCAGTATATCAGATACCGGACCCGAAACAATTATTTTGTAGGTACAAATTTAATTACCTTTTTGGTACGTCTACTAATCCAATAACTTTTGTAAAAGGATTACTGTAGTTTCAGGATTCTTATGCCTATCATCGGATGCATAACACAAGTAGGTAACATAAACAACACAGTTTGATAAAGCTTACTTTTTATGAAGGTCGTTAGGTTTAAAAAAAGTTAAGTTTTTTGAAATCACACGAAAATACAAAACATACAGAACACAAACACACTTGTATGGAACATGAGTTAGCATGTTTGGCAAAATTTACCTTTTTTGGTGATGGATGACTTGATAGAGGAAGGAAAGCAATCATTTCTTGATAAGAAAACTCATCACTTTCAACACATTGTATAATGCCATCTAAAATCAATGCTCTTCCACGGGATTTCCTGCAAAATTAAAATAAATTGTCTACAAAATAAGTGGTAAGTAATTATTTGATAAACTATAATTAATTTGTTATTCATTTACAATAAAATTTTCATCAGTAACAATAAAGACATATCATTTATTGTAGACAAAAAACAGAAGTTATAATAAGTCTTAACTATTCATACTGGATAATGAGTTTTATTTGTTAGATTTTATTAATTAATTAAACAAAATGAAATATATTTCTCAAAAACACAATTTTGTAGAAATTTAATATAAGTGTAAGTCCTGGATTTTGGTTGTTAAAATGTTCTTCAAATTATTCTTTGTATTAACTAATAGCGACCGAGTTAATTTTCATTATTTACTCGTGATCCTAATTTCCTTTTATATACAGCTGGTAGATTGGTTTTGTTTAAAACCTTCACATTTTACCAAAATTTGATCCTTTAAGCTTTGATTTGATTTTTAAATATTCAACTTTTAAAGACGGTTTGAGTTCATTTAAAAATTAATTTAAAATAAAGCAATAAATCAAGTAAAATCAGTTTTGTGAAATAAAAGTAATCTGTTCTGAGTAATCTAGCTCTTATAACAGGAAAGTCCGAGATCAATAATTCTATTTTTAACTATACACCTGCAAGCTGTCTCTGCTTGCAGAGCGACATTCTCAGTCAACTGTTCAGAGTTTTTCAGAGAAGTTTAACTTGAAGTTGATGATGTTTTGAAGACTAGAAAATTTAAAGTTTAAAGTGTCCACATCTAAATTTCTAAAGTTCACAATTGTTCAATGCTCACGATGATGTAGTTTGTGCTAAAATTGTCTTAAAAAAAAGACTTGAATACAGATAACAATGAGTTATACAAGAATTGCTAATATAACATTATAAAATAAATTTAATAAAAAAAATATGGTTTCAACTTATCGAACAAGAAATGTAACATCTACTAATAACAATACATGTTCTTCAATTCTTGCATTCAAGTAAAATTTAATTAATGCCGCTTAACACAATATTTAAAGAACAAAACATAAAATATTTAAGTTTTAAAAAGCTCTGAACTTAATATTATTTCCAGAAGGAAGCATAAATATGAGATTAAAATAAATCGAAAAGAAAAAAAAAACTTTTTCATACATACATTAAACAAAACAAAAAACATTAGTGTAGAGCAAACAAAAAGTATTCATCACTATACTATGCGCCACGAATCAAGTCCGTTGGGTAAGAGCTAATAAGATGTCAATTCGAACAACTCTCTACTCAAGGCTAACCCTGAGTCAGGCTTGTAATGCTAATAAGAGTTTTGTAAATAAGTATTTTTTATTATGTTTGCGTAGTTTTTTGAGTTGGGCTATAGTTCTTTGTTTTAATAATTTAAACATGTTTAGTCTAACTGGTACATTAACATTATATTAGTAGTACTGATATGTTTATTTTGCAAACATTTTTTGCTTTAACAGTAATTATTATTTCCCCTGTAATAATAGTAATACACAGTACAAAAATAAATATTAGTTTTTAATTGAAGATTTTTGTAATTGCGAAAGATTTCTATTACATTTATTTATTTAGTCGGAAAAATATTGTTTTCGTAAGAAATTTCTGATGATTTGTCCTTCCTTACATGCAATGGAAGGAAAACAGCTATGGACTTAATTTTTTAATTGTTTGTTAAATTATGATTTATGCAAAATTAAATGTAGCATCTATGATTTTTCAGAGCGCCTTAAATGAACGCAACTGCAGAAGAATCATAGTGTCAAGCGCTGCCACAGCAGGAAAACAATTTGGTAAACCCACACGGTCTCTATTAGCGATGTTGATACTTGGATAAAATGGATAATCAAATTAATCAGTTTCAAATGATTTCAATACTTGTAATATTATTTCAAAATCGAGTATCTGCGCAGAATGATTTTGCGCATCAGATTCGAACTCAGGTTTACCAATCAGCGAATTACTAACAAATATTATATCGTCTCCATGTTCCTATTTATGAATATGTTGTCCGAATATTTTATTCCAAAATCGAGGATTTTAATAATCGGAATGTTCCGAGGATTTTGATACTCGGTTTCACCGAGTATTTTAATTCGAACTCACCAATCACTAGTCTCTATTGGTTTCTTCAATGTTAGGCTCCCTACTGGCTCCTCCCTCAATTGAATTGACTCAAGACGACTTGTATAAAGTTATTGTCAAAAAAGTAAAAATATACCAAGTTTACATATTTCAGAAAGTTTAGCATACCTAGGGAAAACTTCTTTAACATGATAAATCTTTTTTCATAGTAATTACATAGGAAATCAATTACCATAGATCAAGCGGAGGTTATTGCTATAGAATCTTTGTGCCCCAAACATATCCTTAATCGGAAACAGAAAGTCATAAAAATCTATATATTTTCAGACACCATAGCTATGCTAAAAGAATTAGAATCATTCTACTTGGGATACATCATGTTTGAGAATGGTTTAATGTGGTGAATGATCTAGGTGCTCAGTCAAGCAGTAAGTATTGAACGCAAGTCTTTCTACTAAAAGGTGGCTACATGAGAAAGTCAAAAAGAATCATCTTATTTTCCAAGTCTAAACCAATAAAATATCTTTTATTGAGTAGAGAAGGCTTTACAGTGGACAATGTCTGCTAATTGGATATTTTCAAATGAGATAACACCTAAAATTAATGAGGTTATGTAGAACAAGATGACAGTCAGTTGTGATCCTTCAGAACACTTCCTGTACGAGTGCGGGGTGTTTACTTGGTAGAGATCAGCATAAATGTAGAGACTGAAATCTTTAACCCTAAAATTGGGAAAGGTCGTAAATGCGACTCAATCAGTTCTTTCTGGAATGACAATGCAAATGTGACAATTAAATAGGCTTTGATTAATTATCCAAACAGCATAAAATGTAATCTAATAGTAAAGGATTTGGTATCAATTGATAGGTGACATTACAATCAATCTTACAGTGTCCAATAACAATTGAATTGAGGTTTTGTTGAATATTATCTGCTGATTTTAATTTGGTGTTTATAGTTCGACTCTATTAGTTGCTTTGTTCTAATTGTGTTTTACATTGTAATTTAACAATTTTTTGCTTTTTTTAAAGAAAACTATTATAATGGATAAAGTTTGTAATTCTAGTGAGATATATATATATATATATATATATATATATATATATGAAATTCTTTTGGGAGAAGATAACAGTGATGTATTTGATGATACATTTGACAGCGATAAACTTGGTGACATTTCTGTTGAATTCACCTTCGACTATTCAGTTAATCATGTTTTAAAAGTGAATATAGTTTATTTTTTGTTATGTAACTATAATTTTTATGTAAATAAGTTATATGTCCAATACATTTTTTAATTCAGAACTAAAATTTGGTTCTTTTGCATATTTAAAATTTTTATTATCATAACAATCCATGTCCTATGTACATTCAAAACTGATAGCAATTCAAAAACCGGTGCAGTATTCAAAGGAAACCTTTGACCATATAAGGGAAAGTCCCATTGTAACTGAATATTCCGTTTTTAAAACAGATGACAAGAGTTGTACCTCCGAGAGCGCTTAATTTGAATTGACGCATCAGTCGGAAATTGAATTGGTTGACATTACCAAACACACCTGTAATTTAAGAAAAAGTGACCAACAGTTCCAAGGTTAAGGGTGCTGATCCCAAGGTTCTCATAAGTTTTATAAGGAGACTAGAGAGTGCTCATTTGTAGGTCAAAACACTGGCTTTTAAATGATCACAAATATTCTTATAAAAATGAAAAATATAAGAGCTGGTATCTTTTACTTGTTTATAGTGTAACCCTATTTACTTTTCCTAACCCTATTTAGTAATTAAATGTTGCCTCATGAGTGTTTTAAAATGGTTGGAAATTTAACCATTTAGGTGATTTAAGTTGTTCCTATTAAAATTATGTATCACTCGTTAGGAGTTACCATTTAAAATATTTGAGTTCTCTCCAGAAATGTAATTGGGAGGGGGGAAGGGCAATATTCCACAATATAATAATAGTTAGCTTCACTAGTTATATGAAGTTTCCCAATATCACATTTATTTGTATTTACTCATTCAAAATTTAGAAGTGGGGTGGGATTTTTAAAAGACCATATATAACAACAAAAAAGCAATAAGAATAAAAAATCATTAAAATAATCAAGAGTAAAAATGGGATATTAAATATTTAAATAGAACATTCACCAGAAAATTGTTATTTGTTTTATAATAAAGACAGGATTTTGCTCATTATGTAATTCTATGGAAGAAGAGGATGTTATACTCTTTGTCAATTTTTATTCTATTAAAAAAAAAATAAATAAATAAATAAAAATTTTAAGTATTTTAATAATATACCGAATTTTCAAGAGGCGAAAGACATATTAAATGGTAAGAATTACTCAGCAAATAGTAAGTAAGTTATTACTCAGCAAATATTTCAGAGAAACTTGGCGAGTATAGGCATGATTTGGTGTAGCCTAAGAATTTAATTCTTAATGTAATACCTTCTAAATAATTCTAATTGTTAGCATAATCTAAGAAAGTAATAAGATTGTTTATTGTTTGATTCTTTAAAATAATTATTAATGGACAGTTTGTAATTATAAAACTAATGCAACTGCACTGATTGCAAGCAATGTGTGGTAAAAAAGGCTTTATTTTACAAAATACTTTACTTTAATTTGTTTGTACTAAATAAAGCACTTTTAATATTATAATGGAGACGGGTTGACTTAAAAGATAAAAAGGAAAGTTTTATTATTTTTAAACATACAGTAATGAGTCATTTTTTAATAAAAAACAAGAGTTACTTACGTTTCCAAAACCATAATATCTTGGTATTTAGACTTTTCAGAATGCAATATCTTATCAACTTGTAGAGAAAGGCTTATCCCTGGCCATAATGTACTTAATTCACTGAACCAGCCCTCTTTTAGTCCATTCATATCTCAACTATAACCAAAAAATATATAGATTTCATTTTAAATAATTATATTTTTAACTATCAACTACTGACTGTAAAATAATATTTAACAATGAGAAAAATGGGTTGGCATAACTTATCTTCATGGAGATATTCAAAATTGTAAATAATATTGCAAAACATAAAAATATTAAATTTTTGTTGACAGAAATAAACATTTAAAAAAAACATTTAAAGTGTTTTAAATATCATTTAACTAGTACAGTATATAATATTTAGTCCTACGCCTTATTATGAATCTTTAAAACAAATAATAAGTTGGTGTTCAGTACAAATTGCTTCAATATTGAATTTGAATCAGGTGTATTACCAAACAGTACATGTAAGTTTTTTTTCCACTTAGGCCTACATATTTTTCATCAATTTTTGCTGGTTTATTAAAATCGTTCATATGGGTAAAAATTACCTCAGTTTAAGTGAAAAATTTTTGTCAAAAAGTGCTCCATTGGAATCAGTAGAAATTCATAATTTTGCATAAAATCTTTGAGTCTCTAATAAAAATGTACCTCGTCAATGTATAGCGATGAATGTATAGTGAACAGGTCAGATAAATAAATTTGTGACTAAGTATCTGTGCTAGTGCAACTTAAAAATAAACATGCCTTCGTGGCAGGCTGTCAGTAGGTAGGAACATATTATTCTACTCCTGATACAGGACTCGTCAGTAAAATTACAATTAAATCTATGTTTAAAAAATAATAGTTAGAATAACTAATCAAAATAAAAAAGGAGTGGGGAAAGTGTCATTTAAGTTGGGTTTTGGAAAAAAGTGATTTTAGTGACTTTTGATTTACAATAAGCCCTGTCATTGTAACCTAAGCAACTAATGAATCTGAGCTGCAGTGAGGTGAAGATGTATTAAATTATGCACATCATTCCACACACCATTATTTTATAACTGTTTCTGTTGTATTTAATACTACATTAATAAATTTAAAATATTCTATGTTCGAAAAAAATATGTTATGTACAGTCTGTAAGGTGTAGTCTGGACTTTCATTATGTGCGTTAGGGGAAGTTACAGGCGGGCGGAGAAGTGGTGTGATAACTACTACTGCTGATAAAGCTATTGACTCAGTTCCATTCTGCTGTCAATGTTTGTCATATTACTGTCTCGTCTTATCGTCTGTTTGTTGTCTTTGTTTTGTTTACAAACAATTGGACAAATTTTCTAACCAGCCGAAAATTTCAAAAAAAAAGTTACTGCTTTTAAATTGTTAGTAGTAGGTTAAATTTTTTTTTAAATTTAGTATTTAAGCTCATGTACAAGTAAAGTACAAGTAAATAAAATGAAATTTGAAGTGTTTTAAAACTTTTTCATAGTATGTTTTTATGTGTCCAAAAAAAACTTCGTAACTAACTACTTTATTTATGTTATTTATCTGAATGAAAACCTTTGTGAATTTCATATGGTAAAAAAAATTTAATTAATTATTATTTACAGTTGTGTTGTTTTGTTCCCTTATATTTCCTCTAAAAATTTATATAGCTTTCAAGTAACTTGTATATATGGATCAAAGTGAATTAGGATAAAATATAAACATTAGTAGGATCCCTTACACATCTAACGAATTGGGCTATTAGCCACTGAGGCCCACCAATAGTGGAGTATAAAGGTTTGTTTTTTCAGTTAAGATAGTAAACATTCCAGGGTTTATATTGGAGGAGGAGGAGGAGGAGGAGTGAAAGGTAAAAAACTATCATGCTCATCATCACAATAAAAAATGTATATACATTGATTGATACACCATCATTCACTTTGAATGGTAAATCGTAACACAACGTGGATGAACATAAACATTGAGCGATGAGACATCGTTGCCATATGAATTAACGTCCACAGATGTTTTAACCTCATAAGCCTATGATTTTTTACTTTTAAATTACTTATTTTATACAGAAATAATGGATTTTGATAGTTCAAAAGGGTCCTCCCAGCTAAAGGATGATCCAATTGTTTTAAAATGGGCTATGTATATATATATATATATATATATATATATATATATATGTAAATATATAGGCTATACCCTACCTGTCAAGACCTAGTTCACAAGATTCTGAAATATTTACCTGTTAGAAGGCAGTTAATGGGCATGCATCGAACGACTTGCTATTCTATTACCTATAGGCTCATTGCATATTCTGAAAATCAAATGCAAATTTGCAAATTGCTTAATTTTGTCAGAAATATTGGATTCTGATACTTCAAAAGGGTCCTCCCAGGTAAAGGATGATCAAATTGTTTCAAAATGAGGTTTGTAGAACATGATTTGCTTAAATTTCACTACTAAATTGCAACTTTAGATACATGCACATTTACCATCAATTGTACAAACCCTTACTGAGAAAATTTCTAAAGCCCATTTGACAAAAATGTAGATTAATCAATTTAACCTTAGTTACACTGTTCTTAATGGTAATTGTTTTAAAATTGTGGTGCTACAGTAAACAATTACCCATTATTTGACATGTAAACTTAACCTACAAATATGTCATTGAAATACATCAATTTCGAAGCAAAAAATTTTTGCTCACCAAAAATTATTACTATTTTTAAAAGAGAGGTATGTAGTACAAAAATAATGCAAAACAAATAATTAAAATTGGGGCACTACAGTAAACAATTACCATTTTAAACAATTACCCAAATTTTATATTGATACTACCCCTTGTGGGATACAATTCAAATTTATTAGACATGTGTTTGCATATAAGGACCTTTGCTTTATAACAAAGTAAAAGTAGCCTAACATACATAAAAAACGTTAATTTAAAATAGCCAAATTACAAAAGTGATAAACAGACTTGACTTTACATAAGAATGAAATTGCTGAATACCGCCAAAAATTATATGGAGTTAATATGTCTTGTATAAATGTTGAGGCTAGGTCTAAGTTGTTTGTATGAATGATGTCCAATTAACAATAAAACATTTAAAATGTTTTAAAATTAATTTATAACTAGAGGGATTAATTTTAAAACAATGGGTATACATATAATTAAAGAAACAACGAATTGATATCTAAATTAATCAAATATTCGTTTTTAATTACGTAATTAGTTTCATACTTACATTTAGTTCTGTAACCTAACCTAAAATTCAATTTTTGACACCTTGACATGCACAGCTGTTTAACATGCGGTATTTTTACACTACACTGAGTACTGAGTATAGCAGTCGACACACAGAGGGTAAAGCAAATGAAAATAAAAACTAAGGATGAAAAGCAAAAGGATTATTAAGGTACAAGATTGAGACTGCGTGGATTCTGGATTGACCGAATGTTCATGAACCAGTTATTTGGCCACGTGCACTCATGTTATCTACAGAAGTACATTGAACCCTTAAGTGACCTTTGTCTATAAAATGGATGAAGTATAAATAAAGTTCATCTTGATTTTTTAATTTTGTATAAGAGATCACTTAGAAATTACTAGAGATCAAGGTTTAGCCGTAGGCATAGACCCATGCCAAGAACTTTTTGAAGTAAAGGCAAGTTCTCTTTATTGCTACTAAAAGCGCTGAATTTTAACTATTTTTTAAAATTATAATTATATAATACATATTTAAATTTGTAATTGTATTTTTCACAATCTGAAATTTTTATTTTATTATTGAAGATGACGACTTCAAAATTTATAAACTGGTACAAATATTCTATAAAGACTATTTATACATCCAATTAATACATTTTTTTTTAAATTTTGCACGTTTACTTGTAACATTTAAATGTTTATCATTTATCGTGTAGAAGTAAATAGTTTTGAACAAAAAAACTTCTCCCTCGTTATTTAAGACCATAGACAATGAACTATGTCTATTTCAATACAACAATATAATATGATGAGGAAAGTTTATATTACATGACTAAAAATAAAACGAAATATTAATGGGAACTATATTAACTTGGTGAGGGCGAATATTAATAAATGTTTATAATTTGGGAATTAGTTATTGTAGTTCGAGATACAAACGGATAAAAAGTCGAATAAAAATTTTACTTGCAAGAAATTCTAGTAGAGCGGTATTAAAATTACCGACTTTTTAATTAAGACAAAGAAGAATTTATCCAAATTAAATCAATTTAAACTCAATGTTAGTATTTATGAATATTAAATAATATTATTTATTACATGTGTATTTAGTTTTAAAGGGGAAATTAATTTCAACAAAAAAAGATATTTCGATGAGGAAAGAGAACTTTAGTATGAAAAAAAAAAGTTCTTATGTTATGGTACATAAAAATAATTTGTCGACATAAGCTTATTGGGGATAATAGTGTAGTTTATGGTAGTGAAACTGAGATAATGGTTCTTTCCCTTCAATCTAAAATTTTTCCCATGGATATCAAGATATGAAAACCAAACATGATAATATAAGGCCTCATAACAAATAAAAGTAATTAAATTTATATTATATGGATTGTATGAAATTGCGTGTCTTTACAATAAAATACCTGGTTTTACATTGCAATGTAAACAAGAACATTTTTAGAAAGTGAAAGATAAATAATTAATGAATTGAATTAGGTAAAAACAATGCTTTATCTACGATGGAAGAGAGAGAGCATAATATGGAACTGATAGAGTATGAAGTTGATAAACTACTTAGGGAAGATACATAACTATTTGCTACCAGAGGCATGATGACAGTTGTGTGAAATTAAATTTGGAGGTAATGAGATTTTGTCAGGAAAAAGTGAAATTAAACTATTGGATTGCAAGGATTTGAGTACTTTGGGCTGGTTGTATAACGTTTAACGAGCCTTGGAAGGGAATATTAAAGAGACTATAATTTATTTAAATTCAAATTCCCTAGACCTCTCCTTGCTGTTCTGGAGTGTGAGTGTGGTAGAATAAGTCTGAAAATTATTGACAGAAGGTACTATTTTTGTTTTCAATATTTTTTAAATCTAAATCATTAAGACTACTATGGAAAGTGAAATATATGTTAATAAGTGAAATAGCCAGCATCTCCAACGCTAAAGAAAATAATGTTATCTGTTCCCCAATATGGTTTAACAAGTCAACTAATGATAAACTAATAAACTGTACAACTTTATAATACGTGAGGCAAAACCATGAATATTTTACGCCAGAATTTCACAGGTTAGGTTCTGTTAAATTTTACAGTATCTTATTAGAAAAATATTGTTACTTTACATGGAAAATAAACTTCAAGTAGAAGGTTAGTTAAAGGTGAAATGAGGGGTATCTTTGTGAAACATTTTCTACCTTTACAAAATAATCCACATTAATTTCTAAAATTTCCAAAAGTACGGTATTTAATGAAAAAAATAGAAATAAAATTCTTTGAAAATTTTAGAAATAAAGAGATTATTTTGTGAAGAAGCTAGTTTAGTTTTGAACGATCAGGTACAAACATAAATTCCACGGTTCTTGAACTTTTGTCTATGTTTTATGACTATAGTCTCTACCACAACCATTCCAATCCTTCTACTTGAAGTTTATTTTGTATGTAAAGAAATGATATTTGAAAAAAATCATGTAATTGTTTACTTTATTATAACTTTCCTAAATCTATATTCAGCTCCCTCGTAAATTTTAAAACGAGCGAAACCATGTTTGAGAAGACATAATAAATTGTAGAGTTTTTACAATATCGTATTTGTTTTATTTAACTCGTTTTGATTGTAAAGCTTAAATTTTGGGGTGGCCTTGTTTAGGGCAAATACGTTTGTTCATAATATAACTTGACAATTTCTGTAAATTGCTGACAAGTAAAAGACACGACGTTACATGCATATAAAATAATAAGACACACGGCGAAAGTTAACCCTGCTCCAAATTTTATCATGTACAATAACTAAAGGATTCGTTAAGTGCCGGAAAAGAAAGATAAATGTCTAGCCTACATCCCGTAGCAATTTAATATTGAAATAATGTTTTACATACCTCATTTTGAAACAATTGGATCATCTTCTAGCTGGAAGGAACCTTTTCAATTATTATCAAAAGTCCTATAATTCTGTCAAAAATAATCAATTTACAAGTTTTCATTTGATGTACAAGACACTCAATATATTCAACATATACCGTTGCCATGTGTATTAATATAGACAGATGCCTTAACATAAAAAGAAGATTAGGATTTTGTAGTTTTAAATTGCTTATTTTAGACAGAAGGGTCCTACCAGCTCAAGGATGATCCAAAGGTATATACAGCAATATTACATTAAATTTTAATATTATTATTAAATCGCTGTGGAATAACATTTGGTATGTATTAAGAAAACTTTGATACAAATTGCACTTCTTACTCTTTATATTACATCTTCTGTGACTATGTGTTATGCCGATTTTATGATATAGGCTACATACTATATTACTCTGTTACTCTACTATCAACTCGGCTCTGTGTTGGAAGAAAACCCTTTTGCATGACGAAAGGAAAATTTTTGTAATAAATTTAAAAGAGAAAATAGTATAAAAAAATGAATCAAGATACAAAGAAAAGGTTATCAATAGTGTTAAGTACCGCTGGAACAGTATTTCATTGGAGTGTTATTCCCGTGATTATATATTTAGGTACGTTATTGAATTATAACCTAAAATTGATGTAGTTTTAAGCCTAAAAAAAAATAAGATGTCTTTATTTTAAATTCAGTTTGTTATTGAATTACAACCTAAAATAAATGTCGCAGTCATACCCTACGCCTATTGAAAAATAAGATAGTGAAAATGCCTTTATTTTTTAAACTAACACAGGGCCTAACTCTTGTGCATTAAGTGATCAGCTAATCTCTTTTACAAATGAAATCTATAGATTTAGTATAATAATAATAATAGTTTCTATATTTTGATAAATGTTAATTATTTATTGTGATTGCTACTAGCCCTTTTCCCCGATTTGGTAAATGTTTACTTTAAGGTGGAGCCTGATTTTTTTTATCATCTATAACATACCTTATTTTTTAAGAATAAATATTGTTTTCTTTGTGCAGATCACTTTTTTTTCACTGAAAAATCACAATCTAAAAACTACCAAATTCGACTTATTTATAGGTTAAAACATAATGGCAATGTTAATAGCATAATATGGTTTGATGCATGGGCATTACACAATGAGAGTATGCTACATTGCTATTTCATATCACAACAGGTTTGTCCAGATTGCCTTTCGTATGTTTATTGAAGTTAATAATTTGCATACTTTTCGATATAATTATACATCACGACAGGTTTGGCCAGGTAGCTTGCCTATATATAAACACCTGGCCAAACCTTATATATATAACTACTTGGGCAAACCTTTCGTAAGGTTATTGAAGTTAATAATTTGAAAGCACATTACGTGATCTATGATCACTGATATTATAGATTGAAATATCTTTAGTAACATATGAGAAGTAAATGTGAACATCTGCCATTATATCTAACCTATAAATACATTAGATTTGATAGTTTTTAGATTTAGATTTTTCAGTGAAAAATGGTGATCTGCGCAAGGAAAATATTATTTATTCTTAAGAAGTATGGTATGTAGACGATAAAAAAATAAAATTCGGAAAATAAGGCGCCACCTTAAAGTAAACATTTACCCACGATTGTTTTTGTAATCATGTTCTATTCACTTTATTTCTTAATAATAAAATAAGTCTTTAATGCAGAACTAAAAATCACAAACTACAGAATTCAATGTATTTATAACTCATCGAAGTCAAGCAACATTGAACATGGTTAGTACTTGGATGGGTGACCGCTTGGGAACACCATGCACAATTTCTTCTTTTATTTTTCAAATTTACATGTAGGTTAGGTAAGGTGGCTATCTAAGGTAAAAATTCCCATACAAACCTATTTTAACATGTAATTCACTTAATGGGACCTTAACCTAGAAAAGGTGAAATATTTTTTTTTCTGTGAAAAACTTAGCTTTGTATTAAAAAAAATTTTATTATTAAAAAAAAGGTGTGTAGAACATGATTAAAAAAAAACAAAAAAATTGGCAAGAAAACTGTTTGAACACAGAAATATTTACGTGTAACCTATCATTTTTGTTTTTTTTATTAATTCATTTTTTTTTAACATTTTCAATTTAATGTTACAAAAAACATAATGTTGCGAAATGAGAATCAAGTTTGTGAGTGCATTACCAATCTGTGTTTACAAAGGTCTGGGAATTTATATATATATTTATTTATTGTTACCTTCCAAGACCTGTGTCTTTTGATTTATACACCATGATTTACAGTAATGTAACGTACAGCGTATAACATAAACATAGACAGGTAATGCAGTCATAAACTTGACTCACATTGTTATTGTACACATTTGTCATAAGCCTAAATTTCTTGTATCTAAAGTTGTAAATTTCTTCAACATTAATGGATTTTGAGACTTGAACATTGTTTAGCAATGTTAAAAAATATCAGATTAATGACAAACAAGTTCAATAGTTTAAGTTTGCATGTATTTTTAAGAACTAAAATCTGGGAGAAGTTTCAATGCATAATTACTGTTTGAAAATACTGAGTTACTTTTATAGATTACTATTACCAGGAGGTATTTATGTATTGTACTCACTACCTTGATATTTACTTTAAAAAATTGTTAAAATCGTTTACTACATACTTTAGTTTGTACCTATCAAAATCCATTAGTTAAGTAGAAAATCATTTGCCATGTTTCGTATTCATGAAAGTAAATTAATTAATAAGATATAACTCAAATAAATAATTCAATCATTTCGAAGTAACCAAATACGAGTTAACCTACACAGCTTCGACGTTATTTCTCAACAAAAACAAATCAGATCATATGCAAATAGAGACATGCGCTACATCTAACGGAAATCAAAGATGGTATAGCCGACGATGGAAAAAAATCACATGAACCCATAATTTCATAAATATTATGAAAATATACAATACTTTAAAAAACCAAGTTAATCAAAGCAGAAATATCCATAAATTCCACAAAATTCACGCCCTTCAGAAATTCGTAACAACAATAAATATCGAAGGTAAACAAAAAGCCTAATCCTCACAATAAGTAGAAATTGATGGTACACAGTCCGACTAAATAACAACAAAAAGTAATCTGGGATATCTAAATAAAGTAAAATTATTTACAGAAAATGGAGATTCCAAAGAACAACTCACAAAAATCAAACCTCGAAGTAAAAGGGAAATATTATTATAAATTCAAAGAAGCTACGACAAATACCATATTTCATCAACACTCACATTTTACTATTGGTCGAGCGGGACACAGCCAAGATGGCTATCGTGGACTTACATCACTGACTGCAAGCACATAATACGAAATAGTGCCCGCATTATATCTTTTATTCTAATCCATTTCATCCAAATCTTATATTCCAAAATTATAACAAAAATATTTAGTTAGTATATAAGATATCAAATAAGACTCAAAAAGTATAGTGACATGGAGTGAAACCAAATTTTAAAAAGTACGATTTTTACACAAAAGGAACATGATGCTCAGTTTGGTGTGGGAGCCCATCCAAGGCGGACTCTGTGAACTTCAGAGCTACAATTTCCAGCAAAATCAAGAGAGAAGTAGTTTAATTTGATCCCAGTGCAGATTTTCTTTATTTAAAAAAAGTCAAAGTGCTTTCATAATTAATCAAATAAAATTTAAAGACTGCTTGTACGTAAACAAAGATAAATAAAACATATGAAGAAAGTATAAGACTGGGTGAGACAAAATCAAACTCTTAATTTCAAATACTTTAAGAAATACCAAATATTATATTATTGTATATAAACTTTTAGAACCACCAATTATATAGACAATTTTTTAAAAACAAAATAAAGATTTAAGTTGAATCGATTTAACCTGAAAGAAATATTTACAATTTTGTGATTTCCTTATTTCCAAGTTAACATTGACTTTAGCCAATCAAGAGGGAGACAATTTAAAATAATTTCATAGACATGTGAACAGTTTAAAAAAAAATTCTATTTATTTCATGATTTTAATTTAAAAGTTTTCTGATGTTTAGTAATTAATAATTGTTCATAAAATAATCTATAATTGTATTTGTGTATTTCTTGAGGAATTTGTAGCACGAATATCCCTAATTTACATATCTTACACCGAGATATGAGTTTCTAAGAGCAAAAAACTTTATAAATCCACTTTTTTTAAACGCAAAAGTGGATTTAGTAAATAATTAAGTAGGTAGTAAATTTTATATTTAAGCATATTAGTAAGTTTTTTGGCAATACCCAATTATTGTTATGAGATTATTCTAGCTGTGAGCAATACAACATTTAAAGAAATTTTAAGATTTTTTATTTATTTTAAAATAGATTTGATTGTAGGGTACTAATTTAATTCATATTTCAACTTCAATTGTAAATTTAAACACCAAGAGAATTTTGTAAAGCAAGAAAATTTCATTCTTTCCTTTTACACATTATTAATATTTAGCAATAGCCTATTTATTCATTTTTATTTTACACTGAAAATTAAAATTTTTTTTTTTTTTAAGTAATATTTTCAATTTTATTAATAATAGTGTGTACTGGTCTTCATACATTTTGTCCATAACATTAAGATCCCCCGGTAGGCTGAGTCCTAAATGACACAACTTTCTATGAAAAAATATGTTTGAATAAAAACTATTCGTAAGACCTGTAATGGCCATGCATCATATAATACGTGAATCTTGATATTAGGTGGTATTTGTCAGTGGTTAAAATGTTGTCAAAGCATATAAGTTCAACTTTTCAAAATTATATCCTTTTCCATTTCTATGTTGAAATTTCATGGTTAAATATTTACGTTCTTTTACAAAAGGCTTTTAAAGTTGTCATTTTTAACTTACGAATTCCTATTGCGATGTGTAGCTTATATAACCTATGCATACATGAATTTGGTACTTTTCAGTGAAAACGTGAAATTCTGTGTTAAAATAATTATATTATAATTTCAAAATAAGATATGTAGTAAAAGATTTAGACAAATTTTATAAAATAATCTTTACTGGTATATCAACTTATCAATTAATTACCAAAATATACATTTTAAAACTTAAATAAATACGGATGCATAATATAGTTTCTGAAATACCAGTCAAGATTGCTGCTTCTCAGGCATATATTTTAGATTATGTTTACATGACTTTAATCCTGTGTTTATTTCTTAAGAGAAAGAGGTTTTGTGTACGATCAATTTCGTAAAGTGTAGTAACCTAACTTAATCTGTCCAACATGGAAAATATTCTTATGATAAAAAAAACCTCAGTTATTATTTACAATATTTTTTTTAAATCTAAAAATTAGACAAGTAACATAATAAACACTGCATGCACACATCACATAAGTATAAATCAGTTTTACCGATATAAAATCTGAGATGCATTTTGTGGTACCAAGTCACAGTTAAATCTTATAATAATAAATTACCTTGTATGGTCCATCTTGTGACTTCAGTCGATTTCTACATTATGACATGTTTCAGAGTCGTAACTCCATCATCAGATATCAATTTAATTGTTCACTCTGAAAAGCTTGTCACACATTAAAATGTTTACAATTATATAACACTACACTAACACAAAAATTAATTAAAACAATCATGTCTTTCACTAGGTGTACACCCTGGCATCTCCGGTGAAAATACTGTCGTATAATAAAGCAATGAGTCCTACTGATGTTTATCTCTGTTAACCTTCGATCAGTGGTTGAGTGCTGTATCGTATAGATGATGGGACTGGACATTATATGTAATTGTAAACATTTTAATGTGTGACAAGCTCTTCAGAGTGAACAATTAAACAGATATCTGATGATGGAGTTACGACTCTGAAACTTGTCATAATGTAGAAATTGACTAAAGTCACAAGACTGACCATAAAAGATAATTTATTATTATAAGATGAAATACTGTAACAGAGTATCACATACCATCAATTATTATTAGATATAAGATGGTGGCTGGCTTAAAAAAAATACATGGTAAATGATCAATTGTATTAGTTTTGTTTAGAATTATCCCCCCCCATTTGTTTTGTCATAAAATGCTACTGTTAGATTAAAAAAAAAGTGTCTATGAAATTCTGTAGGATATGTTTACATACCAATTATCTATTTTATTTTTGTTTGTAAAAATTAAGTAGGCCTAGCCTACAGTATTTCTTATGTTCTAACAGAAATAATTCTGGACCCAACAGGTTTAAAAAAAAAATTCAGCAAGCTTTTTATTGGACTCACCTCTTATAATGTTTGTATTGCAATAATTGTATTGAATTAATACATCATGTTCTGTTTTCAGGATTTAGAAAAGGACCAGATCCAGGTGGTATGCCATTCTCACTTGGAAGGTAAGCATGTTTCATAATTAGAAATAGCTATTTTACTTCTAGGATTATTCTACACATTAATTTATATTATCTTTATATGTTTCTCTTTGTATTCCTTTTTAAAAACTACAGTAAATGTAAAAGTACAAACATTTTATATAAGGAAAACAAACAAAATATTATTATAATTTAAAAAATTCATATTCATAAATAAATGTATTTGTGCATGATGGTTTAAAATCAAATATTTATTAAGTAATTCATACTAGCATATAAAAAAAAGTTTCAATTTTGTGAAATATACTGTCCTCCTTAGTGTGACCTGGAAAATCTGATTCTGGTCTTTAATTTAGACAAACAATTGAGGAATGATGCAAATTGAGCAAATTTAATTTAGGTCTCTAATTTAATGTCAGGAGTGGGTAAACTTAGTTCATAAGATTGTCAATAATCTGTCATGAGATCAAGGTCTGCACTTTATTTTGGCTAATTTTACAAAATATAAAAGGAATTATCATTAGTATAGGGTTTATTTCAAATTACTAGTAATTTTGTATATTTAAATTAAATAATCTTTATTAGAAATGAGGAGATAATCATCAAATTGAAAATTGTATAAAATAATAAGTAAAATATTGGAACAGTTTTATGAAAATACAATATATAAGTTAAGAGTGAACATTGGGGGTATTTGTGCGAGACAACTTCATAGAGTCAGTGTCCAACAAACAAGTTCTGAAAATGGTTGTCAGGTTAATCGACCTTTTCATAATGGAAAAACACATTCATATATAAATATATACTTCTGAACATGGATGTAATTTTCCTGCAGCATTTACTCCATCCAGGATATTTTTCTTGGGGTGCCAGTTTCCAAAATTTATCTATACTTGTCTCGACTCAAAAATGTTCACTTTGCAGATTATAAAGTTCCAATTAGATAGCGTTTTGCCGTTCTGAAATGACATACTTCATTGGATTGTTAAATAACATTAGTTTCATGCTAGTAAATTTGGAAAATCTCCCATCAATTATTCCAAGAGCATATCCAGCATTGGTACAATCAATAACCATGTGACTACTTGACTTGTTACTTTAAAAGTGTATTTTGGAAACTAATGGAAATAGTGCATCAAGGACTTTGACTAGTTAAGCAATGCTGGATGTCTATGAATCAATCCCTTAACATCTCTAGCTATGAAGTCTACATCAACTATAAAGTATTTATCTGTTTACTGTAGTATTAATTTAGTGTTTATATATATGTACGAATATTTTAAAAACACTGTGTTAAGATATTACGTGTAAAAATATTTGCGGGTGAAACAAATGTTAATATTTAAAAAAATTCCTTATCAAGGGGCTGCATCCAGCTCGTTGTCTATCTTTGTAAAATTAGATCATCTATATCTGTTGGTAATTTGCATTTTCATTTTTGTTTTAGCATAATTTGGTGATCAAGAGGAAACGAAATTATGTATAAATTATAAGAAGATTGTTCCTATACATATAGATTTCATTTACCACACATATAATGTGTAAGTTGGTGTGTTGGACATCATTTAAAATTTTGTTATAATTAAAGTAATATTACTTCTTATTATGAAAAAATAAATTATTAGTTTTTATAATAAATAAATACTATTCCATCAATAACTGAAAATCATGTTCTGGCCAAATTATTATTTATTTTTGTGTGTAGAATACAGGACTTGTAAAATACAGATTACTGTTGTGTTTTTGTTCCCTTTGTTCTCTGTCTTACATTAAAATATTGTAACGCTGTTGGTAGTATACCACAGCTGGTGTACCCAATAGATCTTGTCTGTCAATACATTAATTAAAACAACCTCCATTACCATCAACAATGTCCCTCAGAGAGTCTCTGCAGTTCAGCAATATTTGTTATAAAATCTCTTCCTCTTCCTCTGTCGCGAAGGTTGAAGAGTAGCTTAAATTAAAAAGGTGTAGGTATTGGCCTGTGACAATGTGTTCAATTCTGGCTCTTGCAACGAATATGGTGGTGGTTCGTTATGTTTTTATTTTATGTATGTTAGACTAATAAAGATGGGCGAATATGAGAAAACGTACAAAATTCAAAACCAATTTGTAAACTCAAACCTGTGTGATCACAAGTCCAAATTGCGGTGAGCCTTTATCTACAGAGTCACAATATCCGGAATTTTTACGTAATATTATGATGTGATTTTAATATAATTTTGGTCATTTTTAAGATATAATGAACATTTGAGTTCTATTTTTGTTTTATCTACATTTTTTGATAAATTGTGAGAAAAAGTTCAACCATTATTGAAAAGGTATAATTTACTGTCTTTGTCAATAAAAAAATATATAATTTTTTAGTAATCTACCACCTATTTTAAGACTTTTTGTCAAATTTGTTTAGCAATAACTAGATATGAATGTCAAATGTTTCTAATACTAATAAATAAAAAATATATATATTTTATACCCTTTTGGACCATAAAATACAAAAAATGTATTGTAATCAATAGCTATTCATAAAATACATACAAACAGTGTCATATACAGTTTTTATTGAAAAGTACCAAATCAACATTTTATTTTTGAAATATAGAGAGTAATACATTTTCTTAAGGATCTTAGCGGCTACATTAAAAATGATACCCAAGTGGAAAACATTAGAAAAATTCACCAAGCTTTCCGTGATGATACTAATAAGTAAGACTATTAAAGATTGGTACAACCAAATAAGATAGCTGCACCTTGATTAAACATGATTTGCATTCAGGTAAGGCACTCGGCAAGCCGAAATTCATGTTTATTGACCACATGCGAACTTGTTTTATCATCGTACAACTTTTGTATTAGGAGGTAATAAGGCACTGTACTAGTACTATCTATTTTGAACAAAAATTTAGGCTTTTATAGAGCTGCCATACAATTTGTGCTGAAGTTGTGAAGGATAGAATAGAAGTAACTCTATTTGGAAGTCTTGCTGAATTCCATAAACAGTTATCCTCAAACTACCTGAATAGCTTATTTCATTGGTGATTATGAATGCTTTGATGAGTCATGGGTTTGCAGATGTGACCCAGAAACCAAGGCATAGTCATCATAGTGAAGACATTCAATATCTCTTGAGACTAAAAAACACAGAAACACACTAGTGATGTTGATCGTCTTTTTCACTCGTGGAGTGTTGAATCACAATTTTGTGTCTAATGTTGTCAAAGAGCACTACTTGGATATCCTTCATATACTTCGTAACGATGTGTGTTACAAGAGACTGGACCTATGGACATCTGCATCATGACACACAATCTCGTTTCTGAGCTCGGGAGTCAGAGTTTCTTAACTGAATGCAACTCTTCTGTAGTACAGCAGGCATATTACTCTCCAAACATGGCTTCTTGTGATTTTTGATTGTTCTCATAGCTGTAATAAGACCCGATTTCACAGAAAATGAACAATGGAGTACTAAGCGACTGAGACTCACTGTGGGCATGGAAAAAAATTCATCCATCCACCTGAAGGTAACCCGTCTTGTGCTTCATTTATTATCAGAGGGGAAAAAATCAGGTTGGGCACGTTTTGTTAGATTCAGTTTTTATTAAATTACTTCTTTACTATTCAATCTGAATTAAATTTCCCTCAACAGTTCTATATGTACCATGTATTAGTTTAGAAATTAGTCAGATTTGTTTGATAGAAATTTATCGAAAATAATGGTCAGCATTTAACAAAATAAAAATGAAATTCACCCTAAGGGCTGAAATTCAAGGTCAAATGTAATCAATCCTATATTGGATCGTATTTGGTGGTAATAAATAGAACTTTTAAGTTTAATTAGCTGTTATATATGATATTAGTTGTAAGTAAATACATTTATTATCTAACTTCAATTTGTGGTTAGGTTATCCAGATAGATAAAAATAAAAGTTATTTACTTAGCACGACTTTCGAATAGAATAATATCCATAATCTGATTAAATTTATATACTCTGTTACTCTTATTGATGCTAATACATTGGGTTTTCTTTGACTTCAAATATTTCAGTTCACAGGGTAAATTTCAAAAATCGTCCTAACAAAACAATATTGTCTTCACCGACTGAATACACTTGCAGGCTGCACCTTAGATTAGTTATTTTAAAATAAAGAGAAAAGCCATTATGTTTAATTTAGCAATTTTTATACAGAGACTTAAAGTAAGGCCAAAACACAAGTTCATGGTAGTAAATTTTAAATAACTAGTTGCAGCATAGACATTCAGTTTTGGATTAGATAGTTGTAATTCTATATTTTTGCTTTGGGTAGAGATATGAATTTGTGTTTCATACAGGGCAGATATGATTTTGAGAAGCTGATTGTTTATATGGATTGGATCTAAGATGAGCGATTTTGGTTTTTCAGGCTCTGGAACATTTGTTGAGGAACTACATCTCTGTATATCGTACCCACTGTTATTTCAAATAGAGGCAAATGCAGGTGTAAGCCTGGAGGTGCCCTCCTTAAGTAAGATTAAAGGTGATTTATTGTGATTGTAGTCTCTGATTTAATAGTAAACCATCTTTACTTTTATAGGGTGGGGTGATACAAAGGGGAAATGAATTTTTAAAACACTAACGTCCATTAAATAATTATACTTGAGAAAATTGTTTTTATCAATATATATTTAAAATTTATCATTTAAAATAAATAAATTTTTAATGCAATTTTCTTTAATAGTTGCAGTCATATCATCTGCAATTAACTTGGCTACGACGAGAAAGATCTTTCCAAAACACCAAATCAAAATAAATATATATATCACCACTTTTTCAGAATAAGTAAAGAAATATATACAGATATTTGTTTAAATTAGCTCTCAGCTGCTCAAATTTTATCAAAATACTGTCTTATATTTCTTAATAATTAAATATATACATGTACAAAGTCTTAAATCAGGGAGAAGATGGTAAAGATTTTCCTAAGTGGGGAGTGGGGAAGGGCAAGAAACACACACACACATATATATATATATATATATATATATATATATATAGATAATATAGTCCTTCTTAGTTACATATTCTGGCACAAAATCGACCAGAAGCAAGCTCATCCGCTGTCATGACTCAGCAGGAAAACTCCTGACCACAGATCATGTTCCCAGCCTTGAGATCGCAAAACACTTCACCGCCAACAACTATACGACCCTCACAGACATTACCCCTTTGCGAAGTGACGACATTGGAAATAATAGGCCTAACCCATTATCATGGAAAATAACAAATATGCCCAACAACCAGATTATTATCAGCAACATGTTTTGTGATAGAAATTTTCTATTACAAGAAGATAATCTAGATCTAACCTCAAAACAAAACTAATAATATAAACTCTCCAGAAATTAACTTATCGATCGAAAAACACAAAGTTTCTGCCTTAATTGACATAGGATTAAATGCTTCCTACTTGTCTGAACAATCGTTTCTAGACAACAGAGATTCTATTGGAAAATATGAAGAAGCGTCAACGACAAATATTCAAATACCGGTACACACTGCTGTCGGTGGAAAAATAAGAAGAGTACCACGCATTGTTATACTGCATCATGATGAAGACATATGGATAAAAACGCTCATTGTGCCAAATTTAATAAAAACTGTTATATTAGGGATTGATTGGATTAGCCATACAGTGATGGTAATAAACTTTAACACGAACATAATACAATTGAATATAAATGATAAACAAATCGTAATGATGTTTGAAGATGTTACACATGCAGGAATTCTATGTTATATTATGAGAGACAATCTAAATAGTGATAATATGATAAATCAATATAAATATAATAACGATCTAAAAATAAATAGCAATAAAAATTTAAATGACTACATTGTTCTACCTTTCCCAGCTTTGTTAATCTCACGTTGTTAACACGTTTCAGATATACTCCATTCTCAAAACACTTAATAGTACTCAAGTACTATTAAGTGTTTTGAAAATGGAGTATATCCGAAACATGTCAACAAATGTGAAATTAACGAAGCTGGGAAATGTGGAGCATGTACTAATTTTAATTATAACATTCCTAGTGGAGATAAATTGATATAAAAAAGTAATAAAAATTTGACACAATGAACAAGCAGATGATGTTAAGCGAATCTATTGTTGACAGCACTTTACAAAGTAATAAGAATCTGAAACTATTACAAAGATTAGAATTAAAATCACTTCTTCTAAATTATAAACAAATATTTTCAGACACCCCAAGACTTTATAATAAATACACTCACACAATTGAAATAAGAGACGATCTTATGTTTAAAGGGCAAACTTATCCTGTACCATTAGCACACCAGAAGGCAGTAGCACAGGAACTAAATCGTATGCTACAAATGAATGTCATTGACCCATCGTATAGTCATTTCATAAACCCCATTATTCTTATCATCAAAAAAGACGGCTATATACGTTCGTGCCTAGATTCCCGTAAAGCCAACGAAAACACAGTTCTTGATTATGAGCAGAATCGGAGCATTAACGAACTCCTAGTGAAAGGAAAAAGGTGTAAGTGGCTGAGCACAAACAACCTCACCGCTGATTATAAACCTCACCTTGTGAAACATTATTTCGACATTTTAAAATTGATTAAATCCAAACACAGATCAGTTCTGTCAGACTATTTAACTGAAATAATCCAAACAGCTTTAAAAAAATATCAAACAAATTTTAAACAATTCACTGCTAATATAGACATTAGAAAAACTTCAGCAAGTAAACAAAATAATTAAACTATTGCTCACTATTCCATTTTAATAATTTTCAAAATGTAGACCTATTTAGTTTATAATTTATTTTACATAACAAATTTGTTTATTGTAAATCTCTTACAAATAAAATTGTTAATTATTTATTACTCTCATTAGTTTTATTATCACCCATTTATTCATGATTTATGATTTTGTTTTCTGGGTAAAAAGAGCCTCGTTGTGGCCACCTCTGTGCTAGATGCAGACACTTTGAATGTGTAGAAGTTGTTTGATCTGTTTTAGGTGTGTCAATAAAACAAGTAGTTTTGGTAAAAGTTAAGGTAGAAAGACTCCATGAAGCTTACCTACAAGGATGTTATACTTGCCCCATCACAGAATAGAATAAGTAGCAAATTGTTTTAATCTATACATACATTGCTTAATTCGTAGTTTTTAACGAACAGAAAATTTTTTAAAGAAAAAAAAGGAACACAACAATACTTTCATAATATGTATTTAAAATACTTAATATGGATACAATCGGTTACATAAAATACTGTCTATATTTACAATAACATTATGATTACAAAATAAAACTCTACCATTGATCAACATTACATAATGTACAATATTTTATGACAAGATATAAAAGAAGAACTACATCCATCCTTAAATCTAGAGAAATCATTCAAGTCTTTATTTCCAAGGCTATTGAATTACAAATAGTTGGCATATAAAGTATGTAAGCTCTAGAATGGATGGGGGAAAAATCGTTACTTGGTACTGTACTTCTTTACTATACTCAATAGTCTTTATAGGTTATAAGAATCACAATATTACTAAACTAAAGACATTGTTTGATATTAGATTCATTCAATTATCTGTTGATAACAGTTCCATACAATCAGTTTTATTATTTATTTTTTTAAGCCTGGGACACACAATACAATACTTTGTTAGTATCCTTTATTAAACAACATTGGAAAAAAAAACAATGTTGGACATAAGATATCCAACATAGCGAAACTATAATTTACTTTAAAATTATTGGTCCACCCTTCAATGTGAGATTTAAGTCAAAACATATTTTTGAATTTGCATGGAATTGTACCAGCCTCAACTGTGTTCAATGAAAAAAGAGTTTAAATTTTGCTTTTCGTTCCCTAACTCATAATTAAAATTTCCTAAAGCAGTATTTTGAATGTATTGGTAAATTCTATTTCGATCGTTGAACCAATTTGATAACTCTTGTCAATGTAGCAGCTAATTTTTCAGTTTATGTACTACAGTACTACCTCGTTTATCCGGACCTCATTCAACCGGATGTCCGGATCGATCCGGAACAAGAAATAAAAAATTTAATCAAGGATAAAATAAAGCAAAGGCTTAAAGTTTCAAAATATTTTAATAATTACTGTATTTTGAATAATATTTATAATATTTTGAAACATTAAGCTTTTGCTTTATTTTATCCTTGAATATGGAGTTTCAACAAGAAATATCTGCTATTACATTAATGTTTATAAAAACGTGATTTCCTCAACACTACAGTGTCGCCTTGAGGTATTAGGGCGGTTTGTTGATGCACTGGGAAGAGAAAGTGGAGGAGCAATGACCTCTGCGTCACCATCCTCCTACCCCGATGCGGCATGACAGTGACCTTGTCTATTGTCTATGCGGGCGGGTAGTCTATCACGTGCTAGCGGCCGGAATACATCATTACCATTTCGTGCTGTGCCGTGTTTAGTTTCTTTACATTTTTGATCGGATACAGTTAATAGTATTATATTCATGTGTTAGCGTTTGTGCGCGGAAATGGCGACGAAACGAAAACGTAATGTGCTTACAATGGCCCAAAAGTTAGACGCATTGAATCGTATAGACAGAGCCGCATTGAAACGTCACACCAAATTAAAACAGAGGAAGATAAATGACTTTTTTGTAAATAACAACTAAACCCTGTGTAAATTAAAAGTAAATATTTCAGGTGTGTAAATAAAATGTTTTTTGTCATTTACAGTACATTGTGTAATTTCGTGTATTGTGTAAATTGAATGACTGTGTAAATATTGTGTTTTTTCATGACTTATAAATGGTAAGTTATTTTATATTTTGTTTTATTTATCTTTCTATAATTTCGGATTATCCGGATTTTTGATTAACCGGATCACTTCCGGTCCCAATAGTCCGGATAAACGAGGTTGTACTGTACATCTATAGAAACATGTCTCTCAACCTGTCGTTTGTCAACTTACAACTCAAGAGCCCCTGATTAGTTTTTTATGCTGTTTTCATTCATATGTAGGTACATTATCTGATCAGGTTTTATTAAGTTTAATTACAATTAATTCTGTAGATCACAAGTTATGATAATATTTATCTGCACAGGTAATAAAAAATCCACAGCTTTTGATATATTTTATACATTTTCTTAAAACTTCTCAGCGACAACAAATATGTTGTTGGTGGCAATGTTAATATATGATTAACTGAATTTTCCTTTTTTTTTTTTAAATCAGTGCAGTAATTCTAATTTTAAAAAAATTAGCTATAATCCATATTCTCTTTTATATGTTTGACATTTCAGTGACAACATATTTTATAAATAACAAAGTGTATACATAATTAAAATGTTATTTAGAATTATTATAAATAGTTTTAGTTTGAATACTACTGCGAAATGCAAACTTGAGCCAACCTCAAAATAACTGTTGTTATTCTGCGGAATCCGTGTTTGTGTTTAAGACTTTGCAATTTTCTGTTCTCAACTCTATAATATGTAAATAGCATACAAAATATATAAACAAAAACTAATAAAACTAAGGTTCACGATTTAGTTCACTAAAAAGTCCTATACTTTATTAATCTAGCTTTAAAAGCTATAATTAAATTCTGTAATATGTAATCCTGACCTTCAAAACTAAATAATGCAAATCCCACAGTACACCTAGTATTCCACATAAAACGATCAATTTAAATTGGGTAACAAACCTAGAAATCCAAAATTTTGAAAGATAAATTTGCATTCCAAATTTTGGCAGATGAGACAGCTTTTTACGTAAATGCCGTAATTGGTGAAACCATGGTCAGCAAGGCTCATTAAATTGTAGAAATTTAGAAATATTGGGTTTCATTTAAATAACTTAAGGCTACTGTGTGCAAGGAATCAGTATGATTATGACAACATATTAAATACGAACCACTATGAAACTTGAAAAAAATTTTATTGTTACAAGCGTAAGAAATTGATGCCCTATTAAAATAAAAATATCTACAAGGACCAACATAATTTAGCTGTCGACATAAGCAGAGTGAATGTTCATAAAAAATGAAAACTACAAGGCCTACCAGAACCAATGTAACAACAGGAAAAAAGCAATATGGACAATATTTAATCTATAAGATGCATACAATTATACGATAAATCAGGAAGAATCATGTGTTTTAAAAACACAACCTTCTACGTCCAAATCAGTTTTGAAAATGGAAAGAACCACTCTATTTTCTTACAGACAAAGTAAAATTAACAATTTATTTAAATTTCTTCACTGTAATTACACACAGACTTTGGAATAAACTTCCTGATAAAATCAGGATGTGTAAAAACCTTAAGAATAGTTTTTAACCTCCTAAAGGACTGGCTTTTGAGTATAGTCGAGTCGGGAGCTTGCTGAACATGGTCTTGTGATGAAACATTTTGTATGTGTATATGTGAAAGTTGTGGACTTGTATGTTTTAAGAGTGAAAATGTTGAGTTTCATTAGCAGTGAAGAATGATAATCAGTGGGAGAAATAATGATTGGGAACAGTAAGATGTAGAGCAATTTTCTATTTAATAATATTGTTAAACCTAATTCATTAATATGTCTGGTTGACTTTTTGTATTGTTTTCTTTTCCTCTTCTTTGTTGTTCTCTAGTACATAATTTTGAATGTTCTGTCCTTTGTATAATTATTTTACGTTATTTACAGATGTACCTACTCGTGTGAATTATCCTCACTCATTTCTTATATTTACTTTTTTCAATTTTTTCCCTTTCTCCTTATCACAGTCGCTCTGTAAACTCTGAACAGGCTTGATTTAGAGGTTGCATAACGTTATTCCCCCTAGATAATAATTTATGTTACTATGGAAGTTTTGTATTTTTTAATATTATTAGTGTTATTAATTTGTATTTCACTTATTAATCATTTTGTTATATATAGTTTGTTTTGTTTGTATGTGTATAGTCTCTTAAATAAATAAATAATATAAAAATATATCATATGAAATATTGGATTGTGTGTCCAAAGCTTTATATGTATGATACATTGACAAGATAATCTTGAGCTACCGAATCACTATTATATTCTTATACTATTATAGATCATTGTTTACACTGATGACCGACGGTACTTGATAGAATTCCATTTTAACAAATAAAACACAATTTTTCTTTTGTAAATTCTATAATTATAGAATTTACAAAAGAAAAATTGTGTTTTATTTGTATTATAGATCAAAGTATATTGTCATACAACTGTGTTATGTTTTAACTAAAACAGTTGGATACAACTAACACCAACAAATTTTGGGGCTGCTTTTGATCAAAATTTGATAAACATTGTTATCGCTAACTTTGCAAATCTCAAATTTTGGTTTAACATTATTACAATTATACCAGGCTAATTTTCAAAATGTGCTTATGTATAAAATAAAACTAAATTGGTTAAACTATTTAGATTAAAGAAAAGACAAACATATTTTCAAAACAAATTACTCTAGATTCATAATATTTTTGCATAATCTTAATTCTGATATTAAAATAGAAATAAAATTAAAAACACAATATCTCTTAAATCAAACACATTTCAACGACAATGTCATCATCTTCAGTGATGCATGATTATTTTAGAACTACATGATTATTGTAGCTCATGCATCACTGATGATGACGACATTGTCGTTGAAACACATTTGATTTAATAAATGTATTTGTGAGAAATGATGTAAAGTTTAATTTTAAAATATCTCACAAGTCAATCTCAATCTTTATTTATACTTACTTCTGATATTTGTTTTTATAGTTGTACTTCTTTTTAAAAAAAAAAATAATACAAGAACAATTAAATTGGAAAATGAATAGTGCAAACAAAATAAGTTTTTGTTATTCGTTATAAATACTATATTTTTTCATCAATTTACTCCCCTCCCTCCTCTTAAATATTATCTTTCAAAGGGTAAAATCTGTAAGCATAGGGGTATAATTACACCAACAATATTCAAAATTGCCTCACCTCAATCACCTTGGGTCATCTGTCAATCTCAGTTCTCGCTTATATTAAACAACAATAATGGTATAGAGATAGACTCCATGAATGGTTGATTTGAGGGTCAATGATACTATGATGAATAGTTTCAACAAATTGCCAAAGCATGCCTATTAACTACTCAAAAATATTTATTTGTTTTCACTCAGAATAAGAAAGACATCTGTTTCCCCAAAGGTTAAAACGATTGAAGCAATTTTCTCATTTAATTTGACTTTTCCAACTCAACTTATATTTTTACAGAAAACAGACCAGGAATAGCAGATTTAAATAAAGAATTAGGTTCTATAATTTAACAATTTATAATAATTTTTAAAACAATCAACCGGGTTTAATCCAGGCGTTTTTGAAAAAAAAAAAAGAAGTTTTTCTCCTGTGCTGGTGTTTTCCTATTACAACAAACAGCATACTCCTCCTTAGTTTTTTTAGTGTGATGAATGGTAAAAAAATGAGGACACTAGTTAACTCGATATCACATTCCAAAATTTTGTTATCCAATCTTGCTACAATTCCATAACAGAAAAACTACTAGACACATAAGAATAACACATTTTTTCAACAAATATCCACCATAACAATGATTATTTTGTCGCTTAACAAATAAATATTTCATCAGCTATTGATGATATTCAACGCTGACATCTATACATTTAGTTTCAGAGAATATTATCATTGATGTCGGATCGATTTGAGTTAGAGACAAGTTGAAACTAATTTTGAATGCGGTCTGAGATGCAAATTGATTTAGTTTTAAGTTAGGAAGGAATCAAAACAAAACTGTAACAAAATTTTACAAAAGTGAAGTTGTACATATTAATCTGAGTGCATGGGATACGGGACATGCTGTGACACAATAAAAACTTACAAACACTAATTTATGAAAATCACAAAATAAATTCTCAAATGTAAAATGAAGGCTGTAAATGCAAACTGGTACTTTAGTCAGACATTTAATATTTATATACAAATATTTTTGACTAAATAAATAGGGAAACTGACCATTCTGAGATTTTTTAAAACTAATATTTTATTTGTTTAAACTAACTCAAAACTAGAAATATAATATTAAGATTTCTCTTAGTTTCTTTTGGCTTTATTTATCAATGAAATTTAAGTAATGAAATAAAAATAATTTATACAAGAAATAACAGACTTGTGGACTGAGTTCGTACAAACTCATCCTTCAGTTTATTTCAGAATCAAGTTCACCAAAACGTGCTAAAGAATGGTCTACAATAATCAACTAAACTAAGTCTACATATTTTTCAAAATTATTTGATTAAAGGAACTCTTTTCAGTTAATCCAAGAGATTGAAATTCCAATAAACAAGGGGGAAGGCTTTGAATTTAGCATAATTGATAAAAGTTATAATTTAAAGTAAATGTACTAACACTTTTTAATAAACAAATATATTTAAATTTAAATGAAGAGCTGGCATATTAAATAATTTAAATGAAATTCCAAAATATTTTCAAACTTTTATAACTTGCTAAACTATGTGATCATAATAAATTAATAAAATATTTATACAACTTATAGTATTGAGTAAAATAAGATAAATATTTTCCTTAT
Source organism: Aphrophora alni (assembly GCA_963513935.1). Classification (NCBI taxonomy): domain Eukaryota; kingdom Metazoa; phylum Arthropoda; class Insecta; order Hemiptera; family Aphrophoridae; genus Aphrophora; species Aphrophora alni. The sequence goes on along the minus strand of OY740767.1, from coordinate 26,295,442 downwards.
CAAATGAAATATTACAATTGATTAGCACTTCTAGTAGTAGACCCTTTCTTCAAAATGTTTTACCATTCAGTTATAAAATAATATTTTAAATATAGAATCAATGAAAAATTATAAGTTTTTGAATTTGTCTGCAATTTATGCTTTGTTTTGACCATAAGTAGAAGTAAAAACCAACAATAAAATAAAATTATAAAATTTCTAGACTAGATTTAAAAAAAATAGAAAATAATATTATATAACAGGAATGCATTAGACATAATGCAGGAATGCAGTCAGAAAAAAATACATTATTGTAAATAGTTTAGGTTAGGCCTAATATAATTTTAATCTAATATTTTTATACAACTACATATCTAGTTTTTAAAATCTAAACATTTTTTTTACTACAATCAAATAATAATTAGTTAAGAGTACTATAATTATTAATAAAAGATATTTAATATAACACAATTTAATAGTTATAATTACAATACAAACTACAGGTAAATAAATAGATCATACAATAAACTTAAGTTAATTCATCGCAAATAGAATTAAAATAAAGAGTTTAATAATGAAAATACTATAATCTCACACCAAAAGTTGATGTTATAAGTCATAAATATAAAAGTACAGAAGTAATCTTAATAAATAAATAAAAATATTTTAAATATAAAATACAATTTAATTTATACATTTATTGGTTTATCATCATTTTTATATAAAATATATCACCAATTTTATAACAGATTTTATTATATATGATTTATTAGTTAAAATACAAAATAAAACAATATTATTTACAAAACTCAAAAAAAGAATATATTTATTTGAGGGGAATAAATTTATCTATCTAAAACTCTATCTCCTGAGATAAGGAACCATCAAAATCTATGTAAAAATATTTGATTTTATAAACAATAATTTATATGGAGTACAATGTGAAAACAAATACAAACCATATATTCCACAGATGCTGTTTACTGAAGCTTTCTTTTGTACACAACTCCTTAGGATGCCATACTTCAAAAGTATCTATCTAATTCTTCATTAACAAAAGAAAATACAATAATAATTAAAATCTACCAAATAAATAATAATTGACAATTAATAAGAAGTGAAAACACAATTTCCCACAGAATATTTTTGTTTGCTCAAATAAAAGCGTATATTGTGATAAATTGTGTTTTCATTCATTTGGTGACTGAAGTTTCCATAAATGTAAAGTCAATAAAACATTATATCCATGCACAAAAAACAAATAGAAATTTTGTATCATTCATCTTCCCAAAAATACCAGTTCAAGAGTTATAGAGAAAATGAAAATGATTCTTACACACCATCATAAAACATTGAATATATAAAAATCAACAAACTAAATTATCAATTTCTGATGAAATGAAGAACCAATGTGACAAACCTCATGATTACAGTTCACATATAATTCGGAAAATACCAATATAGACACAACAGTATACTTCCAGTTACTCAAGAAATGTAATTTTGGTTTGTTTAGTTTGAAATATTGGTTTAGATCATAAACCTTTACAAAAATTGATCAAAATAGTTACGACTGATTTGGAGATTTTCAACCCACTAAGACAGCATTTATGGTTCATTTTAATTTTTGACTAATAACAAATGCACTGAGTTTTTAGGGTGTTGGCGACCATTTTGTTTGAATTCTTAAAGTTGCATAGCTTTTGGTCTTATGGCAAGTACCCCAGATTTTGGGGGAAAAAACCCTGAAGATATAGGCAAATTATACCCATATAGGGTATTTGTTGGGTGATGGTGCTTGAGCCTGATAGTACATATTCAGTCACTTTTCAGTGGTGTAGGAAATGAGTCTCAGTGCTTCACAAACCATCCAAACTCTAGAGACTAACTTCATATCCTAAACTGAACTGTACAGATGTTAAAGTCTACGGGCTGTTTTAAAAAAAGAAAGAAATATCTTACTGAGAAGTATACATACAGATCTGAAATGGAAACAATTCTAACATTAATGCTTTTTACTAAAAAAATATAATAAATAAAGTCTAAAGTTCTACAAAAGGTTGATAAACAATTATGTTTTTCATTTGAATTTGCCGAAAGTTAATAGATAACAGGTAAAAAATTATTATTTAAGCATCATATTAAAGACCAAAGATGAATACAATGGTGAAATTATCAATAAAAAATGAGTGTGAATTCCACTGCGTTGTGAAGTCAGGCATTGTAACCTTTCTCTACTTTTGGATTTAACATTTGAATTTAAATTATTTTGTAGGGCGCCAGTCTGTATTAAGTACAAACATTTTATTTGTCAATCGGGTCGTGAGCTTCTAGGAAAATCTACTCAATCAAAACACACTACAAATTCTTTTGTAAATACCATATTTAATATTTGGTATTAAATTATCATGGAAAAACATACTGAACAATATATTTGATAGTCTCTTACAAGCTAACATACAAGTCATATTAGATGGAGGGGTCTCTGAAATATATATATCTTAAAATTATAACAATAAAAAGAACATGGAGTCCTCTCTGAAATACATACAGAATACAGAAAACTCAACTATCAATTTAAACTGGTATCACAGTATATGACTGTTTTTACTGAACTATTATAACTAACATAAAATTTCTGAACTATAAATGTTCAATGTCTTAATGTCTTTAATTTAAACACTTTTTTAAAATGTTTTCTTTACTTTTTAAATTAGTAGTTGTGTTATCACTTCCAAATTATATAGAAAACTATAAAATGTTCCACAACCCATGGCGAACAATACACATAAAACACACACTGCACTGAATCTACTACGTCATTTTATTTAGGATTTATTTGTTTCTATGATTAATTAATTACGATTTTATACACTAAACTTTACAAATTTCTTAAAATTATTCATTTATTTGATTATTTCATTCATACCGCTACAATTACTCACGGTTCTGTAACATTAACAAAATTTGGAACATTGTCTGTCCGTCCATTTATTACTTCATGTTACGTCCATACGTTACAATCGCAATATCGGAAAATATTTTTAAAAAACTTATTTTCATTTTAAAAATAATAGTAACTCTTTCATTGCTTATGTCGTTATTGTGAAACCATCAAATGTATACTCATCATGCCTCTAGACAACCATTGATATCTCATTAAAATTTATATAATTATCTGCTTCAGCAATTGCACGTTTTGTGTTTTTCACCATTTTTTAAAAAACATTGTTTACTGAAATGGTTTGGACAAATTTACAGACTAGAAAAAATACCACAATAAGTATAGGATACTTCGACACGAGAACCTGTCCAGACACGTCACAAAGTGTGCTGTTTGAGCACTCTGCCACTTCCAGGGTTAAATTAACTAAAAAGGTTTGATAATTTACTGAAATAAAAGAAATTGAATACACATACAGTATCGATTTTCACTCATAATGACATTCTCGGTCGCAAAGTTTAATACAGACTAAAAATATTAGCAGGGAAACAATGGATTAGGATAAACATGTGGAGTTGATCGACAGATAACACAACGTACATGTTTCTCATTGGCCTGTACAGTATTTTTTAATGAGGGGTGGGGCTTTATTTGTGTAAATGAAACGTTCTCAGTAATCTCATTGGTCTGTACAGTATTTTTAGATGATGACTGGGGCTTTATTTGTGAAAATGAAACATTCTCAGTAAGGAAACAAAACGATATTTCCAAAAATTGAAGACAACACTTTTCTATAAACAAAACTAATTTGTATGAAATGACCTTCACAACTGTACTACTGAATACAGTTTTATTTTAGGAAGCTATAAATAAATGAATGAAGTTTTACGCATGAAAATGAGAGTTAAATGTGATTTTTTTGGTAATTTCGTAATACAGTACTCAGATTTACATTGGTTAATACGGAAACTCGTTTAACATTCCTTTGTGCGCTGTTTCTATTTTTAAAAACCGAACTTTCGAACTTTTTTTGACTACCTTGGTTAACCCAGAACTCGGTTAGTTGGGGCTCGGATATCCTCGGCTCTACTGAACTTTTACTTTTGTTTAAAATGTTACAGTATTAATTAAATATGTGCAATTTTCTTATAAAAGTCGTGTTTTTAATGCTCCCTATATTATTAGTGTATGTCCAATACACTCCCTATAGTTCAACATTTTGATACTTAGTGTCGAACTATCAAAGTTTTACTGTACACAAATAATTGGTTTCAGCTTTAAGTGAATGAGAATATAATGTGAAGATGAATAGGCCCTTAACCCTTAAACCGGCACGGCGACCTACAGTAGGTCGCCCATGTGCTCCCAAGTGATTTCACCAACTCTTAATCACGTATTTTGCCATTCAACGTTACGCCCACTTAAAATTGTCCCATCGCAATAAATAAAATACCATTGGAAAGCTAATGTTCCATAGATGCATATCATGCAAAAAAAATACCACAAAACGTTATAAATAATATTCCAAAAATTGGTGAAGTTCACGTATTTTTTGTAGCGTAAAATCGTAAATTTCAACTCTGCGCCTTTTCGTATCACGCGGCTCCATTTTTCCTGATATGATTACAACTCTATTTTTCTGTCATTTAAGTCAACTAAAACACTGTTATATAGATCACATGTTTCTCTTTCTAACCGTAGATTACAAATTATTCTGCGTCTAACAGATCCAGAGATATTCCTACTTGAACATAGAACAAACCTGACGACACGAAATTCATTTGGCATTCGATGCGCTTTACGAAAAGACGAATTTCATTTCTCTATGTTTTTTAAATTATTTTTCTTTACAGTATGTTGTAGGGGAAATTCCATTCTATAAGTTGGTAGCACTTGATATAGGCAATACTTACTTAGGATGCTTTGTTTTGATCTCGGAACATACGCAAATTGTTTTGGGGTTAGATATTTGTTATTTTGAAGGTTTGTGTATACAAATTGTATATAAATTGTGTATACAAGTTACAATATATGTGTTTTTATATCTAAAGTTTATGTTTTTGAGTGATAGTTTAGTTTTTGAACGGTTCATATTTGGGATAACCTAGGCCAATATTGTAAGTCTAGCCTATATGCACATTTGTTTATATTTAGTGTTTTATATGATTATAAAAGTGAATATGTGTGTTATTCTTTGTAAAGTATATATTGTCTTAGTAAAATCTAATGATTTTGTCTTTGGCCTATCTTCAGATTGTTACTAGTGAGGCTAAATTGTGGAGGTTACAAACCTAACCTCAACCGTCAGAGTATCACTTTTTAGTCAAAATCGTTGTTTTCATTTAGAAAATGTAACATATTATTATTTTTTTCCCCTAAATATATTCACAAATATATTATAAATCTCAAGTAATGGTTGAAAAAATTGCAAAAAATGTATTAGTATGTTTTTGATCACCATTTCTGTGAAATTTCTGCTTCGTTACTCTTCGATTTTTTGGTATTTGACCAAAAAACTCCAAATTTGATATATCTAACATTTTTTTTCACTACACACCTTTCTATGCACCTTTCTGGACATAATGATATATAGAAGTTCTGTATAAAATATATTTTACTATTTTTAATGTTTTTTGGAAAAAATAAAGAGAAAATTCAGTTTTTTCGTAAAATATTTTTTTAAATTTTAAAAATGTAACAATTTTTTTTTCCTTTCCTAAATATATTCACAAATAATACACAAAAATCTTAGAAATAGGTAGTAAGCTATTGATTTTGGAATATACAGGTTATTCCTGAAAAATGGTAACTTCGTTTTTGACATGTAACATACTTACTCCAAAACCGTTTCAAATTTTTTTTTTTATTACATAGATGAATTCTATGCACCTTTCTGAGAAAAATGATGTCTTATATGTTAGGTTTTGTATACAAATAATATATTTTATTAATTTTTAAACAAACGAAGAATTTTTAAGAAAATTAACATTGCCGGTTGGAGGGTTAACCCCTTAACGGTCAGCGACGTAATATTACGTCAGTGAGCTTTTCAATAAAATGTGCCAGTGACGTAATAATACGCAAGATATGATTGTCTTATTTTATTTTGCTTGGCGACGTAATAACTCGACTGGATATCGTAGTATTGTTTCTGTTCAATAAATGACAGCATGTGGAGAAAAATACTGCGTCACCTAGCAACGGCAGCCATTTTGTAAATGCCTTGGCGGCTTTCACAGCTAGATGCTGAACTGCCTTCCTCAGTTTTCCTTGTGATTCCGTGAAATTAACATCGTTTGTGCAGCTGTGTCTCTGTTGTTTTAACTGTTATTACCGAGTTATTTATTAGTCGTTTTTACTGTTATTCATAATTTGCATTATTTTATTTTTACTTTTATTCATTACAGTTTTATTATCATAATTTTATTAGTTTATTTTCAATTTTATTCATTACAGTTTTATTATCATAATTTTATTAGTTTATTTCAATTTTATTCATTACATTTTTATTATTAGTTTTTAAATTAGTTCGTTTATTTTATTACGTTACTATGGATGATGCGCTGATTGACGATTGGTTACGCCTGAACGTTTCTGATTCTGAGAGTGAGGACGAGGCGATCGATGAAGAATTTGATGATGACATTGGCGATATGGACCCTGGTGAAGAGGACCCTATTATCTCGCAGCCACTTCATAATGAAACACAAAGAATCGTAGCAGGAAAGAAGAAATCTAAGCCCATTCCTCTTGTGTGGCTTGATCACAGTGAACTCTCTCCAAATAAAAGACCTTCTGCATTTGATTTCTCAGGCACTCCTGGCATAAAGGTACCAATTGAAAATAATACAGATCCTTACGAGTTGTTCAGACTTTTTATCACCGACAAACTTTTCGATATGATAGTTAGGGAAACAAATAGGTACGCTGAAAAATATTTAGCGTACAGGCCTTTGAAGGAGTTTTCAAGATTTCATGCTTGGAAACCTACAAATAGTGATGAAATCTATATTCTCTTGTCTGTCTATATATTGCATGGGTTAGTTTGGAAGCCAGAAATAAACTGTTATTATACTCAAAAACCCCTTTTTGCAACTCCAGGGTTTCCTAGCATCATGACACTGAAAAGGCTAAAGCTATTGAGTAGATTCTTACATTTTGCCAATGATGAAGTAACATTTGATGGGTCTAAAAAGCTTAAGCCAGTGTTTGATTATATTTGTGATCGCTTTATAACTGTGTATACGCCGGAGAGGGACATTGCCATCGATGAATGTCTTTTATTGTGGAAAGGCCGCTTCAGTTTCAAGCAGTTCATTTGGATAAAACGAGCCAGATTCGGTATCAAGAGCTACATTTTGTCAGAATCAAGCACTAGGTACATTTGGAAGTTGAAGATTTACCTGGTTAAAGGCACAGATATTCTACACAATCCAGATGTAGGCCACGCAACTAATGTTGTTCTGACACTCCTCAATGGTTTGGAAAACCGGGGCTACAGAGTGTATACAGACAACTTCTATTGCAGCCCGGAGCTAGCCCTTGAGCTTCAAAAAATAAAGACAGATGTTGTTGGGACTGTTAAAAAAAATAGATTAAACCTACCAAAAGATCTCTTGACAGTAAAATAAAAAAAAGGTGAAATGAGTGCTTTTTATGAAGAAAACGGGAAGATGACTTGCATCAAGTGGATGGACAAACGTGCAGTTCTGTGTTTGAGTACAGTTCATGAAATGGAATCTACTGAAGTCACGCGTAAGGGTAAGAAGGCTATTATACCAACAATTGTAAATGACTACAATAAACTGATGGGCGGAGTGGACCGGGTAGATCAAATGCTTTCTGCCTATCCGGTCGAAAGAAAGCGGCAAAAACGGTGGTACAAAAAAGAATTTAGGCACCTACTAAACATGTGTATTTTCAATTCGCATGTACTCCACACAAAAAACGGAGGGGAAAAAACTTCCTATGAGTTTAGACAGGCTTTGGTGGAATCACTAATTGAACATCACCTATGTGAAAATGTCCATTTAAAACGAGGTCGCCATCTTTAGAAAATGACCCTCTTCGCCTCAAGGAAAGACATTTTCCTGATTACGTGACTGCTACTGAGAAGAAGACCAATGCTACAAGAAGATGTGTTGTGTGCGCAAGCAAGAAAATCAGAAGAGAGTCACGTTATATGTGTGTCAGCTGTGATGTTGGACTTTGTGCAGTGCCTTGTTTCAAAGACTTTCACACAAAGAAAAACTACTAGCTTAGTAAGGTGTTTCTTATGTAAATTTAGTATCTCTATCTTTTTTTTATAAAAAATATATACATAAGTAATAGAAAACGTCTTTTAGATTTTTTTTTTATATTTCCTTACTCTTTTTTCCTTATTTTATTATTATTTTTTTTTTTTCGGGTTCAAATCCCGCGGGGGACCATACATTTTTAAACCCCAAAAAAAATTATGCTCACTAGTCGAAAGGCACAAAGTGGCATGTAAATAAAAAAATAAAAAATTTCTCAATTTTTTGCACTGTGATATATAATTTTTACAAAGGTTTTTATGTTTTTGACATTATTTCCCATCATTTAAATTTTTTAAAAAATCAACATTTTTGTGTTGTTTTTGGTCAATTTTAATCATCCGTTAAGGGGTTAAACATATATACAGTATATACCATTTTTTAATACCTGATATAGTTTTGAAATTGTGAGAAGATTTAATGAGAATCAATGAAAATTCATACTATTTCATTACATAAAGGTACACCCTATGCATTAAAAATAGTATAAAATACCCTGTAGAATTTTATCTATATGACATTTTATGGAAATAATCAAAAATAAAAACACGGTTTCTTAGTAAAACAAAATATTAAAATTAAATGTCCAACAGAATGTTTATTATTTTGTAAATTATTACAACTTTATAAACAATTCTTCTTACTCAGAGGAACTCAAAACATGAAATCAATATTTTCTCATCATAATTCTTTTTCCATATTCATAAAGCTAAAACTGTTAACAACCTCAATTCTTTCATACTGGATTAAACATTACACACAAAATCTAAAGAGAAAAATCTTATTTATTAGACCTCTAAGCTGCTGTTTTACAACTATAGAAACACAAATCTGATATCAGCTGTTTGAGTAATGACTTTGCACAATCTGAAAGTAAGATTAACAAAAATATGATAACAGGTGTTGCGTCACTACATACTTTTAAATATTAATCTAGTTGCTAGAAATAAAGAATAAAAATGTTCCTTTCCTGTTTTATAATATGCTATTGCACAAAAATTCTGCTCGTCCGGTTTTTAGAATGATGCAAACATAATCCCAATGTTTCACATAATAACAAATTAAAACCAGTTACGGAAAATTACATGGCTACTACCACTTTGGTTATTGGGTTCTATACACTAATTATATCAGCTGAATTTTCTTCATAGACAAAATTTCTATACCCCTACAACAAAAAACAGAATTGTATAGAGATGGAGGGAAAAGTTTATGAAAGGATAGAGAGGAGAAATACAGCAGAGGGAAGTCAACCATTATACAACAGGCCTGTTTTTTGTATTTTGTAGATCATTTTTTTTACGGCAAAAAAACCTCAGTCATAATCACCTTATAAAAAAGGAAGAAGAGAACATAAAATAAAGACCCATAATCCTCAAATGCTCTAATAGGATCAGGGTTGGAAGTGACCAAAGTTGGTACGAGAGGTTTGATAGAAAAGATGCAAGAGAAAGATCTAATCCAAGACTTCATGAAAAAGTAGATCCAGCTCTTGGAATTGCTTCGCCCGTAATCACTATAGTGAGGCCTTAAAGGTTACTATAGTAATCTCTCCATGGCAGAAAATAAACATCTACATATATATTTGATCCTTATGCCCCCAGGTCTCTGAAAACTTGATTAGTTGAAAAATAAATATATATGTAAAAACATCATACATGACAATTTTTGTGTTTTCAACAATGTTCACGTTCTCCAAACTTGGAGAGAAAAATTCTATCTCATAAAAGATCTCAGTTGAGTTCTTTAGGTATCAAATTCTGTTCACAAATCTCAAAATCATTAAGGGTCTGTTTCTAAGTCATATACAAACATATTTCTGAGCTAGCTAGTCTAGAATTAACTTGATTTTTGATTTAAAATCTAGTTGCTAAAATATTTTTTAATATACAACTAAAATAATGTTTAGTACGGTAGTTTAAAATTTTAAATTTTAGAATAAAATGCAAGAAACTGGGCACTTCATTTCATGACAGTAAAACTAAATAGTTGGAACATTGTTTTAGTCATAACCCTACTATTTTCGAGAAATTGTGCTTTTTACAACAGCCATATTAATCAATTTTTTTCTAAACAATTGGATCCTTGGACAGCTGGATCCTTGGACAGCCCTATTATGTTTTTTTTTTGTTTTTATCACCAATTCCCGAAATAACATTTTTATGGAGATGGCAACCAATATTTTTTGTATGAGTCTTTTGGAGCTATTTGGAGAATATCATTAGAGACAATTTTGTGTTTTGATCTTGTGGCTCATGACCACAAATTTGGGGTTGTTCAAAAATGTAAAGAAAAAAGTTTTAAACCTAACATAAAATCGTCTCATATGTCACAAAGTAAAAGGTTTAGTGAGTATACGATTTAAGTTTATCAGACATTGTGCGAAATTTATACAACCAATTTCTAAGCTATTAATCAATTGGTAAAAATGTAGTTGGGCCTAATTTTTAATTTCGAGGTTAATCTTCAACTTAATCCGGCTTTATCTACAGGTTAAAATTTGATCTAAGAAACCTGACTAAATATCATATCTCAGTTAACTTCGAAATTTAAAAAACTATGATTTCAAGATTATACAATTTTTAGTTTTTGAGAAAATTAAATACACAGAAAATGTAGTGAAGTTCTTAAATTAATTTCTTAAAAGTATGTCATATCTATTTAAATCTTACCTTATTTGATAGGTTTATCACAAGGTATTATTGGAGATGTGTCACTTTCTCTTGAACTCGAAGTAAAAATCGAAAACGCATGATAGTAATTACATTGATGCAATCTCAGTAAACATACAGAAAACAGCATAAAGATAACTACTATTATCCCAGTCCTGTAATTAACACAAACAAATTTATTATATTTTAGGCCATAGTCTATTAACTTAGAATACAATATTCCATAGCCTACAATGCGTTAGTTGTGTTGAAAAATGGAAAATAAAAATAACCTACAAATATTTATAGCCAACTAGTCTAAAGTAGAATAGATGAACAAAGAAAATTTGAAATAACGTTTAAAGTAACATGCTTTAATGAGTCTAGTACAAATCAATCCGTAAGTTAATAAGCAATGAAAAAATTGCACAAACTTTCTCCCTAACCCATCCAAAAAACAAAACAAATAAAAATCAATCAAAACTAATTGTCACCAAAAACGTTAATTTTTAACTATAACATTAACTAAAATTTTAATGAAAACCGTAAAGTTGATTTTGTAAAATTGTCTTTTGTAACTGTCTCATAATCGATTTTTTGTTTTTTTACCAATAACTCATGAACCGGAATTTTTGGACTAATGGTAACCAATAATTTACATTTTGTTTAGGTCCTTAGAACAAAATTTGATCAAAACCATTAGAGCTGATTTTGAGAAAATTATAATTCTGTGTTTTTCTCTTACAACATATTTTGAATTATCTGAAATATGGCCAAAATATACCCATGTAACAAATTTGATTAAAATCAGTTATCAGTCCACATGATATGGCTGTAGAGTACCAACTGTAAACATGATAACTATGCAGCACTTATAATATATAAATATACAATCTATTTTTAATTAATACAATTATATTATAATTTTCTCATTAATATTCTTTGTAAAATTATTAAATACTTCAACATGAATGATTTAAAAAGCAATGCATCTTATTTTTATCCAATAGTTGAATTTCATAGTCCATCATATGATAGGGACCTTGAACTGTATTACAAAAGTCAACTAAGAGATAAGACTCACTGGCTGATAAAAGATATGAATTGTTGCATACTGGATCACAGATCTGCGACAGCTGAACGTTAACTAGATGTATTGTATAAACAAACAGATCCCAAATTATATCCAACACAAAACACTGAATTACTAGGAATGATATATCTTCTTTAGTAATTAAATCTGTCGTTAATAATCATTGTATCATAATAACAGAGTAGAGTTTTAAATCATAAATAAATTGTTCAAATAATAAATTAATAAAGATAATTAATAAAAATCAAATTCAACATTAATTCAGGAACAAAATTGGGACTCCAAAGTAATAGCATAGTTGCAAAAATGAAATATGTTATAAGTAGCCTACCATGAAAAAACTCAAAATTATCCTAATCAAGTTAGGCCCTATGCAAATTAATTCATGGAGAAGTTTGAGTTTAATTAAATCCATTAGCATAGAGACCAAATCAGTAATAGAGTTAAATTTCAGCTTTTAATGATGTGTTGATCAATTTTTTAAAAAAATATCAAAACATGTTAAATTATTTGTTGAGACTTGTTAAGGAAAATAATTATACAAAATTTTTTAAACAAATCTTTGGGTAATCCTGGTGGTACATTGGTGAGTTGGCAGGGAAAACTAGAAAAGGTCATGATTTCCCAATTGAAAACTTTGTAGGTGGAATGGTAGATATTATGAATGTTAATATAGGGTAATTCAAAAAGAATGGTGCAAAACTAAACCGTTGGTACTTCTTTTTGCATGAATTAAAACAGCTGATTGTTGCAACAATGGCAAGGGAATGTTTATAAGTTTGTATTGATAAGGTTATGTTTTCTCTTGGTTGCACTTCCACCTCCTCTCACTTCCCAAGGCTCGTGCTTCCTTCAGAAATTCCTCTTGTGTTCCATTGCAGATTAGTCTTCTAGCTGAATCCAAGTTCAAGGATTTGTTCCAATGAAGCAGATTGGATCCCTTCTTAGCAAGGACATCCGCCATCTCATTCCCCATTATTCCCACGTGAGAAGGCACCCACTGGAAATGGATCGTCTTTCCCAGTCTTTCCATCTGTCTGATAGCAACTCTTGCTTCCCTGATAGTTCGAACGAAAGATAACCTGTTTGAGGCTACAGCCTGGAAGGCTGCCTTTGAGCCTACCAGGAAGACTATCTAGGTAGGTAAAATAATATTTACATTTATAATATTAAAAATTATTATTAATATTAGTAATAACATATATTAATATTTATATTATATGTTTTAATAATAAACATCGAGCGATGACACTTGACGAACGTAGTCATAAGTATTATCATAGACTTTTGTTATCAGAGCTGTATTAACCTAATAACAGCTAGACTCCGTTGATTTCAATGTATTTTTTGACAGTGAAGAAATGCATTTTGGGACTTGAAAAGTGCCTTCCGACACAAAATATGAACTGATTATTGAATACAAGGTAAATAGTTAACGATTTCATAATTTTTATTAATAAAATTCGATGATACTGTATAATAGATATCTACCAAGTTGAGTTAGTTTAGTTACCTTTTTATATATTATAATACTGTATAAAGGTTATAATATATAAATATAATATGTTATAATTTATAAATGTTTGTACTTTTCATGACTTTTTTAGAGTGTATGTTAGGTACTATAAATTATTTTACAATTTAATTGCTGTTGCCTATAGAGGGAGTGTTTTGTTACTTTGTTATGGTGGGCTAATACATTGCACAATTTTGTCATACCACTATTTGTAATAGTGTAATTATGACTTGAAATAGGTGGGAGTTGTGAACAGTAACTAACTTAGAATGTTTGATTATGTTATAATATGAAATATAATGAAAAAACGTTTTGAAGTTTTTACAAAATGACTTATTTAGAATAATATCCCTATAGCATATATATAAAATATTATAATATTTTTGAATTAAAAAATTACAAGGAGCACTGTGGCAATATTGATACTGAGGAAACATAGGATTCCCTGAACCATAAAAACACGAAAAAAATGAAGACTGTAATAAATCCAGGTATGTTTATTATATTCTTCTTACGTACATTTTGATGACAATCATCCTTAGAGGGTTACAGTTAAAATCTTAACAAATAATTAATGATTCCCACTGTAAAAATATACAGATCATCACCAAATTAATTGTTTACTGTAGCACCCTAAAAAATATTTATTTTTACTTAATTTTGTATTACACAGGTTTTCATAAGAATAATAAAACGTACATGAATATACAAATAAAAATACAATATAATCCTACTCAAAACAAAAGAAACTACTTCGTTAACTTAAAGATAGCTTAACTTTTTTAGATTTTTGTAGGCCTATACAATTATAAATAACTACATTATTTGTAAGTGAAATACACAAACCAAACACGATGTTTTGACTGATCTGGAATGTTTCTTTCGTTGGATTAGTGTTGTTTACACTACTTAACAGTAAACATGGAGTGCAATTATTGTGAATTACTTTTCTTCAATGTCGGGAATTTAGATATTAGGAGTCAATTTCAAAATATGGTCATTCGAATGGATGTTCAAACGACGATATTGAAGTGAAATTAGAGATCACCACTTCTTCCTTGTTGCTGTGACTCACCAAAATACTAAAGTAAGACCAATTATATTGTACGTACTTTTTTTTTACACGTAGGTAAGGCCACCTTACTTGACCTTTAAAGGTAAAAACAATTTGTCTACAAACCTATCTTAACGTATAATTCACTCACTTGACCTTAACTTATAAAAGTTGAAATTAGGTTTTCTTTCCATGAAAAACTTTACTGCTCACCAAAAAATGTTAGTATTCTTATGAAAACAGGTAGGCTATATTGTATAAAAATAACTTTAAAAAATCTAAATTGCGGCGCTACACAGTAAACAAAGAGTAAAAATATGTATTGATGCTGTCCAAGCGATTTTAGTGCTAAATCTCGGCAATTCTTCTTCTACAGGTTTTTCCATCATTTCGATACTTCTTTCCAATGCACTTTTTATCTTTCACAATTCATTATTTCTGTCCAAAAACAGTGTTTTAAAATGACTATTTTATAGCATTTTGAGGTTATTTCGAAAAACTATTTCATCAATTTTAAGTAATATCTATCAATGTTTTTGCGTCTTTCTTCATCCGCGAAACTAGTTTTGTTTTAAACACTGTCAAACTATTAGGAATTGTCTAACAATGTCTGGAAAGGTAACTTAATATATATGGTTACCTAACCAGACCTAGTTAAAGAACTACAGGTCAAGGAAGATCATTATTAAATATAATTATATTTATCTTACTTGACATATAGTTCTTTTACTAGGTCTGGGTTTCAGAGACCTACTTGTCATGAATCTTAAATCATAGAAGCATAGTAGGCCTAATATCAATCTGTAGAACTTAATTAAGTGTGCATGCGCCCCACGAGTGATTTCAATATGAGTATTAGATTGAAAATGTTTAAAATTGTTCATTTTCGATGCTTGAGTAAATAATGAATAGTGAAAGATAACAAGCCACATGCATTGGAAGAGTACTGAATTGCTGGAAAAACGCTATTTCGAAGATGAATTGTCAAGATTTCACACTAAAATCACTTGGACAACATCAATACATAATATGTACCAAACAAAGAAACACTGTTATAATTAAATTATGATATATAATTAATTATTCTATCATTGCAGTAGAGTTTTACCTATAACCCTATGAGGATGATGACTACATCATAGACATATACATAAGGGTAATATAATAAACATAAGTGGATTTATTACAGTCTTAGTTTTGTGTCCTATTTTTGTAGTTCAGGGAATCCTTGTTTTTTTAATTCTATCTGAACATAACCTAAAATCTTACCAAAAATACCATGTACTGTATACGTAATTACAGCATTTATTATTACCGCAGCAATACTGATCGCTTTCACAAATAAACCATTCACAAAAATCTGCTTTGACACTAGTTAAACATAAAAAGTAAATAATTATCCCCGTTGTAAACGTATACAAATAATGGCCAAAACAAAGAAACTCCGCCATTATCAATAAATTAAATTATGGCACATAAATTAATTATTCTTTCATTGTAATCAATATAACCTCCTATCAGAGAAAATTTGAACTAAGACGAAGAAGAGAAACCATAGATTAACTACGAAGATTATTATTGGGCAGTTTTCAAAATTCACCTGGAAATTTTTTTGAATTAGTTTGTTTTTATATATTCCAACTGTTTGTCTTTGATTTTATATATTTTTAAATCTATATTGATGGATTGATTTAATGTGACAAACGCATCTTTTTACAAATCAAATTGGTCCGTCATTTTTTTCCTGTGACGTCCATTTGTCTATAAGTGTTTTTACGGAATTATTTACATGAAAACTACATTCAGATTTTTTATATAGAATTAATTATAATGAGCAAAAACACTGGGAAAAAATAGAAAAATAAAATTAATATACTAATTTTCATAAATAAGTTACATTTTCATATTTTTTACCTTTTCATTTTTCCATTTAGATATAAGGAAAGCATCGTGATAGTATTGAAATTTCATTTATTTAAATTACACGTATAAATTATTTCAAAATGTAGTACTTTCTGCTTTAAGAAAAAATTTCTGCGGCTAATTTAAAAAGATTCAAAATAACAGCTTTGAAATCATAGCGATTTTCTATGTTAAGGATCCTTTGTATTAATGAGTCAGTCACCCAGTATATTATTATTATGTATGTAAAAATTAAGAGATAATCTGGAAATAACGGTAGTGTCAACCGAAAAAGCAATAGCCCAAAATGAAGTTAATGGAATGATGGGCAATTCTATCCTTATGTGGTACAGAGAGATTATAGACGAAATTTTAATTAGTATTACTGTCACGGTAGCGCTCACGAGATGGATGCGCAGTGGATTGCCAGTCAGAAAACGTCACGCGGACCGACCCGTTCTAAACTAGACACAGCGCTCTAGTGTAGTTAGCTATTTTGTAGTGTAGTGTTCGAAAAGTTTTTGCTGAATTTTACCAATAGACTTAGTATTCATCTCGCTTTAAAATGCGTTGTTGTACCGTTGCCGTTGTAGAAACCATTCAGATAATGCGAAGAAATTGAAATTGTCATTTTACGTTTTTCCAAAAGACAAAGATCTTCATAAACAATCGCAGCATTTTTGCAAAAGAAAAGATAAGTTCAACACTAAAACAGCCCGAATTTGTTCGGAGCATTTCTTGAAAAGCAGTTATGAGAGAGATTTAAAATCGGAATTATTAGGCCTACCACCCAGACGTAAATTAAAAGAATTCTCTGTATTAAAAGTCAACAACAACAACTTTTAAAAGCAAAATGTACAAATTGGTGTAGTGAAGATGTAGCAAAAGCTGTCACAAAATTATGTACATTTCAAAAAAGCTTTTGCGTATGTTAGAGATACATTAAAATACCCCTTACCAAGCGACGCTACAGTAGGAAGACGGTTCTCTACTCCTCCTGGATTTTTAGATGTAAGTTTTAATTTACTTAAAGGACAATCGACAGTTTTAAGCGATGATTTTCATAAAGACATTGTTATGTGCTTTGACGAGATGAAGGTGAAATCCGACATTTGCTATGACGCAGCTCAAGATATGTTTAGAGGACCACATGTAAGTGTTCAAGTAATTATCATTAGAAGTCTAACTGGTAATTGGAAACAGCTTGTTTATTATCAATTCGACCAAAGTGTAACAGTTGAATTATTTTTTGAATGTGTCAAGTTAATTGAAGAGTTAGGGTTTCGCATGGCTGCTTTTGTAAGTGACATGGGAGGACCTAATAGAAAACTAGGAACAGGCTTAAATTTAAGTCCTCAGTCGTCTTACATAGCTAACCCAAACACAGAAAGTCGTAAGATTTGGGCATTCTATGACGTTCCTCATCTGCTAATACTATCAAGAAACCATCCTTTAGACGAAGGATTTAGTATTACGTTTGAGGAGCAATTATGCAAGTATCTAAGGGTATTTTGTTTGATTTAATAAACAAACAGGAAGAGGAGATTTAAAGTATGCATATAAAATAACCGAACATCATTTATTAGTATTGGGAAGCGAAAGGCAAAATGTAAGAAAAGCAGCTGAACTATCGTCCAGAACTGTGGCTAAAGCAGTATCATATAATGTCCCAGGTAATGACCATGTAGTTGATTTTATTAACACTATTAACGACGGGTTTGATGTACTAAACTCGTGACTTCCTCACCATCCTACTAATAAATTTAAAAGTGCGTACGGTACTAGTTTACAGGACCAGGATGTTATTTAAATAAATTGTATGATCTTTGTTAATCTGCCAGAGTATTAGGTAAAAAAGAACTATTGCCTTTTCAATTAGGCTTTATGATTTCAATTCGAAGTTTACAAGGTTTATTCAGGGAGTTAGAAGCCGAAGGTTATAAATATTTATTATCAGCGAAGTGTAATCAAGATTCTTTGGAGTCGTATTTTTCTCTAATTAGAGGATTTGGAAAATTTTACGACCACCCCCTCCCCACAGTGGTGACACACCGAATAAAATACCTGTTATTCAGTAAAAGTGCATGTGATATTAAAAACAGGCAATTGTATTGCTGAGCAGTGTGAAACGTTAAGTGTTGGCGTTCTTAAAAAATAGACTTGGCAGAACCAGAACAAAGATTGTGAAACTTCAGACCGGAAAGAAGACAAGTTGGAAGTGAACGATATCTATAATGAAGAATTTATTTCCATTGCAGAATCGCTGATTGATCAGTTGACTGAAATCACAAATAACAAACTAGTTTATCCTGAAGAGAATACAGATTTACTCAAAATGTTACCGTGTTAATAAAAAAGGCCTTAAAGACTGATTTTCAATATGGAGGAAAAACTGGAAACTCAAACCGTTCTGACTGGGTTTCGGTTTTGTCAAGGGATGCCCTAATAAATCCGTCATCAAAATGGTAAAGTATTGTTTTACAATTTGAAAAAGACTTTCAACAATTTCACGGTGATGGCTTGAATAACAGTCCTCAAGTGATGAAGAAGCTGATTGATATAATCAAAGGAAAGTTCAGTGAAGTGGACGATTTTGCTATTACAACATATGATAGAACTCGATCCTTTATAAAAATGAAAGAACTGAACAAGAAGAAAGAACTTAAAAGATGAAACTTCTGTCACTGCACAAAAAAAATCAAAGAAGATGAACGATTAAAAGAATCAAAGAAGATGAAATCAAAATAAAGAATTAATCTAAAGATTTAGGATAAATATAACGTACTAGGTACTGTTTAATAATTTATAGTATGGTAAGTTTTTTAAATGATTAACTTAAATATGTATTATGTTGACTTGTAGGGATTCCTTTTAAAAAATCTTTTCCAAATGTATTGTAATTGGTTTATACAACTGTTTTGACATTTTAATTTTATTATATTTTTTATAATATATGTAAAAGATTCTTTTCAATAATAAAATACAGTTTTGTTAGGAAGTTTCACTATGAAGACACTTTGAGTTCGATTGTACTTGAAAAACCGTTTAAAGATATTAAAATTTATTACTATAAGTAGTTCTTCAGTAGTAAACTAACTTAGCCTACAGAACTTAGTAAAATAAATAAATTTAAAACAAATTGCTTGACATGTAAGTCAGTGTTATTGAGAATAATAATATTATAAGTACTGTAACACGAATTGCTAACCATAAGCTTGATTAAAATCGCTTCCTATTAGGATTAGAGCAGATCAGCTATTTAGCAGTTAACGGCCCGCCAAGCCGGCTTGGTGCAAATTGCAGATGACGTCACGGCCTCACAGACAGATCGCGTAAGCCCTACCGGTTATAGTTACCGTGTTACTGTCTATTTTATCGAATTTCACTTCTACACTTAATGAAAAAAAATTCTTTTGTTTAACAAAGACAATCGATTGAGAGTATACTGGGTCAAATTACCATTTTCTACCCTACCACCTCCACATATTATAAAATACGGTTTTGAATCAATATCATATGTTGTTATTAATAATATTGATAGAGTTCGTTGAAGATAATTTGTATTTTTATTTCCAAAGAGTAGTTTTTCTAACTACTATATGAATGTCATCTAGTTACAAAATGTAGAAGTAAATAAAACTCCCAGGCTTGGCAAACTTTCTCAATTAATGATTTCTATTCTTCGTAAATATAAAATTCTCAAAAACTACTGTCATGATGATCTTTTACCCTCAATAAGGCTATTGTTTATATGGATCCCATTTTCAGACTAATAACCATAATTTGTTGAACGTAATCAAGAAGTTGATCTTGTTACATCACTAGTACATAATGTAACTAATGCCATTAAAAGTTTTTCTCTCGTCTGTAAACAAAAATTGATTAATCCATTTTATTTCATTCTGTGTGTACACAGCCTACGTTATACATCTATTACATTTTTGGCAAGAAAATGTGTAATCGTTTCATACTAAATCCAAGTTATTGTTGTGTTCAATAAAAAAAATTAATAAAAATAGAAAGTATTTTCATTAAAATAATATTTAATAAAACTGTTCTATAATTATATTGGCTACGTTTAATTTAGCAATGTGCCATTGTTGAAAAACACATGACATGAAGAAATCTAGGAGGTATTGATTTGAGTTGAAAGGGGAGGTTGTAATTTGTATTGACATTTTAAAGTGATTGTATATCTATACTGAGTTGTTTATCAGTTTTTTAAACCTGTACATTTAAATAAATATTAGGTGCGTTTTAAACGAAGTGTAATGGATACAAATTACTAGTTGCTTTGTACGGTCAATACATTTTTAATTTAATTAAACGTCATGAGTGTTGCACAAGTTCAGGGTGGATTAAGCAAATTGAAAAAGAAACATTTTCGTGTTAAACATCAGAAGGTTAAGCTATTCCGAGCCAATGAGCCTATTCTATCAGTATTTATGTGGGGAGTTAATCATACGGTAAGTTAAAACATTTGGATTTTTAATGTGATCATTAAGTTGAAGTGATCACGCCTTGCCTTTTGCCTATACATTTATGTAGGCCTACAACAATAGGAATTGTATTATTTAGGCTAAGCTAGGCCTATTTGCTTTTTTATAGTTTCAAATACGTCAATTGTAATTTTATAGGACAACTATTCTAAGCCATTTCTTTCAATAGCCCTAGGTTCCTTTTTACTGATTAGACAATATTTACTTCTTACTAAGTATAAGTCTGGCTATGATAAGTATATTTTTTATAGGCTATATTATTCGGTATTACATTTGGAAAGTCTACTTGTTTATAGTATATCCATTTAGCAACAATACTATAAACAACTTATACAAAATGTGATATAAACATAGTGTTGAACTTTAGAGAACACATACAAAAAGTGTTAGCTGATCAACATAACCTAAGGCTTAAATAGCACAATCCACTGAATAAGAAAACAATAAATAAAGTGTATGTGCATCTATAAATAGGAAATGTGTGAGCCTAAGTCAAGAAAATCTGTGGAAACTTAATTCATTGTCTTTGATAAATAGGTGTTGAAAAATTGTAATTTTTGCAAACTTGAGGAGCCTAAAATGGTTTTGCCATATTTAGTTGAGTAATGGAAAGTTTGTAGACCATGGCATATATAGCCTATGTTACTGGCCAAACCCGATTTTAGGAGAAACTAGTTTGTTCATTTCATAAGTCTATTTGAATGTATAAATCAGGAAAAACTAGTTTGTCAATTTCTGAGTCTATTTAAATATATAATATAACCCAACCTAACCTTTTCGGGGAGTTTTTGGAAACAAAAATGTCAAAAACGAATCATTAGATTAATGATAAATTTAACATTCTCAATGTAGGCCCTATACTATCATAGAAAACATTCATTTTAAAAGTAAGAATAGTTTTAATATGGAAAATGTTGGTCGCACTCTCTTTAACAATTACCAAAAGTATATGTTATTCTCATAATTAAGATTTAGCCGAATAGTCTAACTATAAATCAATTGCTGGATTGACCTTAACCATCATTTTACATATCTGTTTGATATTACCGAATTGTGAGAGCTTCGAAGAGAGTCCATAAATATGTTTTATATTAAGTTCATTGGAGATTTGTTATGTGTGGTTAATTTGAATATTAGGCTACTTCTGATCTAGTCTAAATGTTTATAAGGAGCTTGTCTTTAATTGCTATAGGTAGGCCTAATCTATATTTTGGATCTTTTCCGTTAATTCACTACTACTATGATGAATTCCAACTGATTTGGCAGTAACTCTACTTCTGTTGTATGTCCTTTGTATAAAACATCGTATCGATTTCAACTGTAGTATTTGGCTACCTATAACAACACTATTACTCAACAGCGTAAATTCACAAACTTCGCCCATGTACTTATTCCAGTCAACTGTTGTATTTTGATTCATGTTGAGTTCGTCTTTACATAATTTGATAGAGGTGTACTCCTTAGACCAGCAATAAATATACATTATTGTTTTGTAATGTAGACGAGAGTCACAAAAAAAAAATCTGCTTCTGCCATCTTATATTACTGAAATAAATAACAGGATAGGCCTAGGCCTATAAAGTTATAATTCTAGTTAGCTTTCTTTACTGTCTAAATCACATGTGATCTACACATGAGTAAAGTTTTATATATCTCCACAGTAGAATAATTTCAGTAGAAAGTCATGCCCAAGCAAAAGAAATCAACATAAATTAAATGGCCTAAGTTACCACTATTGGTAGAAGATGATTTTATATATTTTGATGAATTATATTTTCAGACTACTTTTTTGTCAGTAGTATAGGTTTCACTATATCATTTGATTGTCAATACCATAAATTTTAAACCTAGCAGTAATCTTTATATTTGAAGAAAACAAAGGGTTTGATATCAGTTTTACCAACACTGTGAACAAGTTGAATTAGATCAAATTTTATATGCAATGAAGCTTGAATCTGTATTAATTACCACTTGAATTTAAAAGCTGACCTTAAGCTACCCGACTTAATTTCAGCTGAAAAGGTTAGAGATTTACAATTGATGACTTATGACAAACAGTAAAGTTGATTGGTATAGTGAAACCTAGTTCATATATAAAAATACATCAATAAATACTGTTTAACAATACTCTGCTCTGTAGTAAAACTCCTTCTTAGTATTATTGTAAAATATTTTTGGTAAATGTCTACTGTAGGCCTACATCGCATAGCGATTTAATATTGAAATTTAATGAAATCGTGTTTTACATACTTCATTTTGAAATAATTGGATCATCCTTTTGCTGGGAGGATCCTTTTCAAGAATCAAAATCCAATATTTCTGTAAAAAATAAGCAATCTATAAGTTTGGATTCGATGTTCAGAATATGCAATGAGGAGGCCTATGTCTAGGTTTCATAAGTTAAGCATAGGTAATATAATAGCTTGTCGTTAGATGTATGAGCATTAACTGTCTTCTAACAGGTAAATATTAATGGTGTATGGTTTCAAAATTATGTGAACTAGGTCTTGGCAGGTCAATATATTATATATTAGCCTATGACCTTCCCAGACCTGTAGTTCCTTTATTAGGTCTGTTTAGGTAACCATTATATATAATTATCTAACCAGACTTATTTGCACGGATGAACATAAACATCGATCGATGAGACACTCATTATATTCACCATCACCAATAAATTGCTTATTTTAGATATTTACACTATATCCTACATTAGATATTTATCATATTTTTGCTTATATCCTTGATACCTATTTATGATTTTATTAAAAGAAAATTATATTTTAGTTTAAACATCTTATAATATTTTAATAAAACTGACAAATTGCATTAGTAGACTAGGCCTATGTTACAAGTTGCCATCTGCTATCTAAACAAAATAAGTTTAAATAATATGTAATAAAATTATCCAATCATCAGTACAATTACTGGTACTTCAAGATGTTGATTATTGATAGTGAATTTCAATTAAAATGTAATTATGTGAGTAGTTGTTTATTTAAATAGTACTTAATTTTACTGTATAAGTAAAACAAAATCTACTTAACCAAAATGCCCCTACATACCATATATTTGTTATTTGGTTATAAACTTCCATTATTATGAAATTTTCGAAACTAAAAAAGAAGATTAACTGCTCACATGCAATAAATTGGGGTGTCTTCTACACACGGTAAATAGGACTAAAGTGCTACTATTTGGGATATTATCAATTTTCATCAAACTAAATTACGAACTTAGGCTATAGGTTTTTTAAGGTGATCAGAGTAGGCTATTTGTGAAAAATTTTTGATGGTGTATTAAAAAAAAAAATTGAGAAAAGAAACCTGCCCCTCCCCCTCCTGTCATACTTAAGCAACCTAATCTGTCTATGGTGTTCCAATAACCAATAACTTAACTTGTTTTTTAATAAGTTCCAGTTATGTTATATATTTATGAATTTATGACTAAATTATGAGAATTACTCAATTTTCTTTGTAATTAATCTGACGAACTAAGATGCCCGGGAAAATGATTCCTAAATAATTTTCTTATCAATTTACAAAGATTAAAGATCAGGAATTTATAAAATTATGGTAATATTAGTACTTTAAACATCATTAAAAAGAAGAATAAATATATATCCTACATTAATTTAGTAATGAGAGTGCCAACCATCATTTTATATCAAAAGTAAAATGACAATGAGTGGATAAATAATGATAGGTAATTATGCAAATTAGGTCCTATATTTGACCCATATGGAAGGTGTTAAAAATAGATTTAAGAACACTACTCTACTGGACAATTAATCAGCACTTCTGGGATGTTGAGTAACTAATAAGTAGACACTGTAAAAAAGATTAACTCTCATGCAAAAAAAAATAGTAAGAATTTTGAAAATTGTGAAAATTATAAACTTAAATGGTTGATTTGTAAAATGTTGAAGAGAAAATTGTATTTTAAGGCTACCAGAACTATAAACATGATAAACTAAATTTAGTTTTCCACTTCTATTTTCTACTAAGTCAACTTTTAAAATTTGTGAAGAAATTTATGCCATCTTAATACGTAACACTATACAACAATGAAATACTTTGTGACATTTAGCCTACTAATGGTCGGTTCGCCCTTTATAAACTAACTTTTTTTTTCCAATTAAATTGATCGAAATATTTCAAGTTCATCATTTTGAAATAAAAAGTTAATTCGGAATGTGTTAACTGATCATTGGCGAATGCCACAATACATTTCATTACCATATCATATTTTTTGTACAACAAATAGCATCTACAATTTATTAAGTAATTTTTAAGTTAATTTTTTTCATGAACAATTTAATAGTTTAATAAATAGTCTCTTTTTTAAATTCAATATTTCTTTTCAGTTTTAGCTTGCAAACTATTTTGTAGTTCATTATACGTTCTCACTGAATGAGAAATCTTTTTTAATCAGTGTTCACTATCTCAGGCATATTGCAATAAATCGTAGATGAGACTAAGCTGATTAAGCAGAAGATTGTGTTTTTTTTTTTGTAATAGCTTAAATCAGTCTGGGCTCATTGCAATAAACCCAAAATCTTAGACATATTAAACAATTTTGGATAATTATCCAATTTACAAGGCTCAATTGTAAAATGACAGACCTCTTTGTAATAAGAAGGTTTGTGAATTCGCCTATGATAAATACATGGAAGATCAGTTATACTCATATTCCTATTAATATAAAGCTATTGTTAATAAATAAACAAATCCTTGACACAACAGGCTGTTGTGGGTCTAGGTGTGCTTTTCACCAAGTGATGTGTGATCAGCACAACGAGTTCCCGTCACTGTAAATGTTAGCTTAGGTAACCAGGATTAGCTACCAATTGCAACCCTCATTTAGACCACCTCACTATGGTCAATACCATAAAATACACAGACACCATTGTCATGCACATTTCCCTTTATATATGTTAAATCAATAGTTGTTAACTGTTATTCACAAATTTCACAATAATTTATGTTATTTATTTTTTATTTTCAGATTAATGAGCTGAGTCATGTTACCATCCCAGTAATGTTGCTACCAGATGACTTCAGAGCTTACTCCAAATTGAAAGTTGACAACCATTTATTTAACAAGTAAGATGTGTAATTTGGTAAGCTACATTAATAGCATATTTAATATATTTAAATAATATAATTTCATTTAAAAAAAAAGAAGCTTTCTACAACAATTTTTGTTTTAAATTGGTGGAGGCAACTTGAGGAAAATGGTATTAAAGAACGGATCAGTGTTCCGCTTTGTTAATTACTCGAAAAGTTTAATTATAAACATGAAGTTGGCAGAGCCAAGTTGCTGACTCTAGTGAAGCAATAGAAACTCATATCAGGAATACAGCAGGATTCTTCCCAAACAAAGTAACTAAAATCGAGAGCAACTACAAATTCTGAATGTTATAGATCTACAAGCTCACAATTGCCAACAAGAATGATGTATTTAGCTGTTATTTTTATTTTTATTTTCTCGTTTCATATTTAAGAGAAGTTATTGCAAAGGGGAAAAAATGGTGTTAAGATTTTTGTGGTTATATCTGTTTTTGTTTATATATATGGAGGTATGGCTATACAATAACTGAACTGTTTTTTGTGTGTCACTTCTCTGTGTTTCGACAACAACTAGCAGGCTAGAGCATTGGTATAAGCTTTTCTGTTTATCTACTATTCAATTTTCAATTTGTTCTAAAAATAACTGTAGCATCTGAATTCAATTGCAATAATGTTAAATATTAAAGTGGAGCTTCTCAATATGAAATTCTTCGTAAACTTGGAAAATCCATTTCAGAAAAGTACCATTCGTTGAAGGAAGTGTATGGGGATGAGTGTGTATCATCTAGTCAGGTTTATTATTAGTTTAAACATTGTTTGTGAAGTCTGTGTTGTGATAGGTTTTTTAAATGTTCAAAACATCTATCAGCCCGATGATTGGTGTATATAAAGAAGGTTTAAAGTGAAGGAAATGTGCAGCAACTTTATTCCAGAGACTAAATGACTATCTTTTACTGTGTGAACTCATGCCTCTTGAAAAAATCAATTCTGATTCCTATTGCTCAAACACTTAAGAAACTGTCACACTCTAGTGCATGACCTTTGTAAAGTGGAGTGTGTCTGTTTCGGTACTGTAATATGTGCTTCTTCTTGGTGGTTTCAGATGAAATGTTCTCAAACATCCATCATGTGGGTCCGGACTTTACATGAATCTATGTTTTGCCAAGAACACCTTGCATGAGATGAAATGAATGGATAGGTGAATCGTCATCCCAGCCACAGCTATTTTTACTGCATCTCATCTGGCATAGAACATTGATATAGTACTTTTTATTGATTGTTTGTGGTGGTGGACTCATTGGTGGCAACACCTTCACAATAAACAAATCACTTTCACTGAGGCCTTGATATTACTCTGACTTTACTGCTCATTCAGATATGGAGAACCAGGAGATTTCCTTTAGGAAAACTGGGCTTTTCTTTCAGGGTTATAGACATTGACTCAAGATCTTTGGTTTTGATCTCTTTGATGGAATGTTGGCCTTTACTAGCAGTTTAAAGCAGGTCCTCAGCTGTTGCATAAAATTGCTTTTGTCCTCATGATATAAGTAATAGAACGTTTTTCAGATCCTTTGTTAAAATTTCTGAAAAACTGTTTATGTGATTTCCAGATCGTCTTCTAGTTTCCGTAGATTGCAGTTTACACTTGTTAGTTAAATTTTCTCAGATGTTGCTTTCGAGAACATAGATACTTTTAACACATTCCTGACCATTTTTGAAGCGTATATACCATAATTTTATCTGAACTCCACAAAAGCCTTATTAATCATTGGAATAGGTACTGCAGAAGAATGTTCAAGTTGAAGGAAAAAATTGATACAGATTGCTGTTCTATTCCGTTGATAATTCTGAATTAAGTACAATGGTTACACAGTTCACATACCCACTTTATGGTATTTAACAGTCAACTGAATAGTTAAAAGGATTAATGACTGATCATATATACACAGAAAGGTCTCTTCTGATTCGCTGCTGAGTTACATCAAGGTCATACAAACCATTCTCGTGATATTCGAAATGGCTCGATACTTTTCGGATAAACTTTGTTTGCCTTTTGCCATTTAAAAAAATACAAATTGCTCTTTCTTTCTGGATAACCCTTGTATAATATAAGATGTTATTGTTTTGTTTCAGAGAAAATATGCCAAGTCATTTCAAGATTAAGGAATACTGCCCACTTGTATTTCGTAACCTCAGGGAAAGGTTTGGCATAGATGACCTAGACTACAAAGAGTCCATGACAAGGTAAGGATTTAAGTTCTTGAATTAATTTTAAAATTAACATTTATACGATGCAGTTCTGCAGTTTTATTTCAATATTTCATTCTTAGCACTGTTAACCTGATATACTTTTGTTCAAAAAGGTATATTATAATGAACTTCTAGTCTTCACTGCACTGGTAGTCTCTGTGTTAGATTTAATTTTTTTTTTTAAGTATTCAATGTTTACCTGTGTGTGTGTGTGAATGCTGGATTTCTTATTAGGCCTATTTCACCATATTTATTCATTTATTTAAAGACACCATATGTTTATTGTGATGATAAGGTAACCTAACATTGAATTAAAAATAATAATATACTGTTTATGGGTTTAAATAGATTGTTGGCATATAAAAAATTATTACTACTAGCTGAAAGACTCTTCAAATAAAAAAATATATATAATTTAAGAGTGGGGAAGGGTGGTAACTAAAAAAAATTTCAAATGCTATCTCCTTTTGGTTGATAACTCATTGAAAAAGTCTTTTTTCTTTGAAACTTTTCGCATCCTCAATCGAAATTGGAACCAAAATGTGAACTTAATTATGTTATTGGTAACTAGTGGTGGGCATTAACGCTAACAACGGTCAATGTCAACGCCAGTTAACGTTGAGCGTGAATAACTGTTGACAAAAACTGTTAACGTTAACCAGTTTTGTTTTCGTCCCAAATGAAAATATTTACACTATTACAGTTATTAACTAACACTTTCCTTTCGCACAAGCACAAACCTAACCTAAATATTTACATAGTTGACAGCTTTTATCAGCTAAGACTAAAGTTATACCACACTATTTTTGTATTATCCAGTCGTCATTTTATACAATTTTAGATTGAGTAAAAAACAAACAGTAAAATAGTAGGCTACAGCAGAAACATACGTTGACGTTAATTGATTCGCCTTAGTTGCTCAACTAAACTAACAGACGACTGAGAGGCGTACGTGTAGCTAGGTGTGCGCACATCGAGTTGGGCCGCAGGCGCTTACAACCGCTGATGCGTCACCTGCAAGTAGTTGATCAACGTTAGGCAGCAGTTAATGCACTTCTTCGTCAACTGCATTGAGCATCGACGATGGTCAACGTTGATGGTTAGCTGTTACCCGTTATTGGTCACAGCACTATTGGTAACTATGGACTACACTATTCAAGTTAGTATTAAAACATAATTGTTTTATTAGGTCTGGCTATATAGATATAGTCACCTAGACCTAATGAAACAAGCAATCATACATTCACTAACTTGACTAATGTAGTCATAAATATTAGTGTATGCATTCATAACCTGAGCTGTATTTCGTACTTTTATATTTCTTATTTTTTACTATGCTAATGTATTTTTTTTTGGTACTTCAAAAAACTCTGGCAACACCTAATATGATCTCATTAAAAAAAATAAAGTAGGTAGTAAATGATTTGAAAGATTTTCTTAATTAAATTTTAAAGCAAGCTTCAATGCATAATTACCATGTTATTTGCCACCAATGTATTTTAATATACAAGCTACTAAAATTAATTCGACCATAAGGTATCAACTTTTTCAATATTATTGATATAAAGAAACTAATTAATTGATATTACCTAATAATTACTTTTAAAATAATATAAGGTGGAGATCATTTGTGAGATTATTCAGTGGAGCTTAAAATTATAATTTTCAGAGTTGCCACCTTTTACCAGAGAGGAGGATATTTGCATTTTCTATTAAACATTTTTGTTTTCATGTAAATTATATTGTGAAGGTCATAACCTAATAAGACAAATTATTATTATTTTTTTAGCCAAGTGTATAAATAATATGGTGCAATAACATTAAGTGCACAGTTTTGAGTGCTATTATGGTTTGGGTTGATGCAAACTACTTTTTTTAATTTTTCCCTTACTTGAAAAAAAAAAAAAAAACTTTTTAAAGGTAATGTCACTTGATAGGGGAGATCACTAATTTTATCCAGAACTTCTATAAGATGAAGTCCACCTTTGTAACAGCATGATCTGAACCTCAATATGACGAATTCCTCGATAACACGATTTTTGTTAATACTCCTTGAATATCTCATAACACTTATTGATAAAAAGTACCATCTACAGCTTGATTTATAATGGCTAAAGACCTCTATAAGACAAATATTTGACTGTCTCGGAGCAATAGTGATAAACTTTAATATCACTAATTTTCTTGATCCAGAACTTCTATAAGATGAAGTTCACTTGTAACATGAATTTCCCATGATCTGAACCTCAATATGACGAATGTTACAACTCAAACAATGATTCAAAGACATGTCGTAACATGAAACTACTGCACTTATTCTTGTCCATTCCCTGCAACCCCCTCATCATCTGTGGTCAGTTTTTTGTTGTTATGGAATAACATTTCTCATAGTCACAGTCTAAGTTTAGTGTTAACGAGATGTAGGAAAAAAGGAAGAATAATTGTACTGCTTTAACAGTAGAATTTAAAAAAAAGCATTGTGTAAATTTATAACTGAACTAGATTGGGGCAAACTAGATTTATAACAAACTAAAATTAATGACTTTTATTGTACAAATCAGGGTTATTTACTTTTTTGGAAAATAATTCTTTTGATTTTTTATAGAAAAATACTGTAAGTTTTATTTATTAATAAATAATTACAGCACTTTATATTTACATGTTTACATTAAGCACCTTTTACTGTATTAAGTTCCATTCTTTGTAGGCCTACTTTCTTAAAAATAAACTCCTGTTCTTACGGTTATCAAATGTGTTCTTATTCATCTATCAGTATTCTATAAAAACAATCATGTTATTGAGGTGAAATATGGACAAATTTGTACTATAGAGGTTTGTACAATGTAATTTACAAACGTTGATAGCACAATCTTTTGTGTCATACCACAAACCTCGATGTCTCAAAGTCCTTGATAACACAGTTTTTTTTAAAGAATCCCCTTAAAATTCGTGGTATCGTACTTCCACTGTATATACAATTATTTGAGTAATATTTGTGATACCGGTATTTACATAGTGGGTGGGAAAGAGGAGGGGGTGATTTCTTCAGCAATGAAGTTCTTGTCAGAATTTGGTTCCAAGGTGGAAAAGTTATCCCTTCTCTGACATGATATGATTTGACTTTAAAAATTTAATGAAGATAGAAAAGCAAACTTAAAAAAATATGGCAACCCAAATTTAAAATTTGCTTTGTACTTAGGATTTCTAAAATTCAAGAATAATGAAATAGGGAATCCATTAGAAGTTAGAAGGTCATAATAACCAAATTAAGTTTAGAACTTAAAATCTATAAATTAATTAATTTTAATGTGCAGAATATGAATTTATTAGAATCTCCATTGCAGAAACATTTCATTTCCAAGTTTTTTTTTAAGATTTAGGAAATGAAATATTAAAAGATATGAAAAAAATAAAACTTCTGGCCTGTATTATCCATAATTTGTGGTCAAAATAAATTATTTTTACATATTAAAATTGGTAAAAATCTCTTAAAAACCAACTTCTAATTTTATATAAACAGCTTTTATGTGCCATTGTCAATATTTCTACCAAATCTGGTGTTCATGGGATACCAACATAAAGGTATCTGCCCATCATATTGCTGTTGGAAAAACAAAAACCAAGTTACGATTAAAATAATGCTTGGTAATAAATTTTCGTAGTCAATTATGAAAAAAATATATTTATACCAGATTTGGTAAAAATCAGACAGTAATAATAGTGACACATATAGTAAAATAACAATTTTTGAATTTTTTTAAACTCTGCAAAAGTCCATTAAAAATAACTTGAAAATTTTCAAATCTGTGTTAAACAACCTTATTGAAGTCATTTTAAATATTATTGAAAATTAGTAAAACATTTAAGTATACATACATAAAATAACAAAACATGTTTCATGGCCTTGGATTTTACTATGATATATTTGCAATAACTATATTATCAAATTAAAAATTAGTTAAAAAAAAAAGTATATCTAAAAATTTAAACCTATTAAAAAAAGAGAAAAAAAGTTTGCTTTAGGACTATTTATATTTGTAACTAAATGCAATAAATCTTTGTCAAGTTAATTATTACATTACTGTCTTCGGTAGTCACAGTTTTCATGTAAAGATAACCTATCAGTTCCTTCATTATTTTACATGCATTATTCAATAGAGATTTAATTAAAACTTTGAAAGAATTCATTATGATTAGTCATGGTATTGAAATGAACTTTCTTGATGTAATCATTGTCTTACATTTCAGCTGTAAGAATGAAACCTGTCAACGGCCTGTTTAATCTCTGTTTATTAATTAATTGTTTTATTTGTAAATAGTAATATGGTGATGTTTTAACGTTTAACTTATTCACTTCATAGTCAGTTAATCAAATAAACGGAAAAATCTTCACACACTTTCTCATTCACATCTTCAAAATGATATAAAAACTAACGAAATATGTCAGTTTGGTAGTTGTTAATCAAAAAGTGAACATGCACAGTATATTTAAATAAGGGTCTAAACCTATTTTGCTTGTGCTGTATCCATTTCCTCAGAATAAATCGTATTTGATTAAAGTTCAACTTTCCAAGATGGCGGTCAAGATTTATTTGTTTTTTGCCAATTATCCCTGAAGGGTTTCATTTTTTACTTGAGATTTCACACATGGGTTTGTGTTATTAATTTTTACTTTTCAATATAATTTGAAAAAAAATCGGTAGAGCTGGTTTTTTTTTGTCAGCTATCTACAAATCTTGGAAAAATGAAAAGAATATCCCGAGATAAGGTCAAAATATGTATCAAAGTTGAGTAAAATCGGTCCACACGTTTTGGCTGCAGAGCATTTTACATATGTTTGACAGATAGACATCATTTGTTTGGACTCAGGAGACCTCAAAATGGATGTATGTATAGAAAATTTGTTGTCAGTGTTTTGACCCATCACATAACTTTCTGTACACTAACATATATGTTACAAAGTAAAAGGCACAGAATCCAGAGAGTTTACTTAAATTTATAAACTTGTGAAGATATCAACTTTATTTTTTAAATAGAGTTGTAGTTATCATACTTCTTAAATTTATTGATTATCATTTTTCTTTTGGTGTCTCTTATTGTATCGAGTGTTTAAAATGCACTGAAACACCATAATAAGTTTAATAATAACCATTAGAAATGAAAACTTCAAACTTTCCGGTTTATATAAGATGAAAATTTTGCCCACCTTTGGACTTAAGGTGCAACTCAAAATTTTTAACGGATAATACCTATCAAGTAACACCTTACTTAAAATTAAAAGGTGCTTTTTAGTTTAGAAAAAACAGCATAAAGAAAAGTTTGATAAGACGACTCTAACAAAAATGATATCCTAAAACTCCACTCTTAACACGTTAGCTGCCAGCGGCCTATTTTCGAATTTTCGGTGTAATGCCAACTTTTACTGTTAATTATTTTTTGATATTTTTACTTTAATTGTGTTTATAATACATTAATACAGCAAGATATACTTTAAATTGTTAAAAAATTTGTTACCTATCGGGTCGGCCGCGATTTTTTTCAACGAATATTGATTGACAAAAAAATTTGCCGACCCGATTGGTCGCACGTTCATACTGGCGTATATTTCGTTTTAGAGGTTGGCACCACGTCAGCTGTTCCCACGCAAAGGCTCTCGGGTATCCCGCTATCCGTTTCTCGCCTTTGTGTCAAAGTGAGTTTGTTTACTTGCTTCTATTGTAAGTTGGCGCCACGCAGTCTACCTCGAGCTGTTGTTCATGTTGTGTTTTTTGTCAACACAACAAAAATTTTCTTTTATATTTAAGATATGTGTAGTTCTCATGTTCGTATACGCTCATTTTAATGACAAAACACCTGTTACTGCTTTTTGCAGCAAATAATGTAATGTTAACTGTCCATAAATAACTTCATTTCATTTGAAAGTATTTTTTAGCATAGGCATATAACGTGTTGCCAAATTAAAAAAATATTCTGACAATATACGGTTTTATATTTATTACATTCCTAACAAAAACATTACAATTAAATTCAAGTTTTATTCATATTTCAGCACTAAAAATAATGTAAAACTTAAAAAAAAAAGAATGCTGACCCGATCGGTCGGCAAAATATCGTCTTTTAGCAGACGATATATAACTGAAACAAAAAAAATGTGTTGATGAAATTAATATTCAATAACATTTTTAGTATTGTTTTCTCATATTATTACTCTTTAAAAGGTTCCCAAAGACCACTGATAAACGTCACGGATCGATTTTCTTAAGTCCTATAAAATCCCGCAGCTGACCCGATCGGGTCGGCCGATGTTTCTACCAAGACGAGCTGTGCCGAGCCGATCGGGTCGGCGTGGCAGCTAACGTGTTAATTATGTTATTGCCACTAATTGTAAACCATTGTATTTATGTATTTTTATTATTATTTATATGGCAAAGAAATCCAAATATTCTTCTCTGGCACTAAAAGGATTTTGAATGAAATTTTGAGTTGTCTCCTGTAAAAATATAGTGGCAGTAATATAATTGAGTGCAGTTTTTTCGCTACCATTTTGGTTTGTTGTATCAAATTTTTCTTTATACCATTTCTCTCATCTTACTTAATTTTGAAGATACAAAAACATGGCAACTTGTGGATTCTTAAAACTTTCTAAGAAAAAATTAATAAAAAATGAACAGGTGTTTGGATGTTATAAATCATTCATAATATGTAGCCTGTATGGCTTATTTGATTTTATCTTTTTTTTATATGTATCTTAAAAAGCATTCATTTTTGTTACAACCTGCTTTACAAGTTTGTATACAGCTCAGTTAGTAGATGGGATTTTTAATATTAGTCTCCCTTAAGTGATGTATTCATGTAATTTGAAAGACATATTTTAATTTTTTTATTAAGAAATAATATTTTTATTATTTTACTACCATTTATTTAACATTTTACTGGCATTATTTTTGTGTGAAAATTAATATTGATTTTAAGGGGAACCCATGTTATAATTGTACATAGGCTAGTTAACAAAAGTTCCAACTATGCAAACTTGTTGTGGTGATGGTAAACTGAGTAAGTTTTAATTTTTTTAAATGTGATAGATTATCGATATTAGTACAAAGTTTTCACCACCTTATTAATTTCTTAAAAGTGAGTTTGTTAAATATTTTGTTTTTGTTTTTCGATTTACAATTTTATTTTAAATTTTTTTGATAAGTAAAGCTCAATATTTATTTATTACAATTTACTGTTAACAGTTAGTTTATGAAGTACATAATTTGCCTCATAATTTTTTTTGTATTTTCAAAATATTGATGGTATTTTGAAAATACCAAAATGGACCTTGCGGTTGAATGTTAAGGTAACAGCAAAATAATTTCGAAATAATAATTTTGGTCCGTTAGCTAATATACACGAGGCTTTATGTATTTTTTTAGTTTATGTGAGTTTCCCTAGTGTATTATTTTTGTTTTATCACAATTAAATTTATGATTTTCAGATTAAATGTGTTTGACTATTCTTCAATTTCTCTACTAAACCTAATCATGTGTTTATTTTGTGTTCACTAATTCTTATATTTAGAAATTATTTTGTCTTCAATGTATTGCCAAATGATGGCAGTTTATTTGAATAAATTATACCAGTACCATAAAGAATTCATCATTATCCAATAACTTTAAAAACAGAATTAAATTATGGTTGACTAGTAAAGCTTGTTACTTGTATGTTATGTATAAGAGTGGTAAAATTAACAACCGTAGTATGTTGTAAATTTTAGTAAATATAAACATCGAATTACATCTATTTTATGTTAAATAATGTGATATGTAGAATATTTATCTGTCTATAATTCTACATAATCATTGGAAATATTTGAATAGTCGGTAAGGAAAATTCAAGGCATGTATTGTAATTTAGTTTGAAATCATATGTGTTTAAATCTAAAAATAGAATTATGTGATGCGGTAGAGTAGACCTACACGAAAAAAATTAATTAATTGAACTCTTTTATTAGTTAGGCTTAATACCGTACTTTTGTTATCTTCCCATTAAATGTTCTACAGATTTAGTGATACTGAAAGCTACGTAGCGAATTCGAACACATGGCATTCTAAAGATAATGCTTGTCTACCTCTCCGTCGCTCAAGAACTATGCCCATCACATTGCACCAAAGATCTGATTCTAAGAAATATCAAACTAAGTTCAAACGGAGGTCAGTTGGTGATTGAATTTACAGTAACAGGCCTGACCTCACAGCATCACAAACGCGTGTAGTAACAGTTGTTGGAGTGCTGTGCTGTGCTCAAGCTTAACATCTAGTGTTTGCTGTGTGCTAGTGTTTATTTTGATACACCTTTGTCACTCACTAACTATTTTTTATTTGTCTAACACCTAAAGCTATTTACACTTTTTAAATTTTACACATAATTTTGATACTGAATCTAAGTCAACAAGATACAGTTAACCGAAGAATAATTGTTTTCAAACTCTTTTTGCTGTTATTCTATTTAATTAAATTATCTATTCATACAGTTACATTACTGAACCAGTTGTTAGATGTGCAGTATTTATAGAGGCTAGTTACAACTAAATGACCATGACTTTTTTCAATAATGATGTTGCAAGTGTCTGTCTACAAAATAATAATTCTGATTTCTGTATCAGTTTGTCTTGTAGGTCCAACCAAGTTTGATTAATTTTGTCTCAAGTAAATTTATAAAGACTAACAAGAGATTTAAATTACATTTTATTCAATTTAGCTGGCATTGAAATATGTATGTATACTTCGAAAAACAATAACATAAAACATCTGATGTTTTTCAGTGTCAAATCAGAAAATATCCACAAAATAAATCTTCCACGAATTATTAGAAAACAACTTTTAGGGTAAAGACACATGAGGCGGTGTGTGTCAAGACAGTTTTCAATATTGCCCACAGAAGTGGCATAGGCCGAAGTGGCCACCTAGACTTAGGCTACTCAGCATTAATATTTGATCACCTCGGCACATATACTTTAATACTGCATTGTTATTTGATTACATATTGTCTGGTAAATGTAACCCGATGATAAATGTAATGATTTTATGGTTACTGTACTGAAGGTACAAGCAAAGAAGGAAAATATATTATTAATGATTCATAATGCTCACAGTATGCAATCTAAAATTAAACTTAACCTAAAATATTAACTTAATTTTTCCCATGTTTTTCTTAATTTTATCCTAATACATAATATATCCTATTTACATTCATGTAAGTACATAAATGCCAAAAAAATATTATTCATTAACATTCTCCTTGGCCTATAATATTGAATATTACTAAAGTAACAATTTATAGGCCTACAAGTAAAAAAAATTCAAAGTAAATAATTGTGAGTATTGGATGTATATAATTTGGAAACAAAATATTATAATGAACAGATTGTGTTTATTAAATTACTCAATATTATAATCTTGATTTTTTTGAGTCTTGCACAGATAATTTTTGAGATTCTGTTAACATGCCTGAATGCAGTAATCATGAAGTATAGAGTGGATAGGACACAAAAGTGAGAGCAGCACTGCTCGAATATTAAGAGAAAGATATATCAAGTTGGTGGCTACATATTGTGTATTTATTATGAATTGTGTTAATATGGGTTGAACTGTCAAATTGTTGGGTTTGCTCAACACAAACTGCCTCGTATGCCAAATATTTATCAGGCAATTATGAAATTAGCACCCATTTATATTCACAATATAATGGTGAACATTCATATACGAAAATGATTATGTACACAATTATATTATATATATATATATATATATATATATATATATATATATATATATATATATATATATATATATATATTCCTAATGATATTTCCGATGATATGTTTCACATGAGACAAACAATTTATATAATTGTCCTAAAATATTTGATAAAGTTGAAGGTCCAGCTACTTTAGCACTTGTAGATATTATTATAACATATCTATTTTTTTTTTTCAACAGTCATACTCATGTTAGGCACCATGTCAAGCTGTCTAAGACGTGTGTTTGCCACGGTGAAGACTCTCAGATTGAAATTTTAAGCCTGGTTAATCTTTTTTGATTCTTTATAGTAGTTTTTCTCTCTTTATTTGTCTTACATTAGTTAATAATGAATGTTATGAACGAGACAAAATATTAAATTTACTGTGCATCTAAATTCATGGCTAAACAAAATATAACAAGTCTTTACTGTTAGCTGAGGTCCATTTTTGTTTGTTGTTATGAGTATAATCATTTAAGTTTTACTGCCGGTGGAAAATTTCCAGCTAATGTATAAGTGATCCACTCTTATTTTAACTACAATGTTAGCAACTTAATTTGTCACCTTCATTCAGTTAGTTGTTCTGAAACTCTTTACAGAATAAATTACGAGACAATTAAATATGGCTTTATTTTGATTTAGAGCTGGATGTTTATTGTTAAATGATTATATACATGGGTTTTTTAAAACAGTTTTATCAATAGGTTTTACTTGAACCCCTTTTATTGAAAAGTAACTCAATTTTCAGTGGCAGAAGTAACTCGTCAAACATGAAATAGGGAAACTGGCTTCTTATTTATGTCTTCATTATCAGCATTAAAATATTCATACTAGCTTAATAGTAATTTAATGTATGAGAGGTTGATTGTGCTCAGATTTTTAGTTTATAACAGCTGTTATACATTGACAGTTAATTTTGATGTCCAGGTTTTAAGGTTATAACAGCTGTTTTCCAAGCAATAGGGATTACAAAATTTAACAAAATAGGGGTTCCTAATTTAACCCAAAAAATTTACTGGTATTTTCCTCCAAATCTATATAATTTGATATAAACACAATTACAAATTGATTAAATTTGTATAAAGAAATTAAAGATCTTGGTCTTGTAAAAAAATTGTGGTGAACAAAAATGTAAACTATTATGATCAATATTTTAGTTTATATTTCAGCATGTCTAAATAGTGTAGATAATTCCGTGGCATGGTAATTAAGCAATTATATAATTACATAGCCTAGTTTAAACAAGTGTATTAACAACAACAAGTGTGTTGATATTTTAAAACAAATGACAAAAATTAATTTGTTTTTTCTTTATCTATTTGGAATATGAATAGAGAAAATTTTTAATTTTTTGTAACTCTGTTAAAAGACTGGGTTATATAATATTTACTGAGAGGCTTTTATAGCCAGAGACATTGCTATAGTAGAGCCCCATTATTGGAAACCTTCTAATCCAAAATTTCTGACAATCTGAGTGTATTATACATTAAATAAATTTGGCAACGAATATTCAGTTTAAATTATGTTTTTAAATATATCAAAATCAAATACAGTATAATTTTATTGATACTAAAATATCAACAACAATTAAGATCAAAAGAAAAATGTACATAACAAATAACCTGAGAAATTAACTAATGATTTTTTTTTCAATATGAATTTTCAGTACAGTAAGCAGAAGAATTTGTAATGTTTAAAAAAACATATTTCGTTGTTCTTTGGTTTAAATATGAGATGTGAAACATGATATATGTGGTATGAAATGAATTTATGTTAGTTTTTATAGCAGATACAAATAAATAATGAAAGTACATTTACAGATTGAACAAAAATACTCTAAATGTTTTTAATCAATTAATGTACAGTAGTTCTTTCTTCAATCTCGTATTGAAGTAACATATCATTTCTTATTTCGCCTAACACTATACAGATAATGAGCTTTCTAAACACTACAAGAATGTCAGTAAAACATCATATGTTGTGTTTCTAGTTCATGCATTGATTTCAGGTAATTTCAATTAGTTTGAATCAGCGAGGTTGTACTCTTCCTTTATTGTTATGGTGGTGTTTATAACCTTAGAGGGCTTGAAATGATATCATTCTCTTTAGAATGATTAGAATTTAACACAAAATAGAAATAAAGCAACAACATTTTGGTCTACTTATTTTTTATTAAAAATATTTACAACGGTTAGTTATTGACGTCTACTTCTAATTTAGATCTGACAGAGTCTCTCGATGTTGTTAAGGGGAGCCAGGCGCAACGAAGGTTCCCATGTTATTTAAATGGAGAAACATGTCAACACTTAGGTACACTTATCTCAGAAAGTATCAGACCTACAGATATAAACTTTTGTACAGTTGTTATATAGATGTTCCCAAGTAGAATCATGCAATATAGTATTTTTAGTGCAAATACTTTTCAAATAAAAATTATTTAAATGTTTGGACAAAAAAATGTACACGATTTTAAATGTAAAATATTTTTTATTTCCCATAAAATTAAAGATATGTTAATAAAGTTGCATGACTTTACTCACCAGTAAGTGGGGGACAGGTGTGTGAAATTTGGAGTCTGTAGTCTTTATAGTTTTAGAAAAAAATGTACCTAAACACTAAAACACAGTACTTTCGAGAAAACACGTTTAAAGTCAAGAGTTCACAAACTAATAGGGCCTAAACTAAAATCCCTCGGATAATTAGTCTTCACACTCACTATCTTCTCTTCTTATTTTTAATAGTCTTTTCCTCACTCTTCTCTTTTTATTTTCTTCTTGTACTTCCCTGTTACCTTCTTTTATTCTATTTCTATCAATTTGAGTCAGTCCATCGAACATAAACTATCTGCTCAGGAACATTAGCTTTGGCAATAGACCCTTCATTAAAACAAATAACTGCATAGTTACTCTAAGTTTGAAAGATTTCAACCATACAAATGTAGTTTTGGGTAGCCTTTGCCAAATAACGCTATTGAGACTTTCATTAGGGTTCTTGCGTTTTTCTTTGCAAACAGCGTTTTAGTAAGTTAGGGTCCGATAAGTCTTTATATACAGGTTTAATTACTTCCATCACCACCTCTGGTAGAGAATTCTTATGTTTATATTCTGTATTGTTTTATTTACTCAAATTATACTTGCACCATGTGTTATTTCCAGAAGGACATTGCTCATGATGCGGGTTGACATTGCTTGAAATCTTATGATGTGGCCCAAACAGCCTTTCTCATATTTTCTACAGTTGTAAGGTTCTTTCTAATTGCTAGTCATTAATAGTGCTGTAGCTGGTCTATTTCTTCATGTGTAAGTCTACCTTTTCCACCAAGACCTTTCTTATCTTTTAATTTTATGCCTTTCATATCTTTTTTCAGCCGTCTCAATCTAGTACCAAGGCGTTGTTGCACATGCCCACAACATTCAAGTTTGGTTATTACTACGTCATCACTATAAGGTTTATCTTCTAGTACAGATACAAATCCCTTCGAATCTCCATCTCCAAGGTATTCTAAATATCTTAGGCCTAACCTATTTTCAGACCTACGGCAGATGGCTTTTGTGCCTACTACATCCATTCCTCGCTGGTGCCTTCGTAGTCTGCGGAACATTTGTTTGTTTGCTTATGTTGGTTCATTTTTACAGGGTCTGAAATGTATGATTTGATCACACTGACATTACAGTATTTGGTCAGACACTTAAAATCAAGTACTTTTCTTGTGTCAAATGATGTAACAGTTATAACACTATTTAGCGAAGTGTGGCCACGCTTTTGCCATGTTCCGTAAAACGCAGCGGCTATGTCTGCAGAACCCTCGTTTTCAATGACAGCTTCTTTA
Source organism: Aphrophora alni (assembly GCA_963513935.1). NCBI lineage: Eukaryota > Metazoa > Arthropoda > Insecta > Hemiptera > Aphrophoridae > Aphrophora > Aphrophora alni. Next base: position 26,253,576 of record OY740767.1, on the reverse strand, counting down.
GCAGCATGGAAAAGAGAAGCCTCACATACCTCAGTGGTAGCTTTCAAAAGTTTGTCATTGTAAACGTTCATTCGCCAGCTAGGCTGCGCTTTACGTTGTACTGCTGAATGTGACACTGACAAATGTGCACATCATCTTTTAGAATTGTTTTCACATATTTTTAGGCAAGTAAAGTATATAGTGTATATATATATTTTCTTAAACAGAATTAAACAGAGAATTTTTTAAGCAAAAAATTAAAAATTCAATTTTTTGACCTTCGCCGCGTCTTGCTCCCCTTAAGCATTTAGTTTTTTTTCTGGTGATATCTAGACTGAAGTATCCCTAATAGATCGAGAACAAAGAGAGGTTGTAATAAGAACATATCAGACCGATAATATTGTTGACTGGGGGAGCAAACATGAAGGTGAATGGAATAACCATATAAGTAGGATGGACAACACTAGAATGATAAAAATTGCTTGAGACAATTCATCTATCTCAATATATCCAGTATAGGAAGACCTAAAAGATAATGGAGTGATAACCTAAATCCTGAATGAGGCATCAGCTTTGAAGAACAGACTTTTGGCCTAACGATGAAGAAAGAAGGAAAAAATAATATAATAAAATACAGTTACTTATTATATGAAGGTAACTGTGAATTTTTATTTAGTTTAAATTTATTGTACTAGATATATCTGATTCAAAGTAAGAAGTTATAGTTTTAATGAAATGTCGGCAAGATCTATGAATTGGATATAACGATATATGTATTTATACAGATAGTCAGGCAGTTTTAAAGTATTGGAGTTTAATGACTTTCGTTCAGAGTCAGTTTGAGATTGTCTCAGAACCACGTTGTGGCTGGGATATCTAAACAATGTAACACTTTGCTGAAGTACAAGACATACTAGAATTAGTGGAAATTAATTTTGGCTAATAGAACGTCAATTAAAATCTGAGCCATTCTCTGGTTTAACCAAGAAGCTGGCAACTGTGGCCATTAGCACTTGGGCTTAGGAAGATCATGACAAGATTTGGAAGACTATCTCAGGAATAAAAATGAGTAAACTTTCACTTCTTGTTCCCTTTAAGCAAAATTTTGCTTAGATTCTTTCATTAGACAGAGAAAATATAAGGTATAGTAGATTTTATCACAGGTCATGGTCATATAAGAAAATACATGCACAGGATAGGGCATATTTAGGAGTCTTTGAGCAAGAAATATATCCTGAAATAGGAAACTGTAGGACTCACTTGTGCTATAAATATAAACATCTTGAGTTGGCTAGGATAGCAAAATTTGTTTGTTTTTTTAAACAAGGAGCTTGGCAATCCTTAAAGACCACCTTATCTATCAGAAAGATTCTAAAGATTGTGGGAGTTATTGAATCTTCCAGAGGATGACTAGAAAGTAGTGTCATTTGGAAGCGCAATAAGCCCATATCGCTGGTGTGCAAGGATTAGACCGCCCAAACAGAACAGACTATTGTAGTTATATTATGAGGGCTGTTACAACAGGGAAAACTTAGATAAGTAAATGAATTATGTAAAAGATCAGGAAAATTAAAGTATAATTTTAAGATAATATTCATCTCAAATCTTGTTATAATTTGTTACTATTTCATACAATAACTTCTGATAATTACTAAGTCTTTCTATAAATGTATTTTCAATTATTATATCTTAGTGTTATTTTTCCACATGCATCTATTCTATAAAAAAAATGGGTTGCATGTGTTAAATATATATCATTTCCTAGTAAATCATAGAATATAAACTTCAATTAAAGGAAACTTGAAATTGTCTGGAAATTTTGTAATTCAGACAAAAAATGGAATTCCTGTACCATCTGGTCTCTAGTGCATATTAATTTAAAATCAAGCAGGAAATAAGATGTCTGAATATTGTGTATAGGCTAGATGAGCGTAAAGTCAGAGTGTATTTACTTGTGATGAAATGATATTTTATTATGCAAATAATAAAAATCAATGTTAACTGAGAATTGTTTTTGTTTTTGACCCCACATATTTTGATCCAATGGTAATAATCTGAATGGTATTATATTATATAGAATATGGAACCAATAATTTGTTGTGTATTGATAATGTACAACAACTTCAATCTTGTCATGATATAATTTTTAATTTATAGTAGTAGATAAAAATTGACTCTAATAAAGTCTAAATTAGTTCTAATTGATTGAAATCTCTTTCAGTTCATTACAATGTTCATCATAATATGTATAATGACAATATAAATTATGAACATAAACAATATACGTATATACTTGGCATAAACAATGCGTATAATTTGGCAAGGAACAGGTCTTAAATTTTTTTTTTTTACAAATCTGCATATTTGTGACATAATTAGAAATGGTCTTCAAATTCCAGATTATTATCCACTAAATCTGCCCAAAAACTAATTTTGAAAGCCACCATTTTAAATCTGTTTATTAATATTATTTGCTTAGATACTAATCACAGCTAAAAAAATTAGTGTATTTATTATTGGTTTGATGGGTTGATTTTTGAGATTAAATTTGTTAAAACGTTTAAAAGCAATATATTATAGTTGACTTTCAAAGCTTTCAGTTGCTATTTTTAGTAACCATACTTGACAACCGAGAATGTAAATCTGACAAGAGGCAATTTTAGTATCAGGTTTATTGCAGGTTTTGTTTTGACTGTTAATATTGGTGTTAACTGTTGTTTTGATTAGTCTGTATCTTACCTTCTCTTCAGAAATCTTCATATATGTTTTGCTGCTCTAGAAATGACAGTAAGTTTTATGCAATTGAGCTTTATGACATTGATTAATAAATCAATCATTTGTGTATTGCTACTAACATAATACTTCAGTTAACTGTATCATTGACAATGTAAGGGCATGTTACCGCACCTTCTGATTTAGTGAATGGTAGTTCGCAACCAATTTTTGTTTTTCAACATTGTGACAAAATGTTAAAATGAAAATATCAGTCTTCAAAACTCTTATCTAGAGGAATGAGAGGTGTGTTAATTTTATACAGGCCTAGCTTATCATTTTCAATTGCAGATTATATTTATCTTAATTACCATGTTTTTAAATGAGGGATTTAACATAATAGAATATGTAAATTACATGAAGCTATGATAATGAGCATTTTATGTTGTTGTTAAAAGAATGGGTTATAATTTTAGTCATTGTTATATTTTTAAATTTACCATGTTATATTTACTTGTGTATATACAAGGTGATCACATTAAAATGGCCATCAAAGGATTTCTAAAACTATAAGAGAACTCTAGGAAACCTACTTTAAATAGAATTAAAAAATATGCTATCCAAATTTTGAAAAGTCTGCGCTATTTTTCAATATGGTGACCAAAGTTTTAAAATAACGACTAGTTTTTGTGGTGTTTTTGGATCCTATAGTTTTAGTTGATCATCCTGTATATACAGAGAGTGATCAAGAGAAAAGGATAAAAATTTGTATACATATTCAGGTCAAAATAAACAAAAGCAGCATCAGTAAACATGCTCTAAAATGTATCACTTTCTGTTCATCTGTTTCCATGTTTCTATTAAAATTTTAATATCTCGAAAATCCATTGGTATTCGTGCTGCAATTTTGCAAAGTTTTACTATAGCCTAAGTTATAATTTTCCCAAAAAAAACCTTTTCAAAATCGTGCTCATTAAAAAGTTTGTATGTTGAATGTCATGAAAACTGTTAATGTTATGATAAATTAACAAGGGCAATTATTTTTGTTTTTTTAATGATAAAAACAGGGATTTTTAAATATTTATCATATATGCTAAAGAATAATCAAGATAAAATTACAATTTATTTTTTATAATTAATTACTATAATGTGATACTTAAATCAAACTTGGAATAGATTTAGAAGGTCAAACAAAGATAAAAGGATAAACTTTGTTTTTAGTACAATTATACAAGAAATATTTAAAAAAATTAATATCTGTAAGTTTGACCTATGATATTTAAAGCCCTATTTTATCCTTGACAATTTGTTTGTTGTTAATGTTATGTAACTAACCATTTTTGAGATATTCTACATATGAACTCTTAAATAGCTACCATTTAGAAATTGTTATTCGGAATGTTATTGTTTTAAGTAGAAACTTACAAACTAATAGTATGAATATTAACACTCAATTTGGATATCATATCCATTCTTGAAATATTTAATATAAACTACAAACACAGATTTTAAGGCATATGTTTTAAATTTTAATTTCCTGATATGATACAAATTTTTGCCCTTGGTTTCAAACTGTCCTTTACAATATATTAATTTGTATTTGTAGGCTATTTTATTTAACTTAAATAAATAAATCAGTATTTAAAACCGACAGAGATACTAAAACAAAAATAAATTAATATTTAAAATAAACAAATTACATTAAAAACATTAAAATTAGTGCGAAGACTATAACTAGTCTGCTCCCATATAACAGCAGAATTACATCGTTAATATTATTTCAATCTTGATCTACACATTTTTCATGTAGTTTTGCGTTAGATCCCTCTCTATCGTCTTCCTTGGCCAACGCTTGATTCTTCCGACTCTGTTGCTATTAGAGTATTCGAGGGCTACGGGTCTTTATTTTGTTTTCCCTTTTTTATAAGGCGATGATGACCAAGAGGTTTTCCACCTTTAACACGTTAAGCGCCAAGCCAGTTGTGCCACTTTTATCATACAGTGCCAACTTAAATAAACAATTTAAATGGCAACCTGTGTATATGTGGTTTTATAGTTATATAAGAACTAATTTTTGTGAAATTGTTTTACAAAACACTCAAAAAAATGATCGGCCGATTGGCCCGGCATGTCATTTTGAATACGATATTTTGTTTGGAATTTGACGTGTCAGCCGATTGGCCGACCACACTTTTGATTGATTTCCTAAGATTATTTTGGTCTGTGATGTTGGTAACACATGACTCAGTGGTGGGAAATGCGTTGAGTAACTGCACGTAAACATCAAGTCGACATGGTTCAAACTGGAAAGCGGGATTGAAGAGGAAATGTCATTTTCAAGCCTCTTGCAATAACAGAGTACAATGAGATAAAAATCCGGCATCGATGTTGCTGATCAAATGTCGTCGTACAACTTATTTTTTTTTAAATATAACAACTGTAGAATGTTCAAACTGTAAATTACTTGTTTTAATGCATTAATCCATAATTCCAACTGAAAATTTTGCTGCCGTACCGATCGGTACGGGGAAATTAACATATTGATGAGGTATTTTATTTGGTTGCTATGCAACACTATTTAAAGATAATAAAATGAAATATCTACGGCTATTAGCTACAATCTCCTACATTTCACTTAGTGTATGTGTTTTCCGCTAGGTTGTAACACTTACTGGTAAAAGACTCTAAAATAAAACCTTGCATTAATGGTAGTGTCGTACTGATCGGCCGACACGCCACTTTAACTATGAGCTTGCTGTCGTACCGATCGGCCCCTCATGGCACTTAACGTGTTAAAGAACAAAGGAAAATGTTTTAAAATGTAGTAACAAGAAGTCTCCACTAATTTCTGAAAAGTGTTTTACAAGTCCCTAGTTTATACCAGACACAAGTTATACTACTTTTTTCTATAAATGTAAAACATAATTTTCTCTTGCTAAATTGCTTAACCCCTCCCCTCCTCACCAATATGATTATATATTACATAGTTCAAGTGAAGGTTTGTAAGCCTGTAATAGGATGTTTGTATTTTGGAAAGGAATTACCGAATTTCCTAATATAAAAATTTCAGAGCTAATTTTTGTGCTAGTACTGTCAACAAGATAGGCCCAAATTAGTCTATTATCAATGACTAACGATACCAAGGAATTTTGCATTACTCAGCTCTTCAATTATATTACCACCAAGCATAACAGTTGATCTAAGTTCAGCAAGTATTTTATTAAAATTAACATATTTATAATTTGTTTTTTCTATAATGACAACATTATTTTCTGTAAAATACTGACGTCTTGACTCCAATAAAAACTTTTTGTTTTAAAGTTTGAGCATTACTTGCTACCTATGCTAATAGTATGAATATGTAATTAAGTATTTGTGAGCGTCTTAATTTGTTGACGCATTAACACTTTGCATTTTTTATGCTAATTTTGAATCTGATTGCTAGAGTCTAGTTTGAATATAACCATAAAAGATTAGAATTGGTGTTATGTGACCCATGGTTCTTTGAGGGATCTAAGCATTTTTGTATAAATTAACTTTTAGTATTTATTTATGTGTTTAATATATGAAATTCAATTGTTATTATCTCACATAAAACCTTTACTATTTATTTGTGTGTTTAATATATACTTCAATTGTTATGATTTCGCAGGTTTTATTTCTGTATTGAGGCTTAAATAATATAGAGCAATATACAGTTTTCATATCTTTCAACCAAGGTTTTCATTTGAGTTGTATCAATCAGATGACTCATTTTTTAGATATTACTTAACCTTCCATAGGGCGCATAGATTTTGTAACGCAATCAGGCGCTCACGGAAGTTACCTCCAGGTTTTGAAATTATAAATATTTACTGTATAAACATGATTTTTTTTACATTAGAACATAAAATTTATATTTAACATTTATATTTTATATTTAATATTTTATATTCAATATAATATATTTTATATTGATTTCGTGAAAATCATCAGTTTCAAGTGGCTCATTATCTGATTGTTCCAAATCTACATCTTGGCTGCCGTCTTCAACTATCCCACTTTCCTGGCTGTCTTCTTCATCATTTGCCAAACTGTCGTCTTCATCAATTTCTTCATGTAATTGTCTTATAAATGAACCAGTCGGTCTTTCAGCTACTTCCATTTCTTCCCTTTCAACACTTGACTTAAGTCTTGCAATTCTGTCCTCCAAACATGTTTCACAATAATTCAATAAAAAGAAAGATATATATAATACACAGTTTTTATAAGTTTAAAAATACTGTTATTTATATCACTTTAGTGCGCTACGGAACTAAATTCCGGTTACACTGTAAGGCGCTTACGGAGGTTACCTCCAGTCAGTAACAATAGCTGATATCACACTGAAACTAAGATAGAATTTGCTGTATACAATGTGACAACCTTTTCCTAGAATGAGGCTTGTAATGTAGGGCGAGTGGTAAGACTGCCGACCATAGACAAATAATAATTGTAATGGAAAAAAAAACACCACGGAGGTAGCTTCCGTGGTGCGACAGATGGAAGGTTAATGTAAATTTTTAACTTGTATGTTATTTTGAAATGGTCCAATGTCGAGAATCAATAAAAACATGGTGTCAAAAATTTAATATCGCAATTTTTTCCTTATTGTGAAATTGAAAAGTAAAATAAATAATGCCAACAAAGGAAGTTATTCTTTTCACTTTCATTTTTTTCTTCGAATCGTATTCAACAAATTTTGTGAATAATGGTGATTTAGAATAAAATATTAATTAGTATTTTTCTTCATTGTTGTTTATCATTTGTTTATCAATTAGTGCAATGTTTAATACTAATGATTTACCATAGAGATTCATTCATGTATGTTTTGAAATTTCTTTGCTTCTAATAAAGATCTTGGCCTTGAGTGTATCAAATTGTTGAATTGGACATGTATGAATGAGAATTGAAAACTGGCCTTTTTTAAAATTTAATAAAAATAAACGATTTTAATCTCATTAAAAGTTTCTAAGATTTCCAACACATTTTTTTCATTTTTGAATCTACAAAAAACAAAAGCTTTGAGGCAAATTATTTTGATCTTAAATTATACAGTACATTGTCTTCAAATTAACTTGTAATAATTTTTTTTTTTTTTTTTTTTTTTTGTCGTCAGTCTGGATATGGCTAAATTAGTGTATTATGTTCAATCTTATCTTAAGCTCAACATGGCAGGCTAGGACCTGAGATTTATTTTTATTATATTTCAGAAAAAAGTAATGAAAATATATTAAAGTATAAATTAGAATTTACAAGAAATATTTTACTATTTTAAAAATGCTACTTTTCCCATGGATTTATATAAATTACATTTTGGTTAAGGTACAAAATATTTTATTGGTGATTTTGTGGCTTAGATCTATTGACTAAAGTGCTGTTTTAAAATATTTTATAATAGTATTTATCAACCGACCAATCTGGGTACAACTTTTTTATGTACAAGTTGATTTTGAGATATTGGTTCTTAACAATAGCTCCCAATTAAACACAAACTCTTTACTAATGCCACAATTTAACACAAACCAAGGGTTTTTACTAACTTTTGTTCTCTTCTGATTTTGATGCTGTTGAAGTTAGGGGATCTTTATTTTATATTCTTCTCTTCCCTTTTTTTTATAAGTCTGAGAGGTTTTTTTGCCTTTAACACATTAACTGATGAAAATAGAGCAATTACAAACCCTAGGTGCTAAAAATAATTTTTAAAAAAACTTACCCAGTTGATCTATTATGTTGTTGGCTGATGTTAAAAATGGTTTCTGGTTAAGGGTTAACCAGTTTGATGACATCATAATTAATGGCACAGAAATATGCCGCATGCACTTGGCGAAACTCTTCCTTAACTAAGATTGTTAGATTTGCTCTAAAAACTAGTGTTTATTAATAATTATGATTTATAATTTCACTGTCACTATAACTAAGTTATGTTTCTTATTTTTATTGAGTTTTTATAACAAAATAAAAATTATGGCACATAATTATGCCAGGTTGACTGCATTTTGGTATATTACATTTTACTATATTTATAATTGGTTCAAACTATATTTACATTATTTACAACCCACCCACCACCCAAACGTTTGTATTTCATTTATAAGTTACTGTGATATTTATCAAAACATTGAACTGGACACATTCCTGGTTGTCCTGGGCACCCTGAGCAAATAAAAGTGGTTCGTTTGTTGGACCCGTCTTTCGCACATACTCTGCATCTTTTCCGTTTTCTGTCTCTCTTTTGGTGTCTTTCCTCATTTTGGATCAAACGGTGAAGAGGGTTTCTTGGAGGAGTGCGAAGTACTTGTTGTTTTGGGGGTAAAATACCATCAACTAACTGGTCTCTGAAATCTAAAAAGCCCATTCTATGCCCACTATTGTGCATATTGATAAAAAATAGAGTTTACCATTACCATTTGAAGTATGTGTATAAATATTTTCTTTTACCATCTTATAGTTTTTCTTTCAATTGGATAGTAAGACATAAGCTGGTCAGCTCTGTCTACCCCTCTTTCATATGGGCGTTGTAATGGATAATAGGCTTTGGTTTTTCTTTTTCCACTCCACGTTTGTTGATCATTGTAACCATGACATTTTCAAACTCAGTTGAGATAATATACAACACATCTCGTTCGTCTTTCCATTTACCAACAACTATGCCGTTTCCATATTGACAGGTCGTTTCGCCCCTTTTCAGTTTTGCAATTACTACTGGCATAGGATTGAATTTTCTGTGAACTCTCAGGGTACCAGTGCAATATGTCTTGTTAGCTAGAAGTTTGGTGGCAAGGGTAACACTATTATAATAATTATCCATGTAGAGAGAATGGCCATTGTTCAGAAAATCTCACATTAGATGAAGAACCACATTCCCCGAATAACCTTTCCCTCCCAGGTCATCTAATCTCCCAGAATACACCATAAATCTCACAATAATGCCCTCCAGTTCAAATAAGGTATAATGTTTTATACTATATTTATGGAGTTTTCCTTTGACATATTGCTTGAAGAGCAATCACCCCCTCCACAATACCATAGCTTCGTCAAGTGACATTTCTTTTGAGGGATACTAGATATCCCTCATTTTGTTGTTGAAAAAATGTATCAAGGACAGAATTTTGGTAAGCTGATCAAGTGGAGCGTTTGCAGGAGGGTTTAGTTGACTAAAACAGATGCTTCTCAAAATCAAAAGAAAGCAGTCCCGACTCATATACTCTTGAAAAATTGGCAGGTTGTATTTTCTATCCCTTTTCCAGTAGTCTTGGATTCGGTTTATCTTTATAGACCCCGTGTGTATCAGAAGTCCTATGAATATCTTCAACTCTGGAACCAAAACAACGATGTATGCGAGATTTAGGTTGAGTGGTAGGGCCACAAAAAGTTTCAGAGCATAACCATTTGTGTAGCGGCAAACCATTTCTAAAAACACATCATCAACAAAAAAGTAAACCAATCAATAGGCCTATTGTTTCCCAGAACCGGAATCTTTAATTTATTTTCTCCTGTAAATGAAATATTTCTCATTACAGCTGCAGTAACATTACACCAAACTGCAGGGCCAAACTCAACATCTTCACTTTCAGACGAGTCAACCCCAGTAGCGTCACTTGATTCATCATCAGAAGTGCCGAGTTGATCATCACTATTATAATCATTTACAGCAGCCATTTTAAGGGAAAAAATTAAAAACACAATATAAACAACATCCAGATATCACTTATCAAAGAGCACGACACTACGTCACAACGAGTCGCCAGACTAAACATTGTATCTATCCCGTGCCAAATGCCAGGGATGAACCTACCGTACAGTGAGGTTATGTTTACTATTTCAATATAACGCACGCACAAACAACCTTCTCTGCAGCAAGCTGAACTTGCACTGAAATATTATAAAACCTATAGTCCGTGTCGCGTGCACTTGACGCGGCCTATGCCTGGCACGGGACCATGCCATTAGCAGTCAATGTGTTAAACAACAATAACAAAATATAAATAAATATGCCACAGTCTTAATCATGATGTAATGGGTATTACTCGTACTATTAATTTATCTTTCATCCATTTGTTGACTTTGAAGAATGCTACTTGCAGATGTTCAGTTCTAGGGTAACCTTGACGAGTGTCACTTGCAGCACTTGTCCACTGAAACTTAGCAGCTGTGTTATTGCAATATAATAATTACCTTCTAATAATTTTACATATGTCTAACAAGATTTCTGTTTTATACTTGTATGTGTAACGAAGTTAACTTAATAGTTGTCATAAACTATAACAAATTCTTGTGCATGGTGTAGGCTATTAAGACCAAATCGTTTCAAGTTTTCTGCTTATGTGGATATACTGTACAAAGCAACATTTGTTTTTATGTTTGATAAGGATATTTGTAATTCATTTGTGGTGTGGAAAATTCTAACAGGAAAAAAGGCATAATTCATTGACTTCTAGTTGAATTTTGTAAATCAAATGGTAGAAATTGAAATAATACCTAAGCCGCTGAAGACCATTACGCGGCCCTACTTCCTGCAACTTCAGATTAAACAATGATCACATTTTGTAGCAAAGATTCCACCAACTACTTCAAAAGAAAATGCAACTAAGAAGGTGTATTTGTGCTTCCAGTATTTTTTTAAAAACTGTGTGGCTGTTTGAAAAGTCTTAGATCCCACTTCATTTTCCATTATGTTTTCTTTTGCACTCAAAATTTTATTTTATAGGCTAGTGGGTTTAAATGAAAGACTTTTTTCTCAACTTTATTTCAATTATATTTTGATGTAGATAAAATATACTTAGGTTTATTTTTTTGTATTTTGTAAGTGGTTTGTTGACTGTAGTTTAAAATTAAAAATATTATCTTTAGGGGAAAAAAATCGTAAAATTGATCAGTGATTGTGTTAGTGGTATGTAACACAAGTATGTCGTTATATTATAAATAATTTACAATTAATTCTTGAAAAGGCTATATGCATGACTGAAATTGATCGGAAAACTAGAAACCCTGCAAAACTGAAAAAAATTTTTTTGTTAATTAATAGTGATTACAATTACCAAGTAAAGCAATAACTAGTAAATATGTATATATAAATAATACATTAATTGATTCTAAATATACTAACTTCATACATATACTGGTCACCAGATTATTGTGATATTAAAAATTTATTTTCCTAAAAAGTATACTGATAATTAAATTTATGTAGCTAATTTTCCTTATATTTCGTATTATTTTAAAACTACTACCCTCATAAGGAAAAAGGCCCTAACTCCAGTTTTCATGAAAACCGAGTTTGTGGTATATTAAGATCTAGTGTCAAAATATACCATAATATATACCATTGATAGGAAAAAAGTCCTAAATCCATTTTTGATAGTTAATTGAAGAAAGAAAAGTTATAATATGACGGGTTCTACACAACACTGTAAATTCCTCTAGATTTGGAATTATAGTGTTTTATTTTCCTTTGTGTAATTATTAATTTACTCTAACTTGTATCCCGTTTTGACAGGACTGTGTATATTTTATGATGGTTATTGGGGCCTTTTAGTATCAAAATATATTGATAATTTGAAACCTAGGCAAACTCGTCAACTATTTCCTTTTGGAATCATTTTTATTTTCAATGTTTTATTTGTTTCACTTTAACAAATATCGGCAAAATTGTGTATATATATATATATATATATATATATATATATATATATATATATATATATATATGTGTGTGTTTAGTTCAAGTGTGTTTTGACTTAGTAGAAATTTTGTTTATTGTCATAAAACTACTGGGTTTTATTATTTTATTTTTTTTATTTATTAATTTTTTTTTTTTTTACTTTGGTTTTTAAATGGTTTATTTTAGGCATAATAGTGACAAGCACAGTCTAAGTTTTTTTGTTGGGTGTTTTCTGTATATCTGCATTCGAACCAACCCTCTTCCATTCATACCTACCACTATCAGTTAAAAAAAAAAATATGAAGCATTGCCAACCCATAAAAACATAAAGCTAAAGTTACTTTATATGTATATATTTCAAGTCAAATAACTATTTTTTAAAACATAGAAAGTTACTATGGATATTTTTATTAGTTATTGTAGCTCTTGTATCACTGAGGATGGCGACTTTGTTGTTGAAACATGTTTGATTAAGTAAACGTAATTTTTGTGAGATCTTGTGTTCGAGTTTTATTCTAAACCTCCATTATCTGGCTAATAAGCTGTCTATAAGGCATTGGCCCTTCAGGGCCACAAAGTTAAGTTATATTACCAATAAACAGGTTTCAAGTTAGTGGCATAATAAATATATTAGAAACAAATTGTAACTGGTTATTTGTATTAAAAAGTGTTAGGTAAAGAAAAATAAAGTATAATTAACTGTTGTTTTAAGAGGAAGCTCTCAGTATGTTTAATTTGTTATTAAAGAAGTATGAGATGAGGGAAGTTTTTATCAGTATTTCCAATAGACAAATTATTAAGCATTTCATCATTTATTTTTATGATTGCTTTGTGTATAAAATGTTATAGAATATAGTATGTGTGAATTGTTATCCTTACAAATTCTGGACATTATGTATCTGTTAGTAATAATCTTGTTTATCCAAGTATTTATACATTTTAAAAAGCGCTGATAAGAAGAGACTAAACTAGTTTTGAATGGCCTTGATAATTATTTATTCTGTCATAATTTTAACCATTTAAATTCAAAGGTATTATGCTTTGATTAATTATGAAATTTAAAAATCACTATAAAGTATAGTCATATTAGCTTACAAATTTTAAAAATTAGTTATTTCATTTTTTCATCATAAACTTTCAGAAAAGTAGTTTTTTAAGGTATATATTTAATGTCGAGAACTGTAGACAGAGTATATTATGACAGTTAAATAAATAAATAAGTTTACATAATTATTAATAAAAAAAACAGTAATAATAAATACTGATAATAATGTAATTATAATATAAAAGTTAATAATAATAAATAAACATATATAATGATTTGACTTTATACATAGTTTTATTTTATTATATTCAATCTTATCTTTTGGAGAAAGGAATTTATCAGTGTCACAAATTTCAGAGTACAGTCTGACTTAAAATCTGTACTATAAAACTCAGAATAAGCTCATATCATTGTATTTGCTTGATGATGGTTATTTACTATACAAGTAGCATAGTTATATGTTACTAGTATACAAGTTTATTAACTAAATTAGTTTTTTATAGAGCTTTATGCTATAATTTGGTCAACTTTTATGGTAACAAATTATTTGGAGCAACAATAAAAAAGAAAAATATTAATTTTATTTAAAGTATATGTATATATTATACTGATATTATATATATGATGAATAAAACATGATGAACAAGGGATACACTTTGTTCAATATAACGTTCGTGTAGCCTAAAAATACAATTTATAGCTACACCAACGTTATATTGAACACAGTGAATCCCTTGTTCATCATGTTTTCTGATTGTCAACTACAACACATCACAGCATAAAAAAAAAAAAAAAAAAAAAAAAATACATATTGAAAGTTACTGTTTATTTAACAGTCATCAAGATAAATAAAAAAAAAAACTCAACATTTTTCTAACATGTCTATAAATATTCCTTAAAATGGTCCAATAACAGTTTTTAATTTTTTTCTTCTCTTGGTACACATTTTGGTATCTTAAGTTGTATTTAAAAATCATATTAAACGGACAAAAAGAACAAACAACGTGCACCAACAAAACAATAAAAAAATTCCCTGTATTTACTCAGATAACTGGAGAGTGTTTTTTAAAATGATTGTTTTGTTGGTGGTTGTATTTTCTTTTTCTGAATAGTTATAGGGGAAGAAAAAATAAAAAACGATTACTGACAGGCCATCATAAGATTTTATAAACCTTTTATTATAATCAAGTCATTCAGATAAACTTCAACATTTTTGTAATAATACCAATACCAATTTCATCTTCAAGTATAATTTATCATGTGCTATTTGTTTTTATAGCATGTGGTGCTATTTTGAATGGTCTTGCTTAAGAGTTTGTGTGAAGTTTTGTTACAGATTTATTGCTAGTGTTCGGTGTGTGGCAGACCCTAGTGTATATTGTTTGGTTATAAGAGAGGAAATATATATATGTAACAATTTATATAAATTTGGTTTTGTTTAACATACATATACATTTAATATTTGATTTTAATTAATCTATGTGATATTTAGGTCGCAGCCCGTTCCTGATGACTCTCAAGGAAAATCTGGTGCTAAGTTTTATCAATCTTATGATCGTTTATTTATCATAAAAACATTAACAAGCGAAGAAGTTGAGAGGATGCATTCGTTTTTAAAAGATTATCATCCTGTGAGTAGATTATATTTATTTACATTATTTCAGAGCGTTTGATTGTAGTCTGTCATAGTTATTAAACTTTTGATAGTTGAATCAAATAAGACATAAAACTCTTTTGAAATAGGGGTCCAATTCTATTGCTTACGCTGGTTCTTAGGCCCATCTTAAGGATACAAAGACATTTTCCCACCAAATTAGAGGTAACCACAGTTTCGTATTAAAAATTAATTTAAAAAATGCTTCTAAGAAAAAAATAGCTATGAATGAATTTATTCTTATTAAATTACAAATAAAATGTCATGGGTTTGTAATTGATTGGCTTTTGCAGTGAATTTTGTTACATAACCTGTTTATACATGTCTATTTTAAACAAATTGTAATGAAACTGTAGGAAAAGATATTTCTTGTAAAGATTAACAACCAGGCTAAATATCGAATCAAAATATTAGAAACATAACTTTAAAAAAAAATTCATTACTGTTGAGATCGAAGGTTCTTGGTGGAATTTCATGTTTAAAGATAATAAACACAATTTTATATTTTTTATTTTGTAACATCAATGCCTTAGCAGGCGAAACCATTCCATTGGTCGGCTAGACTAATAAAAAGTGGATGTTACAAAATAAAAAATTGTGTTTCATTATCTTTAAAAAAAAATAGTTTGAGGCCTTGTGGCAAGAAGCCAGAAAAGGTCATACAGACTTAGAATTGTAGCTTTTAAAAAGAACTTTGAGATGCAAAAGATATAATTTTGAAAGTGTATTTTTGTAAATTTATTTTTTATCAAAATTTAAAACTATTTTATTAAATTATGAGGACTACAAATAAATATTAATAGTGTTTTAATATCTTAATTAGAAGCTGAGATATCTTATATTAGGAGCTGCAGTTAAAAAGTAAATTTCACTAGCCTAAACAAATAAAAAGTTGTAAAAAATGAGAATAATCTACATAATCACCATATTGATTCAGACATTTATGTTTTTCAACTCCTTCATTAAAAAATAACGCCCAACTTCTGCTTTTTCACTTCATCATTTTCAAATTGCTGTTTGGCAAGAGCTTCTTTCATTGGATGTAACACATGGGAAATCACAAGGCGCAAGGTCTGGGCTATACAGAGGATATTCCTACTCTTTCCATTTGAATTTCTGTTTTTTGAGGCCCCATATGACACGAGCAGAACAAGAGGTTGCATTGTCGTGGAAAAGCACTACACCTTTTGACAATTTTCGTGGTGGGTGGTTGTCTTTATTTGCCTTTTTTAGTCTGATCAAGATTTCACAGTAAGTTGTTGCAAAAAAAGTCAACATCACTTTCCCTGTTGGTGGAACCTGTCAAAACTTTTGTACAGGGGGACATTGAACATGACTCCATTCGCATGAACTTTATTTTGTTTCAGGAGTGAAATGATGGACCCAGTTTTCCTCTCTTGTCACAAATTTGTCTAAAAATTCATTCTCTTCACTGTTATAATGAAGTAAGAATTGCAGAGTCAATTGCAAACACTTCTTTTTGAGCTCTGCGGTGAATAAGTGTAGCACCCAATGAGTGCACACTTTTCGAAACTGTAGATGCTCAGAGATTATACTGTGCACACGTCCTTGAGTACATTTATCTCAGTTATGATTTCACCCTCCGTGATTTTTCTGTTTGCAAGAATCAATTTTTGAACATATTGAACATTGCCATCCATGACCAAAGTCGATTACCTTTTTTGCCTACACTCATCCTCAATTTCACAGTGGCGATTTTCAAACAGCTTGCACCATTTTGCAAGGTCTGGCGAGAAAAAGTTTTTCACTGTAAACTACTTAACTGCCGATGAATTTCAGTGGGATTACACTTTATAGCCTATAGAATATGAGTAACAGTACGGATTTTCAATTTGGGTGCATCTTCCAAGTTGCAACATTATTACTTTTATTTGTCAACAACGAGGTTATAAACAATTTTCAGCTGATTTTACAAAAGTTTAAACAATGTTACCAACAGCTGTAATCAAAAAATACCTTTAACAAAGAGCAATATAAATATATGCAACTTACTTTTTGACTTCTCTTTATATAATATAGATGCTGACCAACTAACAAAAAAGGTCACAACATTCCAGTAAAAAAAGGCCACTGGTCTTCCCAGCCAAAACTTCTTAACTCTTAAACTCTTTTTTAAAAATGAGTCATCGTTTTAATATTTTGTACTCAAATTTTAGCATGATTAATTATATTTATAAGAATCATTTTTGCATAAAGTTTCATTAAAATTTAATAATAATTTGTATACTAATTGTTCGAAATGAACATGTGTGAGGTTATGTAACCACTCACTGGATAGACCAATAACTTCAAACCCATATCATTTTATTTGAAATGTAATAGTGAAGAATTTTCTTAGATAAGTTCTATTTTGCAACTTAAATTGTTGGTACAAAATTGTGCTCACCTCCAAATAGGGATACTTTTTTAGTGTAACTTCAAAATGTCCCTGAGACCTGGATTAAGCAATAAAATAAACTAAAAGTGTTTTATATCTTATTTTACTTGACTACAAAGAAGAAAAAAATGTAAAAAATAAAGAAATTGTTGTAATTTAAATGTTATATATATATATTGTAAGTTAAATATATATATTGTTTACTTTATTTGTGCAAGATGAATATTTCTCCTTTGATATTTTGAAAATGTTTACTCCTCATTCTGCATCTCTGGTTTTATTATCAGTTAATATTTAATTTTTAAATTTCATTAATGCTTTTTCTTTTCTAGCTGGTAAATTCTCCAAAGAAACTATATAGATTGAAGCCTCATATATATTATGGTATCGGACAATCCTATCAGCCAAACTAGTTTTAGAAATAAGATTATTATGGCTTCCGTTAATAAAAACTGAATTAAAAATTGGAAATAAAATTCTTCTACTCGAAATAAGGCTGAAATTTTACAGCTTACTTAAAAAATAGGAATCATAATGCTTTCGAAGACTAAACTCTTGAAAGAGGGGGGGGGGGAAGGTTTCTTACCCCGATAAACAGTTAGGACAACTTTCTCTTGGCTCTAATCCCTAAAAATTAGTTGCTTGCCGTACTTTATGTAGTTAGGACTGTGTGTTGTGGTTTTATCTCATCAGATTTGTTTTTAGTCTTAGCTTCGATTTAGTCTTGCACCTCATGAACATTGCTGGGCCTAGGTATGGCTAAGTTAGAACTTAGTGTATAGTCCAACTCTACCGCAGGGTGCTTCATCTTGCTGTTATGATTTTAAAATACTTTTTGTGGTTCAGGGAATCCTTGTTTTTTCCTTATTAGCTCGAGTGCTCAGGCATAGTTTTAGGCTTGAGTACTTTTTCTTAGATTATAGATTTAGTTTTAGTTTCCAAAATGCCTCTGAGCTATGTTGTGTTTTTATCTTTTGCGTTGTAGTTTTACACTTGATAACAAGAATTGATTTATACTCTCGAAACATTGTGTGTATTAATTTTCTATACACAAATCATGCCAAATGTTTGATTAAACCATATTTCTAATATGAGCAATTCATCATTATTAAAAAATAACTTTAAAACCAGAATAATGTTTATCATATTAATGTGTGGAATGCTATGTAAGTAATGCAACGAGATAAATATTTAAATCTGTCTTTCCAATTTCTCTTACAAGATAACTTTGAAGTTATAATTTTGTTTTTGTTAATTTACTGATTGATAATCTAATTGAAAATATAGTGTCAATCATCTTAAGACATTGCCGACTACTGACTAGTACAATAAATATAGGTTTTTTTTAGATAAATAACTTCTTCAAAATTCTGACAATAAAATATTTAATTAATATTTTACACATTTGACACAAACACATTTTAATAACTGTCCCTATCCTCTAGCTACAATAAAAATATTATAACTAACATTAGATTTAATAAAAGGCAAACTATTTATTATAATAATATGTTTAAAAACTTATTTCTTGAAGTTATATCTAAAAGTTAGCCTCTGTTTGAATTTATACATTTTTGCAAGCATTTTAGGTCATCTCTACATGAATTCTATAAGACTTGTTTGATTTATAAACAGAGACTTGTTTTACTTACATAGTCATCAACCTTCTCTGGTATATGGTCTTCCAGAATATTTTACAGGAAATAATCCTAGCCAAGAAGATTATGAGATTTGGGGAAGCTGTGCAATATCGCCGACAAGAGGGATAGTATATTTGAACAATTAAGAAATAACAGCCAATTTTGGCATGTGGCCTTCGAAAAGATATATATATATATATTTTTTTTTACTTCTGGTTAAACATGAAAAATCTAGCTGTCATCATCGCCTTAAAAAAAGAGATGAAAAATGAGTATCAAATGAGACTCATAGTCCTCGACTGTTCTAATAGCATCAGGTCAGAACAAAACAAAACAAGAATTGGACAGAAGAGAACTAACCTAAGACTAGACGAAGAAAGGTGTAAATCCACCGGGGTACTTCATGATTACCACTTTCATACTCGCTATAAATGAGCCCCTGAAGGGGATTTTACGCATTAAAATCGGCTAAAAGTAAAAGGCTTTTGGTTGAGGTCTGATCATATAGAAAATGGGACTGGAATGAAAGCTGGTTGTTCAAAATGTCATCTGGTTTATTTTTGAATACTCTATAAATTTCAAATTCTTTGTTAGCATTCATTCATTATCCTGCCCTTTGTACACAAATGTATGGCCTCTACACTAGAGTGGAAGTCGCCCAGTCAATGGTTATTTTCTGTAAGGTATCGTGCATAAATTGGACTTGTTAATGATGAATTTATTACTGGGAAAAAACTTCTACACCCAGTTAGACGGGCTAACAATGGGTTCACGGCTTTCAGGACTATACATTTGGATCACTATGAAAATAAACACCCATTATCTAATTGTAACAAGTACTAACAAAACCTCATATTCTACGGTTGTTATGTCGACAACACATTCGTAGTTTTTAATGGTTCTAACAGGCAAGTCATCAGCCTAGTGAATTACAAGAATAGTATTAACCCAAAACCCAGTTCATGCTAGAAACAGAGAATAACAATCAACTCAATTTCCCCGACTTAACCATTATAAAAGGCATAGATAAATTCAAATATAAAATATACCGCAAGCCCACCACAACAGACGAATGTGAACTTCAGCAATTTTTGGAATATTATTTATAACGTTTTGTGGTTTTTTTTGCATGAATTTGTATCTACGGAACATTAGCTTTCCAACACTATTTTTTTTTTAATTATGATAGGATGATTCTAGTGGGCGAAATGTTGAATTGCAAAATACGTGTTTTAGAGTCGGTGAACTAAACCATGCGTCAACAGTCAACCGAAATTGGGTTGAGTGTTAAAGACACTATAGGGTTAAAGACTGATATAAAGAACATCTTCCCAGTAATAAATCCAACATTACCAAATCCAATAATCCAAGCTACCTTACAGAAAATAACCATAGAGCAGGCGACTTCCACTCTATTGTATGGCCTCATTATGGACCATACAAGGTAATTTATTATTATAAGATTTCCTAGAAAGTTGAAAATAGTATGCTCCGTCGTAGTATAAATACTATAAGCCAAATTTAAAAATGGATAAAATTCTTTCATAATAATGATTAAAAAAGTTTGTTGCTAAGTGAATAATAAAAATAATTTTGTTTGTATTTCAGTACATTGTAGAAAGGCATGGAAAAACACTTCTACCTCAATATCTTGGGATGTATCGACTCACTGTAGATGGTGTTGAACACTATATGGTTGCTATGCGAAATGTTTTTAGCAATCATTTACAAACGCACAGGTAAACGATCATTATATAATTTCTCTAGTCTAACTCTTACACGTAGTAAAATGTCAATAACTATGAGAATATCATATATAGATATTATTTATTTGTTGACAATCTCTTCAACTTGGTTTTCATTTCAACACTTTTAGAAAAATGAATATCAACGTAAAATTTAACATAATTTGTTAATCCCCACCCAATTAATAATCAATGGCACAAATAATTTTTAAAATGACAACAAAAACCTTCATCCTACTTTAAATAAAGTACCTATTATTTAAATTAGTTTTTCCAAATCGTTTTACTTGTAGATATACAAGGAAACACATATATCTGTATTATTATTTATATTGTTTTGAGTTTAAAAGAGTGACAAATTAAAAATCTATATGTATTTTTTACCAATTTCTTATAGAAACATATTACGGCCTTTGAAATTGTTTTGTGTGAACTTTTAGTTAACTACATATGAGTAGTGTATAGAAAGTATTATTATAGTAAAAAACAAAAATTAAACAAAACAAATTATCATTATAATGATCTCTGAATCAAAAAATGTTGTTTTTACAATGATGTCTGTCATCTGTCTGTACAGTCAGCTATAGGCCAAACAAATACTATCACTGATTTTGCTTATTTTTAGTATATTGGCATATTTTGATATTTCTCCAAATACTGTTTAATTAGTTTTTTTCTCACAAATAACTAAAAATTTGAGAGTACCTGTCATAAGAACAAAATTTAGTCTATTTTTCTTCAATATCTATTTTAAACTAAAATTTAGCCCTTAAACTACATCACTTAGAAAATGTTGTTATGAGAGTTATCGATTAAAAAATAAAATGAACTATAAATGCCAGTCTAATATTCTGAAGGTAATATTTGAAATTTTTGTGAAATTACAATATATTTTAAGATGGTAAATTATAATTAATAAAATTGTTCATTTATATCAGAAAGAAAATCAAATTATATTGATATGAATTAAAGTCTATTATAGTCTTTTCTTTAAAAAAAAAAAAAAAATAAATAAATAAAAAAAAAAAAAATCACTCTTATCTCGGGTTGGGGTTAGGTGCAGACTTTTTCCAATCTTATCTCAAAATATATATATATATATATATATATATGAATGAGATGGTATAGTTTTATATTTGTCCAATATATATATATATATATATATATATATTGGTGAAAGTCTACTATAAGGAATATTTGTTCTGAATCTAGGCTATTGGTTAAATCTCACCATATTAGAAAGTTTCTTTTATTTTCAACTGTTTTTGTTTCTTTCTTCATAAGCGTAATTCGAATATCTTGTAATAGATAATTACCGCACTATTTCATTTGAACATTTCTTCTATAATTTTCATAAAGGTCCAAACTTGGATAAAAAATATACATCTGCTCAGAACGAAAGTTGGATTAACAATTAGCTCTAATAATTAAATTTTGCAAAAATCGATTAATCCGCCGTCTAAATCACTCCTCACTTTTCACAATGATCTCTATGTATGAATAAGTTGATGATAATGATAATTTTTATTTATTTATTTTTGTGTGAATTTAGGATTTAATTTTGAATTGTAAGTTTCTTTAATTCCAAATATATTAAATTGTATATACATTAAACAAATAACTTCTATATTTTAAAATCTTAATACTAATCTATATTTCCTTTTAAATTTAAATTTGACGGGATCGATAGACGATTCAAGTCCCACGTGTTATTGCGCCAATCAGAGCGTTAGTTTCGAAGATGGGCGTGTCCCTTCAATGACATAATTTCAGTTTAACACATCAGCTGTTTATGTATAGGACTTATTTAGATTTACTCCATGTTTATATTATTAATATAATTCTCGTATTTTGTTAGTAATATCTTTTGAAAGTAATATATTCCGTCCTATTTATTAATGTATTGTTTTTTCCTGATATATATATATATATATATATATATATTCCTTTCTCTAGAATCGTATTAATCCCACGGCATATCACCTATGATGTTAAGCATTTTATTTGGTTAGCCTAGGCTATAATAAAGTTCGCTATTTCCTCACACATCACTTTTATTTAATCAATTTTATAAAATTCGTGTAGACATTTCGAATTGTTACATAGTTAGTTGAATTATTATATATATAGGTTATTTTTATTCTTGATCAATTTCATAAAATTTTCATCAAGGTTGACTGACTGGGCTAAAACCATATCAAATTAAGTGGAGAGTGTGTACTTCAGTATTATGAAGTCTCTATATATTTGTCTTTCTTATTTTTTGTTTAGCAAATTTCAAGAAAAAAATTTCAACTTTAACAATTTATTGGGTTTTATAGGTCCTTTATATATATATATATATATATATATATATATATATATATATTCAACAACAAATCACTGAATAAATTGTTCATATTTATTAACAACATTTGTTTTTGTATTCCAGAAAGTTTGACCTGAAGGGATCAACAGTTGATAGGGAAGCTTCAGATCGAGAAAAGGGGAAAGATTTACCAACGCTAAAGGACAACGATTTTGTAAAAGAAGGAACGAAAATATACATAGGTGAAGATGCGAAGGAGAAATTATTAGAAACATTAACCGCTGACGTAGAAGTAAGAAAAAAATGGTTAAATTTGTTGTATTTATTGATTTAACTTTTTATAAGTATTTTTTTTCTAATTTTAAACTTATAATATCAGTTAACTTATATTTATAACACTTAGTTATTAATACAGGGTAGCACCAAGCCTACTGACACATTTCAATAAGACAAATGCGCTTCAATGTGTCATTGTTGGTGAAAGGGAGTAGTATAGAGAAGAGGGGTCATTTTGTTATAAACTCGACTCGGTTTAGTCCATCAGTCGCAATGGAGCATTGGACCGTGTTTCATCATACTATGTCTTATTACAAAAAGAAGTCTGTAACAGTGGTTCAGTATTCCTTTAGATGTTATTTCAATGTTGGCTAGTCGAATACCATCATGGAATACTTCATTAGATTGGATGAATTAGTTTGAAGAAATTAGTAGGCTAATGTATTAGACTTGAAGCATGGCGCTCAACGAATATTTAAATCATGGAGAGAATAAGTGAAGCTTTTGAAATCTGTCTCGATGCTCAGCGCATCAGCAATATCGATTTTTAGGTATGAGTAAAATGTTTAGGTCTAATGCTGAAACAAATTAAATTTCATTCATACAAGTTGCAAGTTGCTTACAACTTCTTAACAGAGATAAAGAACAAAGAGTTGCTTTTTGTACAACATTGCTTCGTTTGCTAATGGAAAATCTCAACATTCTGAATAATTTGTGAATAACTAACATGGCTCATTTTTATCTTTAAGGCTATGTCGGTAAACAGAACATGTGTTACTGGCCATCAACCCTAAAGGTATACAACAACTTTAGAAAACTCTTACAATAATGATGTTCAAAAATAAGTTGGATAGTAAATAGCATGTTTCAATGTATTTAATAGTACTGTATTTAGTTCATTTTTCGTATTTAAATTAAATTTTTTAAGACTCTGAAATGTGTCAGTCAGCTTGGTGCCATCCTTAATTTGGAGAGAGTGTTTGAATTTTTATTTATTTTTTTATTTTCCACAGAATACAAACCACAAATATAATAATCATACAATATAAGAACATAAAAATAAACTTAAAACAAAACTTAAAACTACTAATCTATATCCAATGAACGTAAAATAAACTTATGAAACAATGTTAACATGTCAAAATTTAAATTGTAAACATAAAGTAAAAAACTCTGCGGAAAACATACCACACACAGAAGAGGGTATGTATAAAACACCCTTATATGTGTGCGGGAGCTATCTTAAATATTAATTAAATCCCATTCATACCAACATATACACAAACAGACAGACAGACTATGATTTTATTTACAAAATACATTTAATTAAGTTCAATTAAACTCAAATTCATTCACCTTACTAAATACAATATTATGCCCTTTATTGTCATTCACTCAGAACAGTCATTGAACAGTTTTTTCATATTTTCCAAAGCAACCGGAGGAAGAGATAATAACCAATATCTAAGTTTAACCTTGAAATGAGTAATAATAGAGATATTCCTTAAATATAAAGGCAATAAGTTATAAAATTTTGACCCAAGAAAGAAGAAGGTTTTTTGAGTAAAGGTTTTGTGACATTTGGGTAACATTATGAGTCCTTTGCTAACCTGTCTTGTATGGACTCCATGGTTTAATATAGCCCCTTCATTACCACTTACCCTATAAAACATTTCTAACACTTTAAACACATAGAAATAAGGAAGAGGAAGAATTTTTTTAGAAATAAAGCATGGGAAAGAATTATGGAATCTGTCTTTTTTACACAACATTCTAACGAAAGATTTTTGGAGACTAAACAAAGGAATGTACAAATGCAAAGTAAATTTGTCACTGTATTTGTTCAGGTAGATATGTTTTGATAAATGAAAACCTTCTTAAAAACATAAACGTATATTTTAAAAAATTGGAAATGTGTTCTCGAAACGATAGTTTTTCATCCAATTTCAAGTCTAGGTATTTAGTGCTTTCTGTTTGAGTAACTTCACTACAATCACATAACTGGTTACAGCAGCCAACGCAGTGATCCTTAAGCGGAACTTGGAAAAGTTTATAAACATTGTCTTAGCTACATTTAAAGAAAGCCTATTATAACTAAACCATAGGCTCAAAAAAATATAGGTCTTGTTGAATTTTTATTTGCAACTGACTTACCTCCGAATGTGCATGAGATGTATTATTGAATTAGAGATGTATTATAAGGTATTTGTGTTAGATATAGATGTGTGTGAATATGATACTTTAAACAAACACCACAAAGTAAAACATATATTTTAACATCATTTTAACTACCAGATACGAAAATCTACTTGTAACTTAAATGAAATTACACTGTTGCAAAAGTAATATGGCAGCACCTTGTTTCCCCTTATTCATGACTGACTTACTTAGCACTGGCTCCTGTGGTACTTAAATTCATATGGGCAGACTATCTTCAATAACACAACCCCTGCCTTCTAACACAATTCTTGTAACAATAAATCTTTATACACCAATATTCTTCACACACATGGCCTATCAGCTTTAGAACATTTCTTAAACAAACTACAGATCAATAAATATTCTACTATTTCTTTTTTGGTGAAGCTTGCTAAGTTCATTCTTCAATGTAATAACTTCCAATTTGCAAGGCAAAAACTTTTTACAAATGACAGGAATGGAAATAGATAACAGAATGGCTCCATCCTATGCAAACTTTTAACAACATGGAATAATTGGAGGAAACTTTTCTAAAGAGGCAACCCATCAACCTCTCTGTTGGTACAGATACATTAACAACATCTAATGAACATTGACAACATTTTAATTTGATCATCAGGATAGGTAAGCTTAGATCCATTTCATAGAAAGCCTTTCAAAATTTTCTATTCTAAATTTCATCTGGACTATATCTAGTTCACAAGCTATCTTTCTGGATGTCAGTGTAAAATTAAAGGACGGCAAAATACAAACTGGCATCCATGTTAAACCGACAAACCACCTACAATACCTCCACTTTGATAGCACCCATCCCATGAATACTAAATGAGCCATTCTTTACAGCCAGGCAATCAGAGCAGAGCCAAAAAGATTTGTTCTGAGGACAGTGAACTACACGAATTTAACAAAAAATTACATCCACATTTGTAACAAAAGATTATCCTGAGAAACTGGTTAAGAATCAAATTCATTTAGTACTAAACACAGAAAACACACCCAAAAAAGAAACATAACCTATCTTTTCGTCATCGATTATCACCCAGGTCTATAAAGATTAAACAACATTCCGAAGGAAGGCTTCAAAATTCTACAAGCTTCCAACCATTTTAAGGATCTTCTCACAGAACCTCTTTAAGTCCTGTTTAAACAGTCTACAAATCTAGCACCAGAATGAATGACCATGTAAAAAATCATGGATATAGTGAAACCAACTGCACAACATGCCGCAACCCACATCATGAACACTTTTGATCATTGCTTCATGACAAAAAATTTAAAATCAATCCCTCCAGAATACAACCCCTCAGAACTAAGAAGATGGGAGGACTGTCTAATTAATGGGTCACAATATCTAGAGAACCCTTAACCTTAATCTTCAATAAAGCATCCCATCCTTTTTCAGCTTACTTAAAATTAATATAAATAATAAATACAAAATAGAATAACAATAATAATAATAAAACATTCATCTGTGGAATGTTTCACAGGTATTTCAGAACTTTAGTTTTCTATTTTTGTGTACTAGAGGGCATAACAACTTTTATATTTTGATGTTATTTCAAAAATATGAAAATCATCACGATTAATAGTATACCATAAATCAAACATATTAATGAAGACTGAACGTTAACATAGTTGACTTTTTTTCTTTCTTTTTTTTTCATTGTGGGAAGGACTGTCAAAATAAAATTTTATTTTTCGACAAAAACAATGATAAATTATACATAGAATACTGCCCTAATAACATTATTACAGTTACAATAAGAACATTAACAAAAATTTTCCCTTGTTGTTTAAAAGTGAAAAACCTTAACAAGCAAAATCCTCAGATCATTAATGTCTATTATAAACAAAAGAACTAAAAATAAAAACCCAAAATCTCAAGCTCTCAAATACTCTAATAGCTAATCAGGGTTGGAAGAGAGCAAGAGTTGGTCAAAGAGACGTGATGGGAAAGATGAAAAAGAGAGATCTTATCATCTAAGACTACATGAAAAAAGGTGTAGATTCAGCTAAGTTCCTTGGAATTGCTATGCAAGTACTCATTATATGTGAGCTCCTGAGGGTGTTTTTTTGTTTGAGTTTCAATGTTCCTCTTAATTTTATTGTTAATTAAAATAATTGAAAAGGATTAGATTTTTTTGTCCCCTAGAAGGGCTGATTTTTTTACACAAGTTTAATCATTTGTATTGTTCATTTAACCCCCTAAACTAGTTTCTCAAAAGTCGGATATTTCGCAAAATCATGTTCTTAAACCCAAAAATAAAGATTCGCCCCTTTTTCAACAAAATATTTCAACCCCTTATCAAAATAAAATTTACAAACACGAAAGAATTGCTCGTTTAATAGTATTACATAAGTGACTCTTGTCTTGTAAGAATCTGTGAATATCAGTTTTCCCCCCACACTGCTGCAGCTGCGATTGTAGCAAACAACGTGAGCACAGAGTGGGTGGACAGGCCTGGGGAGCAGTCAACTCAATTGTGCCCCCAAGTTTGTACCCCACCTAAATGATCGGCTAGACCATTTTGGAAGAGTTTAAGACCCTCGGGGAAATTTCTTGTGCGCTCGTTTTTTTATAATTCCCATTGATAGTTATTTATTGGTCAAGTAGTCATACTATGGCCTGACAGGATGATACATTGAGCACGAATCCTATAAATATAATATTAATCACAATTATTGTTGATTAGTGTTAGTTACTCATGCGAGCGGGTTGGTGATTTGGTGGTGTGTCAGTTCTAGGTTAGCGTTAGTGGTTTAGAATGAGTCAACCAGTAATTAGATCCGACCTAAGAGTACAATTGCCGCTTAACCCTTATCTAATCTGAATCATTTTCTTTTAGTTAACACCTATTCCTGCCCCCTATGTAACTAAATCCCTACAAATACCCCCATATGTTATAAATCAAAAAAAGAAAGCTTTTATAAATCGACATTTTAAATATATAAATTTGTTTTCTAATCCTTTGAAAATCTACAATTGAATTATCTTGCTTTTATGTAAGAGTAAACATCTGTTTAAATTTGTTATCAACGGTATTATATTCGCTTGTTACACATGCATAATTTAACAAGGACAATGAGATCCTATTTTCTTCTTTTTCCATTTATTGACCCAACTTGTTTTCGAATTTACTTATTGTAAATACACTCTATGTGTATCATCTCTCTGGTCACAAACCATCTCTAGTTCAAGTAGAATAGAAGTAATAAAAAGTTAATGTTTTTAAAATTAGTTACTGATTCATCTTACAATAATATGAATATGATTATTTTTTTTCATTCTAAATAGTTCTTGACAAAACTTCATCTAATGGACTATTCTTTACTCTTGGGAATCCATGACTGTGTTCGAGCTGAAGCAGAAGGTTATGAAATGGATGATGTATACGTAGATGATGATGATGACAGTGATGGAGCAGGAGAAAGGCCTCCTCCATGGGGTACAACACCCCCTGATTCACCTCATCAATTATTGAGGGAAACAAGTCTGCAATATGAAGGTGGCATAGTTCCTGAGCTTGATATATATGCTATTCCTACTTCTGAAAGTAAGTAATACTTTTCCTTTGTAGATCATTCTGTGTGTTTTATGGAAAAGTATATATATCTCAACACAGCATGTGTTTGTATGTACCTTTCTCTACAAACTTGAACAGTGTGATGTAACTACAGATAAACGTATAATCACAAACCTCCGCAATCTGCTTCGATAAAATTACTTCTGTTGTAACTGCAAACCTATCCGTGGAAAGTATTAGATAATGTTTTTGTCAATATGTCAACACAATTTTTTAAGTCAAAAATTGTAAGTTTTCCATCTTCTAATCATTCTGTACTGCATTGTTTTTTCTAATAATCGTTTACAAAAATTGTCCTCTACAGGGTCTATTTTACAATATAATATTTCCACAAGATAATATCATGAAATTCTGTTGTATTGTGGAACATGTTGACTGAGATTTATTGCTTGATTTTTCCCCCGTCTTGAATGAAAAAGTAAATTTTTACATGTTCAACTTTACTTTTAACCCTTTGAAGAGTACAGGGAAATACCGATTAACGAGTACGGCCGTTCTTGAACGTTCTCTGTGCTGTTTGCGTAAATGAGTATGGACGTTCCGGAACATTTTAGGTTACGTCTGAGCAATAAAAGTATTTATCATAAAACAAATTAGTCATGGCTTATTGTGTTGTCACAATTCAACAAGAAATAGTACTAAGAACACATGAAATCGGGTTTTTCACAATTGTAAGGCAGGACAACTCCAGGGGGCGTGGTTTCAGGAGAATTCACCATGCGTATTGATTGACGCGTAAATGTAGGCGATGGCATCGTCTTCTCCGCGGTTGTTTCCCCCATACACACACCTGTGCCTATGTTCCTTGTCTAGTATAAGTGATTTGTATCATTATATTATGTTACGTATATTATACATCAAACATGAAAAATTAAACACTACAAAGCTTTTTTACAGATTCCCCTCTGTCTAGTCTTTTGACACATTTAGCCGCGTCTCAAACGAAACCAACCACGCTTCCAAGAAAATTGAAAAGAAATGTTATATTTTCCATAATGTAGGCTATACTAAATTGATTCGTGGAAAAAAAGCGGCCCATCAAACGTTTTTGTCTGTGTATGTCTGCTATACCGACGGGTGACAATGCCACGGTGTTTTTATGCCGCCGACAACGGGATACCGCTATCAGCAAACGAAACCAACACACGCTTCCAAGAAAACTGAAAAGAAATGTTATATTTTCCATTATGTAGGCTATACTAAATTGATTCGTAGAAAAAAAGCGGCCCAGCAAACGTTTTTGTCTGTGTATGTCTGCTATACCGACGGGTGACAATGATTTTTCAGTGCAAATTTTTTTTAAAGTACATTTATCAGTGTAAATTTTTATTCTTACAAGTTTTTAACACAATATTATTATATTATTATACATTTGTAACCAATAAAACAACTATTTAAAATTTTTTTTTTCTTACTCCTTGACAACAATTTTCTTTGTAAATACTTACTAACCAGCTGTTGGCTATTTGGGACGTTCAGGAACGGCCGCACTCGTCAAAGGGTTAAGCAAAAAATAATTTTAAATGTCTATCCAAATTATCTAGCTTGGACCATAGTAAAATCAAAATAAATTTAGATGGTATACAGATGACCTTAGGAAACTAAGGAACTTGATACTCATGTGCCAGAATATTTATAAAATTACAGCATCTTTAGATACAAAAACATTATTGTTTAGTTATATTTAAAAAAAACACAAGAGGCTAAGTGTAACTATAACACAGTTATTATTAATCAGTTAAGTAATAAATGTAAGACGAGATGGAATGTATCTAAAACTATTAAGATAAATAAGAGGACTATAATATTTCCTTGATAATTTAGTAATTCCTTTACACAATTGGTGAGTCAGAATTAAGCAAATTGGTGGGAAACTCTCAGGTTGAGTCAAAGTGCCTGATAAGAAATCTTGCTCTTTGGCTAGTAAAAATATTTAAAATAGTAGTAAAATATTTTATTGGAAAGAAGTGACTTGTGAAAATATATAAACAATAATTCAAAAATAAAAAATTCTGACAGTAGGGATATTTGATATTTTTAATCTTCTAAAAAGAATTATTAATGTGATCTGTTATCCACTTACTGCATTAATATGAGCCTTAAAGATGAAATTTTTCATAATCGTCTGAAGTTGGCTAAAGTCTATTCTATATATAAAGTGACAAAGCTGAACCAAAAATTTACCGTCCAATCTCTCTAATTCCTGTTTTGTCTAAAGTCTTCGAGTATATAGTTTATGGTCAGCCAACAAAATTTTTTGTATCAAGTTTCCTAACGGGTTCACAATTTGGCTTTTATAAAGGCTACTACTAATGCTTTGGATTCATGTATACAAAAAATTCTCATTCAGTTTGAAGATCAGTCCTTTACTTGGGGCATTTCTGTGACCTAAGCTGTGTTAATCATGATATGCTTTTGGAAAACCTAGCCTATTATGGTATTGGTGGATATCATTTAACCCTTTAAGCGTTACATTGAAATTGCTGTAAAACTAGATTACTAATAGAAATTTTAGAATTAAAAAAAAAAATTTCTGAGTTTTTTTTTATATTGTTGATTTACTTATTAAGGATGTCAGAAAAAAATATAAAAGTCAGTATTGATCATTATATATATATTTTTACATGATTAAGAATATTGTGAAAAAATGAAAACATTGTATAAAAAATAATAAGAATAATACAAAGTACATTCATAGGGATACAAAAACACATAATAAAAGTAAGTAAAACAGATTTAGTAGTTTTGTTTTGTATGATAGTAATCAAAACAAATGTCTTGATGAAGTACAGGCTCTTCGGTGCAGGTCTTTGAAGACAAAGGCTGACTTGTGGCACTGTCCTATTCTTACATAAACAACGCAGTGGGCCCATTTCTTCTCCCTCTTCTCAGAAAGTATCTAATTTACACTATCTACAAATATATCAAAACAAATAAAACACATCACAGTAACTTACAGAAAGCGTTTAACACCTGTTCATTAACACAGATTTACTCGGAATGAAAGGCAGGCAGGCGGCTATTGGCGCACGGAAACTCAAGTCAATGACGCTGACAGTTGGCGCCAATGGTGGTTGTTTACAGTACTAGCTCCTGTATCTTTCTGTGGAGGGCGGTGATGGCCGCTTTAATAACCACTCACTTTATATTATATGCTTCGATTTTAGTAGTTTAGGGAAACAATATGACATGTTAATTGTGTTTGCGTGAGTTCCTGTCAATGACATGGATACCAAGTCTCACCTATGCAGGGATTATTTGACATTGATTGACGTAACGTAGTGGCAAAAGTTAGAAATGTTATTTACGGGAGTTATTCACGGGAGTTATTATGGGAGAAATGTTATTCACGTCAATGACGTTTAGAAGGTTAAAATTATTTAAATCCTACCTGAAAAATTGATACTGACATTTTGTGTTTGGAGTGATTTCTCATCTGTAGCAATGAAAGCAAATTTCCCAAAACCACAATCAATAAAACACTAACAACACAAAGACTGTATAGTTACGTTTTTCTATCTTATGTACATTTCAATAATCATTTTCAGAGGTACAATACTTGGTGTATATACTCAAGTTTGTATTGTACCTCTGAAGATAATAGCCGTGCTATTGTACATAAGATAGTAATAAACATAACTATTCTGTCTTTGTGGAATTTTCTTTCATTGTATATTCACCACAATGCTCTCTAATGATTCTGATCTGCAGCAATACTTGATTGTGGTGTATGTAGCTCATAGTTATGAGACCCTTGCTTAAGGGACCCTTGCTTTTTGATAATGATTAATGATCTAGCAATTAACTTAAATTGAGCCAGCTATCTGTAGACTGATATGCTAGTCTCATGTAACAATAACTGTTCTGTCATTGAAAGCATGGTCAGATCTTCAGTGACAGATGCTGATACTTGGTTTAGAGTAAATATCTTCTTGTTGAACAATAAAAAAACACAAATTATTCTATTTAGTCTGAAAGATACAAATATTGTAGAGGATATGTCTGCTGCAGGTGTCAAGTTTTGGACGTTTATTTGGAACTCAGATTGAATTGGGGGCCACACATTCATTCATTCTTGCAAGAAGGGTTTTCATAGGACTGTTTCTTTTGAAAAACTTAATGGATCATCTTCCTGTCATCTTTGTTTGTAGCATATATTTTTTAATTTTCCAATCAATAATAAGATTTAAATTACTCCTGTTACAAAAGCAGTTTCTTCATTTCTTATCAAAATAATAATAGTTTCTACATTTCTATGATGCTCACTATAACCTATTTTGTGATTTGTGGGGAACAAAATACTAACCATTTATAACATGTAGTTTGATTTTGTTTTATACATGTTGTCACTTAAAATTTTTAGCCATCTGGGTGATGTATAAAACTAAGAACTCTTCCATGATTAAGATCCCATCTTTTATAGGCTTGATAAAATCATCCATGGATGGTCATAATGTGATGGGCACTAAAATTTTTAATAGACTCCCAAATTATAGTGAAGACTAGCTAGTGCTAGACTAGAAGACTTAAAAAATTCATGTTTGGATATTTGGCTAATAATTAATGCTTCGTAATCTCTAGATGAGTTTTCTCTGTCACAAAAAGATATTATTTTATAAAATAGTGTGGATGGACGATTGAATGCTTCCATGGAGTTTTGTTTCTCTCTCTCTTTTTTTTATATTTTTTTTATTGTTACTATTATTGTAATCTATTTCTTGTTTATATTGATTTCAAATTTGTACCTATTTTTCTGCATATAAGTACTGTTGAAACATCATATGTTCTGCCGAATGTTATATATTTTCTCTTTAATTTAATCGATTTCTAATATTGTTGACTTTGTCTATTGTATTTATTAATGCTGAACTATAATAAAATATCACATTATAGGATATTAAGAATAATAAATAAAAACAAGTTGATGGGTGACTTACCCAGTCCTATCATACAACTATGAAACAAGCAGATCCTCTAAATGTAATGCCCAAAAGATCTCTCAGGCTTTGAAAGAAATATTAAATTGTATTAATTTATTGATTTTAACGCTTATACATTATTTTACCAAGCTAGTATTATTGATTAAATAATTATTTCAAGTGAAAAATATACGACCTAGACCGGGAATCGAACCCAGGACCTTTGGCTTTACGCGCCAACGCTCTCAAGCCGAGTATACAGATTGGTTTCAATGTCGTTTGTAACGAGGTAACTTGTCTGTCATAACTCAAAAATTGCAAGCCAAAAACAAATTCAAGTGAGAAGTGTATGCCCTGGGCTGGGAAGCGATCAAGGATAGCTCAGTTGGTAGAGCGTTGGCGCGTAAAGCCAAAGGTCCTGGGTTCGATTCCCGGTCTAGG
This sequence comes from Aphrophora alni, assembly GCA_963513935.1. Lineage (NCBI taxonomy): Eukaryota > Metazoa > Arthropoda > Insecta > Hemiptera > Aphrophoridae > Aphrophora > Aphrophora alni. Next base: position 26,218,994 of record OY740767.1, on the reverse strand, counting down.
TCGTATATTTTTCACTTGAAATAATTATTTAATTAAATTGTAGTGGTAGATCAATATCATGGGGTTAAGATCCCAGTTGAGGGTGAGTTTGTTTAAAACAGTTGTTTCTAAACCTCGTAGTGTTGTGTTTATCACTACTTTCTTGACATCAGCTAGTCTTTAACGGGCCTTGTAGATGTATTAAAAGTCTTCACTTCCTACACTCGTGTCAGTGTTTCAGCCCTAATGAGTCTTAAAGCTATATATATTTGAAGGAGCGTTCACTCCCAATGCTTATGTAAGCGACTCTTCCCTTCCGGATCTTGTAGCTACGAGTATCACATTTTTTTAGGAGGTCAGGGCTCGAAATTACACTTTCTTTTACAATAACTTTGCTATTTATCATCTTAGAGAGGTGGGGTGGGACCTTTACATGCAGATTTGTATGTAATTTAGTATTTAAAAGTTGTATAACAAGATATGAATAAAAAACTATTTAAAGCGGCCACCATTATAATATTTTCAGTTCTATGTTTCTCAATTTCAATAGGGTTCTGTGTATGAGGACACTATAGTCCCCTATGACAAATAAATTTTTGTGCCTGTTATCATGCTTACATACACACAACAACAATGGTGGATGGAGATTATATCAAAAATCACTTTCCCGGTTTCCTGAGGCGCCTAATTTGTTGCGACTAAGCCATATACTTTGTATATTGGATATAAATATCTAACTTCTAAAAAAGAAAGGGAATTAAGAATATAACTTATCTCATTAATCTCTAACTAGGAAAATCTATAAATCATGATAATGTAATAAATTAAATTGATAACTAACTAAATAATAAAATAAATGGAAACTTTAGTCCTAGATTAACAAAAACAATATTTTCTTTTAAGCCCTGGGTGATAAAAATTACTTATTTAAAAAAAAAAAACGAAAACAAGAGAAATAATACTATGCTTATTAGTTATTTAGATGTTAATATTAGGAGATTTTACATAATTAAAATAAATTACATAGTTTATAATTAACATAATATAAAATCCAATAGTCTATAAAAACAGTAATCTATCTATAGAATTATTAATATACAGTAGGCTTGCGATTGTCGGCACTAATGTGACAGTCAGCTGGGTCTGTTAGGGAAAAAAACCAGATGTTGAGAGTAAATCATTTCCTGTGCAATAAAAGCCCAAACTTATAATTAAATATCCGTAGTGTATTTAAACTTGTGTTTAGAGACTAATAAACATTTATATAGCACCCATTGGTGGATGGTATAATTACATTTGAAGTTAAATAAAATTGGTTAGTATTAAATGTTGAGCTTGACTTATGAGAAAAATTATACAGTATAACAAACACACAGAACACAATTCTCACAAAAAATACGCCTAAGTATCAGACGCGTTTCAACGATAAGGTCGTCCTCTTCAGTGATATACAAGCTACACTGATATAGTTATCATTACTGTTATAGTTATAGTTTGATTGGTGTAGCTTGTGTATCACTGAAGAGGACGACCTTGTCGTTGAAACGTGTCTGATACTTAGGCGTATTTTTTGTGAGAATTGTGTTCTGTGTGTTTGTTATACTAAGTACATTGGTGTTTATCATTTTATTTAATTTTACCTAATTATGAAAGGAAAGTTTTTTTTTTTTTTAATGACAAAAGTATTTATGAAATCCTAACATTTATTTAAAGATTGCATTTATATGTTCGAAAACATATTTCTTGTATTTGTCACTTATGAATAATGAACAATTAATTATAAAATTATACAATTGATTATAAATAAAAATGCAACAATTAAAACTGAATGGTGCATAAACAAGCGATCATCTAGAGAAATCTTCTACTATTTACTGTAAAATAATAGAGCCGTAATTTTCTTGTATAGATGTGAAAAAAGTTTTGCATGTCATAAGTGAACTGCAGTGATCTTTGTCAATAAAGGAATTCCAAAGGCAAGAGTCTGTAAAAAAGTTTGGAGAATAAGTGTACTGTGGGATAGGTCTAATTTCATAAGATTTTATCATCAATGGTATATTAATTTTTTTATATATTAAACTTGTCGATTGTCAATCCAAATTAATATTATTTATACCACAACCTAGGCTGCATAGTGTAGATTGCCAGATAATCGCAAGTCTACTGTATTTTGAGTCTTGTAATAAAGACTATATGAGATTAATATACATTTTTATGTCTTTAGCAAGTTTGTATGGAGAAATTTTATTATTTTTTTGTAGATGCACCAGTTAAGGAAATATATTTCCTTGCATTGATAGATGTATTAACTCACTACGGAGTAAAGAAGCAAGCAGCGAAAGCAGCCAAAACTGTAAAATATGGTGCCAATGTTGACGGCATCTCCACTTGTGATCCTGAACAATACGGCAAAAGGTTTATTGAATTTGTCAGTAAAGCCATTGAATGAACATTGTGCACAGTATCCATCATGTTTTTCAACATATGTGTATATTTTATTTCAACCTCTTCTTCTCTCTATAAAGTAAGCGCACATAAAGTGGCCGTTAACATTTGGCCCAGCTCTATCTTTATTTTACACAAAATATAACCTTTTATGTGCAATATGAAATTTTCAATACAATAATACTGCTGTTAGTCATTTATTTAATGCTACTTTATACTACACTAAGTCTTAGAGAGAGAAAATTTCTACCACAGTGTTATTATCTTTTGCCTATTTTTGTATCATTAGAATAGACTTTTGTATAGTTATATAAATATATATTATATAAGTGTTCCTTATGTCCTGAACTAAGGAAAGAGGTTCGGTTACCTTTGACTTCCAAGGCTTCCTTAGAGTATTAATTTATCTTCTTCATTTAATGTGAATATATGGATATAAAAGTGTATTCATATAGTTTTTATCAGATTTAGGCCTCTTTCCCACCAGCATTGTGACTACAATATTCTTTCTTCTAGTCTATTCTCAATTAAATATAGTAGTAAATTCTAATACTCATTCGTCTAGTATTAAAAGATGAAATTTCCACCAAACATTATATGTGTAATCAGAATTCTGTTCATTCTAACAGAAAAATGTATTTATTTTGAAAAGGAATAAGTTTATACTTTTTGAATAAATATCTCAGGATATCCTCAACTCCCAACCGCTCTCAGTGTTGAGGATGTATTTTTGTAAAAAAGTTAAAATGTTTGGAATTTAATGTTTGTTTATATAACTTGTAAAATAATATTTTTTCTGGAAATTGTGCAAATCTAAAAAAAATTGGTAAATCAGCCACAAAATTGATAAAAAACACTTGATATGGTTGGGTATTTGTTGTATCTTTTAATTAAATTTTGTTTACAGATTTATTTAGAAAATTACAAAACATTTGTTTTTGTAAGATCTTTTATAAATATCGAAAAATAATAATTTATTAAAAATTATGTTATAAACATGGAGGAAAGGGGAACCAAAACATACGATTTACAGAACTCTTTGAACTAGACCGAAATATTAAATATATTAGACCTATATATTTATAGCTATATACTGAAATTACATATCAAGTAACCTTATTCTAGTTTTATTTTGATACATTTTTTAAATTATTAATATATATACTTTAGTAAATTTCTCAGATTTGGTGTTTAACACTCTCGATACTGAAGTCATATATCTGTAATATCATTATTTTTAAAAGGAATTCTCTAAAACCTATTTAATTCTAATAAAATAAACTCATTAATTTTAAGTATATTCTTAAAAAGTGTTTAGAACTGTTGCTAGATCCTTTATAGTCTTACTACTATATGAGAGAACTCAGCAGTTCAGGTTATTGTATATATGTATATGGAAAAAACTACATTATAAATATGCAGATTGCTTTTTAATATAAACGTTTAATTTGCTCAATTTAGAAGTTAAGGAATATTGAGAGGTGGCTATTTCATTATTATTCAAGTTTTAGATCATTCAAATAGAAATAAAATTTTATGATCAGGGTAACTTTCAGAATGTCGAACTTAGTTTGACAAACAAGAGCTTACTATGGAAACTTATTTTGATTTTTGTTGTAGTCATATTTCAGATAGTCTGCTGGGAGATTGGCCTTCGGAAAGACAAAACTCTATTGTCAGCTAATTGGATTGTTGTTTGTAATAATTGTATAATGTATTAATTTTGAAGTGTTTGTTTTAATTTTGTTGTGGATATTATTTTCTTAATTTTTAGTTTGATTTGGCATTAAGTAAATAGTGCAATTGTTTTGACATGACATGTCTAAATAACAGTTTCAGTTTGTAAAACAAACTAAATCATTTCTTGTTTGCCATCGTATATTGTTTTTTTTATTATATAGGTGTATAAGGGATTTGTATACAATGATTACTTTTTCTACAATATTTCAATCTACATAATAAAAACACATTCTTACAGAACTTCGCTTAGTTTTTGCACTGATAATTAATCACCATCAATGATAATCTCAGGAAATAAATATTTCTATGTAGGCATTACAAAGCTCATTCACGTAATTGTCTTGTAATTATTACAGGGCAATAAAACATTCTCAATAGTTTATATAGAATAATTTAAAAAAAATTACATTAAAAAAAAACATTACTCTTAATCAGAAATCATCTAAAACTGAATTCTTCTCTCCTTACAGCTTTTTTTTTTTTGTTTTGTAAAGTATGTTTGACTTATTTTTGTTTAGTTAAATTTTAGTCGTTTATACAAGTAATGCCAGCTCAAAAACTTTAGATATAGGCACTATATGACTATAAATAATTACTTTGAAATTTGAAGCTTTAACTGTGTGGAAATAAAAAATAATAATGTGATAACGAAACAATACAAACACTGTTATAATACACAGTTTAAAAATAATTATAACAGTTTTTGTATTTTTTTTTTTTTGTTATCACAATCGCTATAAATTATAGTATTATAATACATTTAATTCTAAATTACCATAGTCTATGATCTGTATTGCTTTATATCCAGCTTCTAAGAGAATAATTAATTACAAACAAGTTTCATTATAAACACACGTTAGTTTTAATAATGAGTGAAATTTTTGTTGTTTAGTATTAAATATTTACAATTCGTGTAGATTGCTTACTGTCACGTTATGATATACAACACGTTTTATCTATGTTCCTGTGAATGTTTTTTGTGAGTAACGTTTTCTACCATTCAAACATAATGTTTTAAATGAAGCTTTTTTTCTTTATAATTGCTTTGCATGCAGTTAATATGGCTATATACCGTTTGATAATTAATTGTCATGAGAAATAAAAAATTGGTGTTTGTTACTATGAATCGGTATAAGATAAGTTTTTATAATTTTGTTAATTTTCCTACATAATAACATCGATTTTTTTCTCCATAAATTATTATCTTGTCTATAAATATTTCTTGTGCCGAAAGTGTTATGTTCAATTTATTATTTTTTTTTAAAAGAGAGAGACTGAAAAACAAAAATGTATGTAGTATTTATTTAGTTCTTCCTCTCTCCTTTGTTTTGAACAGAATAAAATTAATTGAAATATGATACTCGATTTGTTAAATGTTTATTGCTTTTATACTTTTTGTGTGTGTATATAGTATTTGATTAGGTCTGAAAGCATGATAAGTTATATAGGCCTATGTATTATTATTATCCGTGTTGTGAACCTGATGCCATTGTCATTGCACCTAAACCATGCACCAGGCAGCAGTTCACATCAGTATGTTATGTATTAAGACTTCATATTGTTATTATGATTTTTATTTATTTGTCTATTGTACAATGAGGCATTAATGTCACTATTCTATTCTATATTATTTGTAAAAATACTCTTCATACAATAAGTAAGACACTGTTACAGACAAAATCGTTAAGAAATTGTCGTCCCAGGTTCAAACCATTTATACCTCTTCAATTTGTTGGTGTGTAATTGTCCATTTTCTTAGAAGACATTATCGCAGTCGATTTGGTTTTAAGATGGTTGGTCTGCCTTGATCGCTACAAGTTCTAATCCAGTTATTCCATTTGATTTACACTCATTGTCATAACAGACATAAAGTACAATATGTTTGGCAACGTACAAAAATCTTAAACAATCCTAAACACTACACAATCACAAAATATTGTTTATTTAGCAAATATGTAGAAAGGTATTTTGATACTAAAAGAAATAATTTCGAGTGCTAAAATAATCATAAAGCTTTTTTACAATTGTTTATTTTGTCAGTCTCTGCATGATTTAAAAAAAAAAGATTGAAAATTGTTTTTTCAATCTGTATGGTGTTGAAAATATAATTGTGATTTGCATTTTCCTTTTTTTTTATCTAAAAGTCTGTTAGCATAATTTTAAAAACAAATTTTGACTGTTCAACTATTTGTTTATACATGTTAAATCTGTATTATCATTCTATGAAGCACATAATTATCTGATTTCATTCAATTTTGGCACATAAGTTCATTTTTATAATATTTGTTCAGATTTAGTAAACTAGGTAATTTTGATAATTTCATAGTAATGACAAACCATTTAGAAAAGGGGTTAAATCACAAAGGACTTTCTTTTAATAATTACTAAAAAAATATCATGAAATTAAAACGATTGACTTTTTAGTTTTATTGTTTTAAATCCGTAAACTTTAACAATAAAAATAAAATTCAAACCTAAAAATTGAAGAATTTAATTGAGATTGATAGGTAAATTATATTGCAATTGTAAAGCTAAATATTAGAAGAGCTGTTACATAAAGTGGCCAATTTATTATTATTTCCAGCTTTTAATTTCCACTAAAGTTTTTGTTTTATGTGTAGACTAATCAACTTATATCTGAATTCTTCTCATGTCTTTGAATAGTTCTCTTCATTTAGTCTTTATTCTTTTCCTGGATCTTCATTCTATAGCCTTACCTTATTATTCACTTCTTGGCCTCAAATTAATTTCTTCTTGCAATTATTGAGTAAACAATGACAAATTCACAATCATTTACAAATTCTAAGGCTATATTAAACATTTATAACTTTGTTTCCCCATATTTCTTTAAAAATTAAATTTGTACAAATATCAGTCTCACTATGACAAATAGTAGCAAAAATTAGGTTTAAAATTTCACTCTTGCTTCATTTTTTAGATGTGGATTTTGAATAAGAAAATGTTTCATCCTGCTTTTCTAAGTTTTCAGAAGACAATATTAAAAACAAAATATGTCATAAGTTTTGATTCACACCTATCTATAACCAAATCCACAAATATCTTAGGATGTGTTTCTCTCCAGTCTAAACCAGTTTCTATACTGTTGTCATTATTTTCTTCATTTAATGATCTTTAGGTGTACATTTAAAAATCAATTTTGTTTGAAACACCATACCTTTAATTGTCAATATTTATTTTTACAATTACGCGAGGAACAAGATACATGTTCAGTTTTATCAAAGCTAGTGATAAAATTGTGTTCATCACTCCAAAATATGGGGAAACTGAGTTTCATCAATATATATATTAATAGCAGTTAATCAAAATATTATTCTAGCGGTTTTGATGTGTTTATCAGATGAAAATTGTGGAATTCTTATTGCCCCTGATTGAAATCGGATAATTGTTACAGTTAACAAAGTTTAAAGGTGAAAAATGTATAACTTTCTTTTTCTTCATTTGAACTTATTTTACCCCTTTGCGCTCGAAAGAAAGACCACTACTAGTGACCACACTCCACTCCCAGACAATTTGTATTATTTTCCATTTGCATAGTCCTCTCAGGTCAACTGACTAGTATAAGTGTATTCTCGCTCTCATGTCACTGCTTGCCTGCTATTTTGATCGCCCGCTGCCACCGGCTCTAAATTGTTTTGCTCACTTTCTTGTGAAATGGAGGAATTTAAAGTTTAAAGAAGAAACGTAATGTTTATTTTTCAACTCTTTTTATTGACAAACTAAAATTATAGATAATGTTTTCACATAGTTTTTTCAGGCCTAACTAAATATATTATGTGAATGTTTATATTATATTAATAAAAAAACAGAAAAGGTATGAAGAAGTATTTGTTTGGGTTTTTAGGCCTTGAGTTTATTATAATATTTACAAAACAAAACTCTTAATTTGAATGATTTTTAACTATTACATACATTAAACTATGAAAGAGAAACTAAAATGGTTATATTAGCTCTTCTGAAACAGTACAATAAAATAACCACATTGGAAAAGGTAGAAAGCATACCGGTGTTGTAAAAATTTCACCTCCAGATTAGAGAACTTTACAGAGAAAATAAAATAATTTTAACACAGAATATCTTATTTAGTCATGCGCGTATTCTCATAATTTTGTATTGACTACTCCTAGTGACCATTTGGGAAGAAAACTACGAAAAATAATTCAAGCTGGTGGAGAAATTATAAATGGCCGCTGCTATTCACACTGGCCATACAACCCCAGAGGAACTTTTTTAACAACTCTAAATGAATGCAAAGGGTTAAACCAATATTAATTTTGGCAACAGTATAATAGAAAAAGTCAATTTTTTAACACAAAAATCAAAAATTGGGTTGCATATACAACTAGAACTACTTAAGAAAATTGTATTTAAAATCCCAAATTTTAATGTTTTTTCCCCAAAGAAACCCCTTTTGAACCCAAATTCAAAAATCAAACTTTGTATTGCACAAGTATAAACTATCAAAATTGACAAAAAGTTTTATAAATGTTCCTAGATGCACATTGATGGTTGAGAACAAGAATGGAAACCTTTTAAAATGTTTTTAATAATTTGTTTCAGGGTTTACTTGATCAATACAATTTGTTGACAGGAACAGTCATTCCATTCACTTTAAAAAACAAATTTCTATTCACTTTTGTTATTCATTATTAAATTGATAAAATTATTATTTTTAGTTGTTAATTAAGGATTGAGTGGTATCGTTTTGTCAAATCTCAATACGTCATCTCTCTGAAGATCTTGAAAAGCCTTTGGCATCTCTTGTCCTTTTTGTCAATAAATCCGGGTAGAAAGTCTTTGTCCTTGATGTTTCAAAGTAATGTTACTCTTGTCAGGATGATTGATAAAGTATCTCAGTGATTAGAAAAAAATATTGTATATGAATGAATGTATATAAGCAGTTTACACATTTATTCTCAGCTAATTAAGAATTATATTTTTTTAAGCGAAAATCTTCTCGTCATTATCACACTAAGGAAAAAAAGAATATAAAATAAAGACCCTTAGCCCTTGAATACTCTAATAGCATCAGGGTCGGAAGAGAACAAGAGTTGGTCATAGGGACAAGATAAGAAAAAAGGACACCATTCTGACAATGTATAGTTTAGAAATACATGTTACAACCTTGTCTTATCTTGTAGCCACATAGATGAGTTAAGTGAGTTTTCGAATTATAGAAGAAAAAGAATAGCCACAATTCAGCCAGCCAATTATTATAAAATGACTGAATTTTGTGCAGTGTTAAGCAAAAGTATCATCTAAATATTATCATCATATAATCCTAGATGAATTGGGAAAGTGTTTTATCCAGCATTGGAAACCTTGTTGCAAGAACTAATCACAGCTTGTTAGTATCTTTAAACAGTGATCTGAATAACGATTATTTATTTTATCCTTCAAATGTAAGCATTTCACTATTTTAATATTATCAGTTACTACTCAGATATGGATATATTATAAAAGTTTTATCTTTATTTTAAACTGAGTTACTTTTTCTTTTCTTCATAATTACTCTACTTATACCTTAGATTAAAATGTATGTGACCAAAAGTTGAAAAGCTGTTTATCTAGGCTACTAACAGAATGTCATGAAATTTCATGCCAGTGTTTTAAAAAAAACTCCATGGCACAACAGCCCTGATCTGCTAGATGGCTTTTTAATTGGTGTGGTTAGCTCATCAAAATTTGTGTTGTAGCCCTCACAACTAGAGTTCGTTCTTAATTCCAGTTTCCCAATTTTCTTCATGAAACTGGGTCAATATGTGAGTCCCCACAGAGCTTGAACCTGGAGCACTAACCACAAGACCAGCTAGAGGATTATGCCAATGTACAAGTGTTTATACAACAAACAGCTGAATGTTATTAGTTTGCATTTTTATCAAGTAAATATCTGCATAGATATTTAGATAAACTAAAACTACAAAAATGTCTGTTCAACAGTACTTTTGTTTTTGGACAAAAAAAATTTTGTTCCTTATTGTTTAAATGTGGAAAACCTTTAGATCAAAATCATCTTTAAAAAAAAAGAGTGTATAATAAAAACCCTACCCTCTAAAACTGTCGGGGTTGGAAAAGAACAGAGAGTAAAGATGTACCCAAGACTACATAAAGAAATGTGTAAGATTGGGTTTGCCATACCAATATTTATAAGTGAGCCCCTGAGGGGTTCGATTTAAATAATTTATAAATAGTTGTATTGAATAGTACAAAGGCTAGGGCTAAGTAAGTTAATAGAGGAAACACTTTGACTCTATATAAAGATGAGTAGGAAAATGAATCAGTATTGACACCGTAGGAGTTTTAAAATGTTTTGATGTTAACCCAGTATCCTGAATAAAATGTAGAAGCCACAATTAGTAGCGAATCCTGTCGGGATTCAATGTGCTGACCATGCATCATCCAATGAAAAATCGAAGCGGGCCTAGGCTCACAATGGACTGTTGCAGTAACCATAATTTATATGCATATGAAAATTGGTTCTACCCTGAAATGGATGAATTTTCCGCCAAGGGAAGGTGGACCAGATTTTTGTTGCTAATTTAATTTGTTTAGTATAATTTTAAACAAAATATGTTGCATAACATAATGTTTCCCTCTCTGCCATTTTCTACTTTGTTGCTGTTTTGGGAATGATTAATGCACAAATCTCAATTTTGCTCCTTGTGCAGTTTTTGTTTTATTCTGTTGTATATTTTGCCTTTTAAGGAGTTACAGGCTATAATATACTTTATTCCTCAAAACCAAACAACTAAGACATTGTATGCGTTACTATCCCAGAAAATAATCAACAAGTACTGTATTTATTTTCGTAATGTTGAATTATTTTGTTCTAATTTTCTTCTCTCTTCTTTTAAGCTGCATTATTAACGCAAAGAATCTTAGGCATATGTGTGACTGCGTGATCATACAGTTTATGAAAATTTTGCTTTAAAAAAAAGCTAAGAGATAACAAATATTTAAGGGTACACTATATTCAACACAAGATGCAACCATAAACTTAAATTCAATATTACTTAATGTGTATTTTAGGATGTAAAACTATGTACAGTAATAATAGGTTGAAAGAAATTGTTATTGGAGTATCACTAATTTAATAACTTGTTTCCCCCACTCCAGGTGTCTTGCTACATTTAGTGAACTATATGTTGTATCTGCTATAATTAAAAAAATTAATTTGCATTTATCGGGATTTCTTGTCATATAAACTTTTATGGTTTATCTCCTACCAAAAAATAATCTTCAGTGAATTCATATGATCTTCAAAAGCAAACTTCTTAAAATATTTACTGCTATTAAGACGCTGGTATTTTAAATTTAGAATTTTTATTTTAAAGAAAATGAAATGACTAATTTCGATAAAATATTGTGTTTAGGAGCTTAAAGTTTGAGAGTATACTATTAAAATTTCATAATAGAGTTCTCCGGATCATTGTTAATAATGGTAATAAATATTTGTTTTAATCGTCTTCAAAATACTATCATAATTAATCACATTCATCTAGAGGCGACGAGTACTAAGAGAGTCATTCTCTCGCTTGAGGTTCTGAGAAAAACATTGAATTTAAAAACAAACAAAATATTGATCCTCTGGCCTGACACTAGTACCAGGTCACACAATAGATGTTTTTAGTGTATTGTATTAGTTGTAATTTAATGTATTCTGACAATCTCGTGTGAGGGATGACTATTGATATTAGCCGCGTGAAGATGAATGCCAAAACATATTTAAAACTATAGTAGAAAATTCATTGTACTGAGATGATTGAAACAGATATTTATTACCATTATTAATTAATAAAATATAATGATATTGTAACTCTAAATTTTAGGTACCGGTACCTAATAAAATAAAATTTCTTAAAATTGGTTCTACCTACTGATATTGGTTAAATTTAAATTAAATAATACCCCAATCGAAAGATATTTGTTACTATCTTTTCAAAAATTATAAAACGTGAAAATCAGCCACTGATACCGTCCAAAAAATATCCTGGAGATGGCTACATGTCTCGCTCAAAACATTTTTCAAGTGCCTCAGTTTTACTAGATTGTTGTTTTCAAATTTAATTGTTATGAACAGTACAAAAATGATCCCTTATTACCAATTATAATAACTTCATTTAATCCTGTCGCTATATATTATTTTCGTCTCTGTCCGTTTTAGTAGGAAAATCTACAGTGACTCAAGTGAAATCAAAATTTCCAAAATCAAAACATAGATTTTATCAGCGTTATAATCATTTTCACTATAAAACCACAATGATAGAAGAGTTGTTTTAGATTGAAAACTAACCTCTAGAAGGTAATTAAATACAGTATGTTGAAACATATTATTTTAAATATGCAATGAATTGTCTGTTGTATATATTAGATATTACTTGATTACATTATAAAGAACAATATTGAACACATTTTTTAATTGTTTACAATTCTACTAGAGAGAAAGAGTGTCATAATAAACTACTATTATTTTCGTTATTAGCTTGCATGGTTTTGATGATGGTTGTATTGTTTTTAATTATATTAATTTATAGACATAGCATTATATTGTAGTAAAGGCAGTCTAAAATGTTTTGAATTAGCAGATTTAACAATAAATGTAATAATGACAATGAAATTATATAAAAGGGAAACACATTTCACAATATAATTGTCAATTAAAGAATTAATACCTCATTAACCCTTTAAGGAGTAACACCATTCTGGAACGTCTGAATATGCAGTGTTGAAATGAGTAACCATTATGCGACTAAAAATAGTCAAAAGGAGCAAGAAAATAATAATATGAAATCAACTCATTTACGTTTAATCATAAAAACAATTAATAAAAAAAAACATGAAACATAAATTAAAATGCTTTCTTGGTATGATAATCTTCAAAGCAGGAATATATACAAAGTTCTACGTTACATTCAAATGTGCTTTTTCTTTTTTTTTATGTTTGCACAGACAAAACATCATCTTGTAGTTTTCTCTTCTCTCCTTCAAGTACGTGTGAAGTGCTGCACTGTTAGACGAAGCGGATATTGATTGGTGCTGATTTGTGGTGATAAAGACTGTGATCATTTTCACTCAAATCGTAAAATCATCATCTTCAAGGGGCTCACTTTTTTAATAAGAGCTTAAGCAATTCCTCAAGGGGCCTAGCTGGATCTACACCGGTTTTCCATGTGGTCTTGGGTTAGATACCTCTCATTCATCTTTCCTATCAGGCCTCTCTTGACCAACTCTTGTTTTTTTCTAACCCTGATGTTACTAAAATATTCGAAAGCAATGGATTTTTTCTTCTTTTGTAAGGCGATGATGACAGAAGTTTTTCCATTTTAAACAACAAGGCAAAAATTGTCTCAAGTTATCAGTTCTGTCATAGTTTATTAATTTTGATCCATTTTAGGTAAAAATTATAAACACTAAAGCTAAAAACACTAAATAACTTCAAAATTAGACTATAAACTAAATAAAACATGTAACAGCTATAAATAATAAAACTAAAAACACTAAATTAGATATAAACTCTGAGTGCATTACACAGAGAAAACCTCAACCCTACATGAATGAATAAAACACCATCTGGAAGAGTTATCGCAGGAATATTGAGACATCATGTGAACCTGCCCAACCTTTCTAATACCAAGTCAGTTTCAGAACTGTATACTTCACTACTAATCCAATATTTCCCAAAATTACATCAATATATTTTATCACTCCTAATAATACTAAAAGCTGTGAAATCCTATTTAAAAAATTTTATACATGAAACGTTCTGAAATGACAGAACAATATTTCGCATTGTTAAAGAGTTAACATTAGTCATCTCCCAAAACCTTAATTAATGCTTGACAAAATGACTACAGCATGCAAGTTTAGTCAAGGAAGTACAGATTATGTATATGTATAATAAAAATATTGTACAAGGAAAAGAAAAATCAGATCATATAATATATAATTATATTATAATAGACTCTCTAAAACTATTCTAAAAGACATATAATCATAATACATTGCATTATTCTTGTAAACAAGAAATTTAGGAAAACAAATATCCTAATAGACAAAAACATGCTAGAAATTTGTGCCATTTCTTAAAATATGTGTTAATGGAGTCCTAATTAACTGTGTTGGGCAGAAATCTAGAATATATTTTTTATCTCAGCTTTTAATTCACATAGAAAGATATTTGATTGGTGTTGGATAGCAAATACTAGAGCTATATACAGAGTGAAAAAAAAACTGTTAAAAAATATAGGATGTTCTTAAAATTATTAAATAATACTTATTACATCAGTTCTTTGAATGAAAACTAATACTTAAAATTTTTTTTTTATGAGGAGTTTAATATTTTGACTTCTGATATATTATTTAACTCTTGGTTCAATATAGAAAAATCTCTCAACTAAGATTTGAAATTCTGTTTACATATATTATGAACTTGATTAGATTTATAATTAGACTCATGTTGAATTACATAATATTCAACAATTCATGATAAAGGGATTGTTATTTTAACAAAATAAATGTTATCATACGTAACATACACACATTATCATTAAACCTTGTATCTGGAAAGTAATTGTGGACTAAAGGTCTTTATGTTCTTTAACAGGGAGGAGAGAAACGTATGAAAAACTAGAAAATGCCTATTTAAAAATTGTGGTTTATATTAGATTTATATTTTATTTCAACAATGATTGAACACCCTACACACGAAAATATAGTTTCAGCTAATTCAGTTCATAAATTACGTCTTTAAATAATGTCTCGTAAATATGTCTTTCAAATCTTGGTTGTGTGAACTTCCATATCGAATCATGATTGAGTTCAGCTTGAAGTACAAAGTTTAATGTCTCATTATCGTACAAATTTTAAAATATTTTGTTAGTAAAAAAACCCAATGTAATAACTACCATTTGAAAATGTATTATAATGGTAAATTTACATTTGAAAATGTTAAAATAAATTACATTTTGTTAATTTTATGAACATTTTATATTTTTGAATGTAGTTTCTGCCAAAGAATAAAAATCTGTCTATATTAACAAGATAACAAATATATTTCAGACTCTAAACCTACTATTGTCTGTGAACATTACTATTGTAATGTATTATTTAATATTAAAAGTGTTTGTAAAATGATTGTTTATAAGGTATGAATGCTTGTGGGAATAAGATGGTTAAGAGATTATATCTGTGTTAATATTGTATAATAAGTCAGCCAAGTTTGTACTGTAAAATTATTTTTGACAAATTTGTCAATTGTATTATTATAATTAATTATATTTATTTGTAAGTTTAACTGGAAGAATATTACTAAATAATTTTTTAAAAAGTATTTTTATCATTTGGTTTTTTACAATTGTAAAATATAAACATGTAACAGAAATTGTAATCTATGTTTATGCTACATATTTATTTAATTCAGATTCCATTGAGAAACTTTCAGGACATAAGAAATATATTGTGTTTGGTGTATAGTACGAGCTTTTCAAAATAAAACTGTTAAAGTATAATTGTATTATATGTTTCTTCTTGACTTATACATTGTTAAAATTGAATCTATGACAATTAGTACTGATATAACTACAATTTAAAACCAATAAAAAAGGATATGTGGTTAAGTTGGGCTTGAACTTTCAAATACAGGAATCTCATTGTGCTTTTACACATACTGTGAGGGTCCACACACATGCTTTAAACTTGGTGCATTACATCTTGAAACAGGCGTCCAATGGTACATGATCCTTACCAATACCCAGTTTCTTTTATTCTTCGAATTTGTGTTTTGATTTCCTCACCAACCAATGCACTATGGGAGTATCTTGCACAGAGCACTTGAGCAGAATATATTTCTTCATCATCTAGCAGATTGCAGTCACTCAAGTAACATCGGTGTAGATATTACTCAATTACGATGTGTTCCATTCTGGCTTTCGCTGCAAAGATAGCTGTGGCTCTCTAAACATCTTGGTACAGCAAGAGATCCACTGGAGATGACTGTATTGAAAAAAGTTTACAGTCTGTGTTCACTGTTCCCCATTATTCAGTCCACTCTTCTTACAGCACCCATTCAACTTTATTGATATATACTGTAGTTATATTCCAAATTCTCAATCTGAATTGGTTTTAACTCTTTCTTTTAAATGTTACTCATGTATATATATGAATTTCCGATGTATAAAGTTAATTCCTCGGATAATAATGAACTCCAATCTGTCTGAATTAACGAGGTTTTTCTGTTTGTAAAAGGTATGACTTTTACAATCAGTTAATTTATATATTTTTTTAACATTGTACATTAGTTTTTAGCAGTATATCTTTCAAAAATATATTTATATCCCTACACTTTTAACTATTTATATAATTTATTTTTCATTTGCCATTATTTGTTTATAAAAACTAGTAAACAACACTTCAAGAGTATTGATCAACTGTCACTCTAGCGATAAACCTAGAACAAGAGAAATGTACACTTGCCTAGATCTTTGAAAATAAAACTAAAAATCTAAGAAAGGAACTCTGAATTAAAGTTAGGCGTGAGTGGACAAATGGTAACAGAGTTAATTCTTACTCTCATATATTGTGTATTAGTTTGTATATACACAAGTGGCGGTAAATATTGGAATAAACTGCTGTATATCAATAATATGAACATTCTATAATTATCCAATGACAAAATTTGTCGGCACTTGTACTTGCATACAATGTATATTAATTAATATCAGTCTGTAAATTCATTTATTTTAGTTTATTATGTTTGGGTGTAAACTCACTTTTCATACTTTTGTATCTTTGTGATCTAAACTATTGTTGCATAAATTATAAAAGTCCAACTTACTATGTTTGTTTGCTGTACTTGCTAAAGCCTAATTCAGTTATTTAATGGTTTTGATTGCAAACTTGAATTTTGATTGCAAGGTTTCATTTTCCAGCTTTTTCTATGAACATTCAAACAATATAAAACATAACAGGAATTGCATGGAAATATTAATTTTCAAATCAATATAAAAAATTAGATAATCATGAAAAAATCATACAAGTTTCATATTCTTAATAATCTCCACGTTGTTATTTTGGATTATGTTTTACAAAATAACAAATGTCGAGAGTTTGTTTAAAACAACACTATGTCACACATTAAAAATACATCGTATTGGTTAAAGTTAATGTTATTTTAAAAGTTTTAGCTTTCATAATGTGACTGGATGGCTGCATACATATGAACTGACCAGTGAAGTCTACGTTAGCTTTGTATAAGGGAGTATATTTGGGCGTTTTGGACTTAAAATGATAATGTTATGGATGTCATCTCCTGCAGGAATCTGTAAAATTACCTGGTTTCCTTGGATATGAAAAAGATGGGGATTGACCAGCTGGATAAATGTCTCTTTTAGTTCATCATCGTCATTATACACTCAAAGACAAAAACATTTTTAGTCAATTTTAAAAACATGTTTGATATAAAAATACAAAACGAACTCGGTATCGAGTATCCAGCTCGAGCTGCAATGACTCTTTGCAGTCTTCGAGACATCCTGTCTATCATGTCCCGGATGTTGGTATATATTGTCCCACTCCATCTGGAGGACGTGATGAGGCTGTGCCAGGTTATCCATCATGGTTTCTGATGCCTCTTCCTATATGATCCCAGACGTGTTCTAATCACAAACTTGGTACATTCCTGCCTAGAAATTCCTCCCCAAGCCATAAGTAAGCCAACATGAGAACTACCTTGAAGAAATGGTACATTGAGCAACTCATTCTCTAGGCTGTCTCCATAATCTCATAACTGTCTGGTCTTAGATCATAACTTGTCAGTCTACAATACTCTGCTCTACTGTCAACATGGTTTCACCACTGTAAGCGAGATCTTTGGTGGTGGATATCTAACTTGGGGCCTGCGATATACATTTAATCCCAATCTTTTCTTTACTGTTCCGATAGTTTTACATTTACTCCTCATACTCTTCCTTTTGTTTCAGGCTACAGATAAAAGAGCATGCATTTTCTCCATTCTATAAATTCTTATTTTTATACTAAACAGCTGAACTACCTGAAACATAGATCTTTGTTTCTTTTCATAATTATGTCTTAGTAAAATCATTGAGCTTTTTCTGAAAACAGTTGACACTTACCGTGAAATGTTCCTGACTTGTTTAATTTTAATTTTGTAATATATCACAAAACAGGTGTTGTAACTTCTTCATTAGTTTAATGAAAGCGTTCTTAACTCACCTCGTACAGTTAAAGAATAATTTTCTTAAAATTATAAGTTGCTGCAAATTTTCTTTGAATTTGGCTGTTTAACATTAAAATCATGAGAGACTAACATGAATAACATGGCTTGTTGTAAAATAAATCAACGAATTTTGGCAAAGATTTTTTTTTTTTTTGTAATGTTTCTATATTAGATTAGACAATTTATGGCAGTTGCATAAATTTATGGCATAATCTCTTAAATATTTAAACATTGTCGAGTAATACCGAAGACACAATTATAGAATAATAAGTATAATAATATTACCTATCGTGTGATTTCGTTCTTCTATAAACAATGTGTTTCGGAACTTTGCTCTATCAGAAATCTTCTCTCTCACAGAGGTTAGGTGAGATTAGGTGGATAACATGGAGGTTAGGTGCAACTTTTTAATGAGGGATACAAAAAATATCCATGATGTTGAATGGAGCAGATGATCACCTATGTTGAATGAAGATTTGATGTGTGTAGTTGGAAGATAAGATTAGAGGTAAAACATATTTTATTAATACATAACTTTCTGCATTTTCTTTAAATTTTATGTTTCAATTCTTCATGACTTTGTGTGTATGATAGATGCAGAAGATGCTTACGAAACATTAAGATGTGATAAATCGCAAGACATTACATAAAAACACAGAAACTTGGTATGCACCATAGTAAGGCAAACCACTTACTGACTGTGGGTTATGTAGCAGAGGAGTTCGAAATATATAAGGCATTTAAATAAATAACCCACTGTTATAAAGTTATAAACTAGTTATAGTTTAGTTATTGTAGCTCGTGCATCACTGACGATGGTGACTTTGTCCTTGAAATGCTTTTGAATAAGGAAACATACTATTTGTGTTAAAGTTTTATTCTATTAAGTATATTATCTCATAAGTCAAGCTCAATATTTCTTAATCAAAAATGATTATATTGATTTCTTCAATGTAATTTTGTTATATTTTTTCTATACAAACTATATACAAGAGATTTTCCAGAAAATAAGATTCAGATCTAAATAATGTCACTAGCGTTGTGGTTATGATGTTCCACATATTACCCAATTTGTTGGCAAAGAACTGATGCCATGAAGTGGTTAAAGATGAAATGTTTAAAGCTAGTAATGGTTGGTTCAGCTGATTCAAAAGTCGCTGAAATTGGCATCGCATTGCAGAAAGTAGAAATGGGTAACACTGATAAAAAGACTGCATCTCTTTATCCAGAAAGAACTAAAAGCTATGATAGAATAAGGTGGTTATACCAACAAAACTATATTCAACATGGATGAGACTGGTCTGTTCTGAAGAAGATGTCTAAACGAACTTTCATTGTGCGTAAAGAGAAAACATTTCCAGGTTTTAAGGCCGCAAAGGTAGATTGACAGTGATGATTTGAGCGAATGCAGATGTTTGTAAGGTAAAACCTCTCTTAGTTTATCTCTCAGAAAATTCAAGAGCATTAAAAAATAAATCTAAAGCTGTTTGCTCGTGATTTGGAAGTTGAATCGTAAGGCTTGGGTGAGAGCTTCTCTTTTTGAGGACTGGTTTGGTCATCACTTCATACTTAAAGCCGAATTTTATTTTCAATCAAAACAAATCCTATTTAAAGTGAAGCTATTAATCGACAACACACCAGGTCATCTTCCTGCTATTTTAACTAATTTTGATCTCATGTGAAAGTTGTATTTTTGCTACTAAATACAACCAGTTTCTTCAACCAATAGACCAAGGAGTCATCAAAATATTCAAAGCTTATTACACAAGACGATTGTTTGCGCATCTGCATGAGACTGATTGGTCATCAAACTATGAGACTAAACAACGAGTTCTCTGTTAAAGACTTTTGGAAACAATTCAATGTTTTATATGTAGTGAGAATCATTGGACAATCTTGGAATGAAATTTCACAAAAAACTTTAAATGAAGTCGGGGTGTCCATTTTTTTTTCACCACTGAAACTCAGGCGGTATCAGAGTCAGATGAAATTGGTAATGTGGTTGAAGAAGTTGTTGATCTTGCCAGACAAATAAATTTAGAAGTATATAGTAATGGCATTCAAGAACTGCTGGATTCACACAATCAGGAGCTGACAACTAATGAGCTCATAGAAATGTGTGAGCAAGGCCTTGAAGAACCTGATTCTTTAGACCTAGTTTGACGGTTAGAAACTTAGAAGGCCTCAGTTCAATTGAAAAAGGTTTATAAATTTTGGAAAACAGACTCCAACGAAGAGCGCATTTCGGCAACAAAACAAGGAATAAAAAAATTATTAGCATGTTATGAGGAAATTTTGCATGAGAAGAAAAAATCGTTGATCTATCAGATTATTTTGTTAGATTTTATGAATCCTTCTACATCAAAATAACTTTGGTTTACGTTTTTGCAATTCACAAAATGTAAATACAATTTGTTACTTGTATAGTACTGTATTATCTAAGAATTTATTACACATTTTCCTTCTAAATTATTGTTTTCTTAAATCTCCGATCCCAATTAAACATAATTTGTATATATTTATATACAAAATTGTACCTCAACTTAAGCGAATACGACTTGCATGGTTATCGCTCGGTCCCACCTATCACGTAAGTTCAGGGTATTACTGTACCTTATTTTCTTTTGTATGCGCTCATGAGCTCAAGTGTTACCTTTAAATATTAATATCTTTTGAACTATACGACATAGAAAAATCTGAAAGAATGCAAACTCTTGGTTTTTTTATAAGCTTCATTTTTATATTATTATTTTTTATAAATACGTAGGCCTACCAATATTTTTTGAGGAATTTCCTAAAAACCGATTTTTTGCATATATATTCTCAAAATAAACATTATTGAAAATGGATACACAATGAAAAATAATTAATTTAAAAAAATCTAAAATATTTTATCATCTTAGTAACAATATGCATTAACTTTAAAGGGTTTTTAAAATTTTTAATTAATAAGAAATAGAGAAAAAACTAAAAAAAATTGCATACATTTTTTTGTGTTACTTTTTTGTTTGTAAATTGTTAGTTTTTGTTATAAAAGGTTTTAACATTTTTCATTCAAAAGAAAATTTAAATACCTTTAATTTTTACTTCAACAAAAATTTTTCTCCGAGTTGTAGTTTTCGAGTAATTTTAGATTTAAACATAGTATTTTTTTAAACGCTCAGGCCATTTTGAAAATGCTATACTTTCGAAACTAAATATCGGATAATAGTATAATTTTTATTTTTTTTTTGTTAATGCTTTAATTTAAATTTTATGTTTCAATTCTTCATGACTTTGTGTGTATGATAGATGCAGAAGATGTTTACAAAACCACACAAAATAAAACGGCAAAAGTGAGTACAGCAATTATTTCTTAATAGTATAGTCCCTGGGATTAAGAAATGGCTGTTACAAGCAGATCCTAAATCGAAGCAGAAGTCCATTGAGTGGAGGCACACTTCATCCGCCAACAAGAATGAAATTCAAGCAGATGTTTTCACTTGGAAGATCACATGTACCATGTTTTGAGTGAGACAACAGTTTTTTGTAGACATCTTGTCTCAAGGCTCCAACAATAAACACAGATGTCTATTGCAGAACGATGCTTAAAATATTGCATCGTGTTATCCAGACTAAGACATGCCACGCTTACCTGGGCACTGTGATGATTCATGACAATGCTGGCCCACACAATGCTATCAGAACTTAACATCTCACGACTTTCAGTGGGCATTTTCCCTCTTACAGCACAGATCTTGCACCAAGTTATTTTCTTGTGTTTGAGTATGTGAAATCCTACCTTGCTGGCTAGTGGTTTCACGAAAACAATGATATAAGTCATTAACAAGTCATTGCATCAAAAGCAGCATCTTTCTAAGATGAAGAGATACAACACCTGGTGCCCCAATATGAAAAGACAAAATTCCAGAAACTGTCAAAAAATAATGAAGGTGTATATATCAAATAGCAATAAAAATAGTTTGAAACTAAATTCTTCTTTTCCTTTAACAACCTATTGAAACCTACTTTTGAATAGTTACCTTCTTTTCTTTTTAACGTGAATGAAACACATACATTTGTTAAATTACAAATTATTTTATATATAGAGGTGTATCTTAAAAACCAATAGTGTTATATATACTTCAACCATTGATGTCATGTAAATAATTTTACAGTAAGTTAAAGAATTTTACACAGGATATCTGCACTTCATAGATACTATAAAAACTATTATATCTAAAAACACAAAGTATGTAGCTACTCATAATAAACTATATTGTGTAGAAAACATGTTGAGAACTTCAAATGATGCAAGTTTTATCTTGTTTTAATATCTCTTAGCTTGAATCTCTTCTTGTTTATGAGTTCCATCACAAAATGGACGATTTGATGTTTGCTTACAATTACATAGATAATAGTCCTTCTCCTCTTCTACTTGAAATCTGACGGGTTTTAATTCTATCTTCATGTAAGGATTTTTATGTGATCCATCACATAGTGGCTGAAAAATGTAAAAGAGTAATATTAGATTTTGTAGCAATTTTTATAATTATTAAATCTGTTTTCTAAAGTTGTTATATTAGTTACATTTTATTTATTTATTCAGTAGCCAGGAGACAATATAGGCTACATGGTATAAGCCTAGTCAGTTATAAAAAACATTAAATATAATTTATACAGGAAATAGAAACAAAATATTCTCTTATTCCATTGATGGGTGTCACAAAAATTCCTTTGAAAAACAAAATGATTTTCCTTGAAATATTTAAGTAGTTCGTTTTTAAAGACCTGTCCAGTGTTATTATTTAAATTTTCTGAGCAAGACAGTTGAGGAGGATAGTACCAAATATTATTGGTGATTCAGCAGTTTAAGCAAGCCTATATTTTGGAATGTTTATTTTTTTGTTTTTTCTTTGTGTTATATCTATGTGTTTGACTTGGTCTATTTCTGTGTGAAACTTAACATTTAACCAGTGGCGTAAATAACACGCTTGCAGTGCAGGGGGACGCAACAGGTCAAGGGGTGCCGTGACCCAGGCACATAAAAAATATATAAAGGAATTAAAAAATAAAATGTAGTAAACACATTATCATCAAAACAAATTTTACTATGAACAATATTTCATTAAGATATAAAAAAACTTTTCCATAAATAATATAACCACGGATCATAAGTCTGAAACCGTAATCATTATGGTTCCGCAATATGTTTACTAGCAGTTAACAATAATGCTGTCCCGCCCAAATTTATTAAGACTTATTTGTGGAATACGATGTCTAACCCTGGCAGTTTTGAGCATTGAACGTGAATGGGCTTGTGCTATCGACCTTAACACGTTAGTCGACAAGTATTTTCACATGAACCTATGTAATACCTATAAGAGGTTAGTTTAATTAAATATTTTAAAATCGCGGGTAATGGTAGTGGGGTGACTTTAAGTCAAAAGTGTGTCTAATGATCTTCAATGTTAAACAGAGTAAATTCATAATTAAAATAGATTTCCAAACATAAATAAATAATGATGTATAGTTTTTAA
Organism: Aphrophora alni; assembly: GCA_963513935.1. NCBI lineage: Eukaryota > Metazoa > Arthropoda > Insecta > Hemiptera > Aphrophoridae > Aphrophora > Aphrophora alni. Next base: position 26,195,060 of record OY740767.1, on the reverse strand, counting down.
GATAATTTAATGATAGAAAGTGTTTATAAATAATATGTTTTGTAAAAAGATGTGGTTGAACGCTTTTATGAAGTGAGTAGTTATTTGAATATAACGTTAGTTGAGTATATCGCATACGCAGCGTTAACCGGGAGACCGGATATTCGACCAAAGCCATGTGATTCAGAACAGTCTATGAGGAGAGTCTGGAGTGATAGGTTGTCTTAGTTGTAACTAGGTCCTAAGAAGGACAAAGTGAAAAAGTACAATGTAAAAATATAAAGTGCTAGTAATGACAATGATGTATTGTTTTGTTAAATAACATTGTGTGAGTAGAACGGAGTGTATAAAACGGTTTCGTTGAGAGATTGTAAACGAGAATTGGTTTATGCAAAACTTATAATATGAAACCATGTGCTTTACACATTCTTTTGTTTGTTCAGAACAAAGACTTAACGGTGTAAAAGAGTTATCTAATAAATATAAACTAATCGAACATTAATATAACATACTGTATTTTGATTTAATATGTGAACATTTATGAGAAACTGTGAGAACGATTTATTTCACGTGTTCGGTAAAAGATGTTGTAATCGGGACACATAGAAAAAGGCTTTGTTTTTTAAGAAAAGTAGAACAATTAAAAAATTAAGACATTGATAATTATTTTGTTATATGAATAATAAGAAATGAACTTTGTGAAACGTGAACTGAAGACGTCTACATTCGAACAACGGTCAGAGGGACTTCGATGAGTCAGCATGGAGTCACAGCGAACGAAGCAAGTCACTTCAGAGGAAAAGTGCTTTTAAATAAAAAATATAACGTGATTTGGTATAACACGTTTAGACTTTCATTATCTAACGATATATGTGTATTTTGAATGATTTAGATTTTTTCACTGTTAGGCTATAAGTTTGATTTGGTTAAATTATGTATTTCATCAATAAGACACAATGTCTTTTGTTTTAAAGTACAATAATATGTTAAAGTAAAGTCTTTTTTTTAAAATAACTAATCAAATGAGAATTAATTTTATAGCAAAAAATATACTTTTTAATAATCAAAATTTTACCAAGAGAAATAAAGTAAAATTCTTTTCATTTTTTATAAGTTGCAACTAAAATATAAATTCAATAATATAACTTAACTAGATTCTCTTATATTGAGATCTGAATAATGAAATAATAACAATAGGATGTGTTAGCATAAGACATCTCATATGAATTTTCCTTTTTTGTTACATGTATTTACTATGTTTTTCATGTTTAATAAATATTTATGTTAAAATTTCAGAAGCAAGTGTTCTCATTTACAACCACGAAAGTCACTGAAAGTACACTTTTTGACAGAATTCACACCCTGAGATTAAATTTATTTTAAAATTCATAAAAGCTTAGTAACTTTTCAAAATTGATGTTAATTCATCTGGCGCCCGTGAAGCTGTGCAAATTTCAAACTTTTAAATTTAATAATAATTTTAAATTCAATTTTTTTAAATTCTTAAAGTAACATTAATAGATGAACCTTTAAGGTCGTAAATTTTACAAAAGTTACACCTACAAGATTTTTGTAAGTAATAAACCTTGATGTTTAAAGTTGCAGTCTTTCTTTCTGTTTTATAGATGATAAATTAGTTTAAACTTAAAGCATGCATGTTCATTTGAGTGTAATTGGCATATTTAATTACAATGCTACCAACAGATTGTTTGATTATGTAAAGAATGTCTTATACTTAAATTAATTTACTTTCATTTCAATATATAGTTGAAATACTGTCTAATTACTAGCAGGTAGTAATTAATTACATATAAGACCATAAGGGTGGGATTGCTTACGAGTGGAGTGGGGTCATCTAGAGCCGACAAGTTACGACTTCGTTTTTTTGGGGGCCCCAATCAATGTATTTACGCCACTGATAACACTCAAAATATAAATAAATTGAAAAGTTAAAATGTCCATTTTTTGGAAGAGAAAATGGTATGTATTTGGACTTCTTACTAAATATAGTTTGAACTGCATACTTTTGTATTTTAAACATTTCATCATAGCAATGTACTGCATTATATTACACATGACAGTAAAATAGACTATAATATGCCATTCTCAGAACTGGTAAAGAGAAATAATTGGATAATTTTTAAAATATTTAGATTGAGGAATTTAATTATGAAGATAATATGATTTTTCCAATTTAATTGTGAATCTACTGTCAAACCTAAAAATTTGGCAATCACTACTTCACTCAATTGATAATTTTTCTGAGACATCTACTGCAATGTAATGGTACCATCTACCGGGTGTTTGAAAAGTCTGGGTACGGCTTAATATTTTACAAACCATAGCAGAAAACATCTATAAACTTTGCACAGTGTCATATGGCAATGTAAACTATTTTTCTTTGCTATTGCCATGACATGACAACCATGGGGGGACGGCCCACAGAGGAAGTCATAGGAATCTTAAATGTAAGCATGGCTCGAGTGATACCTCATTTCAAAGAGCTCAGTTAGTAGAGTTGAATGCTGCAAACCACATTTCAAAAGATGTATCCAATCAGAAAAGGCGGGTTGTTTTAGGTACACATTGTGAAGTACATTATGCGCTGCCATTTCTGACTGGATTAAAAAAAAAAAAATTCTAAAATGAAGTGGTAAGTTAAATAATCTCACCAACAAAAACAATGGTAGAACTTAAGTATTGATATTATCCACTGTAATAATTTTCAAATGTTTAAACTAATTTATTTAAGAGGAACTTGGATGTTTACTATTGGAAAAGTTTCCATTCATGAATGCTGTCACTTTCTAATGTAAGACAAAATAATTTGCTAGTTACAAAAGTCAGTGAAAACATTAGTTAGTAGAGTAAAACGCCGCCTCCCGCATCTGAATACGACGACCCAGTCAGAAATGGCAGCGCATAATGTACTTCACAATGTGTACCTAAAACAACCGGCCATTTCTGATTGGATACATCTTTTGAGATGCGGTTTGCGGCATTCAACTCTACTAACTGAGCTCTTTGAAATGAGGTATCACTCGACCCGTGCTTACATTTAAGATTCCTATGACTTCCTCTGTGGGCCGTCCTCCCCATGGTTGTCATGTCATGGCAATAGCAAGGAAAAATAGTTTACATTGCCATATGACACTGTGCAAAGTTTATAGATGTTTTCTGCTATGGTTTGTAAAATATTAAGCCGTACCCAGACTTTTCAAACACCCGGTATAGTCCATAACTCGTAGCCATGAACAATTACCAATTTACCAAATAACTATTCGATAAGGAGGAATTTAGCAATTAGGACATAGTAAAAACAATATACGTAAGTATAAAGACAAAAATACCGTGCCATTTGTTAACCAACCTGTGTGACTAACAAGTACAATAGCCTACTACGCTAATCTAGAAAGTCATTATAATAATTATATAGAAATAATTATGGAAAGTAAGATAAAGATTACGACTTAAGTTACCTTGAATCAAGTAGAATAATTATCAACACGATAATTAAAGTTTAGCCTAGAATTATAACTGTAAAACCATAAATAAAAATCTGGATACCACATTCATTAACACGTTTGTACAATGCAACGCTAGAATAACCATTATAATAGTCACATCAAACAAAATCATACCGTCTTTCTATGTCATTATTTATAAAAGAACATATTTAGGTTTGGAAAAAATATGTTTACAATCATCTTGAAATCCTGATACCAATGTCAAATGTACAGAATCACACTAGCAACTATTTGAAAAAGCAAATAAAAAAAAATTCCAGATATTTTGGAATAGGGAATATGATTAAAACTAATTATAATATTTATAAATAATTGTAAAATAGTTGAATTGTCTATAATCCTAATGCATAAGAATAGCTTTATTTTGTTGTATGTACAGTTATTACATTGAACTTAACTTTCAAAGTAGGTATTGATTCAACCAATTAAAACAATTTCTATATCCTAGGATAGCGTGGAATAATATTATCACAAATAATAAAATTATTAGTAATACTTACAATTGCTAACATAACTTCAAACATATTAATCCAAAATTTTTGAAAGTTTTAAATTTATCACAAAATTATTTGAAGTGTTTGGACAATGGTAGACGGTACATAAACATTGGAGGTGAAAAGAAGCTTTCTCATTGGACAAGACAAATTGAAAAAAGAACGCCGAGAACCAATCAGAGACGTGGCCTTCGTGGATGAATTAAGAGAAACTATGTATTGAAAAATTGAAAGAGAAGCAACGTCATTGTTCCAGAAGCAAAACTTATGAAGATAGTGCTCTAAATGTGTTTTTATTTAGTGAAAGAAAAAACTCGAAATCTGGTAATATCCATCCAATATTAAGACTTCCTTATCAATTTTAATTCAAAACAAACCTTTAGAGTCTCAATCATAAATTTATAACAAAAGAATGTGGGATTGATATTTCTTGATTTAATAACTTGAACTTTCAAATTTTTTATTTATGGAAAACTAATTTTTATAAAAACTTGGATTATTATTATTATTTTTAAAATAATTTATTTGACTTTAACAAGACTATAACAAGTCAATAAGTTTAAATAATAAGTTATAAAAAATTACCTTGATTTTTGTCCATCCAACAATCCTCATGAAGTAATCACAGATTACCAGTTTCAACAGTCTAGGCCACTATCTTTAGATCCACTCAAATAAAGTTTTACTTAAGTGAATCTTGATTGTGTAAGATTTTATTTGAGTGGATCTGAAGATGGTGGCCTAGATCACCAAAACCAGTAATCTGAGATTACTTCATGAGGACTGTAGGACGGACAAAAAACAAGGTAATTCTTTATAATTACATAATATATATATATATATATATATATATATTGTTAATACACAATCCTGGTTGGCTATACCATAAAAATATATAATATAAGTGATTTGCGTATATTTTATTTATTCTTGCTAGCACGAGATATATTTAGACATTGATTTGGATTACAAACTTTGTGAAACTAATACTTGAACTTTCTAATTACTGAGGCATATATGTGCAAGTACTATGAATGCGAATATTAAAACCTTTTAAAAGAAAAGAAACATTAATAAACTTCTTATTGACTTGTAAACTTGTATATTATTTAGCATTTCCAATTCACTTATAATTGTAGTACAACATGCGATTAATAAAAGTAAAGTCTTCATTATGTACTGAGTGGTGCGGTTTATTATTACACTGATGTAGTTCATAGTACTTCTGATTGTTAAACTGTTCATAGATACATGTGTTCGTATCTGCACAGTCAGGTTGTCAGTGTTTTTTGTTAATGTTATCAGTTAAAATATGTTAATTAATAACAATTTCTTTTAATATTTAGGAATAATTCAATTATTTTAATAAACAGGTGTATACGAAATGGTGTTTGTAATTTTATCAACTTGTTCCTTGCATCAGTTTGTATGTGTGTAGTTTGTGTTTTATTCTGCTAGGGATTTCTCGGGACATGTATTTGGTTTCCTGTTCGGCAGGCGTAGAAACATGTTTTTTTTTCAAATCAGGTGAACTAGTTCCCATGTAAGGTTCATTAAAGTCATTGAAAAAAGTTGATCCAATAAAAAAAATCATCACTAAAAAGGTAGGTGAATTACAACTATACATTTTTGTTTACATATCTTAATAAGTCTCAATATGAACTCTGCAAACATTAAATCGATAAGTTGATTTCTACCCATGTGTGCTGTATCATGTCAGATGTGACTGTGGCATAAATAAACTCCTGTATATTGATTTAAGCCCTAAAAATGTTAGTCCTATAAAACAATGTTTTTTTAAGTAGGCCTATCCGAAAAAAAGACATCACCCCAATAAGTAGGGTTAAATCATGACTTCTTGGAGGCCACTTTACCAGACCTTTCGTACCAATTCAGTGATTTATGTAACCTTTCATTAAGGGTGTGTTGAACTACAAAGCTATAATGAAGGATATGCCGTCTTGTTAAAAATCGCAATAATCTTATTTTCCTGTTCAATTTGGTTCAATTACAGAAACATCTTTTCTTATAAAGAGGAGCAGTTGAACACAAACAAGCTGGAAATTGATGGACCATGACCTTTCTGTTGAACGGTCATCATTGTACAAACTATTTCCGTAGCACTGTAACTTGTGTGTATCGTCTGAAAGTACAGTCATATAATTTTTTTCGCCATTTCCTGAATACTTGCAAAGAATACTTCCCAGAAAGAAATATTCATTTTGATCAAATACTTTGAAAGTTAAGATTTTTTTAAATCAGGGCAACCTTTATTGATGATTCTGTTATATCTGATATTGCTTTGTTTTCTTTCTGTCATTCACTTAGTGTTTTTTTCTAAAGAAAAAAATAACTTTTGGATGAAATATTGAGTTTATAACCATTTTTATGTAACCTAAAACCAAATTTATCAATATACTATTTTATTTAGTATATTTCCAAAATCGTGGCCATTTAACATGTTTAATGTTTCAAAAGCCATTAAATTTCCACAAAATTTACAAAAAACAACATATATTCTTATTATACAACAAACACAATAGTAATTTATTTTTTCTGTAGTTCAAAAGATAAAAAGAATGATCAAGAAAAACATTATTCCCTAGTGACTACAACAACCAGAAGTTTATGGTACCAGTTATTCCTTATTAATATTGCATGCAATGCATATCACACTTTATGAATAAAGGAAACATTGTAGAGCTATTAGTATTGCATTACAGTATTATTATATCTTATCTGGCCCATTCTTCTGATTTTAACAAGTCATTAAAACAAATTTTGTTAAATTAATATTTTAAGCAATCAAGTTTTGAAGTATTATTTATATTTTTTCAATGAAAATGTCTCAAACTAAAATTAAATAACCATGTTTTTTAAATTAAAATCCTTGCTTAATGTTTATTGGAACAGATAAAAGTTATTTAACAAACATACAATTAATTTTATTAAAACACAATGATGAAAATCTTTATATACAAAAGTAACTAATCCATAAAGTAAATAAATGTTCGATGTATCTACTCCCATTTTGTTCAGTATAGCGCTTAACTTGTGAGAAATTTAAAATGGGTGCCATTTTAGAAATGTACAAAATAAAATCATGATTTTATAAATACTGGTAAAAGGTTACATAAAAAATATCTGGACTTAAATCCTAACAATTTTATTATTTTTTTATTTATTTTTTATTTTATTTTAGGAAAAAAATATATAAATAAAACAACAGACAGAAAAAAAAGCATTTTCAAAAATATTTGTATATGAATATTTTCTCTTAAAATAATGCAAGGAATATACTCATAAAATATCGGTATACAACATAACAGTGCTTTATATAATATTAATATATTTATTAGCCGATGTTCACTGTTATTTGGATAGTGTATAATATATTCATAGCCAGAAACTGCTTAATGGTTGCCAAACAATAATTATGTCAACACTTGAATTAATTGATATTTTTAATATCATTTACTGTATTTGGATTATTGGAATATAATTTGTTCTAATTAATTATCTAATTTACGTGTAAGAGTCTAAAACCAAAATGTCAATGATAAGTAAGTAATCAAAAAACCTACTTCGAATAATTTATTTATTTATTTTAAGCTTCTCCTATTAAAATAAATTATTTCCACAACTTTACTAGTAGGCTACATAAATTTCACACAAGATGAGATAGCCAAAGTTAAAGTACAGAAACTAAAATTTTTAAATTAAAACCATACCTGATTTTTGCTATGTCCACAGGAACACCAGTGATATTTTTTATCTGGTACTAATCGCATTTTAAAAGGTTTTTTATCGTAAGCAAGTCCCTTTTTTGACTGCTGGGCTGCTGTGTATACGTTTTCTACTACATTGCGAGGTATTTCTGGATTATCTTTTGTTGTTTTTTGTCGATAAAAGACCTGAACAATTAAACAGATGATACTAATTATATAAAACTAAATCTAATTAGTCTACTTTAATGTAATAGCAGATATTTCTTGTTGAAACTCCATATTCAAGGATAAATAAAGCAAAAGCTTAAAGTTTCAAATATTTTAATAGTATGAATGAGCTACAATTGTTTCGCCTTGCGGCATCAACGGGCAACTGAATCCTAATTAGTCTACATCATATCTATAGTTAAACACATTTTCATATAACTTTTTCTTTAAAAAAATGTGTTAGTGAAGGAGGTACTAAGTATGGATCTCATTTTTCCAATCTATATTGTTTTTAATGTAGAATGACCCTTAATGATATGAACCAATTGAATGAAAACATAATTTATCACAAAAACCACTTTATTTGTGGAACAAATACAAGACGACTTCAATAACCAAGTCATCATCTTCAGCTGCACATACTGTACACAAACCTTACTGACAGTGGACTTTCCTGGCCAATTCATTTGGTTATTGAAGTTTCCACAAGATGAGTTCTTTACAGTTGACAATGATATTGTACACAAAAATTGTGTGGTGGTTTCAATAAATTATATAAAAAATAAGATTTTTGTTAGTAATTTCTTTACTTGCCGAATACAAAGTTTTGTCATCTTTCATAACTTAACCTAATGAGATACCTTATTAAAGATAAAGCAACAGTCTAGTGCAAAGAAGATACACTTCCAATGTGGGTGAATTAAAGGAGCTTGGAATTAGAGTTACTGTTAACATTCGAATGCAGTAACACTTAACAATTAAGGGAACATGTAGGAATTCTAGGTTTTGAGTAGGGGGGAAAACTAAAAATATTATTTTGGCATGTTTTTCTTGTTTATATTTTAGGGTATATCAATATAAGAGATAGTCTGTGATTTTTATAACTGAGGCAATATTTATTGTGGATGAATACTAATGTGTCATTCTGATTTTTTTCTTATTGTTTGCATTGAAAACCTCTTGGTTTTCTTATAAAAAAATGGAAGAAAAGAACATTAAAATAAAAACCTCTAGCCCTCAAATTCTCTAATAGCATCAGGGTCAGAAAGGAACTATAGTCAGTCAAGAAAGCCCTATTAGAAAAGATGAAAAAGAGAGATATAACCCACAACTACATGAAGATCCATCAAGCCAGCTAGTTCCTTTTGTGATTGCTAACATCGTTCTAACTAGAGTAAGCTCCTGAGGGTAATACTGCTCTCTTCCTTTACCTAAATTATGACGAAATAGTTGTGAACAGACGAGTTCAGTTTATGCCATGTTAGGTTAAGTTACAAAATATTATTAAAATGGTTTTGCACTTTTTTTTATATTTATTAATTTATAACTTATAAGTTGACATGGTTTTACAATTAAAAAAAGAAAAAATGATAGGAAATAGATTCTTTCATAATTAGTGCTTGGAAAAAAATTGGTAATTATGGATTGTACATGTAATAGAATTTTACTATGAAAAATCGTTAACTATTTACTTTGCATTCAAACAATCAGATCATATTTGTTGTCGGAAAACATTTCTGAAGTCACAAAACACATTAGTTTAGTAGAAAATAAGAAATATAAAAGTACGAAATCCAGCTTAAGGTAAGACTGCCTACATTAATATTGATAACTATGTTAGTCAAGTCAGTTAATAGGCCCTATGTGGGATCGCTTGTTGAATCTCACATTGGTCGATAAGACCTAGTAAGAAACTACAGGTCTGGGAAGATAACTATATATATACCAGACCTTCAGTTCAGTTCATTTACTAGGTGTGATTAGGTCAATATATAGCCTACCTAGTGACCTGCTGAAACCTAGTTCACATCATTTAGAACTCTACAGTGTAGTGATATTTAACCTGTCAAGACAAATAATGCATGCATCCAACACGATATTATCAGGAATTTGCCATGACGTAATAATAATAACATATAGTAATAAACATCGAACGATGACACTTGACGAACGTAGTCATAAATATTAATTTAGGCTTTTGTTATCAGAGCTATAGTTAACCTAACAACAGCTGGATTCCCTTGATTCCAATGTGTTATTTGACAGTGAAAAAAAATTAGTTTTATGACTTGAAAAGCATCTTCGGACAACAGATATGATCTGATTGTTTGAATACAAGGTAGTTAAGGGCTTCATAATTTTTCATAGCAATATTATATTACATGTACATTCCGTAAATACCAAAAAATTGAGCAGAACTTATCTTCATTTATAATCCTGTAGGCAAGTCTCAAAATAAAAATCTTATGACAATTAGAGATAGAACCCTACAACATCGCTATTGATTACAATTATTTTTTAAGTCTTTAGGGAAACCAGTATGTTAACAACTTAACCTAATAGGTAATCTGTTTTAATTAATAAGTATTTTGAACTATCATAATGTATAACTTACTCCATTTAATATCCTCAATTGTTTTGCAACACTGAACTGCAACTGTAATCTAGCAGAATTGCAAGCCTTTAACAAAACTCCATTATTTATAACACTCATTTTAGTAAGAGTATTAAAAAAATGTTATTACAATAATTATAATCTATATTCTATCTACTTCCAATTAGTTCAAATATGACGACATAACCTGCTCATTTTATTTTTTCTTATCAGCTCAGCTGTAAGATAAGGTGGGAGGGAGGTAATTTATATTCCTTAAATAAATATTCAAATGAGCAGCAAAATTCAATAAAATAATTAATTCAGCAAATCTAATGTAGCACATGGATTTTCACGTGCAACTTTCTTTTAATAAATAAAAAATGCATTAAGATTAAGACTGGAACACTGGAACTATGCAAAAAAATTGCCAAGACAGAAGACAGTGCAGTATAAGAATTCCATGACATGTTACTACAGTTCTGGTGTTAATATGGTTCTGAAATATTTGGGTACATTGATGAGAGTTAGTCTTTATTTTAACGTATTTTCTTTTTTAATTTGTTGTATTTTGTTGATCTTATCCACAATTAATTATATATATATATAATATAAAGTATTTGTGATTATATATAATTATACAAATAAATATTATTCTTTTTTGTTATTCCAATGTACTGTATTTTGGTCACAAAAAACATATATAAATGTCATAGTGGCGGTCACTAGCGGCACGATGTTTAAACAGTACACAGAGTCGGCTCTGGATTTATAGAGGTCACTGAGTCGTTCTTGTAAATCATTTTGTTGATTCTAATCTGTGTTCTAAAATGTCAAATAAAAGTTGCAATTTCGCAATCATAACAAAATAACAAACTTTTTTTAGATCTAGCAGCTTGTTGGTCAGTTGTTAATTTACAGCGATATGTTTACATGTTTTGAAAACACTTACTTATGTAAATAGTAAATTGCTGTTTTGTTTGTGTTTTCATGTTTTAATATGTAACTGAACATACACTGTAATGGATGCCTTCATAGTTTTATTACCAGTGATAATCTTACCACAATTGGTTGGTATTTTTTACACCATTGATATAATTAAATTTTTTGGCATGTTTTATTTGTTGTAGCCTAGTAACAACTATTGATTTCCTTAATTAGTTATTAAATTTCAAATATCTTTATTTAAGTATAGTACCATAGCTTATGAAATGTATAGCTTCATAAAAATTTGTGTTTAATTAAAAGAAGTTGGGGGATTTTAAGACATTTTATTTTGTTGTCAAATATGATTATATTTTTAGTCTGTTGTGAAAACGACAAATTTTTTCTGTTGAAATTAAAAACCTAAATATTAATAGACTATTGTCATTGTAGATGATATAACACTTCTTGGGGTAAATGTTTACTAGGTGGCGCCTTATTTTCCGGATTATATTTTTTTATCGTCTTTTACATACCTTATTACACAATGAGACTACGCTAGATCGCTATTTCATATCATAACAGGTTTGTCCAGGTTGCCTTTCATATATTTATTGAAGTTAATAATTTGCTTACTTGCGATATAATTATATATCACGGTAGGTTTGGCCAGGTAGCTTTTATATATACATAAATGCGTGGCCAAACCTTATATATATATATATATATATATATATATATATATATATATATATAAGCACCTGGCCAAACCTTTCGTAAGTTTATTGAAGTTAGATTATTAATATGGAGGATTCACAGTATATCACGCCATCTGTGATAACGGATATTAAAATTTGAAATATCTTTGGAACATATGAGACATATATGTGAACATCTGCTATTTTTATCTAACGTATAAATACGTCGGATTTGGTAGTTTTTAGATTGTGATTTTTCAGTGAAAAATAGTGATCTGCGCAAGGAAAAGATTATTTATTCCTAAAAAGTAAGGTATGTAGTATATAATAAAATTCTGAAAAATAAGACGCCACCTTAAAGTAAAAATTTACCCAACTTGGTATTTATTTACTACAGCCTGACTGTAATTATAGAGTGTACATGCCGGTTAAATTTAATGGTGAAAAATCATGAAATTGGTTACTACCTACCTTAATTTGAGAGAAGTAGATTATATTTGATGTCGGAAGACACTTTTGAAGTATCAAAATAGGCTACTTGATTTTTGTCAGAAATAAGCAATATACTAGTATGCATTCGATTTCTAATTACGCAATGAGCTTATGCGTCTAGGTTTAATACAGGCGGGCCTCGTTAATCTGCATGCACGGTACTCCGAACGCAGCGCTACTCCGAACAGCCTTCAGTTGCCATTTCTTAGAATTCCCATGTCACAATAACGGAAACGTAAACAAAGTAAAGGATGTAGTTGAGATGAGTCACTAGTCAGGTCATTTCACTGTTAGTTTGGTGTGGGCAGATGAAAACAACATTCCAGTGCACCAGATCCTCACCCTTCGTCAACTGCGAGATGACGCGTTTCGTAAGTCGATCAAAAAAACAGGTCAGAAGACGATTAAAGACTTTTTATGGTAAGTTATTTGGAGAAATGGTTTTACTATACAGTACACAGTTTATTGTGCGACACATATTGTACAACTTTATTATGTACTGTACTGTAGTTTTTAAAGTTATTGTACAGTAATAAAATTTGTTTTAGATTATTTCTGGCTTTTTTTACATTTCCTCAGTAATCCGAACTTTTTGATAGTCCGAACGCCTCGAGCAAACAAATATTCGGATAAACGAGTTTTGCCTGTACATTAAAAAATATGAACTGATTGTTTGAATACAAGGTAAATAATTAATGATTTCGTAATTTTTAGTACGGTAACAAAATCCGATAATAATGTACAATGAATATTTACCCTGGCTAAACCTTTCATAGGTTTATTGAAGTTAATAATTTGCTGACTTTAATACGTAGGGCGATATAATTATATCTCATGGCAGGTTTAGCTAGGTGGCTATATATATATATATAGTAAATAAAACCACCTGTTCAAATTTTTTTGTAGGTTTACACTAATTGCAAAGTAATAAATATTAGATTATTAATATTAAAGATTGACAGCATTTGACATGATCTGTGACCTCAGATATAAACATTGAAATTCCATCCCGGGGTCAGTAAATATTTCTAGTCGGTTAATAGTCACATTTTGAATGTGATACTTACATATCCCCAAAACTAAATAAGTGGTAAAATTTTGTTTTCCACCACAACCGTCTTTAGAGAGGAAAATGAAAATTGAAAAATATTAACATGCTTATATGTAAAACTTCTTAGAAAACTATGTTTTTAATTTTTGGAACACTATATATGAATTTTAGTTTCGGAGCTTAATGTAGATAGCTCTAGACCAGAACTTTCCAAGCCACGATGACCGGATTGAGCTTATACATGTTCATCACTGGAATATATAGCTAAATATAGCTCAAACATAAGGATTCTGATTCACCCTCAATACCAAGTAAACTTGACATCATGATTTAATTTTATAGTAAAATGGGATAATTTTATAACTCTTGAATTATAAATGTAAATTTGTAACTAGCTTAGAATGCGAAATATTCGTTGTGCCTAGTATCAATTATAGTAGACTAGGCCTAGTTCAGTGATTCACAGAAATTATAATGTTTTTCTCAAGATTCAGATGATAAGCTAGTGTAAGATTGACTACATTACCCATTTGCCTTTCCCACAAGGTCTGTACTAACCTATTTCTTTTGCTCTATTTTCTACTTTTCATGTTCAATTGTGTTTTTAATAAATTTGTGGCTTACTAAATCTTTAAAATTAATCATATCCGTTTTAATAACTATTAATCTTTTTATAAAATATTCAGCATCTGTATTCATGTCCTACAAATACAAATCTGTTCATTAACCTAAAATTACAGCTATTTTTCTTCTTGAAAGTTTAGATTAACTAATGTCGCTTTTCTTTTAATTTGTATTTAAATAAGGAGAACGTTTGAGTAAATTAATGTTTTTTGTAGGTCGAAGCAAGATATTGCACATTGTTTGAAGTGGATGGAGAGTCAAAGTATTACATGTAAGTGGTTGTTACTAATTTATTCATTTTTAATTTTAAAATCACGAGTGTATAAAAAATATGAACATTTTAAACTTATGCACAAATTGTGTAAAAGTGTGTATATATACATTAAAAAAAATTGTAGGATCAAATATTAAAAAAAATAAAACATAGGGTTATATTATAATAAGCATATACATTAGAAATTCATATTTCAAAATGTTTGATATAACTTCAGTATAGGCTATATTATTTATTACAATTTCACCTGATAACAAACCATTCTGTTTGCTGCCTTTCTTAATGAAAATGTTTTCCGGTTACAAGCTCGATAATGTTTCATCTCAACATAAAGTTCTCTATGTGAGAAGACTGGATTTGGTTGATAATTTATAATTGTAGTAAGACTTTGTTAATTGTCATTGCAAAAGCAAGTGCTTCAAGGATCTGAAGTTTATGCAGTTTGGACAGGAATACTTCAGATCATTGATGAAGAAGGTTTAATTCTAGGTATGCTAATGTGATCATCCCTCAAAGTTTTCACTAATTTTTATAGTCATTCTGTGGGTTTACTCTAAGTGTGTTGAAGTGTCTCAGAAAAATGACAGTTATGTCAATTTTAAGTTCCAGCACGCATGTTTTGAGATAACTAAAAGTGTTGAATGTCTCCCAAATTATTTGTATAATTTGTATAAGCCTCGTCAAAGCCGTAACTGGCGAAACCATGGTCGGCTAGACCAATAAATGTAGAATTTAACAAAAGAATTTGTGTGTGTTTAATTTGTATCCCAAATTATTGTTTATAAAGTCATAAAGTTTAACAAAAAGACACGATTCTATGATCTTACTTGTAAATTAGTAACTAAAGCTATTGATCTGTAATTCTCAGGAAGACTCCTATTTCCCTTCTTATAGTTGGGAATTATTTTAAAAGAAAGTACAGTAAATAGAAAAGATACCTTATTTAGTATGAAAGTCTGTTCTGCTAGTGCCTAAGCCGAGAACTGATGTTTAAATTTAGCAGCATGGAATAAATTTTGACCTGTAAAGGAGGTTGATATTGGGTTGTAATTTTCTTGGGTAAGTTTAAATTGTCTAAAAATATATACTTAAAAAATGTTCAACTTTTAAATTTTTAATTGGTATTAAAGTATTTGAATTTTGTAAAGTTTTGCATTAAATAGATTTCTTTGTGTATTCTGTAGGGATCTTTAGCACTCTGCATGTAGTTACTTAATTTCTGATACTACAGTTTCTCAGTTTTCTGAAGACATAATTGTGAAATATATTTAAAATGTAGAAAAGGTGATGTGATGGTGAATAGTCCGTTCTCTCTAATCTTCACTTCAACTGTATGCACCAAATGTCGTCCTCTCTCGCCATCATAACATTTTCGCGTCCTTTATTAAAAGGTTGTACTCATTTCCATACCACTGAATCACTTGCATTGCATGTTCTCCATAAGGGTCACACATTTAAAGGTGAATTCCAGCCGTTTAATGTTCCTTGCATTCATAAAACAGATCACACACAGCATTTCACATGTGGCAGACATCTCGATTTTCTTAAACATTATAAATGCAAACCACGATGCTTATGGATTGTTCGAAAATCTGATAATGGCATCAATGCCAGTGAATGGATGTGCCAGTGAATTAACTAACTTACCACTTGTGCACATCATGACCATATTACTGCAAAGGAAATAGAAACTAATCTTACTTTCCAGATATCCCTCAAAGATAGTGTTTATATTTAATATATTGTTTTGTAACATAATAATTAAACTTTGCGTTATTTGAATTCATGTTTAGAATGTCCTCAATGAATAATGTTGTAACTTTGGATGCTGCCTTACTCCTACATTTTGCGTTATTTTAATTCATGTTTAGATGTCCTTGCAATGAATATTGTTGTAACTTTGGATGGTGCCTTACTCCTACATTTTGCGTTATTTTAATTCATGTTTAGATGTCCTTGCAATGAATATTGTTGTAACTTTGGATGCTGCCTTACTCCTACATTTTGCGTTATTTTAATTCATGTTTAGATGTTGTTAGGATTTAGGATAAGAAAATATTTATTATAAGTTTAGAAAATATTTTATTAACAATAAATAGTCAAATGTTAGCACCAGTTAAATCTTCAATATCAGAGACCTGGGGTAGTTATTGGGAAATGATTGAAAAAGTGTTCCAACCGCTTAGCTTGTAGGTCATGGCATTACATGTATAGTGAGGCTCTATATAAACTGTCAGTGATCTAAATAGAGGATCAGTTGGATCAAAGATGTCAGCAAGTACGAGGAAACGCTGCTGGTCACCAGAGGGACGTAGCCCTGGAACAGACTCGTAAAAGGGACGGGCAGTTAGAGAGCTTCAAGGCTAAAATTGCAAGGTGAGCGGATACATGTGTTAGAAAGCAAAAGTAAACTGATTCAATTGATTGCATTGATCTGGATTGAAGATTTAAAGGTCTAATTAGGATAGATTATGTTTTAAATTATATGTTATAGGATTAAATATTAGATAGGGATATATTTATATCATTTATAGATATAAAGTAATTATTGTAATTGTAACAAATATAAGGGAATAAACAACTAATTAATATTAATAATCTGAACCACCGAATTTGTATTCTTTGTTACCTAATAAACCCGAGGAAATTATGTATAGGAAAACCCTATTTCTAATAATGTCCTCGCAATGAATATTGTTGTAACTTTGGATGCTGTCTTACTCCTATATTTTGCGTTATTTGAATTCATGTTTAGATGTCCTCGCAATGAATATTGTTGTAACTTTGGATGCTGCCTTACTCCTACTTTCCAGTTCTATCATCTATGGTATTATTGGTTGATGGTAATATTAATGTTTCTGCTGTGCTCTGGTGGGACATGGTGGTATCGTTATTGGTTGCGTTATTGGATGCAAGGTGGCTACCCAGATGATGTAAGTACAACAACGCCTCCATCACGCCGCCTTCATTCTCAACCACAAACACGTCCTACACAAGTATCTTATCATCCAGCTCGAGATGCTGTTGTAATGCATCATGTTTGGAAACCAAATAGTAAGTAAAAATTGTGAGAATAAAATTATGAATTTAATTCTGAGTAAGCCTATATATACTATAGTATAAACTAAATCTATAAAATGTTGAGTTTTTAAGTAGTTCCACTCAGATAATTTAAAACCTTGAAGTTTCAGCTTCACTTCACAGTTCTTTCTAATATGACAACAGTTGTGATGAAATGATTGTGCATTCATTGTTAAAATATTTTGTTACAAATTGAATACTGTAAGTATTTGTTGGCACAATTTAAACATTATGTTTCAGGAAAATATGCTGGTCACATGCATGCTGGGTGTTTTTAAAATTTGTCTAAACTCATTTGATTTATAATAAAAATTCATATTAAAACATTTATTTCGTTTCATTTTGATATCCCTTTAAAACTGTGTTGTGTTTGAGCACTTATTTATGGGTAATTAAACAATAGTTGTTGAGATATTTTTAGTATAAATGCAAAATAAGAAAATGACTGAAGGAATAGTATTTAAAACTAAATTATAATTTCACCTTTCTTTATAAAATATTAGTTTTAATATATTTTGTAAATTTTAATTTTAGGAAATGGAAGTTTTGGCTATGTGGCTCCACCTCCATCATATAATATTGCACAGAGTTCTGGTCCAGTGCTAGCAAACCAATCTGTGCCAACTCATTCCCGAAGTGATCCTACTTCATCAGCATCCCAGTCACCAAAGATGAAATCTTCAACTTATTATCAGTTGTATGGACCTCCACCGAGTTATGAGTCTGTGATTTCAGAAACATTAACTGAACAAACAAGAACAGGAGGAACACCCAATAGTTCAGTTCCATCTGTTCATACACCGATTGACAGACGTAGTGAACCTACTCAAAGTAACCAAACATAGACTTAGTTCGTTTTTAATTTTATTAATCGACAGAAGTTACCAAAATTATTATAAGTGTTTATATTTTTTAGATTGTAAATACGATTAAATGAAGAAATGTTTTGTACGTAATTTTATTTAAGATATATAATTTTATTTTATTTGTAATTTATTTGATTGTATTGGTGGTTTCATTATTTATTTAATTTTATTATGCTTAGTATGCTAGGAAATTTGAAATTTTATGGGTATGATTTACGCTCTGAACAAATGAAAAACTCAGGACAAACTATAAAATATTATTTTTAGGTAGATTTTAGAATTTTGAAACATTAATTTTAAAGTTCCCATATTTTTGTTTTTTGCTTCACTGTAACCATTCTAGTACAAATGGTTTGATCAATTTTGATAACAGAATTGAATGAATTGTACAAAGTACAACAGAAAATGTGTTAAATAGGTTTGGTATATGTGATGGCGTGATCCGTTAATTAGCAACAAAGTTTATTTGTTTTTAAGTTTTTTGATTGTAATTAAAATTACTGGAAAGTATTGTAATTCAGTCGGCAGAGTGTGTATTGAAATGGACAGTTTTCCTATTATGATTACAACTTTAACTATTTGCCCACAGGAATTTTATGTCCTGTGTGCAATAATTAATCAGACTTTTCCAAATAATGGTGAATTTTGTTCTACAATATCAATTTACTACTTAGCTAATAACTAAAAATATTGTTATTGCATTCCTTAGCAACCACGTTTGTTATTCTATTTGAAGTATTTCTCGGTGTAGAGAAATAAAAAACGAAAACAGTTATAAATCTGTTCTGTAGTCAACATGATTTAGGCTTCGTGATTTTCTTTGATATTTCTTTAAACTGATAATCTTTTTTATCATCTGACTTATCTCTGTTTTCAAAAGATGAAAGCCTTTGATATAACATAGTTTAGAAAATTCAAATAAAAATCTGATGTGATTTTTTAAAACCACAACTATGTCAAATATATTTGAACTTGTGCTCATTCGCTGATGCATGTAAGAATCATTATACACTAAACAGTCTAAAACCAAACATTCAGTTGAACCATCTTAAATGCAGTCATAAACATTCAACAGTAGGCAGATGACTAATTGAACCGTATTATTGCCAACATGTCATGTACTCTGAATTACTGGCGATTGATTTACTTTATAAACAACATAATTTCCCATCAACAAATTAAATATCCCTTTATTTGTTCCCTATATTATACACCTTAAATTTGTATATAACATATAATACTGTTATTTACAAATACCAAAACACAAATTAATGTGTTCAAAATGTGTTTTAAGTCTTCCACATTAAAATATATATATCTTAAACATCCCCCTTCTCACGTGAGTAGTTTTTGTCCTCCTCCTCTTCAATGGCAACTCTGCTCCACATATAACAAAAGAACATCTCTTGGTAGAGGGTTGGAATCGAAACAACAAACCCTCCTGTATTTCATAAACTATTTGGCTGATCCTCACAGATTTGTACACAGAATTAGAACTTCACAATACGTTAGTTATGATGAAGCCAGATTTTAAATTTTTGACATGTATCAAAAGTTCTAAAAGATTAAATTAAAAAATTAACATATAGTATGCCTATAAAAAGTTACAAAGTCTGAAAACCAGTCATTTTATAATACTGAAAATTGTTATTAATTTTTATATTCGGAGGTGGTGACATCCTCATTATTTGAATGATGATAAACAAAAACAATCTTTTTACCATAAACAAATTAAAAAGTGGTATTTTTAAACTTTTATACATTGCAATATTTATATTTGCATTGAATTATATTCTGTGTATAAGAGAAAATTTGTCCACTGTTTATTTCTTAATACAAAATTGTTTATAGCTGTCTGTCATCAACAGCAATCTGCTAGTGTTTAGGTAAATATTCTAATAATAAATATGTTTCCAAATATTTTAAAATTAAATAAGTAGTCGAGGTCCTAGGTTTTTCATTTCATAGAATTGATCCATACTTTCGAAATGTTGTATATTATAGTGACGGCAAATATCCGAATAAACTATGTCAATCATAAATTTTAGGGGTTCTGCTTTTTACTCGGTTCCCTCACCAATACCATTGTGGTGTTCCACCTTATATATTTCCTTGTATTGCTTGATTGCTCCTAGCATTTTTATTTTTAAACTCTGCTTGTCTCCAAAATTTTTGAAAAGTTCTAAGAATAAGTTTTGAATTGTCCCGTCATTTTGGAAAAAGGTAGTTCCTTTTATATTTATTTCCGACTATATCTAGTTGTCAGTTTAAATTGGCAAGTTTGAACAAATATAAATACAATTCCTGACATGCATTAAGATTGAAACGTTAGTTTCACATGTTAAATTATTGTGCTTGATGATCTTTATTATATACTCAAACATTTCAATTAATATAAGACGAATTTATAACGTTTTTTTATAGATGTATAAAAAACATTGTTTTACATTGCAATTACTGTTTTTATATCTATGTTTTAAAAGTATTAATTCTGTACAAAATATTTCTATACACATAATTATATATTTTGTATTTATGATATTCTTGTAGATGCTTTAAAAAAAAGATATAATGAAATAAAATTACCAAAGTATGGTGATTGGTTTTTTTTTTTTTTTTTTTTTAATGACAGTTGTTATTTATTTATGTTAAACTAGAGTGCTAAAAAGAATCATACAATTTAAGATTACAGTTAGTGTTGGTTTTATTTGCCACTCATCTTTTTCAAAATAAGCCAATGATGTTTGTAAATTATTACACTGTTAAAACTAATTTAAGGTCTGATTTACAACGAATTGAGTAGATTTAAGTTATTAAAAAAACATTTATATAGCAAAGTATTCACAAATTTAATGTAAGGAATTTTGTTTTGTTTCATACAATTCAATATTTTGTTTGTGTTACTGTATTTTGCTTTACTTATTTTAGATATTAAGTGTTTGTCTTAAAGACTCATTATATTCCTTAACTGTTCTGTTTTATATTTTATTTATACATTTCATTCCTCTGTTGTACATATTGGGCAAACAGAAATTCCTATATCTTTAGTCATTTGCGTTTGAAAGAAGTTACGGAGAAAAATCTAAGTTCTAGTTGAGTCTTTAGTGCTTCAATTGATAAAATGAAGGTTATAACGTACAATGTATTTAATCATATGTGGAGAGTTTTAATTATTATTCTCCTGCCTATAAATAAATTATAGGATGATTACACAAACCTTAAGACTCTATGTAATATCTGCTCGAAAAGTATCCAACCATTTAATAATGCCCTGTGCCTACGACCTCTTCAAATTAGTAGTCCCATTTCGATCTACACACTTAACTCAGTATCTCTTCCAATTTTCATAACTGTCTACAAACCCCTCTTTTGGAATTGTCGTCAGTTCTACATTCTCCTTAATTAATTGTGTTGATTGTCTGAAATCTCTTCTCTTCTAAAGATGATTATAGCGTTTTAAAAACCCAAAAGTTTTAAGAAGTCAAATCTGGGCTGTAGGAGGTCTGAGGCACCTGGGCAATGTTTTGCCAAAAAAATCTGCACGAGATTTGATAAATGAGCAAATGCATTGTCGTGAAGAAGGTACTAAATTTAGCTAATAGCACTGTCATTGTTATTATGTTTAGATTTTAAGTTATTGTGTGTATATATATACATAAATTCATATGTAATAATTTGATTTTGAATATATTATGCAAAACACAATTATAGTAAATATGTTAAATAGATACAGACATTGTATTTTTACATTGGCACCCTACAGTTACAACTTTGTGATAATGTAAATAAATATAGCTTGTGTATGGTATGTATTATGTGAGTGTACATTATTTCACAAAGTATAATTATATATATCAATAAAGACATGTTTAAAGTATTATTTTGATTATTTTATTAAATATCTTAGTATAAACATGTGTTCTTAAGTGTAAATATTGTAAGACACCGAGTTTGAAATCTTGTACAAAATTATATATTACTTTTCCTAGAAGTGGGATACAAATGCTACAGAATAGGCTAATATGGACGTTTGTCATGTTGTATTTAAAATGAACTTGGCTATGAATAGTGTATTCTTAAAAGTTGCGTCTGATGAGAGATGTCATATTTTAGATCTACTTCCGGGGCTGATCTTACTCCTTAGCCATACAGAATAACCTATTTCTTAAATTCCCTAAAGAAGGTGAGATGTAATGAGTGTCATACAGGAAAAAGAAAATCCTACCCATTCTGTTTTAGGTTAAAATTAATATATTTTTAAGAAATTTTAATATTTGATTACCATCTTGGTTTTGTCATGTTTGAATTAATATTACAGTGATAATTACTGCACAACTGAGTGATTTTTCATTTTCACAGGTCTTATTATAATAGCAAAAACCTCTGATAAAAACATATTTTCGATTCTACTATTTCATTTAAAATGGTGGCAGGTGAAAGATAAAATTAGCAATATGTACTATTTTTTATTTACCCAGTAAACAAAGTATAGGGTAAGTTCGGTATCCGTAAAAATTTCAACCTTCATTTTTTTTAACTAATGAAGATAGGCCTCAGTAGGAAACTGAAAAAGTGATTTTCAACTTTTCCTTCATGCGTACACAGTAATCACAAAAATTTAGTTAGGAATATGCAATTTGGTGTAAGGGATTATAGTATGCTTTCATATAGAACCTTTTGAAATGTATCGAAACAAAATTAATAATGTCAAAATAGTGGCCATTTTAAACAGTTTGTTCATATCTCTTGTGTTATTCACCTTGTACCAAATTAGATATAATTTGCAGATTTCAATTCTCCATGTAATGCTACCAACCCCCACCACTACAATAACAAATAGGTAGCGAAGTTTTTGTAACAAATTTAATTTCGAGCCCTCAAGAAATGTTTTATTTCTATAGTTATGAGATCCGACAAGGCCAAGTCACCAAATCTATCATATCGAGTGAGATCCTTTCTATTTGTACAACTTCAAGGCCTGCTAGAGCAAAGACACTGGACACAAGGGAAGTGAATAGATACTTTATAATATATATATATATGAGGTTCATTAGGCCCTACTCTAGCGTCAATAAAGTAGTGATATACACAAATACGAGGTTCAGAAAAACTGTGAACAACTCTTTTAAACAAACTTACCCTGTTGGACAAGAACCTTGATCTACCAATACAATTTAACAATTCTTACAAGAACCAAGAAACTAACTAACTAACTTGTAGGCATTATATTTTGAGGATCTGCTTGGTGGGGCGGGATGTGTATGGTCCCCATCAACTGATTTAACTAACTACTAATATACAGGGTGTCTTGCAACCATATGAACAAACTTTGTCACGTTATCAGCATGCCAAAAGAAACAAAAAATGTAATATAACATGTGTCCTATCTCATTCCGTTTTCGGTCTATCCGTCTGTATGTGTTTTTTTAACATACGTCTGTATATCATAATGGTATAACAACTCCCCTAATAAACTGTCTTGATTATTTTGTTTTATATGTATTAGTAATTTGTAATGTATTGCATTTTTATCTTTCTTATTTTGACTTACATTAATTTTTAGTCCTTAAATTCTCTAGGACTCGTATAGCTTCAATTGTTCCCTTTGAGATCTCATATGGCAGCAGTCCCACCTTGCTCATAGGCGTTTACACCATTATTTATGGGAACTGAAGTAGTGGAAGTTTTAACAAAGACATTGAAATGATTCTATAGTTCTGTCTGGTATCATAATGTATTTAACAAAACAAACAAGGAATTTTAAAAGGCTAAAAAAGTGTTAAGTTAGGTTTACAGTATACAGGGTGTTTATAAAAGAACTCCTTAATTTAAAAAAAATCATAATTAAAAAACGAAACCAGCAATAAACTTTCGGTTTTCGAACTTGAGTTCAGTATATTGTCAAGATTTTTTGGCTAATATTCGATCGCAGTTGGCACCAGTGCATGACCTTGGAGCGAGTGTGGTGGGGGAAGAGCGCCGGCCAGTCACTATTCAACAGTCATGGCTACGCCACAGGAAAAAGCTCAATGTGTGATTTGGTTTATTCAATCAAGTTCAGTGATCACAGTTCAGCGTAATTATAGACGTGTATATGGCGGTGATGCACCTACTAACAAAACTATGCTCAATTGGTATAATCAGTTTCGGGAAACAGGTAGTGTCTTAAAAGGGAAGTCACCAGGTAGGCCTTCAGTCTCTGAACAGAATGTGGAACGAATCCGTACGTCTTGTACTCGTAGCCCTAAAAAGTCATTGGCAAGACGAAGTTTGGAGTTGGGAATACCTAAGTCTACCGTGAATAAAGTGGTGCGAAAGAGGCTTAAATTACGTGCATATAAGATTCAACTTCTGCATGAAATCAAGATCACTGACAAAGTGAAAAGAGTCGATTTCACAGTCTTCATTTTGGACAGTATTGAAGAAAATAAGAACTTCCTGGAAAATGATATGTTTTCTGATGAGGCGACATTTCACGTAAGTGGGTTTGTCAATCGACACAATTGTAGGATTTGGGGGTCAGAGCCACCGCATGAATTCATAGAACATCAGCGAGACTCGCCCAAAGTCAATGTTTTGTGTGGATTGATGCATGATCGTATCGTCGGACCTTTCATCTTCGCAGAGAAGACAATTAATGGGAATATTTATTGTGATATGTTAGAACTATACGTTTTTCCACAAATAGATGATATTGAACAAGAAAAGTGACCAATTTTCTTCCATCAAGATGGCGCGCCACCTCACTACAGCAATCGTGTCTGTGATGCGTTGAACTTGCGTTTTCCTAATAGGTGGATTGGTAGATGTGGGCCAATTGCATGGCCACCAAGGAGCCCAGATCTGACTCCAATAGATTTTTTCCTTTGGGGACATGTAAAAAACATTGTGTATTCCGAGAAGATCCGTGGCATTGCTCATCTGAGGGAGAGGATTGTTGAAGCTGTAGCATCCGTCACGCCTGATATGCTGCTGAATACCTGGAAAGAAACTGAATATCGTTTAGACGTGGCCAGGACAACAAATGGTGCTCATATAGAACTTTATTAGGTATGAAAAAAAACTTGAGAACATTCTCTTTAATAATATATAGGTTTAATAACTATTAATTTAACTTTACTGTGTACTAATAAAACTTTAAATCAAGGAGTTCTTTTATAAACACCCTGTATTTTTAATTTTACAAAAGAGTAGTTTTATTTTTGAGGAAGTCTGATTGAAGAAGATGGTTACTGTGGTGGTTTCGAGGCTTTTAGTGACAATTGATACCAGCCTGTGAATACTCGAGCTCTGCCATCAAACTCCATCTTGTCCATGTCACCTACCAATTACCAATTACTTAACAAAAGAGTATTTTGGTAGTGTTATTGTGTGTAATAATGTGCAATTAGTTTGGTAATTATAGGGGGTTTGGTAGAGTACAATTATGTAGCTTGGGCAAGGACAACTTTTTTGACAGTCATCAGTATGCTACATACAACTTCTTTATACAGAGTTAATGTAAAATCGCTTACTCTCTACTTTTCCCCATAGTTTTTGTCATATCAACTAAATGAAGTTTGTGTATAATTATTTATACTATGTTTTGTGATGTGTTAAAATTTTCATCCTTCATCTTGAATCCGCAATTGGATTTGAGTCAATGTTTTGAATAGCAACATGGTGTTTTGATACATGATTTAACATCATTTTTCAATTATAAGTTCAGTGGCATATATATATATATATATATATATATATATATATTTTTGTGGTATATCTCACCTTACTCCAGCTCTTCACGGAAAATCATAGAAAATGTATGAAATTTGACTTTTTTTCGAATTCTGTGAGACCCTCGCTTTGATTTTCACCATATTACATCGTAAAACAACTTCAAAATGGTTTTTAAAAACCAAAACTCATTAGTAATGATAAATCAAGTTGTACAATTATACTGACCTATTTCCGGAGATGTCCATTAAGGTGAAAATCAAAGTCAAGTGCAGTAACATTGGTTTCACACAATTAAACATTAAATTTGCAGTATATAAAAAAAGTCAAATTTCATACAGGGTTTTGTGAATAACTAGAGATAGGTGAGAGATGTGCAAAACATATTTATACCACTGAACTCAGGGTTAAAAAATTGGAAAACTATGTTAGATCAAATATCAAAACACATTGTTGCCTTTTTTAAAATTGACTCAATCCAATATGGCGGCCAAAAATTTTAACACTACAAAACGCAGTATAAATAATTATACACAAACTTCATTTATTCGAAAAGATATGACTAAAAGTAGGAGGGGGGGGGGGTAAGAGACTACGTTCCCCTACTTCTATTGTTACATTTAACAATAATCATGAAACTGACAGAGCCACTCTTACGTTAATAGTCAAGGTCTAGTTGTTAGAAGAGATGGCTAGTTACCGCTTAATGTTGTACATAAATTCCACCTAACAAACAAACATGTATTGTACAACTAGTCATATAATAATTAGCAACGGAATTTACATTTAACTTTCCTATTGCCCATATTTACATTAATTGTACTTCCCTGTAACTATCCCGAGAGACCAAGCTGGATCATGTAGTCTTGAGTTAGTTACCTATATTTTTGTCTCTTGACCAACTTTTGCTCTCTTCCGACCATGACGCTATTACAGTATTCTAGGGGTAGATATTTTAATTTGACGTTCTTTCCTTTCTTTTTGTAAGGTAATGATATGACCAAGAGGTTTTCGCCTTTAAACAACAAGAAAAATAAAATAAATTGTACTACTTAGGATCGATATTTCTTTTAGTGTAAAATTGTCTGACGAATCGTAAAAGTTTAGATTTAGAGATTTATTTTCAACTTTCGGAACAAGTCCTTTTCAATAGATACTAATCCTGACATTTACTAGTTGTTTGCAATTTTGTTGTATATAAGAAATTTGGTGTAATATTAAAAAAAAGTTTATTTTAGGATATTTTTCTTTTTTAAACAAAACTCATTTGAGAACAAGCCATAAGTATAATATACTCTTGCAACACAATAAACTTTGTACTGCAACGATAGCGAGAAAATGGGAATTGCCTTGGGGGCACGATTTTGGGTGGTCCGCGGATCTACTTTGATAATGTATTACCGGGTCCCGATCGCGTGGTAAAATCAATATAAGTACAATGGGCGAATCTCAACTTAGGCTAGCCATTTTTGACTATTACTACAAACTAATTAACTAAAAATAAGAGAATTACACTAATACCAATGTTAATATTAACTACACTGTATTGCAACAACATGTCTGTCTATAGCAGGGCCTAACGTAGCCGCGTATAGTTCGACTAATAATTTTACGATAAGCCAAAATCGCCCAGATATAAACCTTAGGGCCGAACGGCCCTATTCCTTTGGGTTTAGCAAGGCATGATAATGAAAAATGCACAACAATATAAATTTAATAAGAACGGTGACAGAGGACTTGCCTCACCGCTGTCTCGAGCACTACTCTGGCTTATCAGTTATCACCTCTCGGGCGGATATAACCAGATTCACGAAGGGGAGGGGGAGTGGTGGTAATCACCACAGTACACTCAAAAGTGACAAATTCGTTCCACCTACACGGTTCGGCATTTGGCCTAATTTATTTTCGTTTGAAGTAAATTCTGTTCACATGATTCTCAGATGTCGAGATTTTAGTCTGAAATAATTTATTTTAGTTTTGGTTTTAAGCGTTCAATTACGTAATACGCGATATCAAATTTAGGTTCTTTCACGTTGTCCCCACCCCAAATGAATATTTTGTTCCCCAAGTGTATATTTTATTAAATTAGTAATATTACATAATATATAACACCTAACCTAACCTATTTCTGCTGATTCCGCCAATTCCGAACTAAAATTCTGCGAATAGGTTCAGTTCAGGTTCGAAAAACTTTGGAATATTTTAGGTTAGGCCAAGTTACATAATATGTATATATTATATTCAAATAGACTCCTGAATATGTCTATTTGGGAGGTGTCGTCCACTTACAATAATGGATTAGGTCTACATGATGTAATATTAACTTCAACCCATATCCACTTTAGTATAAACGTTACACAAAATGTTCATATCTTTAGACTATCAAAAAGATGAAATTCACATTCTCTTTTTAATGCAAAATTAAAATCTGGAAAATAAACAATTACATAGTTTCGCCTGTGCCTTAAGGTTCCTCGAAAAGTGTTTGAAAAAAAATTTTAATGGTTCATTTCAATTTGAATGGGACTTATGGTTCATTTCAATTTCAATGGGACTTAAGGTTCATTTCAATTTTAATGGGACTTATGGTACATTTGATTTTGCCAACTATTCCAGAATAGAAATTTGTACCATTTTGATAATAAATTGTGCCACTAATCTTCATATTATACCAAAATTTGAACGAAATTGGTAGAACAAAATTTTGAGAAATTACGTCTTTTATAACATCATGGATTGCATTTTTAACCGATAACTTCCAAGGTGGCCTTTTTGGAGAGATGGCAACCAATATATTTTGTTAGTGTTTTTATAGGCCATATTTGAGCAAAATTTAATCGTGAGAAAATTGTAATTTTGAGTTTCGGTCTTATGACAACTACCCTAAAGTTTTGGGTTAGCTCTACCTCGAGATAGACTGTTGATCACTCCATACTAGACATCTTGATAAAGACGCACGCTTTTTAGAGCTCAAAGAGGATCTATTTACATTACATTGTTTGATAGGGCTGGGTGCCCATCAACTTGTTTTAATCATCACATAACTTCCTCTACGTGTATACATACTGTATATAATATGAGAAAATAAAATTCTAAGTAGGGAATTTAAAATCAGCTGAAGATTTCCAGTAAAGATTAGTGGGTTCATAAAGTAAAATTTCCCCAACAAATTAAATAAACAACTATTTTAATTAGTTTATTTTGTGTTAAATTTTATAACATGAAGATAACATCGTTTCCATCTCTTAAAATTATAGATTTTTAAATTACAAAGATCTCAAGAAACTTCTTATAACCTTGAACATCAGTTAAGTAGGTTATGTTTACATTTATATTCAAACTAGGGAAAGGAATTTGCTTTGATGTGGGTAATCTTCTTGTAGAATCGGGAACTGGCTGGATTTAGACTAAATTTTTGCACATGAGATTAGAAACGTAAAGATACCCTTGTACTAAATAAAAACGAAATTGGTACACACAATTTGACCTCACAGCTGATAAAATAAAACACTCCCATGGAAGTCGGCCAATTTTGATTCTCCCACTCTTTGCCCTCAAAAGAAATTATTCAACAAGATAAAGTTATACCGGTTTAATTTCTCACTTGCACGTCGTGTTAAGCGACGAGTCAAAAAACTTACGTTGAGTTTTTCGCGGATAAATCCCTTTTGCGGCACCCTAACCCCAAAAATGTAGTTTGTCGTCTGTGCAATATTCTACAACTCAAATAACTTTCCGATATTGGTCAAATTTGATGTGGCATATTTTGGCCATTTTGTCGATACTTCAAAATTTACATTTTCCCAATTTGGTTATAGTTATTCTGATTTCTTCGAAACATGGATAATGTTGGGAGAAAACAAATTGGTCACTACACCCCCCCCATGCACCTTCGATAAGAAAACAAACAATCGTCCAATGTAATTTCAAAAATCGGCTAATCCAATTTCGTTTCTTTCAATTTAATACTAGATTTCAATCAAATAATTTACCCTCTGTATGATTTCCATGATACAAGGAAGTTTAGACTTATGTAAATATATAAATATCACTTTTTGTGACAACTATCGAACTAACCTTTTTGACGACGAACAACAATGTTTATTTAGAATTTGGTTTTGTGTATGGGTGTATGAGAAAGTTCGTGCAGTGTTTTGTACCGTTTATTTTACTACACACGGTTTTTTATTGGCGTTTTAGTGTTGAATGTCATATTCACATTCTTGCCCAGATGTGTACACGGCGCGGCGCCTAGTAACGTGTTGTGTGTCGTGCATTCTATTAGAATACTTTGATTAACGCTCACTAGGGTCGCCTACTCATTCAAGAATAACAATTATTCGCAAACGCAAACTGTTGAAACCTAGTGTGTGTCGTGCGGGCTACTAGTGGTGCGAGTTCAACTGTCACAACGAAAATGTGAAAAAACTTTAAGGTTAGACTAAAAATAGGAATACATCTGCGATACGTTATCAGTATTTTTATTAACACAAGTGATGAATGTTATCAGTAACAAAACAACTCAGTTTTGTGTTCCTTTCAGGTTGAAATAAAGTCAATATTTATCCACATGTAGTGTTGTTATCAGTGGTTTATTTTTGAATAATTCCATTAAGGTTCTTTGTGCGTTCGTAATAGGCTATACGTTGTGTCAGTACCGTAAGCGTTTATGTGTTTTTGTGTTTATTTAATATTTTGAAAACAATTTTGTAATTAGCCATGGTACCTAGTATACCGTTAGAAGAAGATACTGATGATTTACTGCCAATGAGGGGCCAGCGACGAGCAAAGGTAGACCTATAATATCTTTGTAATAATACAATAAGTTCGTTAACTCTCATACGTTATCTAAATACTAATCAATGTTATTATTTACTACATGTAACAAGCTAATGTTTAATTATTTAACCTTGGTATTGATTCCTTGTGACTTGTGATTGTTTGTGTTTTCAATCAACTATGTTTTCTTTATTAATCACTTAGCCAAGCCGACTTGTGAAGTTGAGGTTAGGGACGGAATATTTTTAATCCCTAACCTGCAATTTTAATGTAATTAAATTAGCAAATTTTTACATAATTTTTTGATCAAATGATTAGATAAAAAATTATATGTAGGTTTAATTACAAATTTTTAAACAGACAAAAACGCTTCACAAATTTCTAATTGGCGACAGATTTTGAATTTATTAAACTCTATTTTCGATTATAACTTTATCTGTAGTTCATTCGGCGCCCAGCAATATCACGTTTTACTTAGGTTAAAAAAATGTATCCAATTATACCTAAATGTGTTTTCTAGGATAAAAAACTAAAACGATATTATTAAACAGAATATAAAAAAATGTATTTACTCAATTTTATAATTATAATTACAAAATATAATTGTATAATTACATTAAAAATATTTTTTATTTCTTAAATAAATTAACATTTTAAAAGTAATTTAAACATAATATACATAAAACAAAATTAATTTATGTTGCAATTAAATAAAAATGATATGGAATAGTAATAATAATAAGAATATTCCAATTAAATTATATTTTGTCTAGGCCTATCTATATTTCATATTAGTTAATACAGTAAGTACACAACTAACTACTGTATTTCATTTGTTTTTTCCAATATACAGACTTTTTCTCCTATTTATATTTTATGTAAACTAATTTAGGACATTTGGAAAATTATTAGTTAACCTGGTCAGATCCAGTTCTGGGTTTACCATTATTGTAAAAATAATATATTAAATACAAACGACAGATGTGCACTTTTAACATTAAAAAAGTGGCTTTAACAGCTAACTCCCCACTTCCATATTCAAGATTATTATTTTATAATTTTTAAAATTTGTTATTAGCGTTAAATAACAAGATAAAAAGGTTCTTGGTCTTTATTTTAAATGGCCATTTATTAACTTACTTAGGCTTAACAACTCAAGCAGTTTTTAGAAATAATTTGGTTACTAAAAAATCTGATACAGATAATTTTTCTGAAAAATTGCCAGGTTAGCTTTTGGTAAAATACAATAACGCTCCTTGCGGAACTGGTTCCATATTATTGAATTTAGCTCGGTTTGTGACAAACATAACCTCAAAACCAGTCTACAATAGTTCTTGAAGACGGAATTTTAGTTGAATAAAATGTAGCATGTTGGTTTTATTACAACACGGTGACGATGTGTAGGAATACTAAATACTAGGAAAAGTGAGCAGATACACAAAAACTAAACGCTAAAAGATGAGCGGAAACGGGGAAAGAAATTCGCGTTCTATCTCGTCGGCGTATCAGGTGCAATGCAAAATTATAATAAACGGAAGAAAATTATTTGACTCTTCAAAAGGTCAGTATGATGTATCATTTTCCTTTTTTGCTTAAATTGTTGAAATGGGAAGACTTTATTGAGGTTTGGCACAGTGGTTAAGTTAAAATCTTCAAATATCACTGAATATTCATTTAAATAGTTTGCGCCGATTTTGAAGTTAAAAAAATTCTATATCTTTTTTAACTGAACTCCCGAACCGGGATTTTCAAAGAGGTAGGCTAAGTAAGTTTGGTTTGGGTCTTTTAGTCGCTACATTTTAGTAAAATTTGGTGAAAATAGTTAATAGGCAATTAAAAAAAAATGACATTGTTTCGTTGTTAAATCAGCTATCCTAAAATTTGGAGTTATCAAATTTGAGTTTGGCAAAAAGATTAGAAATAAAATTCAAACAATTTTGAAAAATATGTAGTATTATTTACATAGAGGTTAGGTCTATGCAATTAAAAAATAGTCAATGTTGAGTCTTTTGTGTTACTTAAGAAGTGGATTTTGGAATTACTGTCAGTTTGTCGTCTGAACTGAGCCTCTATAGCCGAAACGAGTAGAGTGATTTTGATAGAATTTTTGTATAGGGGATACTTTGCCCGTACTTCCAGGTGACTATTATTTTTATTTCGATAACTTTAATGCAATTTTAACTTTCGAAAGTTGGAAAACCAAAAGAAAATTACAGTTTGTGAACGATGTGGAAAATATCGAAATATAATCTGATTCATTTTGTTATAATTTATATAAAGGGTTTATTTTGATATGGTATCTTTATTTTCTTTTATTACTCAAGAACGATATAGTTTGTGAATTATTTATTATCTCAGCTTACAGTATAACATGTATGAATTTTATACCAAAATAATACGTCCGTACTTTCATAATTGTGTATATTACATTAAAAAAAAAAAAAAAAAAAATTAAAATGTTCTATATTAAACAGATAACCATGAAAAATAGTTTTGAAATAAATATAATTTTAGAAACTCCTGACAGAGGACGATGGACAATGACGGGAATTTCAATGTGCTAACCATACATTATCCGATTGAATAGTCGTCTAGCAGGACTAGACTGTTACGCCGCGGAGTTTAGTTTATTTATTTTTTCTTCGAGTCACACAATGACGAAACATTTAAACATTGAGAATTCGAGAAAACCTGTTTCCTTATTTTGTCTAAAACGAATTTAGGGCATCACAGAGGTGTGTCCAGATGTGGACTGCAGATCGAACCACCGGAATTGCATCAATTCGTTTTGGCCATCATTAGGTTTCTTCTAGTAAGGTACTTTTTATTTTCTCGCATTGCGTAGTATTGTGAATGTTGTGATGAGTTAAATAATTGATATAGAAATTCTCGCGTAAATATCTGAAGTCCCACTGAATCTAAACAAGTAGTTTTTGGAAGTATGTCAGTCCGTCGCTTGTACCTGTGTAAGCCAAACGGGAGGACAGATTTTAATCGAATTTGCTATGTGGGAATATTTTTACAATATCTCGAAATTTTTCAGGGTCCGTAAGTAAAACCAAGGATTCTTATAAATTTACGCGCGTGTCTGTCCGTCTATCTATTAGTCGGAACCCGTCTACACAGACAAGCCGATAAATATTCAGCTGTACACGAGTTACTAAAAATAAAGGGCTAGCAAATAAAACTAGAAGTTATTCTAATTACGAATATGTATGTCAATTGACGATAAAATAATATGTTGGTGCTAGGCAAAATTTACAGTGTATTTTAGTGTCTTACGCTAAAAAGCCTAAATATTAAAATTTCTTGGTTTCTTTTAGATAACCACTTGGGTGACACACTTGTTTCCCATTAGGTACACATTCAGTTGAAATAAAATTCGATAGGTCTACACAAACATTAAAAGTAATTGTAAATAAATATAGAACTTGACTTGCGATAGAATAAAACTCGAACACAAGATCTTAACGTTTACTTAATCAAACACATTTATAACTAGTTATTGTAGCTCATGTCTCACTAAGGATGGCGACTTTGTCGTTGAAACGCGTTTAAGTAAACGTAATTTTTGTGTAATACTCGGCTCTGGTGGAGTGTGTGACTATATGAATATCACAATTATTTAAGAGGGGTTTAAAATTACATAATTGACAATAACTTCGTAATTTGTCATCGTAGAGAGAATTGGAACCATTATATGCAGGATAGATTTTTGTATCGAACTTAGTTGAAACACATGAAATATGAACAACACACTGTTTGAGATTTTAAATTAGATTTCTATTAATTCTCCCCCTTCCTACAAATCAGAAAAAAAAATTGGTTTTGAAATTCAATTGCTGTGTGAAATCATAATATATCATAGTTTCCATGACGAATACAACTTAACTAAACCACAGATTGAAAAAACGTAGCGTTTTAAAAGCAGTTTTTGTGAGATGTGAGACAAATAATTCAATAACCATTGAAAGATGGAATTCATTTTCATTGATTTTTCTTTATTAGAGTCCGTAGATAAAATCAAGGACCTTTATAATTTCACGAGTATCTCTATATCTGTTTATAAATCGAACCCTTTCTACAGAGGAAAGACGATAAAACCTATATATTTCCAACTTTGTATGTATATTATTTGTATTGTCCCATATATATTGGTAACAAAAAGAAATCACCTTTGGGGTAGTTAGGGGGAAAAAAGTAATTTTTGTAAATATTATGTGGAGGGTATCAAATAAAACTAGAATTTATTCTGATTATGAATATATATGTTTATTTAACGGAAATTGGTGCTATCTCGCTTAAAGGACTACGGCTTTATAAAAATAACTGTCTCCTACATGCTTACAGACCCTGTCGCGTGGTTTTAGAACCCTTTTATTGGAATTATGTCCGTCTGGCGTTTTTACAGTTCTGTGCAACACAAACGAGAGGACCGATTTTAATCAATTTCAGTATGAGGGCATATTTTTGCAACATCTCAAAAAAATTTAATTTTATCTTATTTCAAACCTAGAGTTTGAAGTACCTGCCCACAATAAAAATCTCAAATGACATGCCCTTAAAATAATTGGAATATTTCTACATATTTAAAGACTGCTAAAGCAATTTACATATAATTTGTTTTTCTTGTTATTTAAAGGGGGAAAGCTCTCATTTATCATCGTCTTATTCAAAAATAAAGACCCCTAGCTCTCGAATAATCTTATAGGGTCAGCGTCGGAAAAGAACAAGAGTTGGTCAAGAGAGACATGATAGGAGAGAGAAAGAGAGAGAGAGAGGTCTAATCCAAGACTA
Organism: Aphrophora alni; assembly: GCA_963513935.1. Classification (NCBI taxonomy): domain Eukaryota; kingdom Metazoa; phylum Arthropoda; class Insecta; order Hemiptera; family Aphrophoridae; genus Aphrophora; species Aphrophora alni. The sequence continues at coordinate 26,159,452 of OY740767.1, read as the reverse complement.
CGTGAAAAAGATTTGCGAGTGTTCTAACTCCAGATTTGCCACACCCAGACTTACTAAGAGTGGAGCCCCTGAGGGGATATTTTCATAGAATGTTGAATATTCTATTGCTGCAGTAAATCAGTCTTACGCTAAAAAGCCTAAATAATAAAATTTCTTGGTTTCTTTTAGTTAACCACTTGGGTGACACACTTGTTTCCCATTCAGTTGAAATAAAATTCGATAGGTCTACACAAACATCAAGTAATTGTAAATAAATATAGAACTTGACTTGCGATAGAATAAAACTGGAACACAAGATCTTAACGTTTACTTAATCAAATGCATTTATAACTTTAGTTATTGTAGCTCATGTCTCACTGAGGATGGCGACTTTGTCGTTGAAACGCGTTTAAGTAAACGTAATTTTTGTAAGATCTTGTGTTCGAGTTTTATTCTACCATTAAGTAATTGCAATTTTAAAGTTTTTAATAGCAGTATCAGGGGCGGATCCAGACAACTTCATCAGGGATTTGGGTTAGCATTTTCTTCAGCCTCAAATTAACTCAAAATCTTTTTTAAAATTGTTTATACTCTGTTGAAATTTTTTTTGTACAGTGAAATGGATGTGTTATTAAAAGTTATTAATTAAATTGACTCTTGCCACCCCCTCCATAGAAAGTGAATTTCTACCATAAAGGACACATAAATTTCACCCCGATATTATTTAGAGTTATTATGTAGCTAAACAAATTCACAAGCGCCATCATGGTTCTACCCTGACCCATTACAATGTAACACAAGCCGATTCTCTAAATGAAATGTTCAAATCTCTTTTCGGATCAGACCAAAAGTTGGTCTCTTAGTGCTTGTATGAAATGTTAAATTGTATTGGTAGATCAAATGATGTTACCTAGTAAAGTAAGTTTGTTTAAAATAGTTATTACACAGATTTTCTGAGCCTTATAATTGTGTAGCCTACACTACTTTCTTGACGTCTGCTAGATCTTAAAATAAGACGAACCTTCATTTACTACGCTCAAGTGGTGACTCGGCCCTGGTGGAGTGTGTGACTATATGAATATCACAATTATTTAAGAGGGGTTTAAAATTACATAATTGACAATAACTTCGTTATTTGTCATCGTAGAGAGAATTGGAACCATTAAATGCAGGATTGATTTTTGTATCGAACACACGAAATATGAACAACACACTGTTTGACATTTAAAATTATATTTCTGTTAATTATAATATACCATGTGTCCAAAAAGTCCCACCCACTCTTATTTTCTTTATTAATGGAAATAGGCAGATTTACTTTGGGGAAAGTTTAGATAACCAAAAGAGGAGTTTTTTGAAGTATCAAAATTTTCCACCCTTACCCCCAAAATGGGGCAATTTGGGCGTAAGTCAAGAATTTTAAATAGCAACCCCTATTGATTGATACCTCATTTTAAAGTCCTTTTAAAAATAAGAATAATGGCGCAAACTAGATGGTCTCTAATTTCATTCTACCCAACATAGCGACCAATTGAATTGTGAATTTTACGTTAATAATTACACACACGTTTAAAATGAGGTGTCACTCAATAGGGGTTGCTATTTAAAATTCTTGACTTACCCCCAAACTACCCCATTTTGGGGGTAAGGGTTGAAAATTTTGATACTTCAAAAAACTCCTCCTTTGGTTATCTAAACTTTCCCCAAAGTAAATCTGTCTATTTCCATTAATATAAAAAAATAAGAGAGGGGTGGGACTTTTTGGACACATGGTATGAACACGCTACAGTTATCTATACCAAATTTTGTATTCCTATCTTAATTTTTGTGGCCTCTATCGTGTTTCTTAGAAAGATCAAAAACGTTTAGTAATAAACGATTCCAATTAAATCGCATATTTTGTTATACAGGGTGTTTCACAAACTACGTTCCAAAACTTCACGATATGGTTCCTTGGGTCAGAATAAGTGGAAACATTCTTGTGAAGATATGTCCTAAAATAATTCGTTTTCTATGTGTCCGCCATATTGTGTTCTTTAGAAAAAAAATTGTATTTTTGGAGATAAATTAGATTTAAAGTCCAAATTTTGGTGTAGCCTACATGTTTTTTATATGACCTTTTATCAATGTACTGAAAACCAGAACTATTTTATGTATGTTTACAAAATGGCGGACATTTAAAGTGTGTATTGTGCAATATATCAAAAATTAACTTTACAAAAATCTACAAAATACTAAAAAGTTTTTATTTTATAATAACAAACTAAATGAGTTTTGAATTTTTTCATTAGATTTGAAAATAACCGAGTTATTGTTAAAAAAACTAAAACTTATTACCTTGCTAATTGTTTAAAACAACCAAAATTAACCTAAAATCAATATATTTTTGATTTTTTTAAAATATAGTAACACTATTAAACATTTTTTGTTTTTGTTTCAAATAAATCAGGCGAAGAATTCGCAATTCGGACTTCGATATTTTTCGTTCAATCTGTTTGAAACAAAAAACTATTTAATTTGAAATTATTAATTCTAGATATTTGTATGCTAAATCATTTTTACAAGTTCATTAGTTTTAGTGGTATTAAATTTAGAAAATTTTAAATGGTCGCCATATTGAAATGGATGAACAGATCAGGTTGGTTAATTTTAAATAATTAGAGCTTTATGTTACCAACAACTACTGCAAATTTAATTTCATTACAATAAACCGTTCTAAATATGTTAGTTATTATATTAAAAAAAACAAAATGGCACCTAGCCGTTAAACTAAGCAATAGATTTTTATTATTACCCCATATAATAACATATTACTCCAATATTTTTAAATAACATCATAATTCCAAAACATTTTTGTCTTAGAGTAATTTTGGGTGTTGTAGACAGTTACCAATAAATTATTGTTTCCAGTTTTTTGATAATAATTTTGTTATCATTTAAGCTACTGAAAAATTACAAAACTCATTTTGTTTGTTACTAAAAAAGAAAACTTTTTGCTTTTTTGTAAAGTTAATGGTTTTTTTTATATATTCCACATTAAAAACTTTAATTTTGAAAACAAACAAAACAAAGTCTTGGGGTTTGGTACATTGATAAAATATCATTCAAATTATGTATACCAAATTTGAAATCTATATCTAATTTATTTCCTAAAATATAATGTTTTATTGTAAATAACACAAAATAGCGGAGAGATGAAAAAGGAAACATTTTAGGACAAATCTTCATATGTATTTTTGTATATTTTGATTGAAACAATATTTTGAAATTTTGAAACACTCTGTATAGTTGTTTTTGTCTCTAAAAAACAAAATTAAGAAAGAAGAAATTAAATTAAATGTAAAAATTAACGAATTAATAACAATTTATGCACATATTTGCGACTCAAAGATAATATTCATAACGTACCACCGACTAAATATTTACTACATAGGCTACTTACTTTAAGCCTCATCCTTTTCCTGTTCTTCCGCTCATGGAAATGGTTAAATATACATTTCTTTGTTCCTGGATCCGCCATTGAGTATTAGGTTTTTGAAGGCACTCCATTGAACTTCCTATTAACAAGAGTAGGTTAGGTTAGGTTGAATCAATGTAGACACTTACAAATTTGTTTAGTTAATCATTTAATAATAGCTAAACGTTACCTACTCTTGCGAGAACTAAACAAGTGTCTACTCCCCCCTTTAACTTGTAACAATTGGTAGTAACTCGATCACTTGTTTATTGTTTAAGTTAGAATTAATATCTTACAAATTGAAGAACGATAAACAACAATGACGCATCATATCACGATTTCTCATGACATACACACAAATATGAATGTGTTAGGTCAGGTTAGGTTAGGCTAGGTTAGGTTAGGTTAGGTTAGGTTGGTTAGGTTAGGTTAGGTTAGGTTAAGTCAATGTAGACACTTACAAATTTATTTCTTTTTAATAATTTAATAGCTGAAAGTTAGCTACTCTCGCAAGCACTAAGCACGTGTCTACTCCCTTTTAAACCTTGTAACAATTTGCAGTAACTCGATCACTTGTTTATTGTTTAAGTTAGAATTAATATCTTACAAATTGAAGAACGATAAACAACAATGACGCATCATATCACGATTTCTCATGAACTACACACAAACATGAATTTGTTAGGTCAGGTTAGGTTAGGCTAGGTTAGGTTAGGTTAGTTTAGGTCAGGTTAGGTTAGGTCAGGTTAGGTTATGTTAGGTTAGGTTAGGTTTGGTTAGGTTAGGTTTGGTTAGGCTATGTTAGGTTTGGTTAGATTAGGTTAAGTCAATGTAGACACTTACAAATTTATTTGTTTAGTTAATAATTTAATAGCTGAAAGTTAAGCACGTGTCTACTCCCCTTTAACCTTGTAACAATTTGCAGTAACTCGATCACTTGTTTATTGTTTAGGTTAGAATTAATATCTTACAAATTGAAGAACGATAAACAACAATGACGCGTCATATCAGTAGCCTATGTTTCATTACGTACACACAAACATGAATGTGTTAACTAAACATTTAAATTTGCCTATTCAATTAACGAAATAATCATAATTAACTGAGCGGTAATTTAATTATCTACATGATGACACAAACAGCGGAACCATTCTATTGTTCATGTTTTTATGTTTTGATTTATGTGATGTGCATGGACACATACAAGCACGAATTTAGTTCAAGAGCTGTTAATTCTGACTTTCAGTTTTATAATTTATATTAGCGTAATTATATTATAAAACTTTAAAGTAAAAATACTCAAAAAACGGTTAGATTCACAAAAAATTGACAAAAAAGATAAAAAATGATCATTTCAAAGATGAATTAGGTTTAGGGCAATTAGGTGAGGAATAAGTAAAATATTAATATTTTAAGTTAATACTGCAGCTGTAATTAAATAGACTTGTTGGTAGGCGACTCATTATTTTATTAAAATAAATAAAAGAGTTAGTATTTTAATAAATATTTATTACACTTAATAGTAAAAGAGGGCATCCATTTCATTCCATTTACAATACTGCTCGACCTTCAACATAGTTGCACTACTTAAATCTATCAAACCAACAGATTCAAAATACGTTTCAAAAATAAGTTTTTAAACAGGCGCTATTTTGAAAAGGTTAAAATCAACATTTTCATTTTCAAAACAATTCTGATCATGTAATTAATTATTATTATTAATAACGTTAATGATCACTTAGAAATATTTTGCTTATAGACCAAAATTGGTTGATGTTGTAGACAATTACCAAGAAATAAAATATTTAGTTTTTTGCTGATAATTCGGTTATCATTTAACGCGCAGAAAAAATACAAAAACTAATTTATTTTTCATAAAAAAGTAAACTTTTTTGTCCTTATAAATTGTTTGTAAAGTTAACGGTTTTGGAGATATTTAACGTTAAAATCTTTAAACAGCCGCCATTTTGAAAATATACAAGAGCACGTTCTGGTATTTTGTACTCTGGTAGAAGACTATATAACAAATTTGTATACCAAATTTGACCTGAATATCTTATCTACTTCCAAAGATATATAGATTTTATGTAAAAAACAAAATGGCGAATAAATGGGAAACGTAACGTTTTCGGACCTATGTTTATTGTAACTTTTATCTTATTTTTACCTAAGGAACAATTCTCCAAAGCGGTTTTAGAGTGTTACGGACACTCTGTATAATTTCAAGCTTTGGAGATCAGTCTTATGGAAACGGCGATACCAGAAACCATGGAATTTTGTCAGAGTGTCTTAACGATTAAGCAAATTCTATTAGAATACGTTGTTCTGAGAGGTGTGCGTAGGACATTTATACGACCAAATTCCATTCAGGCGATGTTAGGGGATAATGCTGAAATTGTCCTTTTTCCGTCTGAATATTTTTTTATATTTAAAATCTCTCGATTCGATTTACAACCCTGTAATATTATTTTTGTTGTTACATTTTATCATCGTTAACTAGTTGCAGTGGTGTAATATCTTAAATTGTTGATGTCACAGTTTATATCTTTATTATCATGTTGCAGCGCTTCTTTATAACCTTTATGATGTTGTATATTAAACTTTATCAAAATTTACGATTGTTAATTATATTAATGTATGTTTAATTAACGAAGAACTTAATATGTTGGCGTTAGGTCGCTTCGACTTTACAAAAATAACTCTTCCTATATGTCTACGGACCTGTCGTGTGGATTTAGAATACGCTTGATCTTTTTACGTTGAGGCATATTTGATGTTCCTTGTTTGTGAAGGATGATATGATGACTGCATTGGTTTTTAGCTTTTTTTTTTTGTACTGGGCTGTGATAGCCTCCGTCAGAGGCCTCACCAGCGTCGACCTAAAGGTCTTTTGCCGCCCCAAGTTCCTTCCTACACCCACTCAGTAATACCTGTCATCCTTATAAAGGAACAGATACTACCTATAGGGTTGTCTAGGATGGTTTCCATCTCCTTCCTCGGAGTGCCTAGAGAGTATAGCCTGGCTCGTCCTAACGCTAACGCCTCACACTCTAAGAGAATGTTTTCTGCGGACTCTTCAGCCAAACCACATTTCCTGTAAGTATTTTCTGCAGCAATCCCTATCCTGTGTAGGTGTTTTCTGAGGTGACAGTGGCTCGTTAAGAGCTCAACCACCCACCTCATGTTATCCCTTCTAAGAGAGAGTTGTTCAGCATGTTTCTTGCTTGGTCTAAGTAGCCTCTTTGCAAGTCTACTTGTAGTTGAATTTATCCAGGCCCTATTCATCCCCTTCCGTATCTATGTATCAACTGCTGCTCTGGCATGTCCATAGGCGATCCAGAACACCGGTTCCGGACCCACGAAAGGGGATTCTGAACCTGACTTGGCAATTGTTTTTAGCCTTACAAAATGTAAGTCATTTTGAAAATATTGTTACTCACTGTGTATATTGGATGACTAAATTAGTTTAGTACTTTTCAAAAGATGTTGAATTATTGTCCTACAACTCTAATAGAACAATTTAAAAGAATAATACAGAGGGTTGACTTACAGATAAAAACATTGCACAAACATTGCACAAACTTTCTGACTCACCCATCCTCATTTCTGCAAGTTGCAATCAAAAAGAGAATCATGGACTCAGTGTTTGAAAAATATTTATATTTAAATAAGAGCCTAAACTTGCTTCAATGTACCATAACAGCCTCATCACAGTAAATTGTGTTTGATTAAAATCGAGATTTAAATGATGGCGGTAAAGTGATTTTACTAGTTATTCCTGAACCGTAATATTATTTTAATTTGCTTTATTACACAAGACTTTCAGTAAAATTTGAACAAAACCTGTAAAGCCAATTTTGATAAAAAGTAAGCATTTTATTACTTGACTGATTTTTTTGTTTATTTTAGCGATAACTAACAAACGGCTGTTTTTGGAGAAATGACATCCAATATGTTTTGTTTGGATTCTTAGATGTTACACTTAAAAAAAATTGATTAAAATCGTTTATTCGTTTTTGAGAAAACCTTGATTTTGTTTGTTTTTCGTATGGCTATTTCACCAAATTTTGAGTTATCGAAAAAAAAATTTTAAATGACCAAAATGTGCACAGTACTTGTGAACTATACTTTTTTTTATAAGTTAAAAACTCGAAGCACCTTTTTGAGAATATTTCTAGTATCTGCCATCTGCCTACTACCATAAAAAACAAAAATAACATAACTGCGACTTTCGTTCCCACCACTGCAATCCTTTCAAGTTGAGCCATTCTTCCGGTCTAGACCAGGTTGTACAAGGTCAGTACTCCTGCAACACTCTTACGAGAATCATTGTTTGTATTTAATAACGGTTTGTGTTGTTATTTTGGTGATTTATAAACTTATGTTGGTTTTAAACTGAAGAATTTCTTAAGTCTAGTTGCATATATAATATAACCTGGCCTAAACTAACCTAACCTAACCTAACTAAACCTAACCTAACCTAACCTGGTCTAACCTAAACTATTAGAGTTTTTGGAAAACAAAAATGTAGATCAGAATTGTGGTAAGAAGAATCACCAGAAATAAGTTAGGTTAGGTTATTTTAGGTTAGGAAATTGCCGTAATATTTTAATTAGTTCTTGCTCTATGTATAAAAAAAAAGGTGTTCAGTACTATATGGCCACATACCAAAACATCGGACTACGGGTTTGGACCGTAGAACACTTATCATGTGAGACAGGGAAGACAGAAGATATGATTTCAAAAATCATTCTTTTGGACTCATGGAACCTCAATCTGCGGATACAAATATCTTTACATATTTACGTATCTCGAATGTGGGAAAGTAAAATAACTTGCAATAGTTTTGTAACCGCAATTTTAATCGAATTTCAGTCAAATTTTGTATTTATGATAGGTTTAACTATTCATCGAATAAGATATGAAAATTATTCCAACATTACAAAATGGCTGCCGTTTGAACAAGTTCATTTTGTACAGCTAAAGTGATATTGCATATTATACTAAGGTTGAAGTCTACTATCGAGCGTGACAAAAGCATTTCACGTCATATCATGTTAACGCATCAACAACTCGTCGAGTAGTCATATATCACAACACAACCACATTTATCCTTGTAAATTATTTCATATTTATGAAGCACGTCCCACACAAACAAGTAGATTAATTTTTGTACTGTGTTATGACGAATTTAGTACAATATAAAGTCCTATAAAATTACGTGGCCTTTTAATTACTATACTAGCTGTGTCAGCGGATTTGTTCGTTTGCAAATTGGGCTAATTAGATTTCAAATACATAATAGAATATCTATAAGCGCATTATTTCAACTTTTCGAACTAATCTAGAAAATAAATAGGGTTCTTAGAACGATTAAAGATAAATAATATGTTTTAAATGTCTAAACAACAGCATTGAACGGCATTGCGTCCTTTAGTCGCATCAATCGACAACAAAATGAATGTCGCTTTTTTTCATGAAAGGTGGAAAATCCACATAGACAATTAGAAGTCGTGTCCCTCGCCGGCGTTAAAACTGAAACCACTTAGTTTTGAAACCTCTAAAGCAAGTTTCTATAATTCTTTACATTTTAATTATGTACCAACTCTGAAATTACCTCGCCCTGAAATCCCTGGCAGTAAACCTGTTATGAGCCTCGGGTCTCAGAGTACAAAGAGATGGACAGGTTTGCCAAAAAACCAACTGAATGCACCTTCATCTGGTCTTGTTTCAGAATCTTCCTTAGACGTATCACGCAAATGTGGGTTTTGAAGGAACACCAGAAGTTTTGGGAGACAACGATGAGTAATGTACAGTCTAAGAGGATGTTAAAGGGTCCGTTAAACACAGTGGAGGTCCTTAACTGAACAGGATTGATCTGCGGAGAGTGACTGGATTCGTGATAGGTCACAGGATTTTCTGTAGCCATCTAGACAAAATTGGGTTACGAACACCAGAACTCTGGTGTAGGATGTTTGGTGGAGCTGTAGAAACGGCTCAAAAAGTAGTTTTTGACTGCCCAGTTCTGGACAGGAAACTATTTGAATCTCTAGGCACTCTATGGAGAGGGGGACAGGTGTAGAAACAGGACATCATCCGAAGCACCTCACGGTTCTCCAAAATCACGAGACTGGATTGATAAGGAAGGTCGAATGAGGGTGAACTATAAACTAGATGCTCAAAAGCATATTCAAGACAGTAAATCCTTGTCCTCCTATTGATAAAAAAACTATGAAATTAATTTAATGTATATTTTTTTAAACAAAACCCTTTCTTAGTACGCGTCTACAGACCTACCCCAAACTATGTTTAAAAATTCATAGCTCTAGACTTCTTCGATCCAGAGATATGCTTCAAGGGTAAAAAACACCCTTGGAGTGGACAATTTTCAAACTCTTTCTTAGTACGCGTCTACAGACCTATCCCAAACCATGTTTAAAAATTCATAGTAGCTCTAGGTTTCTTGGATCCAGAGATATAATGCTTTAGGGGTAAAAAACACCATTGGAGTGGAGCATTTTCAAAACCCTTTCTTAGTACGCGTCTACAGGCCTACCCCAAACCATGTTAAAAAAATCATAGCTCTAGACTTCTTCGATCCAGAGATATGCTTTAGGGGTAAAATACACCCTTGGAGTGGAGAATTTTCAAACCCCTTTCTTAGTACGCGTCTACAGACCTATCCCAAACCTTGTTTAAAATTAATAACTCTAGGCTTCTTGGATCAAGAGATATGCTTTAGAGATAAAAAACACCCTTGGAGTGGAACAGTTTCAAAACCCTTTTTTAGTACGCGTCTACAGACCTACCCCACACCATGTTTAAAAATTCATACCTCTAGGCTCCTTGGACTCAGAGATGTCGTGATCAGACAGTGGGTTTTGACTTTTATAAACTTGTATATAGATTATATAAATATCTATCTATGATTAATCCTGTATTCACAACGAAAACGTCCACTGAGAGAAAAACACTGACCACGGTGTTCTGAGCTATATAAAATATTCACAGACATTCTTTAATAATAAATTTATCAAAACACGACATTCGTGTCAAGGCTGATATGTTAGGGTCAATATACGAAAACGCCCATCGAGCGATAAGAATGACCACAATGTGTTTTGGCTTCTGTGCAATTACCACAAGTAGAAATGTGAGGAAGTGGTAGTTTTATAAACACTATCAAGCCTAGCCTATAACACCGCGAACAGGTTAGGTCTGGACTGGGTACTTGTAATGTAAAACCCAGAGTTGCCCGATTCAGTCGAAACCGTCCAAATATTTATATAATTGTATTGTCACTCAGGAATTGCTGACTGGACGCAGATTTAACTTCTAGGTTTGAAGAAATAATATATTTTGAATATTTTAGTTTTTATTCCCAAAACACCCCACCATCTCAGCTTTTGTACTTACCGAGTATACGAAGTATTAAGGTTAGTTTGGTCCACTCCCATTTCATGGCCTCAGGAAACATAAAAAGTCATTTTCGACATGCCGTCCGTCCGTCGTCGGTGTCCTCTTTACGTATGCACGAAGAAGCCACAAAAATTAAGATAGGAACATGACATTTGTGATAGGAGACTTAGTCTTGTCTAGTGTACTCATATAGAAATTTTTAAAAATCGAAAAAATCAAAATAGAGGACATTTTAAATAGTTTTTTTTTCTCTTAAGTTGTTAGTATTATAACTAACTAAATTAGATAACAATTTGCAGATTTCAATTCTCCATGTATGGTACAAAACATACATCTTTACTATCACTCGACGAAGTTATTGTAAAAAAATATAATTGTAAAAATTTTTTTTCAATTTTTATTTTTTTGGTTTTTTTTTATGTATATTGCATTATTAATGTTTATTTTTTTTTAGAAAATGTGTTTTATTTACAGAGGGGGGACAAATTATTAGACTAAAGTGCATTTTTCTAAAAAAAAATTAAGCATTGATAATGCAATAGGGCTATACATAAAAAAAACCAAAAAATAAAAATTGAAAAAAATAATTTTTTAATCCCTAAAAATGGGCACTTTTTATAAGACAACAAACCTTTGGGTTACCTTAGACAAAAGTACATATCAAACCCTACATTTTGAGATGATGAATTTTTTTTTACCATACTTTTACCAAAAATGGCGGGCACTTCAATTTTTGCCGAAAAATGCCGATTGCGAGTGGAAAAATATATATATTAAAAAAAAATTTATATCATGAGTTACCGACATAAAAATACATGTTTTCCCAAATTTTGAAAAAATTTCAACCATTTTTCCTTTAAATATCGCTAATTAAGTAAAAAAAGTGCGAGAAATGGTTTTTTTGGGGTTAGAATGAATTTTTTAAGTAATCCTACCTTATGAATCGATAGTCTATTTCATCATGGTCATTTTCCATTTTAAAAATTTTTTCCACAACCCCTGGTGCCGGAGATATTAAATAAATAGTGAAGCGATCCACTCGAAAAACGTCAACAATGCGTTTTTTGCCACTTTCTCGCGAAGCCATGCACAAAAAAACTCACAAAATTAGTTACCGTCTCATCTTTATGCATAAAATCGAAAAAAAAATGCACTTAATTGATACAACACTTTTCACCACCATTTTCGTCTTATTTCACTGTACTATTAAGAAAGTAGTAATATAGGCTACACAAAAAGTAGTTTTAAACAAACTTAACCTATACTATGTCTTAGATTGATAAGACTCCTTGTTTTTATCTATCAATAAGATCTTATCATTTCCTACAAGGCACAAGAAACTTTTGATCTTAACATTTATATAATCTGTTTGTATTTTATTCTATGATGGGGTTGGGTAAGTAGCATGACGTACTATCAACTTGTTTCGAATTGAAGCAAACAATAATGACATTCATTATAATTGCTTGAATTCTCAACATTTTATTTTTGAACAAATCTTTATCACTGATTTTTATGTAAAGTAATGTTTTTCATTAAAATGATCATTATTCTTAGTGAAATATGTTATCGGATGGAGAATTTTTAATATAGATCTACGAAGCCCGCTGGGGCCTAGTCGAAATCAAGAGAGTTACATATTTACGAGGATCAGATAACCTGTGTAACTTACCTTGATTATACCGATACAATTTATGGTAATTATATAGCAGAGCTGCCTCACTTCAAAATCAATTTTTATGGGTTTTATTCGTCAAATAAATGTTGGAAAAATATTTTATTATCGAAAAAAAGTGTCGGAAAGATGATTACATAATATAATTACACAAGAAAATCTTAATCAGAGTCAAATTCTGCTGCAAATTCAGTAGAAGAGGAATTTATTGAATTTAAATGTATTTCACTCGTAATTCGCCATAAATGATGAAAACGAGTATTATACTCATTGTACTTTCTCTTAAACATAAATTCGGCTATATGGTCATGGAAATGTTGTTTTGAATTTCCATATCGCGGCACATTTCCTCGCACCTCCCTCCATTGACGTTCAATTGTCTGCGTATGTGCTTTAGTGTACGCATATGTAGGGCTGTATTATTATATATGTCACGAAAGGTTTGGCCAGGTTGCTATATATATATATATATATATATATATATATATATATATATATATATATATATATATATATTGTATTATTATATGTCACGAAAGGTTTGGCCAGGTTGCTATATATATATATATATATATATATATATATATATATATATATATATATATATAACCACCTGGCCAAACCTTCCGTACGTTTATTGAAGTGAATGTCATGAGTATGAAAGATAACACAGAGTTAATTTTTTCACGAAAAAACTACTTGTGTAATTGTATTATTGTATTATGTAATCATCTTTCCGACACTTTTTTTCGATAGTAAAATATTTTTCCAACATTTATTTGACGAATAAAACCCATAAAAATTGATTTTGAAGTGAGGCAGATCTGCTATATAATTACCCAATTTATTATTTCCTACAAGTTCCAAAAAACGAACTTTTCGCGTTACATTTAGAGGGTCTGCTTGTACTACAAGTAGGCCAACCATGATGGAGCTCATTAACTTGTTTATGAGTAAATATGTGCTCATGTATGAGTACACAAGTAGGTTCATTGTTCATCTACCTAAAGAAACTCTCAATGTCTTAATGACAAATTTAAGTGACGAATAAAATTTATTGTTGACAATTGCCGTAAAAAACATTTGGTGCTTTAACACTGTAGGTAGTGTATTGAATTTTAAAATAGCATCTCCATAACTGTAATGAACATAGCCAACCATAAACAACTTTACAGTTTCACAACGACTGAAAAGAGATGATTATTGTTGTACATTTATAAATTTAACACTGTTTTAACTGATCAGCTGTTATAAATTTAATATCTTAATTCTAGGTTATGTTTTTATCTTTACTTAAAACGAATTCACTGTCATTACTGTGCAATGCCAGCTTAGTTTGAACAAACTGTTTTACAGCAGAACTCGAGTAGGCGAGTTATTTTACGTAGGTTTCAATGAGGTTTATTTATATATTTGTTATCAATTGTAACATTAAACAATCAAGGTTAGATTGTTCAACTATATTTCATAGAAACTGTCTATACTGCTTATTATTGAACAATTAACGTAGTTTTATCAATAAATATTACATTATTAGTAATTATATTTATTTCGAAATATAATAAGTGTGTACCTAATGCGTAATAGAATTATTTATTTTAAAAACATTATAATATAATGTCCTCTTGGGTAATGTAGAAAATCTTAAATTGTATTGGTTTCTGTATAACTAGAATAGAGTACGTTTGTTTCAAACAGTTGTTCACAGGTTTTCTGAACCTCGTAATTGGGTATCACTGCTTTCTGACATCAGCTAGGCCTTCGTAGATTTGTATATTATATTGAATAGTCTCCACTCGCTTCGCTCGTGTCAGTGTTTCGACCTTGAAGCTGTGCATGTGAAGAAGTTTCCACTCTCTACGCTCGTGTCAGTGTCTCGACCTTGAAGCTGTGCATGTGAAGAAGTTTCCACTCGCTACGCTCGTGTCAGTGTCACGACCTTGAAGCTGTACATGTGAAGAAGTTTCCACTCGCTACGCTCGTGTCGATTCGACTTTGCCTGATGTTATAACAATAAGAATATCGTATTTTCTTGGGAAGTCAGTATTATTTATTTTGATAATAACTTCGCTATTTGGCATAATAGAGATGTAGGATTGGTAACAATATATACATAATTTTAAATCTGCAAATTATTATCGAATTAAGTTATATTGTATGAGACATGACCAAAAAAACTGTTTAAAATAGTCGCTTTTTTACTTAAATTTGATTTTTATGAATTTCAATATGGTTTTAAAATGTATTTTTTACAAATTTTCATAAGAAAAATGATCAGTTGCAGCATCCCTTAGGCCGGTAGCACACTAGAGCGTTACGATAGTTATCGTAAGCGATAATTATCTTATAAGATAGGTATCGCTAGTGTGTCAAAACTGTGTTGTAGTGGCTAAACAGTTGTACATCAGTACGATAATGACTCCTATCGTAAGATTTATGTATTAAGCGACATTTTCGGCCTATCTCTGCTCAGTATTGTGCAATAATTTAAAGTGACAAAGATGTCTAGGCGTGCAACTAACGCTGAAGATTTAAGTTACTTAATTTCTTTCATTGATATTCTTAATAAATACCCGTACTTATAGAATTACTTCACGAGTTGCAATAAGAAACAGAAACTTCCAAGACCCATTTTATTCTTTCTTTTTTTGAGTTCTCTATTCTATTTCAATTATTGTGGAAGTGTGTCACACATTCATTAAGTTATACGAATGCACTTCCTTTCTTTCTTTAACATGTTTCTTTAAAAATAATAAAAGATAACGAAATTGTCATTTTAACTTAAATTACTTATGTACACCTGACGAACTGACTTGGAAAAAAAATATCACCTGCCTTTGATCGTATCGTTTTGCTGTGCAGCAAAATTACCTTAAGATAAAAATCACGTATCGTAATGATTGTTCGATAAACATTGTACTTCTAATGTGCAGACGGCCTTACGGTAAGATCTAGACTAGATTTTTTAGTTGATTAGATGTTATTAATGTGAGACTAGAGTGTGAATCGGAAAATATGTTTCTTACAAAGAAGAATCAATCCAATACATCACTCATCTTAATGCATTTCTATTTTATTTATTTTTCATATACGCAGTTATGATGATGACACCGTATTAACAGTTTTTACAGCTTCAAGTGGTTGGTTACAGCCTAGAGGGATTGTGGTCGATTTTCATCAAATTGGGTATCTCAACAGTTTTGTTTAAATAACTCAATATTTGGAGCGAGTAGCGGTTCGTCCATAAAAGCAAAAGAGCACGCGAATCTCCTTATATTATTACATTGTACAACCCGACTGTAGTTGACGGAAGTAGCTCTTAACTTTTGTGGGCGTGTTACTTTTTTCTGTGTGTTTATTAATCTAATCTAATAATTTTAAGCAAGAGGCCTTATGATTAATTATCTAAATATTTAACACGTAAAAACAAGCTTTCTGTTTGGTGTTTATTTTACTACTTTGAAATTAAATGAAAATAATTGATTCAGTAAAAAAAAGAACAATTAGCATATTATAAGAAGTATGACAAATAAAATAATCCTTTAATATTATGTTGTGAAACAGTTAAAGTACAGTAATATCTATAATACTATTTCGTTTCAAAATTAACACATTATATTAGCAGCGCCAAATTATATGAATTTTGCAAGCAAAACACAAGTGTGTGTGACAGTGTATCTCAAAAACTGTAAATTATTAATTGTGAATCTGTAGATGTACTCACGAACCGCTACTGTACACTAAACATTTCTACGTGACACGAAAATTATTTTAATCTCAATGTATTTTAAAATTATTCAGGGGGCGTTTGCAATGTAAACCAAACAGTTTTATTCGTAATACAACAATAATGTTTAAAGTCGGACTGTTCAAACGTTTAAAACGTCTGCACATTATTGTTGTGGAAACTGTGTATTAGTTTGTATTTTAATAAGAGAGTGAAAACAGTTATTGGCCAGTTTGTCCGGCGTGACGCGCGGCTACAATATGTCCAGTAAGACCCAGACTATACCTCCGCAACTAAGAACGGAGAATCGTTTTCACTTTTTAATTATGATTCAGTTTTAAAATGCCTCTTTTTGAAATAACTTATCACTTAAGACTAACGAAATTACGAAAATTTGCGTGCAAAAACATATCAAGAAAGTCATTAATAATAAAGTTAAGAGTGCTCCACACAAAAATTAATAACTGTGTAAATATTATACATACTCCAATATTATATTCCAATTTGTAGTATTCTGTTTACAACAGTGCTGTGATCAATCGCTGAAAATGAATTTTTTATATCTCCAAAACTCTTGAGCTGGTAAAATTTAAAATTCAACAACACCAAAAAGACTAAAAAAAAACAGTGTTTTTCAAAATATTACTCTTAAAAAAATGTACAAAATTCATTAAAAAATGTATGTATGTAATTGTACAGAACACAACTAATGTAACCGTATAATAACATTTATTACATTATTTTTCGTTCACTAGTAACAACGCATCAAAGTTAGAGGTCTATAATAAAAAATCCGAAAGTAGTGATTGGCTGCATTAAACGTGAATAACAGTCATCAGTGATTTCATCACTCCCTTGAGCTGAGACGCCTCCTATTTTTTCTAATGGTTAGTTTGAGTTCTTTCCGATACCTTAACTACCTCTTCTTAAACAGTTTGGTTACTCAGATTCAGTCACTGTTTGTTTGACGTTTATATAATTGCTACTTAGGTCTATACTTTTGGCTTGTATAGAATGTGGAGTTTTAAAGAGCGTTGTTCGTATAACGTCATATTGGCTGAATACGTAAAATGCGGTACCGCCCTTGATACATAAATATTTTACCATAATAAATACCAGTATTATCTGCGATACACAGATTGAAATTCAAATCACATATGAATAAATTGCGTAAGTCTCTCGCGTATGTTAGACCTTGCAACCTAAACATAACAAAGAAATGAGAATACAGTCAGGTTTTATACAGAATAAGTCTTTGTAATAGTAATGTTTGTCGATACCTACTTCCGATTCCGAGAATGTTTAACCTTTTTTTTTTTGTTCTACGGTATTTATATTTATACCATTTTATTAATATTATTACAAGCTGTATATCAGAAAAGAAAAATAACTCGGTATATGATCAAAATAAATATTTGAAAAATTCCAGTAACATTCAGGACATCACGGATAATAAATAACTTCAAAAGAAAAATAGTTTTCTCTAATACTCTTGACCCGATAAAACTTAAGTTTAACAACAGCAAAAAGAGTTTTTTTTTTTTTAAACACATTACTCTAAAAAAAGTTGTACATAATTCTTTAAACAAATTGTAAATATATAAATATGCAGAACAAAACAACTAATGTAACCGTGTAACTACATTTATTACATTATTTTTCATCGTTTGTAACAACGTATCAAAGTCAGAGGGCTATAATAAAAAATCCGATAGTAATAACATTAATGGCGATTTTACAATCACTGTGAGAGAATCACAGATTAGTGAATTATCAACTGTAAGATTTATTAGGTTCTGTAAAGCTTACTTTAACTTATTATTTTGTATAATTTTACAACCATTTAAATATTAAGAAATCTTTAAAATATCTTCGTCAGCTTGGCTGTGCTTTAGGTATAAATAATTGAATAAATGCAGTGATAAATTTGAATTTTAAAATTGAATCTTTATTATGCACATAAAACGTATGTCTTATTTACACCTTTAATTACTTAAAAAATAATTAGAGCACACACACACATAAGCGCGCGCACACACACACACACACACACACACACACACACACACACACACAGGAAAAAGGGACAAGAGATCCTTCATAGGCCCAAAACTTGTATTCGGAATACAAGCTTGTATTGAAGAGGTAGCAAAAGATAGTCTAAAACACTGGCTAAACTCAGAAATTGAGGAACGATGGACAAAATACTCCACGGGTAAACTATACGGATCACTGGTCCAACCAGATCTGAAACTCTCTAAATTCGCCATTTTACAAAGTAAACGAAATCTGAGGATAAGCTTAAGCTTCGTATCAGGCCATGGCGCTTTTAAGAAGTATCTTAACACTAAGGGATTATTCCAACGATACGTGCAACGCAGACTATGTAATCAGCACATAGAAACTGCAGAATATATACTTCGAAAATGTGAAGTATTAGAACGTAGAAGACAACTGACCTTCTGCCCAGATGCGACCTTTGAAGCAGCAAGCAATATAGCTACGAAAATCCTGACCCTAACCTAGGAAATAGACATAAGCAAGTTAGGAATTTAAGAAGTACATAAAAAGTCTTAAAGGCTGAAGTGTCTGGGGGGGGGGGGGGTAAACCCACTTCTATTAACTAATAATAATTATATTATCTATTAGTCTACTTACGAGTTTAATATATCTTTCTTTTCTTTCTATATCAATGACTTTATAAAACACACTTTAAATATACAGTGTGAGTCAAAAGTATGGATACACCCTGTTAAATTTTAAATGGATAAAGATAGAAAAATGAAACTCAGAACACCTTTCTAGTAAATAAAAGTGAACTTTTTAGCCACTATTACAACTTTGCCCATTTCCCCAAAATGGGATTTTTGGGGGGCTGCTCAAAATTTTTAAATATAAAGACCCATTAAGTGATACCTCATTTTAAAGTCCTTGATTAAAGAAGAAGAACAGTGGAAACCAGAGCTTTCTATCTC
Source organism: Aphrophora alni (assembly GCA_963513935.1). Lineage (NCBI taxonomy): Eukaryota > Metazoa > Arthropoda > Insecta > Hemiptera > Aphrophoridae > Aphrophora > Aphrophora alni. The sequence continues at coordinate 26,140,220 of OY740767.1, read as the reverse complement.
AACCCAGTGCAAAATGGCAGCACATTGAAATTAAGTAAAACTTCATTGAGGCACCTGTGAGTCAAAAGTATGGATACACCCTGTTAAATTTTAAATGGATAAAGATAGAAAAATGTAACTCAGAACACCTTTCTAGTAAATAAAAGTGAACATTTTAGCCACTATTACAACTTTACCCATTTCCCCAAAATGGGATTGGGGGGGGGGGGCAGCTTAATTTTTTTAAATATAAAGACCCATTAAGTGACACCTCATTTTAAAGTCCTTGATTAAAGAAGAAGAACAGTGGAAACCAGAGCTTTCTATCTCAACCCAGTACAAAATGGCAGCTCATTGGTTGTCTATTGGGGTTATTTACCACCTGAATGTGGATATTCATATTTTGCCTCAATGAAGTTTTACTTAATTTCAATGAGCTGCCATTTTGTACTGGGTTGAGATAGAAAGCTCTGGTTTCCACTGTTCTTCTTCTTTAATCAAGGACTTTAAAATGAGGTGTCACTCAATGGGTCTTTACATTTAAAAATTTTGAGCTACCCCCCAAAAATCCCATTTTGGGGAAATGGGCAAAGTTGTAATAGTGACTAAAAAGTTCACTTTTATTTCCTAGAAAGGTGTTCTGAGTTTCATTTTTCTATCTTTATCCATTTAAAATTTACCAAGGTGTATCCATACTTTTGACTCACACTGTATATTAGAAACAATTTACATTTAAAAAAATACACATTATATAATTTTAAACTACACTTAAAAAAATATATATTAGTTAAATTTTCATTTTATTATTGTTTTCAGAAATATATACGATTACCTTTAGAGACACTTGTTTCCTTTTTAAAGCTTCTGAATTTAATGAATTTTTAATTTTAAGTTACTTTTATTTTAATTTAATTTACACTACATATTATTTTATTGTTTAATTTAGTTGTCTGGGCCTGAATGACCACACTCTTCATTTCCCCCCGATTTTACTGTTTCTATTTTTAGTGTTAATATTTCTCATTGGTTCAATTGGTCTTATGACGTTTTTGTTTTGATAAATGAAGTGTTCCAGCAGTATTGCTGATTTTATCATATAGTTTATATTTTTATTTAGCTTTAACAATGCACAATTGTGTGAAACCAACATTTGATATATTAAGCTTTGACTTTGCCGAATATTACTGTCTTGGAGGCCGTTGTAAGCCTTATGATATGTTCAATGACTTGTACAATCATCACTACTATGGCGCAGAAGTGTTTAATCCACTCCTCACTGAAGGTGTTCAGAACAATGAGCGTCGGTGTTTCGGCTTGAATGTTAAGCACTTGAGTATCTGCTTGAACACGTGTTCGTTTGTTTGTATAGACGCGGCTGCAAACAAAGCCTGAATATTTAAGTTTATCCACAAACGTCATTCTCAAGATTATCTACAATAAACCAGTTTTTCCTAAGTTTCAGTTAGAAGTGAGTATTCTTTGCATTTTTAAAATATCCTCTACTCGGTACTATTATTTTTCTTGAACTCTATTTATTTTATTTAGCCAGTATAGGATACGTTTTGGTAATTGCAAAAAAAATCGACCACTGTTTTGACCTCATGTTACTGAAAAAGTGGTTTTCGATTTGCCGTCCGAATTTAATGTACAGGGTGTTACAAAAAGGTTGGGCTGGCTATGCATTTTCATATTCTATGTGTGATTCAAACCGTGTGATTGATTCTATGTGTGGAATATCTTGAAAACCGTTAACTTTACAAAAAATGTACAAGAAACAAAATATTTTTTGTCGATAACTCGGTTATCCTTAGACCTAATGAAACTACAAAAAAGCATTGTGTCTGTTGTTAAAAAATAAAAATATATTGTCTCTTGTATATTTTTTGTAAAGTTAACGGTTTTCAAGATATTCCACGTTAAAAATTTGTAACGGCCGCCAATTTGAAAATTATAAAAATAAATTCTTTGTGCTTTTTACACTTATTAATCGTAACATGTAAAATGCTTGTTCCAAATTTGAACTCGATATCTTATCTATTTCCAGAGTTACAGTGAGTTTTTGTAAAAAAAACAAAATGGAGTCTAACTGCTAAACAAAGTGGAAATTAAATAAAATGTATTCTTTATTTTCAGCTTAGAACCATACATAGAATATGAAAATGCATAGCCAGCCCAACCTTTTTGTAACACCCTGTATACGCATCTACTAGGCTCGTTAGGGCCTAGTCGATGTCATGAAAGTAATAATATACACAATTACGAGGTTCAGAAAACAGCATAACAGCTGTTTTAAACAAACTTACCCTTTTGGGCAAGATTCCTTGATCTACCAATACAATGTAATATTTCCTACAAGGTTCAACTTTTGGGCGTTGCATTTAGAGGATCTGATTGTATTGTGGGGCTGGATAAGGCCATCAAATTTTTTTTACTTTCCAAATGCCTAGCAAAGAAAGTATTGTGCTTAAAATTTGATTTTCGATGGTTGAAGCCTCTAAGACTCAATTAATAACGATTGGTCTGATTCTTTTTTAATTGGGCGATCTCTCCCCCCTTTTGAATGTCAGTCATAAGGGCGTATCGCGCTTCCAAATAGAGATCGATGAATTGATAGCCTTAAACATCCCCAGGAAGAGTCCTCCTGAATTTCAGAATCTTCCTGAGAAGTATAATTGAGGGATTGTTTCTTTGTCAAAAATCCGAGACTCTAAGTTCTTTCCTGATTAAGGTGCTGTGCAGTTTACTCTTGCAAGTCGTATCTCCAGCACAGAATTTACTAAGTGAATATTCCCAACTTTGGATACGTTTTATTAGGTGGGCAGTGACCTGTGACTAACTCTTCCATCTTCCTTACCAATTTAAATTTACTTAGAGGAGGCACGACGTGAGAGTTTGTTCATTCTTAGACCTGGATACTACCTCCTCTCGTGCTCTCTCTCTGAGTCAAAGTGATGAATACTCGCATAGCCAGCCGCTTAGATATGCCACACACCAACTTAGGTCCTTGAGTTTCACTGTTGACGTTTGCACATTTATTTTTATTAATCTCAACGAATTCAAAAACCCAGTATAGCATTTCGAATACCTGTCACAGTTCGTAAGATTTAGGTAAACTTCTGTCATTGAGATTCGCCTGAATTGTTTGTAAACAAAACGAAGACTACAAACAGGCAATAAGAAGAGATTACAACATGATAAACGTTGATAGCGAAACGGAGCTGAATCAATGTCTTTATCAGGAGTAGTAGTTATGATATCACTTCTCGCCTGACGCGCATTATGAAAGTCCAGACTACACCTTGATATGACATAGAACAGCTCTGGTCTTATGGGATTATGCGTTTCGTATCTGATGCTTTGTTAGCCAGCACACATGCACACTCAGTCAGTCCGATTACTTTTAAAATTTATAAGTTCGAAGTGAGTTGTGTCCAATGAATAGATTTAGTGTCAAAATAGTTAAATCCAAATTGATACTTATGAACTTATTTTAATTATGTATTTTTAACTGTTGAGTTCGGTTTATATATATCTTGGTTTCTTTTACTTCGTAAATTCAACATAAAAGCTCAGTAGGTATTGGTTTTGGGTTGTAATTATTGTATTGGTAAATTTCGATGAAAGTTATGTTTTAAAAAAAATGTATATAATTTTTCGAATTATTTCTGAACTATAGTGTTTTAATTGAAATTTTGTACACAGTATGTATCCATTATCATTAGTCTTTATATGGAACCGGTAGAGCCGATTTTGACGGATTAAAACTTTTATAATGTCTCCTGGAGATTTATTTTATTTTATTATTATTATTATTATTTTACAGTATGCTAACTCACAAACCGCCACTTATGCAAACATCACATTTCGTTTGGTTCTTTAGAGGACGAAATTCCATCAAAATCTTAATTTTGTGATTTTTTATGGCAGCTGTTTCAAAATTTTGAGTGATCGAAAAAATCCAGAGATATGACAAAAATATGCCCAAATAACCAATTTCATTAATATCAGTTTACTAGTTTAGTCTACAAACAAACAACAGACATCAAATATCAAGAGCTAGACAGATAAAATGGATATATATATATATAAGAAAACAGTTTGTATGTTCCTGACTACAAACAAAGACAGAATGAATAAAATATGTTTATTTGATTCAACCGTCAAACAATATTTACTTATAAAAAATAATAAGTAATTTTAATATATTTTTTTTAAATATCCTTTTTTTATAAATATCAAAACTCATTCTTCTTCCTTTTTTAAGAAATGCATAGAAATTTATCAAAATATATCGAGTAAGTCGAAACATATTAAAATTTATCGAAATGTATCAAAGTATCTAAATATGTGAAGTAACAACGGAAAAGTGTATTGTCACCTGGCTTACGTCAATGAGCAAAATTTTACCTTTCTATGACGACAAGAACAGAGTTAAATAGCTTGCAAGATTTGATGACAAACCATTAATGACAAGTGAGTTAAAGAAAAGCATGTAAAAATAAATTATTTTTATGAGTGTTTACATATAAATAAAACATTAATCTCTCTCTCTCTCTCTCTCTCTCTCTCTCTCTCTCTCTCTCTCTCTCTCTCTCTCTCTCTCTCTCTCTCTCTCTCTCTCTCTCTCTCTCTCTCTCTCTCTCTCTCTCTCTCTCTCTCTCTCTCTCTCTCTCTCTCTCTCTCTCATTACTTACTTTCGGTCCCTCTGGGATATTGGGCCTTTATCGCAACTGATTACCGTCTCTCTCCATCTTCTTACATGTCATAAGTCTGTCGATCTCAAGTCCTCACGAGTTTCTAAGCGTCCCAACTCTTCTGCTTCCTCAATTATTTCTCAGGCGACATCTCCTTCTTCTTAAGGTATTCCATCCAGTTTACTTACTTCTACTAATTTGGACCTTAGTGGATTCTTCCTTCGCTCTTCCCCATAGCTCTTTGTTAGATACTCGTTTTCACGACCTTTTGAAGTTATAATGACCCCACGGGGATGTAAATCGAGGTCTAGGAAATACAGGAAACTGTTGTGGTACATCGATGGTTCAAAAACTATGGCAGCTACTGGTGCCGAGGTAGATGAGCTGAGACTGGGGTTGAAAAGTTCGTTTCTCTTGGGACACAGTTTTTCAGGCCGAGATTATGGCCATAAATAACTGTATACAGGAGAATGGAGACGGGACTTTAGAAAAACCGTATCCACATATACAAATAGTCAGGCCGCAATTAATGCACTTGCAGGCACTATAATAAAATCTAGTCTGGTATGGGAATGCCTAGAGAACCTAAATGCTTTATCCTAGGAAAACCGGGTAACTTTGCACTTTGGGAGTGCCAAGGCATAAGGGAGAAGGTAGACAATCTAGCTTAACGTGGGCCTGCATCAAAGTTTGTAGGACCTGAGCCAGCTGTAGGAATATCCTTGTGTCTGGCCAAGATGGTCTTAAACAGTTGGGTTCATGCAAAGCATCAGCAAAGACGGGGAAGCCTTAAGGGGCACTCCCATAGTTAATCATTACTTAATGACATCCCCTCAGGTAGTCCTGAAAGGAAAATAATGACCAGAGGTAAGGGACAACTCAGACAAATTACAGGACTTATTACGGGACACTGTGGTCTGAGAGTGTACTTGTACAGGATAGGACTCTATCATGACGAAACTGTGCGGGAAGGGTGAGGAAACCGCAGGCCACATAATAAGAGGAGAAAGGTTTTTGTATTCCAAATCCCTGAAGAACTATCATTGGACGAGCTAGTTAGTGGATTACTTACACTCGTAAAGAGAACAAATGCGCTAAGCTAGAATGAGGAGGCTTTAGCGCATAATAGGCCGTCGGTCGTGATGCCAGGGCTGGTTTAAAAGGCCCTTTAAACACCAAATAAAATCTGACAATCAAACACATCATTGTTCCTGATTATGTTCGGCCATCTTATTATAATACTTGTTTTCTCTGACACGACTATTCATGTACTCCTGGACTTTCCCAGACAGCGGCTTGTTTAACTTCCAAGTTTCTCATCCGTACAGTAGTAGGTGTACACTTTTCATATTGAAGTTTCACCCTCATCTTACTTTTCTCTAAACGATTTTTAAACCCCAGTCTTGTTCAGGCCTGAATATATTTATGCTTTTAAATGTCTCGTACGCTTAACCATTTCTACATCGCTATAAAGTAAAGTTCCCTAACCCTCGAACACTCAAATAGCGTCAAAATTGGAAGGGAACAATATTTGGTCATGCGACCCGATAGGAAAGATGAACGAGAGGGATCTAATCTGGGGTAGATCAGACTCATGGAAACCTCTTTACCTAAGACCATAAATCGATCCTACCCATAGAAGTAATTTTTCAACAATATTGAATCATAAGTATGTGTTAGTAAAAAGGGTGTAAAAGTAGTATTTGTAGTCCAATTTGGAGAAATTTGTATTTATGCTCGATTTGGAGCTATAATTGAACAATTTTTGTTCAGTAGAAAATCGGTTGTTAAATTTTGTTAATTTTCTTAGTTGAACCGTACGTTAAATTAAAAATAGGTGTTCTACAAGTCAGTAGAAAAATAATTGTTTGTTGATTGTAGCTTGAGCGTTTGAGAGAACATGCAGCTTAAGAAACATACGTAAACAACTAATCCAGATCCCATATGGTATCTAAATCCAGATGCAGCCCGTCTTAAAATCAACTCATTACGTAACTATCACCTCAAATAAAAGTCTTCAAATTTGTATCTAATTTAGAGCGTTGTTGAATTAGTAAAAAGATAAAAAAATAAAAGGATCAAAATGCCTTAAACCACACGACTTGGGGCATATCGATACAGTTATTTTTGTAAAGTCGAAGTCTTTTAAGCGGCATTAAGTGAGAAAAATTTGATCAAAATCGTTTGGTCCGTTTTTTGGTTTTTTCTTATGGTAGCTACTCTCAAGTTTTGAGTTATTGACAAAATGGAAAAACAATCCTGAGATATTGCCAAGATATGTACACACCAAATTTGATTAAAATCGGTCCACAAGTTTGGGCTGTATAGCTGTACAGACGACAGACTGACATTACTATTTTGGACGCAAGGAACTTCAAATCTGATATGACTTCATCGATTTTTTGACCCATCACATAACTTTAATACTATTTGTGAAAAACTGAACACAGCAAAAGTCCCGCTCTGTCATCATATTAGCTGTACGCCTAAAATATTTTAATTTATACGGTTGAGTAAGTCTAGAAGACGGGTTATGATGACAGATGACAGCTTCAATTGATATTGATTTATAAAATTTCTTTACAACATAATGGCAATGCCTTCGTGATTGTTTCAATGTCAATGCCATCACATCATTACTTCACTATCTGTGCAATAAAATAAAAAACTTTTTATAAATTAATCAATACATACATTTCAGCTGACGTACGTATTGTAGGCAGCACGAGTCGAATTGTTTGAAGTAAAGTTAAGGAATGCCAATTGAAATAGACTTTCATTGAAGGACCAATAACTCAAAAACAGAGCGTAGTTGAGAAAAAAGTTATAGAGATAAATTGAAAAGACAAGTAATGGCCCGATTTAAGTTTTGATTTTTGAAATATGTTTATTAAGGAGAGCACTATTGAATTTATAATTTTTAAATATCTTTATTGAGATTAGTGTTAAATTTTAAGTAGTTTCTATTTAGATAGAATAAAACCCGAGCACAAGATCTCACATAAATTACGTTTACTTAATCAAACGCGTTTCAACGAGAAAGTCGCCATCCTTTAGTGATACATGAGCTACAATAAATAAATAGTTTTATAGTTTAGTTATTGTAGGTCATTTATCACTGAGAATGGCGACTTGGACGTTGAAACGCGTTTGATTAAGTGAACGTAATTTTTGTGAGATCTTGTGTTCGAGGTTTATTCTATAACAAGAATACCTCCAAATTTGTTGAACACATATTCAATACCGACCACACATACAAATAGAAGAAAACTTGGAAATACTACATATAATAAATAAAGGAAGAACTCTCTATTGAATGAAAACTAAATTTCGCCAAAGTAACTTCAAAGAGCAAAGATCATAAAAACATTTATGACAAATTACGTAACGTATACACACATCCAATAATACCTTTCAAATGACCTAAGATCTCTCTTATTTTAAGGCCATACATGTTTTGGTATAATGTCAGCAATAAAAATACAATATGTTAGTTTCAACAACGAAAACTGGTTCATTGATAAGTATAAGGTTACAAAAACTATTGTTGTTGGAGAACGGCAGTGCTTTTATTATTTCTTTTTTAACGTCTTGAATGGTGTCTGCAATAACCTCTCCTCCCCTCTGCAATGTTGTCACATTGTCACACTTGGTGTAGAATCTAGTATTACATTCTCAAACCTCCTTGATATTATCTATTTATTCAAAACATATTTAATTTAAATATGAAAACGTTGGTGCCAACTTTCTGGCACTGTTTATTCGTTTGCATTTAAAAATTATATTAAAATGCAATACAAAATCATATATTATAGTTTTTATGAGGAATACAACTTAATTTATCAGCTCGCTGATAAATGCGTAACCTATAAGTTAAAAAATTTAGGTTATATGAAATTCGAGACCAATATTTCAATTATCTACATAAAGTTATCATTATAGTCTGTATATATTTTTTTACTTAATAATTACAACAGATATAAAACTATTTAATTTTTTATACAAATACAATTTTTGTAGTTATGACAACATAAATTATTTTTAAGGTTAATAAATCGTTGCAATTGAGGTGGTAGAGGTGTAAACGTGGCAACGTGGCAACTGTGGGACTATTTCCATGACTTGAGGGGATTCACTACTGAATAGGGTCAAATTTTGTATTATATGAGGAAAAGTAGTCAAACTATTTTTTTCTTGTTGGGGTATGAAGTGAAAAAAAAATAAATAAAATTTTACTCTTAAATGTCGATTAAAGGTGAAAAATAAAACAAAACAGAGGTTATACATGAAATTTGTTAGGTTTAAAAAATTGATATTCTACAAAAAGCATTTGATGGATTTTTTTTTTTTTTGTTTGTAAATAATGACCTAAACTTCATATTTAGGTAGATTTATTGTAATATCTACAATAATTTTTATGCAGTTCCATATTTATATCATTTGTTTATCATTTGTTTATATGGTAAATTTAAATGTTTATAAAAAAAGTATTTCTCAGCACCTAATAAATTTAGAGACCTAAATCTACCTAAATATTTACATAATCTTGTTTAGAATAACTGGTAAAAATGTCAATAATGTACCTCAAATGGTTTTCAAGATATATCAAATGTTTGTTTGAAAAAACATGAAATTCCGCAGTTGCGGAAAACAGCATTTGAATGAGAGCGTTTACCGTAACCATAGGAATAAATGAAAATAAACTGGTGAATAAAGCTAATCACTGTTATTTATATCAGCTTATTTATATAGTTATGCATGTTATTACACATCAAATAAGTAAATATTTATTATTTAAAAATAAAATAATTAAAAACTCTAAGTCGATTATATGGTTGTTTTAACTGAAAAAAATTACAACTTTCAAAATTGGTGTTTTCTATGAAATTTGTTTTCAAACCAACCTCGTAAACTTCTACTCAAGCCAATCACCGTTAATTTATAGTGGGACTCTTCCGCCACCGTACCACAGGTTGGAATGAACCAAACTGCACAGAAAAAAAAACCTTGTGCCTTAGGTGGGAATTGAACCCACAACCTTCGGTGCCAATCCTTGATCAAGGGACTGACGCCTCAAGCCTCCTAATTTACCACTAAGACACTTAGGTATAGTCTGTCCCTTGAGTGAAGTTGTCAGATTGCCTATCCTACCCCGTACATTAACAACCCTTTAGGTTCATCAGTTTAAAGTAGAGGCCAAAGTTAAAGGTAAAGGGTCCAGGTAGACCGGGACATTCGTATTGTTGTGAACCCAAGCGCCTAACCACCTGGATGTCACCGGACATTAGCAGCGATTCCATTAAATTCTTGGAAATAATACAGTCCAATACAAATGCTATAAATTGAACTGCTGATCGCATATAATTAAGAGTCGGGTCATTTTTCTCACCTGGTTAAGACCTTTATTACAAAACTTGAATCATAGTTCTACGACGGTTCGTTGAATTGTTATGACAAAAGACTTGCCGCTTACTTTAATGGAATCGGTGCTAATGACCGGTAGCATCCGGGTGGTTAGGCACTTGGGTTCACAACAATACGAATGTTTTGACAACACATGATTAGGGCTGTCCCGGTCTACCTGGACCTTTTACCTTTAACTTTGGCCTCTACTATACACTAGGTAATCCCTAGTTAAAAATTAAAAAATATCTTGTGAGTGTAACACAAAAAATATTTTTTATTTTATGAAAATAATGTTCAATCATGACTTGTATCATATTTTTTGCATGCTATTACATTTTGTGACCCAATCTACAAAATAAACCAATAAACATTTTTTAATGATTTTTACCCATTTTCAGTAGCAAATCCCCTTAAGTTAAAGTGGTTTAAAGCAATTTTCAAATTTATATATTTTTTAAATCTCTTTGCAGTACAGTAATATTTTTAGGTTATAACAGCTGACACATCGGCAACTATTTTTAGAATCATCATAATGTAAAGTTTTTAAAGGCTTTACGTAACAAGTTTAAAACATTGAGTTGTATAACATTTTTCTAAACGAAATAGAAATGTTTTAATGTTAAGTATTTTTGTGTTTGAAGACATTGTTTTGTATTTCACTGCAAGTCAGTGACGGTAAAGATCAAAGGAAAACATGCTTTGTAACGTGTTTCAGAACTCTACTTAGTAACAAGTTGAAGTAAATGTCTGTACAACAGTAGTAGCTATATGTTTTCCCTCTACTTTTTATTATCATGTTGGCAATACTGCTTTCTCAACTTTTATTTCACATTAACTGCGTGTTTATTGTACTTTGAAATCAGATGTTTTTTATATTAAATGTTTGAATGGAGACAAGTGGATGTTTATCGTCGGAGTGAATATTGTTGTGGGACCCTTCATAGAAGACTACACAAAGTAAAAAGCGTACATAGAACTCTACAACGGGCGACAACGAAAAGATGATGAGCAAACTTATTTGGCGGCTTCGAAAAGAACTGAAAATTCTCGCATAGCGATACACAATAGAAATACTAACAAAACAAAAACAGTTTGCCGGAAAATGTTAGTTCAGTAGTTGTTAGTAAACAAGTATTTATACCTCTTTGAAAAAACATATTTATGTATTTAAAAAGCCCCTAAACTTTCTTCGCTAGGGCCATAAACGCGTCCTCATCATAAATGACGGCGCAGTGATGGTTCAGTTTTGTTGTTGTTTTTTGCCAATTATTCTTAAACCGTAATATTTTTTATTTGTGGTTTAGCACACGGGTTTGGGTCATTAATCTTCACATTTCACTAAAATATGGACAAAATCGGTAGAGCCCCATCTTTTATAACAGCCCCGTGTCTGATTTTGGAGTTTTTTTTACCGTTAACTCAAGAACTGACATTTTTGGAGGAGCGGACGATCAGTACTTTTTTTAGGGTCCTTAGGGTCTATACATAAGTAGAATTTAATCAAAAAGGTTTGTATGTATTTGAAACTACCACCAGATTTCGAGTTATCGAAGATATGACCAAAATATACCAACATATAAAATTTGATTAAATAAATTGGTTGACGCCTTTGGACTCAAGGGCTTCAAAACAGATATATTCTAAAAATATTCTACGTCGATTTTTTGACCTATTACTCTCTCTCTCTCTCTCTCTCTCTCTCTCTCTCTCTCTCTCTCTCTCTCTCTCTCTCTCTCTCTCTCTCTCTCTCTCTCTCTCTCTCTCTCTCCGTGTGTTTTTCCGTTAAACAAGGAGAAAAATCTTCTCTACGTAAAATCAACTTTTTCAAATTGAAAAAAAATATGGTGTAAGAAAGGAACGCCAAGGTCAGAAGAGAAAAAGAGTTTTTTTAAGAGAGACATCTAACGGAATAATGGATGGAGATAAGTGTAGAATCCAGTTAGGGAATCTTGTGATAGTCGTAATCACTATAAGTGAACCATACTGAGGAGATAAACACCACAGAAGTTATCTCTAGAAGCTTATACAGAATGCATATGTATAAGATGAAACTGAATATTTAAAATCGATGGGTCGTTTGTTATTGCATTTAGTCAGCCAATTTGTAAAATTGTTAAATCATTATTTTTGTAGGTTCCATTTTTAAGTTTTTTGAACTACTGTTAATTAATTATTTGACATAAATTTTTACATCCTTCATTAAAAGTAGTTCTGTTGTGTAACTGCTACAGCTGTTTCATCTCAACATGAGGCATCTTCAGGCATACCACGGGAATACTTACACTTACACTACATTTTACACAATTTTAAAATATGTTATTCTACTAAAATTATAGTTAAACAAATTTGAAATATTAGATTTGGGTTGTTACCACAATATTTGTTTTTCTGCTAGTAGGGTTTGTTTTCTGCATAGTTTATCAATCTTTGAAGTTGTTTTGGCGAAATTTAGTTTTCATTCTATAGAGAGTTCTTCCTTTATTTATTATATGTAGTATTTCCAAGTTTTCTTCTATTTGTATGTGTGGTCGGTATTGAATATGTGTTCAACAAATTTGGAGGTATTCTTGTTGAGGTTATTGTAAATCATCTACTACTATAGATATGTACATGAGATTATTACGTTCAACGGAACCAAAAGACAGATCTCCAAATTTAACATTTACCTTAATAATATCCATCCATTACTTAAATTTACTTCTGAAATAGAACAAGTAAACAGCCTAAATTATTTTGACAACATAATTTCAAACAAAATGGAAAACATAACTACAAGGAAACCTACCCAGACTACATACAATACATGAAACCTCGAATCACCTACAAGTACAAACATTTGCTACTTACAACAGCTTCATCGACAAAGCATTAACAATTCCCCAACAACAGACTTTGAGAATGAAATTAATGTTATCAAGCAAATAGAATAGAATAGAAAAAGTACTTTATTTTGACATATATTCCATACAAAATATAAAATAAATTCACGATTAATTAATTATAGGAGATAAAATAAAATGAAATAAACGAATAATATTCTTTCTTTACAGAGTACTTTACAGCAATGGTCTTTTTGACCGTCAGCTGGATTGGCATAAACAAAACAATATAGTTAAAAATTATACTATGAGTCACATATATTTACACATATAGACCTGTGTGTATATAACCTTCCTTCCATCAGTGCACCCATACATATATAATCATATAATCATACAAAATATTCAATATAAATGACTACAGAACTAATTAATTTGGCACCAGCTATACAATTAAAATTACTTACATATATAAATAGATTTACAGTAATCCTTCCAAGAATTTAGGTGTAACCCCCCTCCCCAACCAAAATTTTGTGTACTGTTACAGTTAAAAATTAAATTAATTTAATAATTCCCATCTAAATTTCCATGCAATCTTCATGAATTTACCCAATCTCCACCAATTAATTCAAATAATTACAAATAACTACAAATAATTAATATAATATATCCATAATAGATAAATTGTTAAGTTAAAAAACTTTGTATTTTTCTACAAAATGACACAAAAACCAGCTTAGTAAGTAGTAGAATAAATTTACAAAGTCTTAAAGTCCTTTTTTGAAACGCATTCTATAGTAAAACCTAAAATGTTATCCCTACCTATGGATTTACATTCCCTAGAAGCCACTAAATCTCCCTTGATAGTTGACAACTGAAATCTTGTAGGTTATAAAAGTGAAGATTTAAATTGTATTCCACATGTACGTCTTCTTTTAGACCTCTCTAAAACATGATTATTCTGAAACAGTAATAAAACGTTGAAAATGTTTTTAGATAAAATACAACTCCAAGATGAATCATTGTTAATTTAAAATGAGTAGCCTACATTGTTCCACCCTTCCCAGCTTCGTTAATCTCACGTTTGTTGACGCGTTTCGGATATACTCCATTCTCAAAACACTTAATAGTACTGATCATCCTACCCTTAGACTCGTTATTTTAAGCAACTCGTTCCTCCCCTAGTCCCCTCCTTTCTTCCTATTTAAAACTCGAAGATTCTGCAAATTTTAATGTAGCTGGTTGAACCAAATAAATTTTTGAAAATTTTAACGCCTAATTATCATCCAGACAATGCTTTCATGATTATAGTCATTTACATCTTATAAATCAATTTTAATATGAACATTATTAATTAAGATGATATAACGTACGGTGTACTTTTATCCAGTAAGTTATCAGCAAGCTAGTTCCTTCCCAGTTAACTCACTTTGCCTATTATTTAACTGGTGTACATGTAATAATGTTAATGTAACAGATGTAATTAAATGCAAATGTACACGTAACCGTAATGAATACTCTAGTTACTTTAATATTACTTTATGTTTAATTAATACAAATTACACAGAAATTAGTTGTGTTATTGTTAAAGATAGTTAGGTCTAATAACAACTTACTTTAATGTGAAACTAAATACAATATTAGTATTCAAATGTACACATGATTTGGTTGTTGATATAAACATGATTGTAATAGAAAAAAAACTATTAATTATTAAATCTTAGATCTTCATACGCTCATTCTCAGACAGTTATGAGAATATAGACAGAGACAGTGGTTGTGTAACAGGATAGTAAGCAGTAGGCGAGGGAAATGAATAATAGCACACTCGGCCAACTCGATTGCCTTTTACGCTTACATTATACAGCCTCGACGTAAAACCATAAAACCATGTAATTTAAAAATCAAGCTTTAATGACGGAAGTTAAGATTCATTTGAGTTTTCTATTAATTATTCCTAAACCGTAATATGTTTTTACTAGCTATAGTTTTACACACAGTGTTGGATCATTCATCTTCACACTTCACTGAAATTTCAACAAAATCGGGAGAGGCAATTTTGTGAAATTACTTCTTTTATTATTCCACGCCTATTTTCGCCATATATTACCAAAAACCAGCATTTCTGGAGAGATGGTGACCAATTTAATAAAGTCGTTAGTAGCTACACTTGTGAACAATTCGATCATAATAGTTACAAGCATTTTTTTTTATGGCAGCTAACCTTAAAATTTGAATTATAAAAAACAAAAACCGAAATATGACATGCTCTCATATCAAATTTGTTTAATTTTAGTCCACGAGTTGGGCTGTGGAGCAGTGTACAGGAATCAATAAAAAAACATGTTTTTTGAAATCGGAGGACATCAAAATACTGTAAAACATACGACATCCATTTTTGAACTCATCACATAGCGTATATGTGAGGAAGTAAAAAGGACAATTATAAAGAAAAACTAAAATAACAATCTCTGAAATAAATATATATTGTGAAATTAGACATAACCTTTGTCATAAAACAATTGATATTAAATTGTTATACTTGCCGGTGTAATTAATTGAATTAGATTAAGTTAACCAATGATAGACATTCTGTAGGAAACGTGCTTGGCCATTCCATGAAGAGGTCTTAATTAATTATCTTATTCCCCACCAAACCAAACACAACTCCAGATAACCAGCTCTTAATGAGTTAATTTATAATAAATTAAAACGGAGGACTTGAAATATAATTATTAAAAGTAACGGCACACAACCCAAATTGAAATATCGGCGAGTGAGGCTATAACTATATTACTAACTCACCCATTTAAATATATATTTCCACGGTGTGAAACATTTTTAGCCTTCCCGACATCTCGGAAACGCCATTACCAGAAACCTTGCCCGGCATAATAATTTAGAAAAAAACGGTGAATTAAATAAATTCGGGGACTCGATACCAGTCTTCACAGACTATTCCGCTCAAAACATATCTCCTACGTCGTTGGCTTATCTCTGCCAGCAGCTGATCCACTGACCCTCAGCCTCCTAGATAACGCAGCCAGCGATCCCGATTAAAAGTAAGATTGGATCCTGTTCCAACCACAATATGAGATTTAACTGTTCGTCAAAACGCGGAACAAAGTTTAACTTTTTCACATACCTATCTACGAAACCAAATACTAACCATAAATACTATTCTTCCCCGTTTTACAATAAATAATACTTATAGGTATGTGAAAAACCAAACAAACAAAAAAATGTAAAAATCTGTATTACTCAGCCATTATGTATTGCATATGGAGAATAAGGACCTTGAAAGGTAAATCTAAGCTTACTTCCCTTATATCATAAAGTTGTTCTAAGAGTAAATCGTATATACTCGTAATTAAATTAATTGTTTAAGTAACTTTGATCAAGGTTAATTTTTGCTTTTTCAGGAATGAAATCTGAACCGAAAATTATTTTATTTTACATACTGCTTTGGGCGATTAAACTTTACATTTCATCAAAATTTGAATGAAATCGGTTCAGCCGATGTGAGAAATTGGACATTTTAAAACATTTAACTTTAACAATATGGAAAGATGTTTTGGTCCTTAGAAGCTAGATTTGTGTAAAATTTGATCGAAATCGTTAGAGCCGATTTTGAATTAAGTAACAAATAAATTTTTTTCAGACGTGATCAAAATCACTATCAAATTACTCACTACAGTAAGAGCGTATCAATCCCGAGGGAGACTGGTTGGATTTATACCTCTTTTTTATCTAGTCTTGAGTTGGATCTCTTTTAATTGTCTAGTTATAGTTTAGATTATTATAGCTCATGTATCACTGAGGATGGCAACTTTGTCGTTGAAACGCGTTTGTTTAAGTAAACGTAATTTTTGTGTGATCTTGTGTTCGAATTTTAGTCTATTCAGTAATCTGAATGATTCCAAGTATTGATTCAGGGAAACTGTAAACAGATATCCTTCTATCATAAACTATAATTTAATAATAATGTATGTAACTACATTCATATGAAATTTCCTTTCCTCTAAAACTTTGCACACACAACGCAGTTTACAATCTGCGTATGAAATGTGCCAACAAATGGGGCCAAACATCACCTGGCTCCAAGCCAAATTGTTTGTAGTTTGGAACAACACGCGAATTGATGTAAGACCCTGTTTGTTTATATGCTACAAGGTGCATTCATTACATCACGAGAGAACAGCTGGGTTTTGTAAGCCGTTCCTGACGTTTTGATAACTCAATATTGTTACTCCATTTTGTATTGGAGTCAGGGTAGGATTTACCCTTCGGGACAATCATTGTTAGATTTATTTGTCTCATGATAATTTGTGTTAGTTTGTTTCTTAGTGTTTTGTGATAAATTTGTTAATAATTCGTTTTGAGGACCACTAAGTCTAAAGATGTCGTTTTTGGAAGGACCCCCTCAATCCTTAATAAACTGAAAAAGTAAAATAAGACGAAGCAATTTTATAGCTTAAATCGATTGTTTAGGCTATTTTGAAGTTAACAAATTATTTGTCACTATTTCGAAATAAGCGCAATTTGCTATTAACAATTTATGTTGCAAAATAGTACCTTTAAAAAAAAACTCTGTTTTTTCATTACATTACAAAGAAAATTAGTGAAGTTGAATGGTCTGTTCAATAAGGTCGATTTATAAATAGATATCGAAATATCTCGAAAAATAAGAATCGTATGAAAATACGAGTTAATTGAAAAGTTAATATTTTTGAGAAGGCCACTCACTCGCTAAAATTAGACCGCTCCTCCTTTTGACGGGTGGGGGAGTAACTTATAAATTAACGAGGGGAAACCCTCATTTTTTTATTGCAGATTCAGAGTCTGCTGAAAAAATAAGTGAGTTTTATTCAAAACATTGTTTTCGATTCATGACAGATAGCGCTGTTATCGGGAAAAACATCTACTTTTACTGTTATTACACGACTTGCAATCGAAAAATAAAGTCATTTATAGAAAATGATAGGGCAGCAACTGTTTAAGGGACTACTGTTTAGTGATGGTCATTATGTAGTTATGATGAATGTAATGATTGCTTCCGATCAATCATAGCGATTTTAAACAGTGATTAATAGTGATTAACGTGATGTAACTTATATGTAAAATACTGCTAACAAGTGATTATGATTCCGTTTGAAAATTATCAACCACATTGTGAAATAATAAATATCGTCAATTTAGACGTTGTAATTGTAGCTTTTTAAAAGTACAATGTAATGATGCATTTTTGTAAAATCCAATTTATGAAGAATAGGGTAAGTTTGGTACTCGCAAAAAAAATGTCGTCCTCCGTTTTATGAAACCCGAGAAAGCGATTTTCGACAAGTCATCCGTCCGTCGTTGTTGTTATTGTTGGATTTGTTGTTGGTGTCGTTGGTGCCGTTGTCTGTAACACTGTTGTAAAAATGTAAACCGTCTATAACTTAAAAATTTCGGATTATCTCAATTTGAAGTTATATTACGTAAACTAATCGATAGGCTGCGTTATATATTCCTCTTACTTCTTTGCATATTAAAATAATTATGAATAAAGAACATTTTCCCTCGTATAACGTGAGTTTCACTCATCAAGGCAGCGCCTGGATAGATTTTTTCTTCTCTCCACTGCAGCTGCCGGCCTCGAACTACGCCACAAAACGCTCTGAGACGATACGCATGCGTATTCATTAATTTATGGTAAAGTTACTTAAATTGTATTAATTTGAATCTCTTTTGGATTGCAAAGTACTCTTAAAGAGCTACAATTCGAAGGGAAATTGAAGTGTGTACGATTTTTTGGTTTATTTCTACAAAGCCTACAATTTATTAATGGGTTTTTAGGTTATGTTTTAAGTTTTTAATAAATTTAGCATAAGAAGCGTCAACTAAAGTTGTATTAAAGTCCACGTATATTTCAAGATTTAGCTAATTGTTTATAATAACAATGTCTAAACTTTGATGTCGATTTAAGTGAAGATAAGTATTGTACGGATAAATGTTAATATGGTTGAGGGAGCCATTCATTCGTGTTAAATCAGACAGTCCCGCTTCCCTTTTGAGGTGGGCTGGAAGTAACTTTGAAGTCGTAAATGGGAACCTCTATTTATTGCAGATTCGCGGTTTAAGCTACAAATACGTAGGTTTCATCTGAAACTTCTTTTGCGATTCGATAGATGGAGCTGTAAATTTCGCTTGTTTCATTACAAAATGATGCAACAATGGAGAAAAGACTTAATTTTAAACATTATTTTCTGATCATAGTAGATGGCGTTGTAGTAGATGTCTTTGTAGAAATTCATTAGGCCTACATTACGCAAAAAGAGTAATTGGCAAAGTCAAAACTGATGTAATTTTTAAATAATAATCGACAAAAGATGATTTAAATATTGATTTATTTGTATCCCGAAAAGATGGTTTCTGCCGCTGTTGAAGTGGCTGAAATTTTTTCACGCATAAACTGTTTACCATAATTCCAAAACCAAGTTAATGAAATGCAATTAAATACATTTTCTGTTTATTTTCATTTCGCGAAGTTTTTAATTCAAATTATTCAAATGATTACCCGCACAAAGTACAAAGTTCTAAAAATTATCTTCCTTCTCTTGATCGACGGTTGCATTGAATTCGTAACTGAAACAAAAAACTGCTACTTCCACTTCGTTGTTCCTGGGTAACAATGAAAGTAGTTTCTTGAAGAAAATTTTCTATAAATGACTTTATTTTTCGATTGCAAGTCGTGTAATAACAGTAAAAGTAGATTTTTTCCCCGATAACAGCGCTATCTGTCCCGAATCAAAAACAATGTTTTGAATAAAACTCACTTATTTTTTCAGCAGACTCTGAATCTGCAATAAAAAAATGAGGGTTCCCCCTCGTTAATTTATAAGTTATTCCCCCACCCGTCAAAAGGAGGAGTTGTCTAATTTTAGCGAGTGAGTGGCCCTCTCAAAAATATTAACTTTTCAACCAGCACGTTATTTTCATACGATTCTTATTTTCCGAGATATTTCGATATCTATTTATGAATCGACCTTATTGAACAGACCATTCAACTTCACTAATTATCTTTGTAATGTAATGAAAAAACAAGTTTTTTTTTAAAGGTACCATTTTGCAACATAAATTGTTAATACCAAATTGAGCTTATCTCGAAATAATGACAAATAATTTGTGTAACTTCAAAATAGCCTAAACAATCGATTTAAGCTATAAAATTGCTTCGTCTTATTTTACTGGACTAAATCGTCATTTCGACCTCAGATCATGAAGTCGAATGTACGTCTAAACATTGCATACTGTTTGAAAACACGACCTGACTTAACAATACATAGCTTTTAATCCTTGGCACAATTCCAAGCTTATTCAATTTCAATAAATTTAATTATAATATTTTTAAATATGCATGTTTTATTGATTTATTTGACATATTTATTACTAGACAATTCATATATAATAGACTGTTATTAGCATATTATCGATAATAAATAAATGTTATACAGAGTGTGCCAGCTGGTTTACTTTTAACGATTGCTATTACACTCGTGGAAACGACAATAAACACCAAGTAATGTTCTTGAACTTAACCATTAAAGTATTTTTTGAATAAATAATGTTGATGTTAGAATAGTTTAGCAACATAAGCATAATTGTATTACATCTAGCTTAGCGTTCCTATTCAACCAGCAGTCCAGCACGGAAGAAATGTCTCCCTACAAATTAAGGAATTTAACTGTATGAAATATTTATTATAATATTTAAAGGAACATTATTTGTTATAATAAAAAAAGGGTTTTTAGAATTATAAAATTTTTTTTTTTTTAAACTTAACGTGACCAACCGGACGCGTAACTTATATATGTATTATTAACATCCAGTCAAAAATGTATCAAATAAAACTAGAAGTTATTCTGATTAGGAATTTCGACGTTTATGTGACTAAGAAATTGATATTAGCCCTAGCCCGCTTAAAAGACTCCGACTTTACAAAAATAACTGTCTCTATATGCACTAAGTCGTGTGGTCTAACACTAGTTTGATGGTTTTATTTTTTAAATCTTTTTACTAATTCAAGAACGCTCTAAATTAGATACAAATTTGAAGACATTTATTTGAGGTGATAGCTACGTAATGAGTTGATTTTAAGACGGGCTGCATCTGGATTTAGATACAAAATGGTTTCTGGATTAGTTGTTTACGTATGTTTCTTAAGCTGCATGTTCTCTCAAACTCTCAAGCCACAATCAACAAACAGTTATTTTCTACTGACTTGGAGAACACATATTTTAACGTACGGTTCAACTAAGAAAAGAAACAAACAAGCGGGAAGATTGGTGACTTCTTGGAAAATGGTTTGCTTTTTTTTCTCCTGATCGCAGAGATTCTGTACTTTGTTGTTAATTAAGGTTAGGTGATAATTTTCTATGTACAAGATTAGTTGCCGAATTGAGGAATATGAAGGGGAAATTATTTTGTTTTATTTATAAAATCTGAAATCAAATACATTTATAAAGTCAAA
Organism: Aphrophora alni; assembly: GCA_963513935.1. Taxonomy (NCBI): domain Eukaryota; kingdom Metazoa; phylum Arthropoda; class Insecta; order Hemiptera; family Aphrophoridae; genus Aphrophora; species Aphrophora alni. The sequence continues at coordinate 26,118,807 of OY740767.1, read as the reverse complement.
GAATACAAAAAATTATGAAAACACTATTTTCCAGAAAAAAACATTTTATTTGTGCAATAAAAATCATCTTCAGTTGGTACATGCACACAAACCCTACTGACGTACTTCAACATATATATAATAAACGGTGCAAAAATATTGCACAACTTTTGTCATCAAAATATCAGTTAAAAAAAGTAAATAAACCAAAGTCGCCGCTTAAAACAAAAGAAAAAGTAAATATTATTTAATTAAAAATGTCTTTTTAATGGGAAGGTACATTTTCGTTTTTCTCCAATTATTTTTAAACCGAAATGTTTTTCTCTTTCTTTTTTGCACGTTTTGGATCATTAATCGTCACACAATCGATTTTCATTAAAGTTTAATCGAAATCGGTAGAACTGATTTCTGAGAAAGTGTCTTTTGTAACAACTCCACGAACGTTTATGAACCAGTATTTTTAGAGTGATGGCGACACTGTTTAGTTGAAGTTAGACTTGAGCAAAATTTTATCAAAATCGTTATAGCAAATTTTGATAAATACTAATTATGTTTTTTTCCTCCTTATGGCAGTTCTCCAAAATTTCGTCATCGAAAAAAATTATCTCGAGTTATGGCCAAAATATCACTATAAATCAAATTTGATTAAAATCGGTCTACACGTTTAACCTACACATACAACAGACTACGACATAAATTATTCTAAAGAAACCACTAGTTAGACTCAGGAGACTGAAAACGGACAATTCGCAAAAAACGTGACATTGATTTTTGACACCTAACCTAACTTTCTTTACACTACGTATTTTGAGAGTATAAACAAGAGTTTCTAAGATACAAGATTACATCAAATATCACCAGAGAGACTGACACCTATCAGTTAAATCTTATCAATTAAATACAATAACAATAAATTTTAAAATCATTTTACTTACACTGTATGCGAAGTATAGCGTAGATTTGGTAATCTTGAAAAATATCGACCTCCGTTTTTATGACTGATCTTCACAACATAAAGTGATTTACGACATGCCGTCCGTCTGTCGCCGTTGTCGTCTGTACGTAGGCTAAGCACGATAGCGGCCACAACTATCAAGATAGGAACATGAAATTTGTTATAGTGGACCATATACAGAATGTTTGGAAAATGTCGTGCCAAACTTTAAATGATGGTTATAGGGGGTTAAAATAAAGAAAAAGGTTCCTATAAACATATGTCCGTCCGGAAACGCTTCATATTGCATCTGTCGGCCATATTGTGTTTTTTAAAATAGTAATTTTAGCTTTTTAAATTATTAAGATTTTTAGTCAAATTTTGCTAGACACACATTATAGGAGACGATTTACCAGTATACCAAGAATCAAGACTTTATCTCGTACATTTCCAAAATGGCGGCAGTTTACATTTTTATGAAGTTCGTTTTTAGAGAAAAATTACAAACAGTCACAGTTTCGTCAATTTATAAGATATAGTTTTGATTCTTGATATATAAATTTCGACTCGAATCTTATTAATTTCAAATCTACAATTATTATTTTTTTAAACACAAAATAGCCGACAGATGGAAATCTTTACTTCTCCGGACACATGTTTAAAGGAACTTTTTTCTTTATTTTGGCCCATTTAACCACCACTTAAAGTTTGATATTTTCTGAATATTCTGTATAATATTAATTGAAAAATCTATTTCTAAATTGTAAAATGGCGGACATTTCAAACAGTTTTTTTTCAACTTATTAAATTAGATAAAACTTTTCACATTTTAATTTTTCATGTAGTGGTACCAACACTACCTCTTTACATTGACAAATAACGTAGTTATAGTCTAAAAGGTAATTTCGAACCATCCCAAGAAAATATGATATTCGTATACAGTAGTTACGAGATCCGGCAGGGCCGCGTCACCAGTACAAGCGTAGCGAGTGGAGGTTCCTTTACATATCTAGAACTTCGAGACACTGATATGAGCGAACTGAGTGGAGGATACATCTACGAGGCCTAGTTGAAGTCCAGAAAGCACAATTCCAGAAACCTGAATAACGACGGTTTTAAATAAACATATTCTACTATAAGGGTCGCCACGGATCTTGACTGATGGTTTGGCAAGCGCTGGGTTAGGCGAAGGGAGGAGTGCGGGTACTTTCCTAAAAACATTGGTTTTTTCAATGTCACAACAGTAATGTCCGTGAACAAATTATGTATACCCGAGTTTACGATATCACACCTCCGAAACGGCCAGTTCAATTTTGACGAGTGACCTATCAATTTAAAGGAAATATTGTCAAATGTTATATTACGGAGGTTCAACTTTTTACATAACTTGTTATAATTTATATCTTGAAAAAAGTGGGAAAAAAGCCCTATAGTCAGCGCGACGACGAAACAGTCTTGTTTTCAGAACAACGAGGTAAAAATGTTTAAGTAATATATAGTTTAAAAGGAAGTAGGGTTTAAATAAAAGGCTAAGATATATTTTTTTACTAAAGTATGCTGATGTGGTTGAACAGCATGGGACCGTGGTCCGCGCCGACGCCGACTGCGGTGCGCGTAGAACTGAACATAGCGGTTATTTACATCGGAGTATTGAACAAACTAGAAGTTCTATCAAAAATATTTTCTAATACATTTTTAAGATCAACTAATTTGCTACAACTTTCTCGCTGGAAGTTTGTTTCTACCACAAAAATTAAAAAAAGTTCTCGCTTACTGACTTTTTCATGTCATTTTGTTTCAACTTTCTAATATTTTTCATTATTAAAAATTATACATAATTTTAAAACTAAAATATATTTATACCGTTGTAGCTATGCGGAAATTCATGCAGAAAATGCAATTATAAGTTTCATTCTAGTTTTATTATTCTCAAGATGTCTAGGAACGTGTAAACGACAACGTGCTCAACGCTCTGGATTACTCCGTTTTGCCGTATTATAATAGCCTGATGCGCGGACCGCTGGCGCTGGTTCGCTGTTTCAGAATGGCTAGTAGCGCCGATTCATCGGTCAAGATATTTGGCGACCCTTATAGATAGACTCCTTGATCCAGTAGTATTTATTTACTACACAGCACAGTACCTCTTGATCTATCAATACAATTTACCATTTCCTACAAGAACTAAGAAACCAACTTTTGCAATTTGTATTACACTCTATGATAGGGCTGGGCAAGTACCATGATAGTCCATCAACTTTTTTCACATTGCAAAACGTATGATTCCTTAATCACAAAAATCTACTGAAAATCCAAATGTTATTTAAATCCAAACAAAACAAGCATTTTGATAAAAAACTGTACAAAGCGTGAAGGAGTTTTTGAAAAAGAAAAACTGAAATATGTTTTGTAAAATGACTGAACTCTAACGACAGACAGCACGTTATTGAAATGGACAAATTGTTAAATGAGTTAAGAATATTAACCTTAGGCTCCGCTCTATGAGCAATGGCGGAAGTTTCTTATATTGTTAGTATCCGCTCAATTAATCTTCCATTGTTGAATGCGCAACTGCAAACTGATTGTCAGGTGTTTTGCAGGATCTTATACTGCGTGAGGTACTGATTTGTAATGTTACGTAATATTATCTGTATTTCATAACTATAACAAATTGTCATAATAAATTATTTTCTATGTACAGTTATAATAACACGCTATCTTACCTTTCTAATGTATATTTAACTATTCAAGTACAGTAGATTGCATCATGGCTTTGTGAAGGAGTTTTTTCTTCATCTATTATCTAAATTAGAAACTATTTCAATGGATTTTGTAAATTACAATATTAGTATTACTATTATATTAATTGCAAAATCTTGTGTGAACACTATCGGGAAGGACACGGGTTATCCAGCAGTCATTTTAAGGAACAGTCCTTTATTTCGAAGGTGCCTCCTGCGTCTCAGAATTCATTTATCCGGGACGATGTTTGTCCCTTATTGTACGGATAATCCAAACAAGTGGATCGTGCCATTATTGTACTTACCCAGCCCCATTATACAGTCATCTAGATCTAATGTCAAAAAATTAGTTTTTGGACCTTGTAGGAAATGTTGTATTGGTAGGATCAAGGGGTCTTTTCCAGTAGGATAAGTATATATACAGTAGGTTAAGATGAGTATATATAACAAAGTCTTTACTCACTACGCCTCCATGTTGTATATCGTAACTATACGAATATCACATTTTATTGGGAGGTTAGGGTTAGAAATTACATTTTTTTAAAATAACTTCTTTATTCGGCATCGTAGAGGTTGGTACCATTACAAGCAGAATTGAAATCTACAAATTTTTATGTAATTTATTGTGTTATAAATTGATTAACACGAGATATGAACAAAAAAATTAACATTTTTTTAACAGTTTTAAAATTTTCATAGAGCACAATGTGAAAAAAAACACTATAATCCCTTATTCAAAATGTAATATTCTTACCTTAATTTTTGTGTCAGTTTACGTGTTTACGTACATCAACGACGGTTGGACGCTATGTCGAAACTCTCAATGATGTATCGGATGTCTCCAACCCTCAAGCACAACTCTCAAGGTTTTATAGGATACCTCTAACCCTCAAGCACAACTCTCAAGGTTTAATAGGATGTCTCCAACCCTCAATCACAACCTTCAAGGTTTTATAAGATGACTTCAACCCTCAAGCACAACTCTAAAGGTTTTATAGGATGTCTCCAACCCTCAATCACAACCTTCAAGGTTTTATAAGATGACTTCAACCCTCAAGCACAACTCTCAAGGTTTTAGAGGATACCTCTAACCCTCAAGCACAACTCTCAAGGTTTTATAGGATGTCTCCAACCCTCAATCAAAACCCTCAAGGTTTTATACGATACCTCCAATCCTCTAGCACAACTCTCAAGATTTTATAAGATGCCTCCAACCCTCAAGCACAACTATCAAAGTTTTATAGGTTCCTTCTAACCCTCAAGCACAACTTTCAAGGTTTTATAGGGTGCCTCCAACCCTCAAGCACAACTCTCAATGTTTAAGGGATGCCTCCATCCTCAAGCTCAACCTCAATTTTTTATAGGATGCCTCCAACCCTCAAGTACAACTCTCAAGGTTTTATAGGATGTCTCCAACCCTCAATCACAACCCTCAAGGTTTTATAGGATACCTCCAACCCTCAAGCACAACTATCAAGGTTTTATAGGATGTCTCCAACCCTCAATTTTTTATAGGATGCCTTCAACCCTCAAGCACAACTATTAAAGTTTTATAGGTTCCCTCTAATCCTCAAGCACAACTCTCAAGGCTTAAGGGATGCCTCCATCCTCAAGCTCAACCTCAATTTTTTATAGGATGCCTCCAACCCTCAGCACAACTCTCAGGGTTTTAAAGGTATCCTCCAACCCTCAAGCACAACTCTCAAGGTTTTATAGGATGTCTCCAACCCTCAATCACAACCTTCAAGGTTTTATAGGTTCCCTCTAACCCTCAAGCACAACTTTCAAGGTTTTATAGGGTGCCTCCAACCCTCAAGCACAACTCTCAAGGTTTAAGGGATGCCTCCATCCTCAAGCTTAACCTCAATTTTTTATAGGATGCCTCCAACCCTCAGCACAACTCTTACTGTTTTAAAGGATACCTCCACCCTTAGCACAACTCTCAGGGTTTTAAAGGATTCCTCCAACCCTCAAGCACAACTCTCAAGGTTTTATAGGATACCTCTAACCCTCAAGCACAACTCTCAAGGTTTTATAGGATGTCTCCAACCCTCAAAGTTTTATAGGATGCCTCCAACCCTCAATCAAAACCCTCAAGGTTTTATAGGATGCCTCCAACCCTCAAGCACAACTATCAAAGTTTTATAGGATGCCTTCAACCCTCAAGCACAACTATTAAAGTTTTATAGGTTCCCTCTAACCCTCAAGCACAACTTTCAAGGTTTTTTTAGGGTGCCTCCAACCCTCAAGCACAACTCTCAAGGTTTAAGGGATGCCTCCATCCTCAAGCTCAACCTCAATTTTTTATAGGATACCTCCAACCCTCAAGCACAGACAATAGAGTATATCTGTTACAGCCATTGTGATTAATCACTTATTATGTATAATGTCTGAATATTATATACCTCTAATGACTATATTCGCTAGCTAAAGTGTTAATTAATTACTCTAAACAGTAATTTCTAGTGCGATTTGGCTAAAGTAATAATTATCTTTAAATATCAGTTTGACTGGACATGAATAATAGCTAACATGAGTTTATTTACTTTACTAAAAAATATAATCAGCGGTTTTTAAGTTTTAACCTCGCAAATAGACAGACAAAAAACGCTGGGTTTGATAAATATAGAGATTATACTTACAAATTGCACTTTCAGGACATAAACAGTTTGCAACGTCACCATACCACACATAGGTGTCATAGAGGTGGAGGGTTAGTGACCTTAACGCTGGGTCATGCTTAACAATCATCTATTGTAATCTAAATGCACCTGAAACTACACTTGCTCTAGTTTATAGGTTGGTGCAGATTAATCGATTTAGTAAAACTTTTATTTTATCACGTTTAAGTACTAGAGAATTGATGCCGAATTTTTTACAATAATATACGCTTTGAAATTTTTTCGGTTTAAGATATTCGTTAAGCAGAAAATAGTTTTTTTTTGGAATAATGTCTGTTATTTGGTGATCAAAATTTGCATATGAGAATTTTTGTTTGAATATTTTCGACAATTCAATTTGCGGTATTGTTACAAAAGTATTAATTAAAATAAGGTTTATTTATCCCTTTTTAAATTTAATTTTGTACTGTTTTGAAAAGCCGTTTTTATTCAAGAATGTATAATAAACATACCTCCAAACAGGCGATGCCTTGGAGGTTTTTCTTTTTTTCACTTAAATATTTTTGTAACATTTAATCTATCAGGAAATATGTGTATGAGTATGTACGATATGGATGTGCATGTGTAGGTTAAAAATATAGCAAATAATACATATTATTATAGATTGTATGTAGTGAGTATTGTTTTACTTTCTTGTAATGTGTGGAATTATCAGGTCAAGCCCGAGCATTGCGATAAGTAATCCAAGACTAATACAATTTGCTTATGTTTCTGTATCAATATATTGTTAATATTATTGCAGGTGTTATTACATATTGTATTGTACTTGTGTTAACATTTCATTGGAGAAATAAAGTTTCTTTCTTTCTTTCTTATTAATAACAGACTGTGAAGTTCTATTGTAAGTGCAAAGGTTCTCTTCCATCTGTAAAAAACAACACTTTCTATGAAGTAGAATCTCAGCGAATTCCGAAAACTCTGAAGAGAAATTTTGTTTTTAATATTTTTCGGAATAGCGGTAATTTCATAAATATTGCAAATACACGGAAATGTACCAGTTTGATGTTTTATTATTATTATTATTATTATTTTTTTTTTAAAGAAGATTAATTAATTATAGACGGTAATACAGGAAAACGGGAAATTTTGAAATTTGTGTTGGTAGACCTGAGTGATTGTTATCACTGATATCTTGCTATTTAGTTATCATGGATACACTGGGTGCACAATGTGCTTTTGCCATCAACGCTTTTTACAAAATCAATAACAGTGTAGAGGCTGCGTGTACAGAATTTCGCCGATTCTTTAATTTAGAACGTAACTAGTGTTAAATTATTCGAAAATTGAACATAAATTTGTAACACTGGTTTTATAGGGCTTTAATTTGAGGTATCACAACCCATAAGTGTCCATTACACATTTTTGCTAAGGGGTGTTAGAAGGGGAAGTTTTAAAAATTTTGTAAATAAGTATTCTAAGGTTCTCCTTAAAGGTGAGTAACTGTTCCGAAAATAAATTATGCATATCTCTTCCGTCTTTTAAATAATAAAGGTGGTAAGTTTTCAAAAATTCATTAAGCGTATTAATATATTCGTAAAACCAATCGCTGTATGGTTTTAGTTAGTGAGGAAATTTAATTAAGGCGTAGAATAGGCAATCGCACTACTGTTCATAAATCATGTTAAAAGAATAACTACTTCATTTTCCCCATTAAATGTGACCGTAAATATGTTTATTCATGCCCATGTAATTTGTGTTTGTTTTATTTATTGAGATTGTTTAATTCAAAACATTTGAAAACTACTGAAGAGAAATAAATTGAAACAAGTCATGCATTGAAATAAGAAAATGATCAGGAATATAAAGGATTGTTCGACAGCAACATAAACAGGTAAATAAACATTACCTTTAGACAAATTTCAAGTGATTTTGTTTGTTCTTACTCATAGTGAATATTAAAATATGGAGTATTGTCCCTAGTACAAAAATATTTATAAAAAATATAACAAATATGTAAACACAAAATCGAATTAGGTACTAAAGTAACATTATTACTTTAATCAGTTTTATCTTTATATTATGTTTGTATCATAAAACATAACTTATTATTTAAATTAATACTTTTAACTCATGGTTTGCAACTTCATTTGAGTATAAATTAAATCAATGTAGGTTAGGTTACAAGGCCAGATACTGAACCAGCGATAACTAGATAAATGCACAATCTGGTTAAGTTGGTTCATTCTGATCAAGAGCTACATTTTGGGACCGAATCCAACCTAGGACACCAAGTTATTTCTATGCAATATTCAATACAATATTTTTACATACATAAAAATATTTATGTGTACATATTTATGTCTCAATATAGATTTTTTCCCTTTTCAGGAAATGTAAAATATATGGTATAATGACGTGTGACATAAATATGAACACACATAAATATGTACACATAAAAATGTACACATAAATATTTTTATGTATGTAAAAATATTCTATTGAATATTGCATAGAAATAACTTGGTGTCCTAGGTTGGACATATATATATATATATATATATATATATATATATATATATGAACAAATTTTAGAGTAAATATTTTTGAAAAATTCACAAGAATGTCAAAAATAAAAGACTGAATATTTTCATATAGACGAAAACTATTTCTATACATTTCTGATTAAAACCTTAATATTTATAACACAAAAACTATAACTTTATGATCTATAACATACGTTGGAAGTGGTGGAACGAGTTAATAAAGTTCAAACCTCTTCAGGTTTTAGGAAAAAGGACGTCCGCGTTCTTGTAGCCAATTGACAATACCGGTCTTCTTAGATGATGATGATATTGGTGTCTTGTTCCTCATTCTAGACTGGCAAGGAGCGTTGTTTATGACAATTATTGTTGATCCGAGTGAGCTAGTTGGAAGAAGCGTTTCGAATACTTCGGAATTCATGTCCTCTTGGTAATGTTCTGTTTTCTTCGACTCAAATATAGGCTAAGAGATTCAATACACCCACAAGAATTTCTCGCATGGCATACGATTAGGGAACCGTTTATCGCCTTTTTTATTGAATCGTCTGTCTATCTCTTATCCTTATGTATATTTTAATTTTACCAATTTAAAAAATGAATTTACCAAAACTACACTATTCCGAAGAAACACCTCCATAGAGCTGCAGATGGTTTTTTAATTAACGTTGTCCTGGTATTACATTTTGTGTACTTAAAGCCCAACTAACTTCACCAAGGATGTTTTTCATCGGAAAATTACGCGGATTTTCCAAAGATTGAACAGGTTTTCATAAAGTTGCCACTTCCTTACTTGTTGGCGGCGACGAACTGCAACCTTGTAAAATTCACCCAATCCTCTAATGTATTTTTTAATTAGTTTCCTTTTTTCGTTGGCGTATGAAGGACAATTTTGTCTGTCGAGTAGTTTGGCGCGACACCAACTTCGTCTTCCACGTATCCTAGATTTCCATCACCTAGGTTGTCATCACTTATGTTGGGTGACTGGAATACCACAAGCTTCAGACACGCTTTGTAAAACGTTTACATCAGACAAACGTCCTTAACGTTCATAAAATATTGGATGCCAGAAGGTACAGTCATTACTTGTGTAAAGTTTGCTTTCTTTAGGTGAACTTATTAAAAATATGTTACTTAAAATGTAAAAAAATATTACACAATACAATAGATAAAAACTACCACAGCTAAATAACTGATATCACAACGTTTTGAGGGAAGACTCTATAATATAAGAATAACAATTTGCTACAAAGTTTTCTCCATCACTAAACACTGGAGACAATAATTACCTTAAGTGAGTTATATTGTAATACTAATAATTTATTTGTCATCGTTTGACAAATATGTTGGTTGGGGGAGGGGAGAACATTATTATTGTTCACCTTGACTCAGAGCCCAATAACCACTTCCTCACAGGATAATAAGTGGTGCTTAGTAGTAGGCTACTATCGTTTTATGGTGGTTTACTTCCGGGTGACACATAGAAGAATAAATATAGAATGTTGAATGAATTAAACCTAAATGATGATAATAACTTCTTGTATTCAGTGATGTACAGGATATGTTTTTGTAATCAAACAATGAAATCTCCTCTTTATTTTGTAATAACTTTGTATAGAGTATTTAAAAACAAAATAGGTTAACATGTTGAATAAAATATCGTGTAATAACCTAACTTAATCTAACCTAACCTATACAAATTACACATGTATTACATTATAATATTTATAAAATGTATTACTATTCGGGCTTTTACAGCAAGATCTACTTTAGTGGAAATTAAACTGAGTTTATTTTACTGTTTTTGTCATTTTATTTTATTAGCTACCACGCATAAAGGATATTTTTAGAAGTATTTTTAAAATTTATATCGTGTTTGGTATAGTTACGTTTAGAATATTTGATTCATTGTACAATCCAAAAAACATTATTTTTAGCAATGCAGTGCTTATAAAAAAAGTGTTTGAAGTGTCAAGAGATCTTCAGTAGATGATTCATAAGGCTGCCGGGGGTAGTGTTTTGTATCTTGTGTGAGTATAACGACCCTTCATCGCAGCCGCCATGATGGAGTGAGAAACATTGATTTGTTTTCTAAGGAAAGTTTTCAATTTAAAAATCAACTTGAAAAATAGATGTTTGAAGAATACATCTAGACCACGAAAAGAATTGAATAGTGAAAACTGTACTAAAACAGATTCCGCCGTAATAGTGTAGAGACGACAGAATATTTAACAAAATTTCCAATTTCTGACTCATATTTTTTTAAAAAAACTATTTTTTAGAAGGGCCTGAAAAGTAAAAATACTAAGTTAAAATTACAAAAAATGTAAAGCAAGTAAAAATGTAAGGTGCTCATACCATGGTATTTTGTGTTTTGCTCCTAAAAATAACTTTATAAAAATTAAACTAATTTTTTTTTACCGTTTTGGCATATAATAAAACAAGATTCACGACATAAAAGAAAATACATTTCGTTTAAGACTACGTTTCACTGATTAAATCGCCATCTTCAGTTGGTACACCTGAGCAAGCTTATTTGCCTTACGTATGGAACAACTAAAGATGATGACATATTCATTGAAACGTCATCGTGAACAAAAAATGTTTATTGTTGAATATCGATTTTCTTTAATTTTTTGATTGAGTTTTCTCAAGTATTGCTCATTACAAGTGGAAAATGGTTTATTTTTATATATTTTATGTTAAAATCTTACATTAGTGCTAAAATTGTTTAAAAAATATTTATCATTTCTCGTTAAGTTAAGTTAATCTGTGCTCACAGCTACTAATTAGAATAGAATGAAATCTATTAGCAACGTACCTCACTTTTCCACTTAACCTCAACAATTGCAAAATTCATTAACATTTTTTTTACACATAGTTATAAAATCAAAATTATAATTATTACAGAATATGTAATTGTCTATTTATTTATAAAAAAAACACAAAATTATAAAAAAATCAAATAAAACATAACAATCACGAAATATAAAAATAGAACTTGTCAACTTATGTAAATTAAATTAAATAAAACTTTTTTTTTATAGAAATGAGGAAGAGAATCTGTTGTTTTATTTATTATAATAATAGTTTAATTAACAATATTAAATAAAAAAGGTCAAAGATGTGCAAAAATAACACGAGTTAGGCATATAGTGACAGTTATTTTTATAAATTCGAAATTTTTAAGCAGCCTAACGACAAAATACTAACTTTTTCATCAAATAAACACACACAATCGTAATCAGAATAACATATATTTTTAATTGATATATATTTCCAAAAAAATAAAATTTTCAACTCCATAGTTTTTGTCCCTTGGCAAAAGCTCTAACCTCTAGTGTTATATTTTTGTTACCGCTATATTTTTCGTATAGGGGGGGGGCAATAAAAAGAATATAAAATTAATACAATGTTGGAAATATATTAGATTAATCGTTTTGTGTGTGTGTGTGCGCGCGCGAGCGTGCGTGTGCGCGCACGCGCGTGTGTGTGTGTGTGTGTGAGAGAGAGAGAGAGAGAGAGAGAGAGAGAGAGAGTGAAACGCGACTCCATTCTTTACGCACTTGTCTGTCATGGATGAATATCAAATTTTCTTGGGAAGTCAGTATTTAGTAGTTTGACAATAACTTCGCTATTTGTCATCGTAAACCTTTCGGATTGGTTCCATTAAATCCAGAAAAGAAATCTGCAAATTTGTATCTAATTTAGTGTTTTGTAAGTTGTGTAATAGACACGAGATATCACCAAAAAACTGTTTAAAATGTGCAAATATTATAATATTTTCAATTCGATTTTTATGAATTCCTAATGGTTCCTACATGAGCACACTGTTGTCCTTTATAGTAAATTTTATATCCGTACTTTAATTTTTGTAGCCGCTATCGTGCTTACGTACAGACGACAACGACGACGGACGGACGGCTAGTCTAAAATAACTTATTATTGCCTGTTATTGTTTGTTATTTCCTGAGGCCATGAAATGTGTAGATAAATTAGGAGTTCGGATTTTTTTTTGTTGCGATTATCAAACTTAGTCAGCGGAATTGTGTGCATGTGACAGCTGACAATGATGACTTAGTCATTGAAACGTCCTCTTGTGTTTGTGCTGCACAAATAAAGTGATTCTCTGTGGAAAATTGTGTTTAATTAATTTTTTTATCCATCATAAATTGTATTTCATCAGGAAGGTTACAGCGACAAATTTTATTTTATGAACATACATAAATCTCACTTGTTTTTAAGTTAAATGATAGAAACAAGTTCAAAACAATCTGTTGTTAAACTAAAACTAACTTTGAACTTGTGTTGTTTGGATGGGGAGGGGGGTGAGGTTTTCTATCTAGTACATGTGAAATGTAAATGCAGACATAAACTATATAACCTCAGCATACACGGTTTAAAAATGATCATTTGAGGTTAGAAGGAAATGTTGGTTTTGTGCTAATAGCTTCCGGACAGAGCACTTAACTTCCGAAATGAATTATGTTTAATAAATGGACTCTGTTATTAAGTTGGCTAGATAATAGTGCAAGAGGAGGGGGAAATCTCAGTTTAAAAGCGTCTTTATGACGTCATTTTAAGAAGATACAACGAACGTCTTGTTTACGTAACAAGAAGGAGCTTTGTTATACGTTTGACGTATTTAGCCTCTCTTTTCGTTAAAAAGGAAATATACTGGGTGCACAAAAAGTCTCGGAACGGTTATTTAACCTTGAACCAGTAAAATAATTTCAATCAATAATTTGACAATACTAATTGGTCAAATCAAACGACTTTTTGTATACAGCCCAATTTTAAAACCCCAAATGGTGGTTTCTTAGAGAGTGTGTTACATTTTTTAAATATATAAGTTCAGAAAATTCCATATAAAATCAGAGTGTTTTTATTCTTAGTACTTTTCTACAATATTGAATCGTTTAGACGATAGACCTTTTGAAAAGTCGTTTAAATTATGCAGATTTCCAATTCTGGGACTTAAACTGAGATTGTAATTAACAAATTTGAAAGAATAAAATTGACATAAAACTTTTAGATAAGTTGTATTATTACAGCGACAGTTCTGGATAATTATTTTCGTTTTTTGCCAATAAGGGTCCGATTTAAAAAAGAAAATTATCGTTTAAACAAATCTCTAACGAGATTGGCAGAATTTATCTTATTATTGATAGACTAAAAAGTAACAGTAAATAACACTCAGAGAGGGAAATAATAAATATTAAACGATTTGTCTCTATTCGGCTTGGTCTCTATATTGTTGCTGTGATTTCACAATTTTATGGGATCACTTTGGTAGTAAATATTTTGGTAGCGTGGTTTTTTCTATAAATATTATTTTTAAACCCAATCACATGGTCTGAAGTAAGTGGAAGGTTAATTTTGAAGTAAATTACATAATGTTTTTTTATTTTTTATATTTTGTTATTTTTACCACTTCATCTATGAAATTATTTAAAAAATGAACAAATTAATATTACGCTGTTCCCAATATGAATACATTAATACGAGTATATTGAACCCCTTGATGAACTCTTGGAATGGTGACTATCTTAACTGTAAAAAGAACCATTATGTCCCCCCCCCACTGCCATTGAGGGGGTTCAGTGGCTGGTGGTTCAATTCGAAGGACAGTAAATGATCCAACTACTGTTTATTTTTTACTCGAAAACACATTAATACCTTAACTGTAAAACGAACCATTATGTCCCCCCTCCACCGCCATTGAGGGGGTCCACTGGATGGTGGTTCAATTCGGAGTACAGTAAATGATCCAACTACTGTTTATTTTTTACTCGAAAACACATTAATACCTTAACTGTAAAACGAACCATTATGTATCCCCTCCATCGCCATTGAGGGGGTTCACTGGCCGGTGGTTCAATTCGGAGTACAGTAAATGATCCAACTACTGTTTATTTTTTACTCGAAAACACATTAATACCTTAACTGTAAAACGAACCATTATGTATCCCCTCCATCGCCATTGAGGGGGTTCACTGGCCGGTGGTTCAATTCGGAGTACAGTAAATGATCCAACTACTGTTTATTTTTTACTCGAAAACACATTAATACCTTAACTGTAAAACGAACCATTATGTATCCCCTCCATCGCCATTGAGGGGGTTCACTGGCCGGTGGTTCAATTCGGAGTACAGTAAATGATCCAACTACTGTTTATTTTTTACTCGAAAACACATTAATACCTTAACTGTAAAACGAACCATTATGTCCCCCCTCCATCGCCATTGAGGGGGTTCACTGGCCGGTGGTTCAATTCGGAGTACAGTAAATGATCCAACTACTGTTTATTTTTTACTCGAAAACACATTAATACCTTAACTGTAAAACGAACCATTATGTATCCCCTCCATCGCCATTGAGGGGGTTCACTGGCCGGTGGTTCAATTCGGAGTACAGTAAATGATCCAACTACTGTTTATTTTTTACTCGAAAACACATTGATACCTTAACTCTAAAACGAACCATTATGTCCCCCCTCCAACGCCATTGAGGGGGTTCACTGACTGGTGGTTCAATTCGAAGGATAGTAAACTATCCAACTACTGTTTATTTTTTGTTCGAAAACCCATTGATACATTAAGTGTAAAACGAACTATTACTCTCTCCCCCTTTCCACCATTGATGGGCGTCAGTGGATGGTGGTTCAATTCGAAGGATAGTATACGATTCGACTACTATTTATTTTTAAATGAAAGATGAAAGAGAGAGATCTAACCCCAGACTGCATGAAAAGTTATAGATTCAGCTATTTTTTTCGTGAGAAAGTTTTTGAAAAGAGTTTAAATTTGATTTTGATTTGTATTTTTTGTACCACTGCTCATTAAGCTCTTTCTCCACCAATATATTTCGGAGCGCTTTTATTCCAAGTTTGAGTACTTGTGTAATAAAATAATAAAAACCTTGTACATATGTAGTTTGGGTCTAATTGAAAAGAAAGTATCTTGAATTTCATTACGATTTGGTAGACGCTTTTGACCGTAGCAAATACACAAACGAACATGACAAATGGTCAAGTTAAAGCAAGACTTCTGTGAATAACACATTTCTTTATTAGTACATTCGAATTAAACTTCTCTTGATGGTTTAGTAAAGTGGGCGGATAATTCTTTTCAGTGATAATTCATTCTGAAATTGGGTCATAATTTCTAGGCCGCCCCAGAACAATAAGTGTAATTCCGACTTATTCATTCATTATAGTTTCACAACTTGCTCGATCTCTAGGCTTCATTCTACTAACAGTGACTTAATGGTCACTCTACTCCCTCTCAAAACGTCAAACGATGATTATTTATTATTCGATTTCAGTTGTAATTAAAAACCGTCGCTCTTCATTAATTACACTTGAATACTGATGCCATCGATCTGTGGAAAACTACAGTACTATTATGGCTTTAAGCTCGTCCACATTCAATCATCGAGTATTGTTAGGTTAGGTTTACCCAAGTTAAATGACAAAAATAGTATGGGTAATTAAAATAAATTTAAAATTTCTTAGTTAATTATTTGATAAATTTATAATATACAAATTTTTGCTTTTGTAGGTAAATATATATTTTAATTCAAAATCAAAAGAAGTTTTTCATGTAATTTATTCGGACATTGTCATTATTTGAGTATATAAGAACTAATACACAACGTTTCGAAAATATGAATCAACTTCTATTATCAAGTAGAATACGAGAACTGTAAAAATGTTATACTCTCTCTCTCTCTCTCCCCCCCCTCTCTCTCTCTCTCTCTCTCTCTCTCTCTCTCTCTCTCTCTCTCTCTCTCTCTCTCTCTCTCTCTCTCGCTCTCTTTTGACAAACGCAGAAGACGAAATATTAAATAAATTTATTTAGTGTCAATTATTTTTTTATGTTAATCTTTTGTATACAAAATATATATTTATATATACACAAAAATTCTCGTCTTTTCTTATCAGTTACATACTGAGTACATATTCATTTATAACAATAATAAAATCAAATGGTAACTTACACCGTCCCAGAGTTTGTCGGACGTCCTGGAAAAAGCGAGACATTACCAGTTTTGCTCCTTTTTTCCCGGTTTGATAAGCTGAGAGTTTAAATCAAGAATATCAAATATTACAAAGTAGAAAATACAATTGCTTGCATTCATTCCAACATAAGTAATTCCAAAGAAATTACTCAGGCATCAAATTTTTATGAATAAATAATATTTACAGTATGTATAATTTTCTTATTTTTTTACATTATTTATATAATGTGTTTGTTTAAAATCCTACAACTAGCCATTTTTGCTCATTTTTCATTACTTTTTTAAAAATTCACAATAAATGGTAGACTATTTTATCCATAAAAACTTGTTATGCATCATTTTTCTCAGAAATGTCGATAGAATTCATTTATAAGTGAAAATGTGATATTTAATAACAGTTTGGAGTCAGTATGTCCTGAATCAAAAAATTCGCAGTGAAAAAAGTAAAAAATCCAAGAAAGTGCCCATGACAATCACATAACCCAATATTTCTTCTTCTTTTTTTTTTCTCTTTTCTTTTTTCTTTTTTTTCTTCAAGATAATCAAAGGTTTTGTAATATAGTCTACTTGTGATCTAAAGCCTGTAAAAAAATATCAATTTCGAAAATTTATATTTGAAAAAATAAAATGTTTGTGAAAAAAATTACACAAAATCTAATTAGTTAGTCTTATTCTGAAAAAAATCTCCAAAAATATTTATTTAGTCCAAAAATCAACTACATCCTACTAATTAGGTAAAGGTACATAGAATTGTACCGTGAATTCATAAACTTTCTAGAATATAATATATAGAGTTAGATGATATAGAATGAGAAAAATTTACGACACTAAAATTTGAACGAAAAAATTACAAAATTCTATAAAATAGAAGAAATTTGGTTTAGGCTATTCAAACACTTACAACTACTATGTAGGTGTGAAGACAAATCTGTATAAAAAACATAATAAATAAATCACAATAAATTAAAAAATAATAAACTCACAAAAGAATAAGTAATACGCACTAAATTTGTCACAACGCTAGGCGGTCCAACGTGTAAAATGACTATCTCGGTCAGTTAAAAAAACTAAGTAATTCCGCCTGGAACCAAAAATTTCAAGGTACAGTGCTACCAAAATATTTATCCCACAGAAACGTGCAATATTCCCCACGAAACCTCCAAACTTCCTCTATTCGATGATATATATATCGTCACGTAAATCGAAATATTACTAATCGATATTGACATATTGTGCCGCTGTTACAAATGGTACTGGAAATTATCGTTTTAAACATGATGTTTTAAAATGTCTGTATCTAACTAAGTATGAGAGTGACGAAAATTTGTAAGACATCATTTAAAAGAGAAAGAAAAATACTGTAACACAGTATAGATTTAGAGTGGTTTGACAGAAAAGTGGACTTGTGACAAATAGACAAAAATGACGTAAATTTTGTCTTGTGCTGCGACAGGCGTTATAGTTTTTTTTTCTAGCGACTAAACTTCAGCGATTTATTAAATTATTTTTATTGCAATTTAGGAACTATTGGTTATAAGAATATGCAAGTACAGATTATTAGCTTTACAATGGTATTTAGATGATTACGATGGGACTATTTTTAGTGGCTGAAATGTTGATTTGTAAAAAAACATGATTTTACTCGTAATTTGTCTAAACACTACCGTCACACAAATTTTCGACAACAAAATAATCGTCTTTTGTCAGTTCCAAGGTTAAAAACATTTGTTTTTTGTTTTAATTTTATCTTTTAAATAGGAATGTTTTCAATTCGGTACATGAAAATTTGTTTCTGTCTAATATTTATGCTAATTAATAATAATGTTTATTTATACAAAGATACGTTTTGTACGGTTCTTTTTTTTTTAATCATTAGCCACTTGTTATTAGTATTTGATGTCCAATTTAATTTTAAAAAGTAAAAAAAAGTAAAATTAAATTAAGTAAATACATAAAATTACCATAAATTTAATTTACCTGTACATTTTTAACATTTACTGTACGCCGGTTGTAACTGTGCCAGAGCTAGAATTATAAGAAATAACATAAATTAACTTCTATAAATATATAAGAATTAAAAAAAAAAAAAAAAAAACTCAAGAAAGCTGTGCTCAAGTTATATACGTAATTATAAATACAATAAATTGAAAACTTTGCACGTAACCTAAATTCAAAAGACACAGAAGCCATATACCCAAAATACACAACAAGTCATTCCAACCTGTGATAAGACTTTAAGAAGGTCATATACAGGGTGATTCACGAAGTTTTACCGGCACTTATTGAGCTCATTCTACAGTCCAAAAGAAAGAAAAACTTCATATAAACGTTTGCTCTAAAACTCTTTGGTAGCTAGTTACGGCTAGCAAAAGATTTCGCCCTGATTTCTAACCCAAATTAAGTGGCAAATTTGGTGGTTTTATATGCAATTTGACCTTAAAAAAACTGTAAAAAGTAGGTTTCAAAACTGTTTCTTCAGTAGTTCATAACAAACTCGAATAAAACACAAATAATTGGAGTCGAAAACATACTTTTTTAAGATCGCTATGAAAGTGCACCATCATGCTGATAATAGTTTCCCTCATAAACTGTTAAAGAAACCGTTCTGAAACCTACTTTTTAGTTTTCAGGTCTTGGTAACAAGTTGAACAGCTTTGTTCATAAAAACAGGAAATAATCTCGGCACACTTCACGTGGTCTAATCTGACCTTGAGTTTGATTACGATTGTCGTAGTGGCGGTGATCCGTACCATTGTTGTCACTTCTTATAAAATATATCTTTTCGTCATACTGCTTAAAAAACAATTGTTTTCATTACATGAGTTGAGATGATAAATTTGTTCTTTTTAGTCCTAGGACCTAAAAGCATTAGTTGAGGTCGAGGTCATTAGCTGTTACTTCGTTTATACGAAATTATTAACGATTGTAAAGCATCTATAAAACAATTGATACTCTCCATTGTAAATAATAGATAAAACTATTGTTACCACCGATTTGAAGGTAAATAGTGTAACGTTGAGAAGCCCTAAGTAAAAGCTTTGTCCAATTCAAAATGTTTAAACCTTGTCAGTTAGAAATAAATGTCAAACATAAACGTCACTCCAACACATAATAAATTTTGTTAAAGGATTTCTAAGGAAACAATACTTCGAAACTACAAAATTATTGAAAGGGCGAGGGCAGCGTGACAAATTAAATAGGAAGAGTTGAGTTATGTAATGTGACAACATGGGAAAGTGGAAAGTTTGTGTACGCCCAAGTTAACAAAAGAAAAAGAGACAAAAAACTAGGCAGAGGTACGTTGAACTCAGCTAAGAAACAAGATTTAACGAACTTTGAAAGACGGTTAGAGTTTGAAAAATCAAATCCAACCAACCAAAAAGAAGCGTCATCCAGAAATAAGCGAAGAAGGGGTAAAACGGGAAAACTCTGCGTAAGAATTCAAAAATCAGAAAAAGCAGTGAAGAACGAGCGTCGCAAGGGAGAGGAACTAGGAACAGGGCGAAGTTCGCCAAATCGTCGTAAAGTTGAAGAAAAGTTTTAAGTCATCGAATTATATTAAAATCATCGTAAAGTTAAAGAAGAGTTTTGATTAATTGACCAAGAATTCAAGCAACAGAGTGAGGTAGTTCAAGCTTCGAGATCGTCAAAGTGCCTATAAATTGGATTAAGTTTCTTGTGATATCTGCCATAAGTTCGAGGGATCATCTCACCTGTAAAACTCCAAGAAGACATCATTCCATGCTACTGAACCACGATAAGTTATCTGATTAGTTATTGTAGTTTTTACTTCAGGTTACCAAAGAAACCACGCCCCACTTTAAATAAAATCTGAGCTAGGCCGAGAGCCATTTAAACTTAAATTTCAAAGAGCAATCAAAGTAACTTCATTATATAATTGGTAAATTATACCTGGCGCCCAACAAATCAATAAAACAATTGAGATATTAAAATATAAAGACTAAATTAAATTTACAATTAATGATACGATTTGATGCACCTAATAATAATAATAAAATTGCTATGTTCTAGAATTAAGTATTTCATTGTGTTATAAATGTTTATGTCTAGTTTAAGTTGAATGGATGAGATTTAGTGATAAGATGAATAAATTTGAATACTCATATGTGCATCAATTAATTTGAAGATTTTAATTAATTCAACTGTTATATATATTGGCACCCAACTTTAGGTGCAAATTGTATTTTAAAGAATAAATAATTTAAATATGATAACGTAGTTGTGTTTTAATCAAAGTAATTAATTAAAAATAAATAACAAAGGTTATAATTGGCGTCCAACTCGTGGTTTAATTAAAATTAAAATTTAGTTCACGTGGTGTAACCTGAAGGTAGCATTATAAGATAAGAGACAGAAAGACTATTAGATATAATTAATTTAATGTTAAGACGTAGTAATAGGATAAAAAATTATAAAAAGATGGCAAATAACCAAATAACAATGGGGTTTGATGAGGAGATTAATAATCAAATGGGGATAGAATCAGAAATGGATAGAGCTATAGGGATTAATAATAGTGAAAGTAATACTAATGAGGGTAATAATTCAGGGGAGAGTGAAAATTTAAAGGTGTATGGGACCCCAACGGTAGGATTAAACGAATTAATCGAAATCCTTAATAAAAAATTTGATGAAAGTAATAAAAATGCGGAAATTCTAAAAGCAAGGCTCGATAAAAAATTCGCAGAACAAAATAAAAAGCTCGAGGAAAATAATAAAAAATTAGAAGAACTTAGTGGCAATGTTAGTCAAAATGCGGAGACAATGGACCGAAAATTTAATGAATTTGCGGAGAGATTCGAGAACAAGCTCGAAGAAATTAAATTAAGATCGGATACCACAGCCGAGACAATTAGGACGGAAATGAATGATAAATTAAATAAAATTGAAGAAAATTTCACCGATAAATTAGGTAATAAGTGCGAAGATTTAAGAGAAAATTTAAAAGAAATTGCAAGTAAAGTCGTGGAAGTAGAAAAGGATGTGCAAGAGAGCATTAAAGAAATCGAAATCACCGTAAACAAAAATTTAACTGAAAATCAAATTAACGTAGACGCTCAGATTGATAAGGTAAAGGAAAGTCAAGCTAGATCTAATAATAAAATTCTAGAAATCGAATCACAATGCCAAGAAAATTCACAAAAAATTAACCAATATCAGAAACAAACGGACGAAATGAAAAATAAAGTGACAGAAGTAGATGAAAGATTAAGTAATTTAAAAACAAGGGATGGTATCATAATAAGGGAACCAGAGATAAGGGATATTAGTTTTACAGGAAAAGAAAGATTCCCAATGCAATTTTTAAGGATCATAAAAGAAGTTAGCGTTAGTTACACACATCAAGGGAACATGTATTGGTTAGATAGATATTTAAAAGATGAAGCATGTGTATGGTGGTTTCTACACCGTAGGGAAGTTAAAAACTTCGAAGATTTTGAAAAAATATTTATGGATAAATATTTTAACGAAATGATACAAGCAAACATCCGAGACAGGTTGGAATTCGGAAAGTTTAAAGGAAAAATTGGGGATGAAGCTATCACATATGTGGAGAACATGATGTTGGAATGTTCAGAGTTAGAACCGCCGATTTTAGAAGCCCAGTTAGTCCAAAAAATCGCTAAGCACTTTCACCCAACTACACTAATTGCTGTTATCACCAGGGGTGTGAAAACAAAGCAGGAATTTGTAAAACTATTGATGGAATTCCGACAGGCAGATGTACGACACATTAATAGTTACGAAGAAAGAAATGGTAATTATAAGGCATCCTATCCACGCGACGAGAGAGAGGGAGAAGTTGTAAACAGGCCTTGGGGACAAATGAATGGGTACAACAGTAGACATTTACCGTTACGTCAGAATAGGGATGTTTACAGAAAACCAGATGTGCGTGCCGACATAAAAAATGGACCAGGGAACCGTTGGGAAGGTCAACAACCTGCAGACAGGGACGGAAGAGGGCAAAAGTGAAAGTTGGAATGGAATGTAGACCTAGCGGATAAGAACAAGGCAACCATAAATACCTTATTCACCGATTTAAAAGATTATTTAGAGGACAATCACGACACAAGCGATATAATTAATGACATTAATAAATGTCCAGAAATTAAGTTAGTTTTTAATGAGTGTGTACAGGTCAGAGCGTTAATCGATACAGGTTGTGAGGTAAATTCGATATCTGAATCTTTCTACAACACAAATAAATTAAATTTAGGAGTTTTTGAAGAATTACCGGTAGCAGGAGTAAAAGTTATTGGAGCATTAGGTCTGCGTTCCAAAAGTGTTAAAAAACAAATTTTCATTAAAGTTAAGTTAGGAACAGAATTAATCGCCGTGCATTTTATAATAGTACCAGAACTAATTCGAGATTGTATACTTGGGTTAGAGTTTTTATCAAGAAATCATGCAATCGTCAATTTTATTAATAATAAGTTAGAAATAGGAAATAAATTAAACTATGGAGTTGGTAGAAAGGAAATTAAATTCGAGGATTCGTCAGAAGTTAATATTGAAAGTTTGAATAATTGCCTACAAATTGAAGAGGATAAATATGAATTTGATATAAACAAAATAAGCAATTTGGAACATGTACCACTTGAGAATAGGCAGCGGTTATACAGCATATTTAATAAATATAAAACAGTTTTCAGCAAAAAACCAGGATTAATTTCAACTTATTACCATAAATTTCAAGTAACTGATAGAACACCATACTGTCAGAGGAGTTGGCCAGTAGCAACTAAGTTTAGAGAAGCCGTTGATGCAGAGATTCAGAGAATGCTAAGTTATGGGATCATCGAGAGAGCAAACAGCGCATACATTAATCCTATAGTACCTG
This sequence comes from Aphrophora alni, assembly GCA_963513935.1. Taxonomy (NCBI): domain Eukaryota; kingdom Metazoa; phylum Arthropoda; class Insecta; order Hemiptera; family Aphrophoridae; genus Aphrophora; species Aphrophora alni. The sequence continues at coordinate 26,095,111 of OY740767.1, read as the reverse complement.
TATGTAAGAAAGATGGGAGCGTAAGGATCTGTTTAGACGCCAGGACTATAAATGCGAGAACCATACCGGATTACGAAGGGATTCGACCAATCCAAGAGTTATTGACAATCGGTAAGAAGATCAGTTGGATGAGTAGTTTAGACCTAACTAGCAGTTTTTGGCAAATCCCGTTGCACGAAGATTGCAAGGATTTCACGGCATTTCTGTACAAAGGATTGTGCTACAGGTACAAAACCGTTCCGTTTGGGTTGAGCACAAGCTTAGCAAGTTTAACGCGAGGTTTGGACTCAATTCTGACGGAAGAAGTTAAAAGGAATTTAATTATGTATGTGGACGACTGTTTATGTATTTCGCAAAACTGGGAAGATCATGTGGACCAATTAGAAAAAATATTAAAGGTATTTCAAGACGCCAACTTAACAGTAAATTTTGAGAAATCTATGTTCTGCAGGAAAGAAATAGATTATCTAGGTTTTGTTATCACCACAGATGGTATCAAACCGCAAGAGCAAAAAATGATGGCAATTCAAAATTTTCCGCGTCCTAAGACACCAAAACAATTAAAAAGCTTTTTAGGATTAACAAATTTCTACCACCGGTTTTCAAAAAATTACGCACAAACAACAGCTCCATTACAAGGACTACTGAAGAAAGGAACAAAATTTAAATGGACAAATAGTATTAACCAGAGTTTTTTAGCTGTAAAGGAGGAATTTATTGAGGCTGTAACGTTAAAGCACCCAAATATGGAAAAGATGTTTTACTTACAGACAGATGCGTCCGATATTGCGTCAGGAGCACAACTGTACCAACTCGATGACCAGAATAACATTGCTGTAGTAGGATTTACAAGCAGAACATTTAAAGGGGCTGAGAGATTTTATAGCACTGCCGAAAAAGAATTGTATAGTGTAGTATTAGGATTAAGGAAATTTAGGAATTATTTATTAGGGAGAAAAATAACCGTTATAACTGACAATAAGGCGATCACTTTCATTAACCAATGCAAACTACTTAACGCTAGAATGACGAGGTGGATCTTATTAATTCAGGAGTATAACATCCAAATTCGACACTGCAAGGGAAAAGAAAATATTGTTGCAGATACATTGAGCAGATTCCCAGAGGATGGAGAATGTTCACAAGAAAATGGGGAGGACCGACTTGTACAAATCCAATTAGTGTTACAGAAGTTTAATCCAGAAGTGGGCGAACAGTTACAAAATATAGAAGTTTTACAGAAGAAGGATACAAAATTTAGGAATATAGTAGGTAAATTAGAAGAAAATGATCCAAAAATTTTAGAATGTTATAAATTGTTTGAAAAAAAATTATTTCGCAAGGAAAGAGGAATGTGGAAATTAATGATTCCAGAAAAATTCATTGAAGTATTAATTAAGGAAATTCATGAAATTTGCGGACATATAGGAATAAGCAAATGTTACCATAATTTTAAGGAAGATTTCACGGGAGACAAAGTCGCTAAAAAGGTCAGGGATATAATAATTAAATGTTTACGATGTCAAAAATGTAAACATGACAACAAAGGTAGAAACGCAGAACTTACGCCTATTATACCAAAAGGTAAGGGTGAACTAGTGTGTGTAGACTATTACGGACCATTGCCTCGGTCAGTCTACGGGTCAAGGTACATCTTAGTAGTGATTGACGCATTTTCTAAATACACAAAATTGTATAAGGTAAAAAACACAACAACCGTAACAACATTAAATCAAATCAGGAAATACATTAAAGAAGTCCAATTACCAAAATACATACTTTCGGATAATGGTACACAATTTACATCCAAAAAATGGACAGAAGGGTTACAAGAACTGGGAATTAGACAAAGAACCGTTGCAATACGAAATCCACAAAGCAACTTGGCGGAGAGAGTAATGCGAAATCTAGGTCAACTTTTCAGGATCCTGTTACCTGACAATCACCAAGAATGGGGAAGGCTACTTGAAACTGTGGAAAGTTTCATGAACGAATCATACCATGATACAATTGAGTCAACACCATTAGAAGTACAATTTAATACACGTCCGACACGAATTTGGAAAAAATATTTAATTAATCCAGGCAACACAGAAACAAACGACATTGACCACGGAGAAATATACTTACGAATTAAAAATAAAAGGGAAAAATTCGCTAAGAAGTTCAATGAACTGCATCCACCAACCGAATATCAGATAAATGATTTAGTACTAGTAAGAGCTTGTATTCCGTCAAGCACAATTGAAAAACGATATCACAAGTTCTGTGAACTATATGAAGGACCATACACCGTAATCTCTAAGATAGGAAAAACTACTTATAAGTTAGCTAGTATAAAAAATAATAAAACTCACATCCGAGGTATATTTAATTGTAGATTATTAAAAAGGTTTCATAATTAATTAGAGAGTTAAGTAAACAAAAATAAATGAATTTAACTGTAAAATAAAATGTAAACAAACACATGTCCTACAGTTGAAGAGGGTCAAGGGAACAATGTTAATTGGGGTTTACAAGAAGGGTTTGTTGACGTGGGATTCTAGACAATGCCATTGTTAAGAAAAAAGGTTGACCGCAGTTTAGGTCATAAAGTCATTTAAAGGGACAGTAATTCTAGTGGGTTTTTAAATGAGAGTAAGAGTAGGTCATAAAGTCATTTAAAGGGACAGTAATTCTAATGGGTTTTTAAATGAGAGTAAGAGTAGGTCATAGTCCATGTTACGATATGTATATGTGTATTATTAAAATAAGTTTAGTGTAAAGGTGTATCAAAAGCAAATTTTATCATTAATTATGCAATTAACATAAAATTTCTTGGGACTTATGTAACGTTGAGAAGCCCTAAGTAAAAGCTTTGTCCAATTCAAAATGTTTAAACCTTGTCAGTTAGAAATAAATGTCAAACATAAACGTCACTCCAACACATAATAAATTTTGTTAAAGGATTTCTAAGGAAACAATACTTCGAAACTACAAAATTATTGAAAGGGCGAGGGCAGCGTGACAAATTAAATAGGAAGAGTTGAGTTATGTAATGTGACAACATGGGAAAGTGGAAAGTTTGTGTACGCCCAAGTTAACAAAAGAAAAAGAGACAAAAAACTAGGCAGAGGTACGTTGAACTCAGCTAAGAAACAAGATTTAACGAACTTTGAAAGACGGTTAGAGTTTGAAAAATCAAATCCAACCAACCAAAAAGAAGCGTCATCCAGAAATAAGCGAAGAAGGGGTAAAACGGGAAAACTCTGCGTAAGAATTCAAAAATCAGAAAAAGCAGTGAAGAACGAGCGTCGCAAGGGAGAGGAACTAGGAACAGGGCGAAGTTCGCCAAATCGTCGTAAAGTTGAAGAAAAGTTTTAAGTCATCGAATTATATTAAAATCATCGTAAAGTTAAAGAAGAGTTTTGATTAATTGACCAAGAATTCAAGCAACAGAGTGAGGTAGTTCAAGCTTCGAGATCGTCAAAGTGCCTATAAATTGGATTAAGTTTCTTGTGATATCTGCCATAAGTTCGAGGGATCATCTCACCTGTAAAACTCCAAGAAGACATCATTCCATGCTACTGAACCACGATAAGTTATCTGATTAGTTATTGTAGTTTTTACTTCAGGTTACCAAAGAAACCACGCCCCACTTTAAATAAAATCTGAGCTAGGCCGAGAGCCATTTAAACTTAAATTTCAAAGAGCAATCAAAGTAACTTCATTATATAATTGGTAAATTATACCTGGCGCCCAACAAATCAATAAAACAATTGAGATATTAAAATATAAAGACTAAATTAAATTTACAATTAATGATACGATTTGATGCACCTAATAATAATAATAAAATTGCTATGTTCTAGAATTAAGTATTTCATTGTGTTATAAATGTTTATGTCTAGTTTAAGTTGAATGGATGAGATTTAGTGATAAGATGAATAAATTTGAATACTCATATGTGCATCAATTAATTTGAAGATTTTAATTAATTCAACTGTTATATATATTGGCACCCAACTTTAGGTGCAAATTGTATTTTAAAGAATAAATAATTTAAATATGATAACGTAGTTGTGTTTTAATCAAAGTAATTAATTAAAAATAAATAACAAAGGTTATAATAGGTTATAACATTTTAGTATTTGTGAAATTGTTTTCTTATATTATTTGCAGTGTAACGAAAAATATAGTACATCACTAGGACCAAAAGGTGCTTTTCGATCCTCGCTCATTTTCCGAAAAGCTTGACTTTTGGTGCTAGTGATGAAACATACTATTAATATTATGAACACAAACAAGTGTTTTAATGGTAATGCTTTTAAGATATAAAAAGGAGTAGAGAGGTGGTGGGATTTATTCTTAATTAATTAAACAAATATGAAACTTTTGCGTAGTTTCTAATGGTTTCGGCGTTGTTTTAGCTGCTGCTCCCATATTGGATTCTAGAATGCTGAGATAGTACAACTTCCTAATACCAAACCGCACTGTAGCTTGTACCTGTTCAACATGCTTCTTCCATGAAAATTTGGTGTCAAAATACACACCCAAATATTTAATGTTATCTACTAATATTAATGTTCTATTCTGATGATTTTAATATTGTTTTAGATGCTGCTCCACAATTTTTGCTCTTTTTTCTTCTTTTTTTTGCACATTTCCTTTTGTGTGTGGTTTTAGGTCAAAAATCATCGCATTCACAAAATTGAGCATATTATTATAATACTCCACATAGAAAATCGTTAAATAAAACTAAAAACAATAGATAAAATATGTACAACAGTAACAAGACTTAAAACTAGTTAACAATCGTAAATAAAGTATAACATAATATGTTACAAGGCTGTAAAGAGGCTCTTCAACAAGTTAACAAAAATGAACTATAATAAGTATGAGTAACAACAATTAAAAACAAATATTCCAGAGCTGTAAAAGGCCCTGCAACATGTTAACAATGATTCAAATTAAAAAATCTAATAGACAATCGAATCGAAAAATTAAAAATATTATCAAATATTTTCAGGCTACGCAAAAAGGACAATACTCAATCAAGGATCTCAGCATTATCCCCCAACATCGTCTGAATGGAACTGGGTAGGACAAAGGACCTACACACACACCTCTCAGTATAACACAATTGATAAGGATGTGCTTAATAGATAGAACACTGACAAAATATGTATTGCGGCGGATTCTTGAGTCCCGCCGAAATTTACGAATGATTATGGGATGACAGATGATCATCACTTCCTCTCACACAGATAATCACCACTTCCTCTCAATGACTGGCAAAAAAGATCAGCTCCACGGATGGATGGTATCTTTAATTTAGCTCATTTTATTGGCCACAACTGTTCCCATTCATCTTCCCACTGACCATACAATACATGTTCAATAGCTAGAAAGTCAGATGCCATAACTTTTGGCACGACTGGCATCTGACTTGTAGCTTCCTTTGCTACTCCACCTGTATTTCCATGTATTCCGAAATGCCCAGGTACCCAGCAAAATGATACTCCAATGCCCTATATCTGCAGCCTGTGAATGGAACATAGAATATCATCAACCATGGGGTTCTTAGAATACATATCCGGGATAGCCTGTAAAGTACTTTTAAAATCAGAACAAAAGAGTTAGTGTTGAAAACCAGATGTTACGTTATTAAGACCTTTCAAATAGCAAAGGGCTCTCAATTCCCAAGGATAATCTTAAACACAAGTATTGAAGGGTAAATTTGTCCATTCCACGGGTGAGTCTCTACCTGACAAAATCCATTGTCCCAGCTCGTAGTGTTGTTATTGTTCAAAGGCTATAAATAATTTTCAGAGCCTTAAAAAAATGAAAATCAGCATCAAATAGGTTCTTTGATATGGAAATTTGATTAAAATTCGTTCACCTGTTTGGACGACAGACAGAAAGACACTATTCCAAAAATTCTTTTTTAAACTTAGGGGACCTTAAATCGACATCGATTTTTGACCCATCACATAACTATCTTTATACTACGTGTATGTGAGGATGAAAAAGACAAGTGGTTCGAGTTTTAATATTTTCTTTTCATAAAATTCTCTTAAATACAAAAACCAACGACATTTTAAAAATTGAGAAGATTTGATAGAAGAGAAAAAAACCCGAGCTGTCGAATACTCTATAGTGACAGGGTCGGAAGAGTTAATCAAGAGAAACCTGATACAAAAGGTGAAAGAAAGGAATCTGAAACCCAAAACTAGATTAAAAAACTGTAGTTCAAGCTCAGTGTCTCAACATTAGCACATTATGAACGAGCCTTTGAGGTGTCTCTCAACCCGAAATGTCACAGTTTAAACCCAACAAGTTGTCCACTGCGACACAACAAGGTGACTGGAAGTGTAACACTGTGTACTTTCTATGGTTTTGGCAACAAGTTTAAGTGAGGCGTAAACATTCCGCACGTGGTGAGGTCACGCATACTGCAATTAGTCATGCTGTCACATCAACTCTCTTCAATATTCATTTCAGTTTGTTTTTAATTACTTCAGCCTAGCAAATTAGTTTTAGTTAGTAGCCTTGCTATTTACTAATCTTCCATGTTGGCATTAATAGTTCATGATGTAAATAGTAACAATGGACTTAATACCCTACGACGTCTACAAATTGTATTTATTTTATCCGGCTTTCTTTAAGAGATCGCGTTGTTTGTTCTGGTAACTATTCTATAGGACATTATCTTATAATAGTTTTTACAACGCGTTGCCAAGCAATGTGGATATTTTCTTTGATGCAAAATTGATGTATAATAAGGCCTGCCTCGGTATTCTGAAACGATCTTCTTTGTGAGGGTCACATATTTATTTGTTCGTTTTATTTTTTGCAAAGTGTAATTTGTGTTGTTATTAATACTTGTCTTCTTTATTTTACTCTCTCACATACAGGGTGATTTTTAACTAGGAAACGGCTTTATACTGCATAACTGAGAGGTACTTGAATGCAAAACAAATGCGGATTCACATGTTTAAAAAATTATTATTTTTTGTAGATTTGAAATTTTGGTCTGCCATATTGAATCAAATTTTATTTGTTTAAATAGGAAGGTGGACATGATTGTGATACATGATTTTCATGTAACATTTAACAAGGAAAACGATGGTGAAAGCTGTTCCATAAATGTCTTCGTTTTCGAGTTATAAGCATTCAAAATTGCAATGACGGAAAAATCGTGTTAACAATAAAACGGAGTCAAAATGCGTGATCGAAACTTTCTGTTATATTTTTCCTGTAGAACACATCCAATAAAGAACTTTAAACCGTTCTAATAAAGTAATAACAAACAATAACTAAAAATTAACATCACAACTACAAATTAAATGTCGACTGTTATTATTAACTTTAAATAATATTACCAACATTTATTAAAAAAAAAAAAATAAATGTTTTCGATCATACATTACTAATTCAATACATTTTGAAAGCATACTATTATGCAATAAATACCCTCTACAGATTGTCAATGCTCTAACCTCAAGTAATATCAATGAATACATATACTATATGTATATGTATTCATTGGTAATATCCATTTATGAAAGTAGGCCTAGTTTAAATCAACTGCTAGTTTACATCAGCTGTTTGCATTACGTTACAACAATGCAGCTTATTAACTACTCATTTCGCCTGTAAAATTAAGTTATAGTGGTTCAAAATTGTTTTCTAGTTCGTTATTGGATGTATTCTGGAGGAAAAACACAACAGAAAAGGTTCGAAGGCGCATTTTACCCCGTTTTGTTGCTAACGCAAGTTTTCCGTATATAATAAATTGGACTTGGTGTTGTTCAAATATTAAAGGGACTTAAACTGTCGGAAATGATACAGGTCAACTCCTTCTACCTAAAAACCGTCGGAAATGATACAGGTCAACTCCTTCTACCTAAAAACCGTCCTAAATGATACAGGTCAACTCCTTCTACCTAAAAACCGTCGGAAATGATACAGGTCAACTCCTTCTATCTAAAAACCGTCGGAAATGATACAGGTCAACTCCTTCTACCTAAAAACCGTCGGAAATGATACAGGTCAACTCCTTCTACCTAAAAACCGTCGGAAATGATACAGGTCAACTCCTTCCACCAAAAACCGTCGGAAATGATACAGGTCAACTCCTCCTATCTAAAAAACCGTCGGAAATGATACAGGTCAACTCCTTCTATCTAAAAACCGTCGGAAATGATACAGGTCAACTCCTTCTACCTAAAAACCGTCGGAAATAACACGTAACCAACCAGTATGCCAAATCGCAAAAAATTACGGTTTTGCAATAATTGGCAAAAAACAAATTGGACCTTAATCGCTGTCCTTAAGCATTCAATTTGAATTTAATACTATTTAAGCTTGCGACGAGTTTATGACAGATTCGAAGCAAGCTGAGGCTATATTGAAAAAAAAAACACAACTTTCAACAAATTGTTATTCTAATACAATACTGATTTATCCTCTATATGTAATACATAGACAAAAAAAATCAATAAGAAATCAAATTAATTTCTTCAATAAAGAAATTAAAATTGATTGTTTTTTTCTGGTTTTAAAATAATTTGATAATGATTGAATTCTCTTCTTATGTTATTAGTTTTTATAGACACAAATGTTTGTTTTTAGTTAGTTTTTTCCAATGTAAGTCTTCATCATAAAGATGGTTGCATTTACTGTTGTAAATTAATTTTGAAACCTGTTTACAGCATTAAAAATAATATATATATATAATTCAATTTTAAATGATAATTTTAAAGCTCTCTCTAAGTACTTAGAAATTACCGAACCGCCTGATTTGAAATACAATACCACTATTGTTGCTTTCTCATATAGACAAAATTTTGTGATGATCAAAAAATCAATGTCGAGTAGCCGCCATAAAAAAGACAAATATATTATTTACTCAAAATAGGCTCTAATAACTATTATTATTTTATTAAGGGCTTCTAAAGAAGCAAATAAAATGTATTGGTCAGCATCTTTACAAAAATGTCAGTTCTAGAGTTATCTGTAAAAAACAACAACAAAATCAATCATGGGGACTATTTCTCAAAATCGAATCTACCGATTTTGTTAAAATTTTAGTGAAATTTGAAAATTAATTATCTTATTTATTTTAATTATTTACTTGTGTAAAATCGCAAATATTAAAATTACTCAGGAATAATTAAAAATACAATTATGAATTTTGACAGCTGTATTTAAAAGCTTGATTTTAATCGAGCGTTTATGGTACCAGCAAGTTTAAATGTATTTTTTTTTAAAGAGCTTCTACAGTTCATTTCACTTTTTGACTGACAATTCCCGCACTGACAATTTTTAGTTTCGTTTCTTTTTTATTTGATTTTTATGATTGGCGGGTGACAAAATTTGTGAAAAGAGTATTTTGCATACATATTTGAATGCTGCATAAAATGAACAATTAGGTAAATCGTTCTTATCAAGAAACCATTTTTTAAATGTGAAATTTGTCTGCTACTTTAAAATTTACCAACAAATTTTTTTCGAACAATTTGTAAAACCAGCTTGCATACTAAATTTGATCAAAACTGCGACCTCTAAATTGCTCTTTAACATGATAGCCTATATATAAATATGAGACAATGTTGGAATATTATATAAGGATACGTGGACATTTACTGGTTCAACATTCCACAAGAGAAATTTAATAGCTCAAATGCCTCTAGAAAATTACGAATAATATTTAAACGTTTTCGCTTACGTTTTGAGTTGATATTTGTGTTCGCCTGAGTTAACCTACAATCAACAAGGTACAATTTAGGCCAAATATAAAACGTCAAAACATATTAGAAAACAATTAACTCGTAACACGTTTACGAGTTATTGGTTATCTACAAAGTTCTAGAGTCTAGGTCGAAGCATGCGTCCTTAAGACTATGTGCGGAAACTAATCAATAAAACTGTAGGTAACGACCAAGGGGGTGTGTCTTCCCAAATCCCTAGTTTTATAACATGTGTTTCACTACATTTAGTCAACTTTTAGTAGAGTTATTTGTTTATAAAATTTTGTGTGTTTACTAGAGAAACTATAAATGAAAAATATCGAAGTGAAGTGACAATGCAAACACGATTATTTTGATTAGTTCCTGTTGTAGGAGACATGTCAGTGAAGGTAGGTGAAAGTATAGAATACAGGGATCTACACTGTCTTTGCATCTAGCGTGAACTGAACAACACGAGAGCCTATTTTCTAGCTGTATGTTAACTCTTCTCTATTAGTAGCAATAGAATAGTGGTGTGGGGAACCATTTCATTTCATCATTCGTTGGAGAGACGTAGGCTAGCTCGGTTGTGTTGTAGGCTGTCTGTTGCCAGCCATTGCAGCTTTTAATGTAGTGTTTACAAAAAAATATTTGATCAGATCATGTGACTTACTTTAGCCCTGTAGACAAGGTACGTTATTTGTTGATTCTTTCTTTATTTACTGGTAGTTGATGTCGAGTGAGTCAGTATTGATTGTGTCAGTTTCGAGTCAATATTGAATCTTTCCTTATCTAATGATAACAATGTTTTTTAAAAGATATGACAGTGCTCTACTAGTCAAATGTTATCCGGTCTAATATACTTTGTAGCTGTTAAATTATTTTAGTCTAGTAGAATAACATTTAATACAGTTTAATTGAAAAAAATAGCTGTATAATAGAAAATGAAATGGTTTAAATAGGTATTTTTTAAAATTCTTAGAACGTTTTCTTAAATGTGATGTAACATAATAACATATCAAATGAATAGAAAAGTTTAATGTAAGTACAATATAGATTAAAAATATGAATATTAATTAGTAACTTTATTTTAAAAATGCAATAAACTAATTTTGTTTATGTTAAAAACATTGAACTAATTTCCTTAAATATCCATCTACTAAAACCACAAATAAAATTTGTCACTTTCTTTTCAAAAATGTTCTATACTACTTTTAGAAGAAAAAAAATAATAATTATTATTTAACTATTACGATTTTAGAAATATGAATATGGATATGTTATTATTTCAACTTTTCAAATTTATTTATAATTTTTATAAAATTATTTCAAATGAAAAGAAAAATTATAGATACCACCTCTCTGACTAATTAAAAGCCAGTCTGATGTTGAAACGGACGACAAAATTAAACAATAACAATAGAATAAAACACAATTAAGCTCAGAAATAAACAATTTACAAAAAATAAGAGTGTAGCTTCTGCATGATACAAAATAAAACGGCTTTGTTCAAGAAGAAGACCGCCACTCAAACAGTGGCACCCAGAAACTTTCCTAACCTAACCTAACCAACTTTATAGGATACACACTTTATTGTTATGGAGACCAATATAAATTGATGTCCTTCTAGATGGTTTCAAACAGATCTTCACCCTTGTTTCTAAGGCGTCACATGAATTCACAAAAGTAAGAATCTAACAAATCTCTCCTGGTTCCACATTCTTTCTCTTCCTGGTAAAATAGACGCCAAAACTTTTCAGCTGTTCTATCAGGTTAGGTTCTATTTATATCAATAGAAAATTGTTTACGATTGGCGGTCCTCTTCTTGAACAGACCCGATAAAACATAACTCACACAAAGATAACAATGTTTTATATACATAACACTTAACAAGTCTTCCATCAAAATTATGACTGCACATATATAAAAACGACATTAAATCATTACATTTTAATTAATTGTTTCAATTAATGATAAACGTTTTCTTGAAAACAACCATTATTTTAATTTGATTTTAAATTTATTATAAAAACAAACATTTCGTAGTTTATACAGGGTGATTTTTAAGTATGGAAATGGCTTTATATTGCATAACTGAGAAGCACTTGAAGGCAGAAACAAATGTGGATCTACATAGTTTAAAAACTACTCTTTTTAGGTTAGAAAGTTTTGTCAGCCATCTTGGATCCGCCATATTGAATCAAATTATATTTTTTTAAATAGGAAAGTGAACATGTGATACATGATTTTTCATGTAAAATTTGACAAAGAAAACAATAGTGAAAGCAGTTTTTCGATAAATGCCTTCGTTTTTGAGTTACAAGAATTCAACGTTGGAAAGACAGAAAAATGGCGTTAGTAATAAAACTGTGTAAAATGCGTGGTCGAAACTTTTCTATTGTGTTTTTCCTGCAGAATACATCTGTTTATTGTTTTGCACACGTCTGTTTACAGAATGATCAATTCTGCTTGTGTGATATATGTCTGGGAACATATTTTTGTCTTATCGAATTAATTAATAAAAATGTTAATGAAAGGAAATTTCCAACAAAACACCACCAACACAAAGACTTTATAATTACGTTTATTCTTCCTTAAGTACATTTCAATACCACTGCTATCATCTTCAGAGGTTAGTGTTTTAATATGGTTTTGGGAAATTTTCTTTCATTGTATATTCATCACAGTGTTTTAGTGATTCATATGAAATAAAAAGTTTTAACATAAATATAAATTTTTAAACTTTTTTTGGCTTGTCCTTAACAAAAACTGGTTATAATTACTTCTATAATTTTAATCCAGTAGGTATTGTTCTCATCCAATAGATTTTCTTTACAAAACTATATCTTACTTTGAAAAAATATACGTCTATGAAATTTAAAAAAATGTAAACTGTTTTAATTATCCAGTTTACAAATTATGGTTTGGTAATCCACAAAAAATTGAACCTATATTTTGACGACCTTCGTGGCTTTTAGAAGCCAAAACAATTGTCTAAATAAACATGATAGTGGCCACACAAAATAATAGCATCATAAAATTTGGTTTAAGGTATAGAACGTGCTCTATCCCTTAAATTAGGTTTGTGCTCATATTTTTTTTTGAAACGTAGAAAATTCAAATTTAAAAAAGTTAAAATGGTGACCATTTTAAACAGTTCTTGTTTCCATCAAATTCAATTAAACACAGATAGATTAAATACAAATTTGAAGGTTTACATTGTACATGTGACTGTACTAACATCGCGATGACAAATAGCCAAGTTATCTATCAAATGTAATTCGAATTCTGACCTCCCAAGAAAATGTGATATTCGTATAGTTACGAAATCCGTCAAGGTCGAGTCACTGACCCGAGCGTAGCGAGTGGAGTTTGTACCATTATACACATTTACGTAGGTCGCAAGGTTTTTAGATGCTCCAATTTCTCAAAATTTTTATTTCGATGATTCCAAAAATTAAAAATCTTATGCTTGATTTCGGTGAAACTTATTTCATCCATTTTTCTTGAGGTTTTGTTTTTAATCTAACTTCATTGCTATTCAGCGTTTTTAATATAATTTTAAATTACTGTACTAAAGAAGAATAAATTATAAAGTTATAAGGCGCCGGGTATGCAATTTGGATACACATTTCACAAGGAAAGTAACGTACAGTGCATTGTTACTTCGCCAGGGTGTTCCATAGTCACGTTATTGCTGTCTGATCTCTTGATACACAGGGAATGAAATGGGTGTAGTATACACGGGGGACTAGATCCCCCCCGAATATCTTTGTTTTTTGTCTGTGGTCTGGAAATAGTACGAGGTGATTTCATGATTTATTTTAAATTTTGCACCAAACATTCGATTTTGTTAGGTACTGTAGGTTACAATTTATAATGTAGAGATTTTTGGAAAAAGTTGTGTATTTTTTTTCATCTTTTTTCTTAAAGGAACTGACTCATTGGGGGGGGGGGGGGGTTATAATTTTGAATAATTTAAGGACGGACAATAAACTAAAACAATCTGTAGTTAAAGTTGCTTGTGTGACTGAAAATTTTAAAGGTGTTTTGTTCTAAAAGTCATTACGGAAATATAATATCTTCTGATTTTAAGTTTTCAGTAAAATAACAATAGTCTCACTATTATGTTCGATTATAATCGTATTAAATTGTAATTAGTTCTACGATATTTTGCACTTAACGGTTCCTAGGTCCCTAGGGGCTCACTAATATTGAGTACGTGTATGGCAATCCCGAGGGACTTTGCTGGATCTACACTTTTCTTTGTGTAGTCTTGGGTTAGATCCCTTCCGTTCATCTTTCCCATCTGGTTTCTCTTGACCTACTCTTGTTCTTTCCGACACTGACGCTATTAGAGTATTCTTGGGCTTTGTTTCTTTTTTTTTTACTGATCTTGACGTTTCATGAGCTCAGAAAATGCAATAAATGTTTTTTCACTTCCCGTTCCGTCCACCGTTGACGTCATTGTCGTCTCTACGTATGGCAATTAGGAAAAAATAAGAAATTTTCTGTAATCTCTTCATATTGAAAAATCGATATAATGGTGGCCATTTTAAACCGTTTTTGTTTTCATACCTCAAGTTATTTAACTTACAACACACTAAATTAGATACAAATTTGCCGATTACAATTCTGCATGTAATGGTACCAACCCGACCTCTTTCCGATGACAAATAGCGAAATTAATGGAAAAAATGTAGTTTCGAAAACACACCTCTCAAGATAATATAATATTCTTGTAGTTCTAGATCCGGGATCTTGTTTATAATAAATTAAACATAAAACTTTCCATAAGAAACACTATATTATCAACAAGACTACTTCAACATACATAGTTGTTACGAAAATAAATATTTTAAGTTGTTGAACTTTCCACAGTTGATCTTTTCAAGTATTTCTTTTATGCTTTACGAAAAGAATATCTATGCGTGACAGGTCTCCGTGATTTAAAAGATAATTTCCTACTTGAAATGATTGTCTATTACTGCTTTCCCATACATAATACGAACGGGGAAGTTATGAGACGAATCGAAAATAGAATAACCGTGCTCAAACGTATGGACAGATTTTAATGAAATTTAGTATTGTTAAAATAAATTTATTACAGTCATATATTTTTATTCGCATAACTCAAATACATCAACTGGAATCGTTTAGACTTTAAAACATCTTATTTAATTTCTTAAATACTATATACTAAAAGCATATGAATTATTAAAGATGTATTTAATATAAAACAATCATTTAACAATAGACAATATTACAATATTTGAAATCAAATTTATTTCGATCTGTCTCTACTTACATTTAAGCTTATAATGAATTCAATATCGAGATATACAAGGTGTGTCAGGTTAGGTTTGGTTTGAATTAGTCAGATTCGCGCGATTGTTTCGTTGTTGTGTTGGTGAACATGTCGAAAAGTGTCTGTATATTGTTAGCCATATTGGATATTTAGTCTGTTGTCAGCTGTGAAAAGTGTTTACGTGTGTTTTAGTGCAGCAATGTTTTAGAGATGTTAAATATTGCTTTTAGTGAGTCTGTTATGAGTAAAACAAAGGTTTACGAGTGTGTAAGCGTTTTCAAGAGGGCGGCGAAAGAAGTTGAAGAAGGAAAGCGCTCTGGACGTCCAGTACATCGACAACCGATGAAAACGTGGTCCCTCGTATGTTTGGGACAATCGAGTTCTAAAATTAACACAACTTAATTTACCTAATGTTTATAATATCTCATGTTCTGCTTCTTTATACACTTCACATCATAACTCTCTTCTATTCATTCTCGGATCACTACACTCTCGTTTCCTCTTATTTACACCATATTTTCGTCCTGAATTATTCTTTTTACACTCTGATTATTTATCAGCTAACTGTGAATGCTTATCACGGTATTTGCGGATGTTTTTGGCTGTTTCTTATGATTTTTTTCCCTTTTTCCTGATAATTCAAAATTAGAGGTACATTACCATAAAAACAAGAATACATCTGTAACGATTATGATGAAATTTTTCTCATGTGTAGTCGCTAAAAACCCAAACAAGAAGTACTAATCGTAATCGTTCCGAAAATGATGGTTCGCGAATTATGAGTGAAAAATAAACAATTATTGCTAAACAATCTCTCGTTTCCTCTACTTTAGACTCAGCACATTTTCTTCCTGAATTCTTCTTCTTTATACTGTGATTATTTATCAGCTAACTGTGAATGCTTATCACGGTATCTGCGGATATTTTTGGCCGTTTCTTCGGACTTTTTTCGTTTTGTCGATAATTCAAAATTTGAGGTAAATTACCATAAAAACAAGAATACCTCTATACGTTTATCATGAAAATTTTCTCATCTCTAAAAACCTAAACAAGAAGTACTAATCTTTCCAAAAATTATGATTCGCGAATTATGAGTGAAAAACAAACAATCGGCTCTTATAAAATTTTCATTTTTCTAAATCAACTTTACCGATTTCGATAAAATATAAGTGAAAAGGAATCATTAACGACTCAATCTTGTGTAAATGTTGAAATATAATGTTCGAGAATAATTGACTAAAACAAGAATCAACTTTGAGCACGGTATTTTAAATCTCGATTTTAATCAAATACGATTTACACTAAGGACGTGTTTTTTTGTAGTTCAGTTCTTATTTTTTATACCGTTATTTGTTTAAAAGTTATTAAACCGTTCCGGGACTTTTTTCACCCAGTAATATTAATCCTTATTGCACTCCATGGCGCTAGATGCTCAGCTTCTCTAATGATTTACTCCACTCTCGTCTGTCTTCAACTCTCGCCCTTCACTTTCTGACTTCGATTTTTCTTGAATCACTTCATCTAGTCAAAGTTTTCATGTTGTACCTACGCTTCTTTCACTATATTCCAACCTCTAAACTATACTGTTATCCTTTATTCTCCTCTTGTGCTCCAGTCATCGTTGTCTTCTGCTTCAACTTCTGTTAGCATGATTAATTTGATATACAACAGTGCTAATTCCATTTGTCCTAATCCTCCACTATATTAACAGAGACCGTCATAAGCGGATACACATTGATGGACTCCACCATGATACTTACCCAGCCCCATCTTACAATGTAATACAAACAGATTCTCCAAATATAATGACAAAAAGTTGGTTTCTTTAGCCTTGTAGGATAGATCAAGGGTCGTTCGCTCATGTCAGTGTTCGGCCTCGAAGCTCCACTCTTCGCTCGTGTTTGTTACTTGGTTCTAGATCTCGTAACTATACGAACAACACGTTTTTTTAAAAAGTTAATAAGTTAATATACATTTTTTACAATAACTTCACTCTGTCAGCGTAGAGAGGTCGGGTTGGTACTATAATACAGAGTGTAAAATAAGTCGTGATACACCTCGATATAATTTAAATGGTTTGCTATATCAACGTAAACCTCTTCCATACCCATTATAGCTCTTTTTCCAGAATTTAAGGGGGTTAAATTTTTTGAAAATGGGGAGGGGTAAAGGAGGCAATATTCATTTTTTTAAATGTGACATATCACTGGAAAGGTTTTTGCATAAGAAAAATAATGACACCTCCAAAAGGTTTCTAGTACATCCCTGACAAAAGTTACATAAAAAAATTAGTTATGACTAACTTGCGTATCTCTTACCTGTTTTAATGTAACAAGAGCTCGAATTGGTGACATACGGTGGTTTGTCTACAACGTACTACGCTCAACATACATTTTACAATTCAACATTTCGCCTACTATAAGTAGTCCAATTACAATAAATTTGGCATCAATGTAAAGCTAATGATCGCTCCTTTAATTACAAAAAAAAACTGAAGTACACAAAATAGTAATATGTAAAGTGACTAGTGTTTCTCGCCGCGTCATTTCGCTAGCGCTAGAGTGTAACCATTTTGTTCAAAATTAACGTAATTTTTGATTATTTTACACAAGTTAAACTTACAGGCCTACAGCTCTACAATGATTCTCTTATAGTATTTTCCTTCCTCTTTCGATCTATGCTTTCAAAATTATCACGACGGTCATAGATTCCGAGTTATAGACTTTCTTCTTGGGTCTACCAAGTGTCACTGAAATGTAGGTGAAAGTGGCACTTTTTAATAACGTCAGAATTTGTCAAATATCGATTAGTAATATTTGGATATCCTTTACTATTTTAATGTCTATCACTGAAAAGTAAACGTTCTGTGCTTTTTTTGGTGTACGGTTTAATCTCTATGCTCTAAATATTAACTCTATGTTTTTCCACGAGAACATTATTTTTCTGTAGGACAATCGATCCTTACATAGCCTGCATTGTTTTGTGAATTTATTTACAAATATTTAGTAATTTATTAGTCGATTTATGTATTATGTATTGTTTAAACAATAGATCTTCAAATAGATAACACAAATTTTGTATACTTTGAAAAAATATAGAAAAAATCTTATTGTATTTTGTATTTAACTGCTTATATAGAATGTTGCACTTCGGTTAGGGCCATTTTTGATTTCCGAAATATTAACTCAAAATTACATGTTACACTTTTTTTGTTACATAAGTGAATTTTACGAATTTACTTATATATTGGTATATACAATTTTTTTAAAATTTTTTTTGTGAATTTTGAAAAAAAAAATACTTAATTTGTTTAGTTGTTTTACAGTTTTTTCATGAAATTAATTTTTTCAAGCGAAAATTTTATAAATTGATATTATTTTTACACATTTTTATTTAATACTTTTGTGTATCTTGAAAAAAATTATTGTTTTTAATTGTATATTTATGTGTTTATGTGGAATTTTTGCTTCCGTTAACGTAATTTTTTTCATTCCTTACATACTAACTCTAAAGTATTTACATCTAATATTTCTTTTTATTACATAGGTAAATTGTCTAGACCTTTCTGTAAAAAAAAAAAAAATGATATGTTAGTAGTTAGGTTATGCAAGCGTTATTTTTTGTGAATTTAAGAAAAAAACGCTTGCAAAATTCACGAAAAAGTCTTGCTACTTAAGAGTAATATACAGGAGAGGGAGGTGTAGATTCGGGTAGGTTCCCTCGGGATTGCTAAACCCTTACTTATTATAGTAAACTCCTGAGGATTTTAGAACTCAGGATTTTCTTTCTTTCAATGTCTAATAAATTAAAATCTGTTCTCATTGACATGCTTTCCTCTTGTAGATAAAAAATACTATCTCAAAAATTATCTCCTAATTTCTTATTAAGTGAACAATATACAAGTTCAATAGATTACTCCAGCTGTCTAAATGTCTACATTTCATTACTTAATCTATAAATTAAAACTTTTATTTAAGGTTTTTTTCTATACAGTTCAACATGATATTGTTAATTTGGAATCATGTATATTAACTAAGAAACTTGCTGCTTTCCAGTCTGTCATTTCTATGACGACCTACTGTAGTTATTGATCGATGAACAGCAGGTGAGGTAATTTCGCAGTACTTTATTACTTTGCGGATTTTCTTCTAACATGCCAGCTAGTAATCGATAGCAGGACCTTTACTTTTCAAAGATTTCCTCGTGTAAAATTGTACTTTATAAGCTTACAATACAATATATTTTTCAATTTATCTGTTTGTGATATTACTTCAAACTACCGTATTTTACATAATGGGTGTCCAAAAGTTCTGAACAGTAATAATTGATAAAAACTGAAACCTTACAAATGTTTTCTGCTGTAAAAACAATTTTTTGAAAGGTCTTGGTGAGAGAAGGCAAATGAGTTTGAAAAAGATAATTAAAACTTTACCATCCAAACAAAAACTGCCAAAACGTAATTATAAAAAAGAATAGAAAAAAGTCTTTATTTAAGGGTGAAGTTAGGATCCAACAGTATTTAACCAACAGATCCCATCTTCCACTCAACCATACAATACATAAATAATAAATTGATTATTTTAAACAAAATATAAAATAAAAATTGAACACAATTTAAACAAAACAAGTAACAAATACACGTATAAAATCAATTAAAACATAATTCCAAGTAAAAACAACGTTAAATATAAAAAACTCAACTCAAAGTACAAAAATAAAATACATTTTAATATGAACTCTTGAAATTAAACAAGTTTAAGAAGTTAAAAATATATTTATTAAATAGTTCTTTTAATTACAGAAGTGGAAAAACCTAGCATCCCCCCATTCACACACCCTACATTACATAAACTAACAAATCACATTCTTGGCATAAAGTTAGTCAACATCTTGAAATAGTATATAAAATGTTTTTAAATATTTATTAATTGAGAACGGCTATCTATTGATTGTAGATCATTCGGAAGCGAGTTCCACAAGCGACAGGGTATTTTAGCATCGATGTTTGTTGTAAAGACAAACCTTTTTAGCAATTAAGTCCAGTTTGGAGAATAGAAATGTATTAAGATAGTTAAAAATAATCTTTCTTAAATTTCATATTTACTTTTATTTTTCTGAATTGTGTGTTAATGATTGTAATTTTTTTCAATCTCAATCAAATGCTCATCTGTCTCTATGCAGTTGTACAACCGCTGCTCAAACCTATATTGAACGTTTGGTAATATTTTAGTATTATTCTTCAATTCTGTTTCCCAAATCTTGCACTAAATCTTGTGTTGTGTATAAACAGTTATTTTAAATGTAGAAGAATCTACTGGATTTAGGTCAAAAAAGACTGAGCTGATCGTACAATCTGCCCTGCAACCTATCCAATAGTTGGGAAACTGTTAATTTAAAAATAAGTGTAATGAGGAGGAGCTCCGTCCGCTTGGTACAGCATCTCATAAGGGTCGGTTGAGCACAGAAGTTTCATCAAAGTTGTATCTTGACATGATAATACTGTTGGAGAGCTGAAATCATTCGATTATTCAACAAATCAAACATTTTAATGTTCATTGTTTGGTGTACAAGTCACTTTGTATAATATAATGAGTAATAAATTATTTATATTACCTTTATAGTTCCGTCATGTGACTTTGCGTTTGTCTTTATTTCAAAGACGCGTTTCGGAGTCTTAGCTCCATCTTCAGTTATTTCACTCCGTAGAGGTCGTTAAAACATTAAACACAACAAAAACATTAACACTATACACACAAATAAATAAATACACATATACGTTGATTTTAACATTTTTTTACATGCGCACGGTTTCATGGTTCGCGAACTACTGGCATCACGGTGAGGCCAAGGTTATCGGACTATGGGTTGGTCATATCAGTTTATTTATAACTCATTGCCGTCTCAAATAATGCGTTTGATTGGAAAGATAATTTTTCATTGAGAATATCGTTTGGTGATTGTTTAAATGATTTGTAAATTTCATATTCTTCAATGGCATTCATGATGTGGAGAGGTGTCAGGTTAGATTCAAAGTTTGTATGCGAATTGTTTTTACATCGGACAGACAGGCAGATCGTTCATGGATAGATATAAAGAACACTTGCCCAATAGACAATTGCCTGTACGCTAATAGATCAAGTTTCGCACAACACATTATCGATAACAAGCATTCGTATACAAACTTTGAATCTAACCTGACACCTCTCCACATCATTAAAAAAGGACCAATGATGAATGCCATTGAAGAATATGAAATTTACAAATCATTTAAACAATCACCAAACGATATTCTCAATGGAAAATTATCTTTCCAATCAAACGCATTATTTGAGACGGCAATGAGTTATAAATAAACTGATATGACCAATCAATAGTCACCGTGATGCCAGTAGTTCGCGAACCAAGAAACCGCGCGCATGTAAAAAAAATGTTAAAATCAATGTATATGTGTATTTATTTATTTGTGTGTATAGTGTTAATGTTTTTGTTGTGTTTAATGTTTTAACGACCTTTACGGAGTGAAATAACTGAAGATGGAGCTACGACTCCGAAACGCGTCTTTGTAATAAAGACAAACGCAAAGTCACATGACGGAACTATAAAGGTAATATAAATAATTTATTACTCATTATATTAAATCAAACATAGTCATTCAATTTTTGTTAAGGGGAAAATCTCTGAAATATATCATCGTCTTATAAAAGAAGTCCTGTAATAGCGTTCAGAGTCGGAAGTGAACAAGAGTTGGTTAAGGCAGATCTGAGACAAAATACAAAGAGAAAGGGAGCTATCAAAGACTACGTGAAAAAGGTGTAGATCCAGCTAAGATGTCTCGGGATTGACATTCCCGTACACCTGAAGGTCATTGTCATTCAAATTACTATTGTTAATATTTTCCAACTGTTTGGATATTGAATGTAAAGATTTCAGATATTTTAATTATTTGATTTTTCCGCTTACACGTTTTTTATTAGCAAATATTGAATTTACAATAATATTTCAAGTGAAAAATATACGACCTAGACTGGGAATCGAACCCAGGACCTTTGGCTTTACGCGCCAATGCTCTACCATTGAGCTATCCTAGTCGCTTCCCAGTACAGGGCGTAGACCTCTCACTTGACTTTAGTTACTGCAATTTTGAGTTTCCAATTAATTACCTCGCATATGCGACATTGAAATTAATTTTCACTCATTTTTCAGCCCTTACGCATGTATTTATGAGAGGTCGACGCCCTGTAGGCTACTGGGAAGCGACTAGGATAGCTCAATGGTAGAGCATTGGCGCGTAAAGCCAAAGGTCCTGGGTTCGATTCCCAGTCTAGGTCGTATATTTTTCACTTGAAATATTATTGTAAAGATTTCATAAGCCGAAAAAATAGCAATTATTAACAAACTTTTTTGTATCGCATAACCGTACATTACAAGTAATCTCTCATTCAAAGTGGAAGAAGAGTAAAAAATCCAAAATTAGGACTTATATGATTAGAAATTAGCCCCTCTTATCTGAGAAGATTCTCAAATAAATATAAAGTTCAGATAGGGAGATGTTCTTTTAAGCTATCGTAATAGACTTTTTTTTATCGGGGGATCCTTCTGGGTGTCCTCTGAGAAACCAATTATTTTAACTGCCGCCATTTTAATTACTGATGTCAATAAAACGTGTCTTTGTGTAATGTTTCTTGCCATGTCGAGCCCTTAAAAGTGATGTATCAAATAACTATATGTCACATTCACATGTAAACTTGCCCACCCCCTGCCGTTTCACTTAGTTGAAGTTCAAAATTGAAAAACGTGATCTCATAGAAGTTACCCCACATTAGAAAGAAAATTGTCGTTGTTTTTGTGAGTTTTAATAACAAGTTAAAGGGAGATGCAGGTTTATTTTTTAACATTCCAAACACTCTCTACGAAACCAAATAGGTCATATTAAATGTCTAGATCAATAGATGAAATCTGCACAAACTAGATATGCTGAAGTTTATCTATTTTATTTTCATGAATTTTAATTAGATTACTATTTAACATTTAAGGTACAGAGTGTGGCAAAATTAGGTAAAATATAATTTTACGTTGTGTAATTAATTCATTATGCATACAACCAATTTGATAGTGATGTGTAATTTAAATTTTAGGGAGTGTTTCCCTCCACAGCTTGGCAGTGCGCATATCTGTAATAGTAATTTTCCACAAGATCCAACAGTGTCCTCCTCTAAATTGTCAGTGATTCGACTTTATCAATTCGTCCACATTTAATGTTTATAAACAGTTGTTGTCGGATGAGACATTAAAAAATATATATATTTCAACAAATTTGAATGTTAATCAAACAAATTTTCACATTTTCGTTACACACTATCTTAAAATGTTTAGTAGTAATTTCCCTGATTAAAATACATTGAAAAACAGAATTGAAGTTGTTACATTTTGTATCACTTTATTATTTTTCAATAATAAAAAACTGAAATGAGTTGGACGTTTTTGCCATATGTAGGCCGCCATTTTTTATTGAGATAAGATTGGGATATGTAATTCTTTCCTGTGAAATGAGGTCTTTAAAACGAGCTATTACACGATTGGAGTATTTAAAACACTGACTACTTCCTAAAAATTACATTTCTATGGGGAAAGTGAATTGACATGCTAAAAAAAAAAAAAAGTTTTACTACAAAAATTTATAAGATATCAGTTAAGGCTTGATAATTCTATAATTTCATCAACTTTTCGGAGCCACAGGACACAGAGGTGTCAATGGGAACGAGCGTACAGACAATCTGGCCAGAAAGGGTGCACTGCTAGCTTTCATAACTGCAGAGCTTGCCGGTGACATTAGCAGATCAACTGCTTATATTGGAATGGTCCAGAGAGGAACAATGTTGTCGGTAGCAGAACGAATATAGACAAACATTAACCAAACGAGATGTGAGAGCCCTGCGTGTTCGACGAACCAGCCGGCTGGTGGATTTGAGTCGTGGATGTCTTAAGCAAGTAACTTATGTTGCAGGCTAAGAGACTGGCAGTCACACTCTTCTTGATTGTGAGAGACTGGAACCAGGAGAAGAGGTCTCTTTAGAGCATCTCAACCAGAGTGGGATGCTGATTCTAGTATTGGACGAAAGCTGCTGAGAGTCTTTGAAGCCTGCTCTGTCCTGCTAGGTCTACTGCGGAGAACAATAAATCTTGGTTGACTTGCAGAGGCCTTGAGTTCAAATTCCCCCAATGAAAATAAATAAATCTTTGTTAGTTACAGATGTCCGGCGTTACCATGAAGGGAGATTGCGCAGTTACAATTTAAGGGGGTTAAAAGGTTAATTAATATTATCAGCTGTAAGCCTGTTATGAAATCTACCACGTGTTGTAGTGTGTTTTTCTGTCGACTGTTGGATCTGCAGTGCTTTAAAAACCAAATGAAAGAAACAATTTAGTGTGTGGACTATTTTGGCCATACCTAAAAGCGTGTATTTAATTCTTTAAATCAAAATTTAAAGTAGGTGCTATAACACTAAATTCTAAAATTGTAGTCTCTTAGAAGTAAACAAAACGTATTAGCCTCCATCTCTAAAAAATGCCCCTTCTGGAGTTAAGAGTAACAATTTTAATTTTTAAAATACGGAGCTGTTATAAAAACCTAGTTTTTTTGTCAGTTTCGCCGATTTTGTTTAATGTTGATCGAATGCGAAAATCACCCAAACCAGTGCATTATCAAATCTCAAGGTCAAAAATTTCAATTCAGTTATAATTGTCGAAAGATGAAAATGAATTGACGTCTGTAAAATCTAGAATTAGGGTTAGAACTAGTTTATGGCGCAAGCTAACCAAGTTAAGTCTCCATTCACAAATATAAATACACTTAAAGGTAATAAGGGAGGATCCTTCCATACGAACTTATATTGTGGGGGCAGGGAACTCAGCAATAAAATTGCATTTTTATTGTCACTTTTAAGAACTATTTTTGGTTCTATTTTATAGATGTAAGAGAGTTATAATGCAATGTTTTTTGCGCTGTTTATTTTGGTTTATCTTCACATAGTTCAAAAACTATCAAAATCTCACATATCCTTTTTTCCAGAATTTAAGCTTTAATATATTTATAATTTCATGATAGTGTTTTTGTGTGTTTCACGTAAAATATAACATTTCTGAATCATATGGGGTGTTCTTGAAATACACGAAGAAAGTTTGTGATTGGATTTTTATACTTTTAAATAAGTAAAAATATTTCTATAAACACGTGTACGAAAATGCTTGTGTTTCCACCATCGATTTAATTGCGTTGTTCTATAGTGTAGTTATAGAACATAGTTTAAAATACATATATAGGCGCATTTTTTATATAGGCTAATCTTTTACATTATAAAAAACAACATTAAAATGTACGAGACAAATTTTTTAAACTAGAAATACTTCATTTTTATTATAGGTCCAAAGAACCGAATTATCCATAAATAAAAGGGAAACTCTATAATCTCTTGATAATTGATTAACAACAAGTTTATAATTTTTTAATTCTGTATTTTGTAAAATGTATTCCTTCTTAAGAAATGAGGAATAACTAGTATCATAAACATCTAGGTGTTGTGGTAAGTTATTTATTATAGTTTTATCTTCAACTTGGTTATCCTTTGAAGATATCTTCGCATTTTTGGGTTAATAGAGAAAAATATTTTTTCTTTTTTAAACGTTGTGTAAAATTTTTCGAGATATTTGGTATTAGAAAATGTTAAAGTTTGCCATTTTTAAAATATACAAAATAAAGTTTTATTTTTTACATACTGGTAAAAGGTTACTCCATATTCAGTATTATCTGTTTCCAAGATAAATAGAAATGTATTTTTGTTAAAAAAAAACAAAAACAGATAAAAAACAAGCTTTTTCTGACATATGTTCATTAGAATGTTTTTACTTATTTTGATGTAAAGAATTTTCTCCGTGTATTTCTTGGAAACTGCATTTCATCAACTGCAAACGAATGAACTAAAAATTTGATTAAAATCGAAAGACGTAGTTAACTCTTTTTGAACGTTCATAATTTTATTATTGCAGAACAAAGACACAAAAAAAACAACATTAAGAACCTAGAAATGAAAGAATGTTTCCCTCAATACACCTGGGACACAGTTCCATTTGCGCCATTGTTAATTCGCGTTGCATCAATAAAACAGCGCGATGCTACGTCTCTTTGTTCTTGTTGACTGTGAAGATTACTTACTTCCAACCTAACCTCAATTTGTTGCCATGGGCGACATTAAATCAGTTGTCCTCATCCCTTTTAAACGGGGAAACTGATGATGTAAACTGATTTTTTAAATTAAGTAAATGTTGGAACAAGAGCAATACAAACAGTCCTAATAAGAACTCAAATTGAAAACTTAAATTGGATGTGTTTTCTAAAATTATTGGTCCACAGGACTTTTTTACATGTCTAAAAATAAAAAAACTTAACGAGTACAAGAAAAACTTGCAGTAAAAAATAAATAAGTTTTTGTTTACTTTTTTCTTGGTTTCATTTTTACGTATCAAAATTTTTTAGAGTTGCATGGGGTTATATTGATCCGTTTTTCGTTTTGTTAAACAAAATCCTTTTGTTTAACTGTGAAAAACCTCGTGATCATCAAAAAAAAGAAGAAGAACCAAAACATAAAAAGTGTTTAATCCTGGAATCTACTAATTGCGTTATGGTCGGAAGAGAACAAGAGTTAATCCAAAGAGATAATATTATGTTAGGAAGGATGAAAGAAAGGGTTCTAAGACTACATGAAGAAAGCTGTAGGAGTGCCATACCCGTACTCAATATAACTGACGGCCTGAGGTTCATATTTTACAAATGTATACTTTTGTAAATACAATTGCAGTATTCATAAAATCACTATGACTTTATGGGCATAAGGACTAGACGGGTTTTAGAATATTTTATTTAAGTTTATTGAACCTTTAAACAAATTATATCATTGAAAGACGTAAGAATAATCTTGAACTCTGATAGCTTAACTAATTGTAATAATCTAAAATAAGCTTTTAATAAGTTAATAAACTTTTGTTTTCCTATTTAACCCTGTGTTCAAAGTTTTATCGGTTTGAAATTTTTTATGCTGTAATCTGTTAGATATTTAATAATATATTTTTTTTTATTTGAATGAACCTCTTTTATTCAGGATTTGGTATTAATTACAAGTTAATTTTCATATTCTAAGTTGTAAAATTCGAATTAACCGACGAAACAGTTCTTATTTGTTGGGTTGTATCAGAGACAAGAGATGTAATTTTCTTGTCTGTTGTTACAACAACATTCAACCTGGCCTAGTGATTTTAAATTGGTAGGCCTACTATCCTTTTTACCAAAGACGTTGGATAAAGCGAAATAATTAAACAATGCGCAATTAAAAAATTATTTGAAGGTCATACCAGGTTTAGTGTTTTTAAATGGTTGGGCTTATTAGGGTTGGATTAAGATATTTTCACAGGATTTATGAAATTGTATGTGTAGTGTTGTTATGCATGCATTATTGTGCTATGCTTGTTATTTATTGTATATGTGTTTGATAATGTTACCAATTTTATAGCTCTTGCTATATGTAAAATGTTATGTGATAGTAAAATGAAAATAAATAAAAGAATTCCAAATTTGATTAAAATAAGCCCACGCGTTTGGGCTGAAGAGAAGCACATGCGAGAAAGACGTCATTCCATAAATGATGTTAATCAAACAAAAAGTGTACAAAATAATTTATTGTATTATATACAATAATTTTAACACAAACTATACAATTATATATATCTTAAATTAAAATTAAATCACTGCTTCTCATTTCAAATAGTCAAATTGTTTAAAGATTCTTACAATCT
Source organism: Aphrophora alni (assembly GCA_963513935.1). Lineage (NCBI taxonomy): Eukaryota > Metazoa > Arthropoda > Insecta > Hemiptera > Aphrophoridae > Aphrophora > Aphrophora alni. The sequence goes on along the minus strand of OY740767.1, from coordinate 26,067,247 downwards.
CCACATATAGCATATATAATAGTTTAACCCCTCACCCCCTCCATAAACGAATGTTTAATATTCGTTAATTTAATTGTAATCACTGAATAAACTATTTTTCTTGGATAAATGTCCATCTTTAACGAAATTTACTGCCTTACTTTTCTCATAAAACCCTATTAGAAAAATTGTATTAATTTTTGAGTTGTTTACGATACCTTAATATCTGACGCATATAGCGGTAATTTGGTTTATAACAGTAATTGCAATATTTTTGTGTATTCGGGTGACACCAAAACTGTTAATTTTGTGATAAACCGAACTTAAAATTTTTGTCCCGTTAGAAAGTTTGTTAAATATACTTGCAGTAAATGTCAGAAAGGAAAGTAAGGTGTGAAGAGAAGTTATAGGTTATATTACGATAGACTGTTAGACACGGCAAGCCACAACAAAAATGGCAGGTAAAAAAAACATCAGTCGAGAAGCTATATTTTCTGTATGAATAGTAGTTGTCACGTGATTATGATTGATGGGGTTTGTACTAAAGTCCGTATATGGTTCTTAAGAAATTAATTATTGTTCGGAGATCACGAGTAGTGTAGCGGAAGGAATGCGTCCACTATAGGGTTGATGCAAGCTGTCACCATGCTACACACTATTCTAAAAACATGCACATGAATGACAATGACAGTGTATAGGGCTTATTAGATGCCTGTTATGAAACTGTTTGGTACTTAACATCAAAATTGATTACTATATAATGAAGAAAATACGCATTGCGAGACTGATTTTTTTCAGTGTATGTACGCAGTGAGTAATGTTTTTGGTCTTGGATAGTACCCTTGTTTCCCTGGCAACGATTACACAAGACCTCTGTCCCTTCCTCACCCCGCTGCCCCCTCGCTACACCTCTCGTATTCTCCGAACAGTATGGTGAACTTTTAATTTTGTTGATTTTCTCATAATTGTCTCTAAAAATAATTTCATCAAATTTTGCTGAGGTGTGAGCCTCTAAAGGACCAAACAAAACGTATTGATCAAAAATTTTCAAACTACTATATTAAAACAATAAAATTTGTAAAACTCCGAAATTTTGAACACTTACATAGGAATGTCTTAAAGTTTTTCTAGAGTGTTTGATAATAAATCTTCCGCTTGGGAGACGAATAACGTTTCAGCGGTAATCAAATTCATCCCACGCCGGGAACAATGTCCATCGTTACTGACACTACAGCAGTATTGATACGATTTATCAGCTCTTGGTTATTCGGTAACGGTTACATAAACAGCCTCTTTAATGTACCTACCACTCGATAAAAACCACAAGTAGTTAAATTCGGTGACCCTGAGAAGGGCACGTTATTAGTTGTTGACGACCAAACTTCATCTTCCACCTGAAAGCGCCACACTTTTCAGTGATCAGTATTTTCAACAGGATACTAGTTTGAAATACATATATTCTTATTGAATTAAATCACACTTATACTAGGTCCAGGATAAGCTAGTATTCCGTTACATTATTACTATTAATCAGTTGTTCTTATCTTCATTCAGACAGCTGTATTTATGACGAGACAGCTGTAACTTTCCTAACCTATGATTATTAACAGTTTTTAAGTTGGGTGCATTATGAGATAGAAAACTATCAACTGAACAGCATGTTTTTGTGCTGAATAGTACGGCAGTGTGATCGAAGTTATGTTGAAGTAAAAGAACGATTCTCGCTACGTTTTCCTGGGATTCAACCACCAAATGGAAAAAGCTTTTTTAAATTAAATAACAAAATTAAAGAAACAGGTTCAGTGGCTGATTTATCAAGACCAGACCGACCTAAATATGATGAACACGGAGAAAACTTACACCTCGTTGGACAAACCTCTGTCAATTTTCTGAATAAGTTTGCAGTAGTTGCATCAAGAGAATTAGACATTTCTGATAGAAGTGGGAGAGGAATGCTTAAAGCATTACAATTGAAATCTTATTTGGCCTAAACTTCTACGAGACTTACACGAGGACGATTTTGATAGTCGCGTAGAATTTTATGAGTGGTATTGCGCAACGAAACAGATCAACTTTTTAAAGACAGTTTTGTGGTTTGAAGAGGCAAGTGTTTAGATAAATAGACATAACTGGGTGTACTTGTCTACAAAGAACCCCATCAAGTAATTCAAGAGGAGTAGAATGTGTGTTCTGGAGTGATAGAACTTTATTTGGAGGTTCAGTGAACTCCAAAAAGTACATTGATATGTTGGAAGAGGTATCGTAGAATTAGACAACAGTCCTGTGTTTGAAAGTATTAGGAATAAACTCATTTAGCAACAAGATGGCGCTCCACCACATTACAGTATTACCGTTCTTGATTATCTCAACAACCACTTTACTGAGTGGATAGGCAGACGTGGCATCGCTGAATTAATTACACGATCGCCAGACATACGCTTTGCGACTTCTCTATGGGAGGGGGGGGGGTTTCTCACAAAACTTACGGATTTGGAACACCTAAAACAAATTATTAGTGCACAGTTTGAAACCATTTTTAGCCACAACAGAACTGTGCATAACGAGTTGCGAATCTGTGTTTACTATGTATAGAGAAGAATGGAGGACAGTTTGAGCAGTTCGAGTGAGTTCATATGTTCGCGTGTAAATAAAGTAAAATTAATGATTATTGAAGTAAACTCAATTAATTAGGTTCTACAGTCATATTGAGTCCATTAATTAAATTCAATTCCACAAATAAATAATACTGACTTATGTCGGATATATACACGTATTACATAAATAGTAGGCTTCCAGCTCAGTTTTATCTTTCTACCTCTCTTCGAATAAAATCGAGCGTTGATTTTGCCGTAGACGATGACTCATTTCTATACAAGCTTTCTGAATGAAACGTCTTTGTAGTTCTCACAGCTACTCACGTTATCACACTCAAAGGATGTGGTTACACGATCGACATTTATTTGTAAACTGATGGATTCCTTAAGAAGAAACAAATTTATGGTTTTGTAAAATAAAATGGAACATATTAGACATTGTTACAGTGATACACTCGTATGATTATAAGAACAATCGTTGTTTATATTTTTAAATCTATTTTAATTGTAAAATCTAAATTCAACATAAATCGAAACAATCCATTTTCTTTTTATTGTGTTGTTTTTAATTTTAAATTATAATCTGTAAAGGATACGAGAAAATGATGGGAATTTTACATTTTTATATAACTTTTTTTTAAATAGAAATATGTATCCAAATTATACTGGCACAATCGTCGATTTACTTTTCACAGTGAACAGATCTCTGAAAGAAGAGAAGGAAGCTGAACATTGCGAAGACTGTGTATAGTACACAAAATAGTCTCTTCGGAGGAGAGGCGATGATGACTGAAATGTTTTTTTTTTCGCATTAAAAAAAGTAATAATAAACAAATCTTCGGTAGACTGCAAAACGAGATGGAAAAACATTCTCAATGTTTTGAGTAAACGTAACATATGAAAGAAAAGCTTAAAAAATAACCTAAAAGAGACAAATGTTAAAAAAAGTATTAAAAATATTACTGTTTTCGATTTGTGATGAGTTTAGATTTTACAATAATAATATTTTTTTTTTAATATAAAAAACGGTTTTTCTAAATCACGTAAATATCATTGAAACAATAAATGTCTATTTTACTAGTCCCTTTTACCAAACTTTTTTCTTCTTCTTAAAATATGCATCAGTTTAAAAATGTCGATTAGATAGTGTAACCACACACGTTGAGTGTGATAACACACTTATTAAGATGCAGTTTGAACTCACGTAGCAGTTCTGAAGATGCATTCACAAAGCATGTGTAAAAAACGAGTCATCGTCTAGGCGAAATCAACGCTAGATTTTATTCGACCGGATTCTAGAATAGATAGAAAGTACGACTGACCTAGAAGCCCCATTCTCTATTCTACTCATATAATATATTTATCTAAAAGGAAACAAATCTGACTCAACAATCATACATTGAATTAATTTTGGAATTAAAGAAATAACGGGTTTAAACGTTTTCAAAACTAGTTTCAAATAGAACTAAATTTAATATTTTGGTGTCATTTGGTATATTATTAAATCTAGGAACAGATCATAGATCTGTAAAAAACAAGGTCAAATTTTGTTTACATGTTAAGATAATATTTTTCGAACATGTCTAGATTTTTACTAAACTATTTCAAAGTGGCATTCATTGGAATATTTGATTCTGAATTCATTGAAAATAGTAAGAAAAACCTTACGAATATACAATATTTTACACTTGTACCGACAAGTATAAAAATAACCTAAACTTTCTTTTTATTGTATGTAGTAAAATAACTCAGTTACCCATAAAAATAATTGCTTCGTACTTCAATATCCAATACTTTTCCAATGGTATTAAAGTTTGTTAAAACCAATCAAAACCAACAAATTACTTTTATTTATTTGTAAAATCACAAACATTATAAACACTGGGAAATTTATGGGTGTTTTAGTCAATTACTGTGAAATGAATTTTTTATTGATAACTCAGTTATCTACACTCTCATATAATAAAAATAAAGATATCACTTACATTTAAAACATTAGTTTATTCCATGACTATTTTTTAAACGTATATTTGCCAAAAAACTTTCTTTATATTTTTACTGCTACTGGAAAATATAGGCTCATCAATAATTCTTGAATTGTATTCCTGTCTTCTTTTTAATTAATACATTGAGTTGGAGGTAAATTTTAAGGGTTCACTTGAATATTATTCAATGTTTGCACTGATCATCAGACGTTAATGATGGCTGCACAATAGAAATTGATGAGTAGTTTGAGTTTCGACTGTGTTACGGAGTTTCGCGTTAATTAAGTTTAATCAATCATTTGCGAGACAGTTGTGTAATTACAATATTAGTGATGCTGTTATATTTCCAGTAGAAATTTAAAAAATCGAAAAAGTTAGTGCTTAAATTTGTTGATATAAACAACGAAACAAAAAATCTAATTATTTTCTTTTAAGTATTTTATTATGTCTTTCTTGTGGTAAAATGTTTTGTTCCTTATTGCAACAACCTTTGTCATGACTGCCTTAAAAAAAAAAAAAAAAAGGAGGAAAAGAAGATAAAATAAAGAAGTCTAGCGAGGGTTAATAAGAAATAAAGAGGGTATAATAAAGAATACTCTAATAAATTTAATAGCGAGGGTTAGAACAAGAGTTGGTCAAGAAAGACCTTATTAGGAAATATGAAAGAGAGGGATCTAACTCAAGACTACTTGAAAAAATGTAGATCCAGCTAGGCTTCTTAGAATAGTGAACCATAGATAGGTACAGTTCACAAATTTTCTGTGAAATGTTTTGAAGATTTTAAACATTTTGATTGAGGTTAAAAAAAAATTGGACTGCATATTGTACAATTAAATTATCTATGTTAAACATGACTGAGAATGGTTTGAAAATCAGTTAAGCTTTTGGGCTGCAGAGATGATACAGATATACAACTCCTTTTTAAGGATTTAGTTTTAAATTCTTCTGAAACAAAAAGTAATAAAATATCTCTCTTCAAAATTTTAATAGTATCAGAAAAATGAGAAAAAAACAGAAATTTAATATGCTAGCATATAACCGCATCTAAAAATTGTACAATTTCATTAAAAAACACATTTATATTTATGAAAGTCACTTGGCAATGCGTGGACAGTTTTTTCTTGTCATTGTTAAGGTAAAATATTTAAAATTTAATTAAAAACCCTCATTTTAAATTCAATGAAATCATTTTATATTATTAAAAACAAAGAACAAAAACGAAATTACATTAAGGAATATTTTCCTTTAAAATAACAGCCTGATTTTGTAAACAACTAGTGTTTTGCAAATTTTTCTGTATATTAATGTTTATTCTACCTCTGGTGATTTGTTACTGTTTGGTTACCAAATGATAAAATAACAAGCCTTCAATATTCAGTCTGTTTGTTTAAATATTCTTATTTTGTTACCCAAAACAGTTTAATGTTGTAATTGTTAATATCTGTTGTATTACATCAAAATTGATAAAAAAAAGTTACTCCATTCGTAGTATCCAAATAATCTTTCGAATTTTGTATTTGCATATATTGGTTCTCATAGTTATTCATATTAGAAATTATAATATTTGTTGTTGTGGTTCATTTTAGTTTAATACCATTTACTCAAAATCTAATTTTTTTCCATTCAATTTAGTATATTGTATTCAGTCATTATTCTTCGTATTTGACCCGTATTTTATATAATTAGCATGATTCAATTTGGAGATATACTATTTGTACGCTCTCATAGCTCATTTCCACCTTTAATTTATGAACTGGTATTTTATTAAATAGAGATCAATAGATTTTGTCTAATTGAAAAAATTAACTTGTTGGTCAATATTCAAGAAAATGTTTTTAAGGCGGTAAGTAATCTTAAATTTGTTATTAATTTTTATAAAATACCTTGACAAATATGTCAGATAATATTTGAGACAAAAAGCGAATGAGCAGACATAATTTTTCCGTAATGCATGTTCAATTTATTCATGACTTACAAGGAACGTGAGTAAATGAGTTAATTTTGATTTTAAATTAACTGTTTACAGAGATTTCTTCAGTCATCCATACTCAATACACAGTATTAAGCAAACAAACAGCTTTTGTCATTATCTTCTGACAAGTCCAGAATCTGCATTTTTAAGGAATTGGCGACCAGATGTTCTTTTTGGGCCTTAATACTATATTTTGCCAAATTTGATCAAAACCATTATCGTCAAATTTTCTTCTTCACTTTCTTTTTGGTCTGGAGCATCAAGTAGAGGTGTTGATCTCTCAGTGTCTCTCATGAATGTGCTTCATCATTCTTTAGAGTGGTGAATTTGTCAACAAAACTTTTAGTAGGGGCTTCTTTCCTTCAAGTTCTCCGATCCTGTGCAACAAACTTGCACTCACACCAACTCCACTTTCAGATCACACGAGAGTGTATTTAATAATCACCATTTCATTGTACATCTTACAAATAGTGGAGTAAGTAAGGTAGAATTATTGCCAATTTTTATAAAATATAAGTATGTATTTTATTTTCTAAAAATAGTTACCTAAAAATAGAAATAAGTTTCGGCATTTTTTTTAATATTCTTATTTATCCATTTTCATTGGATAAAGTTAAGCTGTGGCTTAGTTGACAGATGTCATGACAAATGTTTAGGCAGATGAAGTTTTTTTTTTATTCAAAGGTTTTTAAAATGGATATTCCATTAAAATCTCTAAGTAATTTTTTTCAGGTAAACATAATTTCCTTTGTACTAAATATATGTGAGAACGTAAATATTCACTTGTCTTTTGGGCATAAACTATTTTCTCTACAGCTCCAATACATACAGTCCTTGTTAAACACTACAGTGGACTACGAGCAGCAGTTTTGATAGTAGGTTTTCAATAATTACAATAGAAACATACTATTTTGGGAACATTTATAGAATAAAAGCATCTATTTTTCTACAAGTAAAGATTCTAAATCACTGTTAAAATGATTTGCAAGTACAGGTAGTTAATTATATATTTTTATTATATCGGGAGGTTAAATTACATCTCCCAATAAAAACCATGAGTTTAAGATGTTTTCTAAAAATATTGTTCTTAATTCAAGACAAAGGCCAGTGAAAGTTAACAGTTTTTTTCTTCTTTAAATAGGCTGAATATTATCTTAAATTAAGAGCTAAGATGGAAATTATTTTCCTACAAATTTTGTTGTTTTTAATATAACTTTAAAATGAGATAACAATTCGACACTCATTATTTTAAATACAGTATTTAACAAATATCCTATTATGGAAAGGGGAGAATTTTTCGTGGAGTGTCAAAAGACATCTCATTTTAAAAATCTGTCAAAATTAAAATTATTTGTAAAAAATACATTTTACCTTAGTTCTTGATCCGACAAATTTAAGTTTTAAAAAACATTTATTTAAAATGACAACACAGAATGAATTTATTTATTAATCCGTACAAACACAATCTGTATTGCAAGCGTCAAAAAATTTTAATACAACAAATACAGCAGATCACTTATCACTACATCACATACATATAATATGAACAAAACCAAATCGAACACATCAATAATACAATATACACTTGCAGCCAATATAAACATTTTCCTTTTAAACATTAGAACCATTATAATGTTGGATTTTCTCCAACGTTAGACTTTTGAAATAAGATCCCTCACTTTTACTTTTTCATTTAATACTTTGAACTTTAATGACTAGGAGGTAGGGGTGGGAGCCTCTTGTACTTCTATGTACAAAGTTAGTTCCCTTTGACCGAAGTTTCTAAAATTGTGTATTTCTGTCTTTATCCTCACAAAATCAGTTTCGATAGTTTTCAATCTCTGTTATATAACTAAGAGAGTGCTTATAATTTAAAAGTATTTTTATCATTTACTTGTAAATAAGTTTATAAAATTGTGAAATAATAAAATATAATTTTACTTCCAATCTTATTCCCTGCCGCTATTCAAGTATAGAGTATTCAAGAATAATAGTATTCAAAGGCTAGAAGTCTTTATGTTCGATTTTTTAATAAGGTGATGGATGAACAAGAGGTTTTCCCTAAACAACAAGGAAAAAAATAGGTGATTTGAGATAAAACGATAAAATACCAAAACACAGCCAATTATAATGGGTTGATCCTGATATTTATCATTATGTACCATACAAACAAGTATTTATTTCAGGAATTGTAATAATACACAATTTATTAGCTCAAGATACGGTAAACATTTTGAACTTCATTATTTATGTTGTGAGACAAAATAAGCACATAAACTTTGTCACAATCAAATCTAATAAGATAAAAAAGTTAATAACTTATGTTAAAATAAATGAAGATTAAAACTATCGTCTTTTATATTGTTTATCTCATATAGTTGCCAGTTTTTGAGAAAACAAAATCAATACTATTACCTTTTATAATCCATAATTTATGATTGTAGCCATAATAGATTGTTAATTCTTTTTAATTACCTGTTTATGCAGCTATCAAAGTATCCTTTATATTCTTTTCTTATTTCAATACATGAAGCATTTCCCATATAAAATTTATATGTGACCGTAAATATGTTTTTAATCATGCCCATGTATTTGTGTTTGTTATATTTATTGAGATTATTTCATTCAAAACATTTGAATATGACTGAAGAGAAATAAATTGAAACAATTCATGTATTGAAATAAGAAAATGATCAGGAATATAAAGGATTGTTCACAGCAACATAAACAGGTAAATAAAAATTACCTTTAGACAAATTTTAAGTGATAGAAGTAGTAAGATACCGGAGTTCAGGGAGACAAACAAACAAACCAAAGGTCACGGTCCAGAGGTCCAAGATAAGAATTAGCGACTTTGAGAACGTACTGGCATCACTTAGTAAACAAATATAAGATATTACTTTATGTACATAGTAAATATTGATAATTAGTGTGTAAATAAAGAGTTGTCTTCATCCAGAGCGATTTCTATCGATCAAAGTTTAACCGGAGTATAGGACATGATTAATTGTCGACGTCACACCCAAATATAGATATTTATTTGTGTAAATAAAGAGTTGTGTTCTTCCAGAGCGATTTCTATCGATCAAAGTTCAACCGGAGTATAGGACATGATTAATTGTCGACGTCACACCCGCGAAATTTAAAATTATAAAATATATTGAAATACAATCAACGATTAAATATATTAAAAATATTATATTAACAAATAAAAAGTTAGTACAGCTGTGTATTATATATCATTTAGTCACCATGTCTCGTACCGTCTTAAACAATGCGGAGTTACTCCGTACATTATTGAAAATGAAGCCCCTTAGAAGAAAACATTTTTTGAAATCGGCCGATTATGATTTAATCCAATCGATATGCGAGTGTGCTTACAATACGTTAAAAGGAAATGTTCCTTTATCAAAACCTCAGAAGTGTAAACTATCCCGATATAAACACATCCTTAGGAAACTTGTAAAACACGGTAAAAATTGGAAGAAAAATAAACGCGTGATAATACAAAAAGGAGGTGCGTTATTTTCGTTATTAATAGGCCCAGTTTTAAGTACAGTGCTGCAGCATTTACTAAATTAAATGGAACATGCTAAGAAAATGGTTTTATTGCCTCAAGACTTTGTACAAAAACTAAATGAAAATGACAGTGGGGGTTTACTGAGTGATTTAGATAAAGAAATGAAAGAAATATTATACAATTCTAAACTTAATGACAGGGAAAAATGGTTAAAATACCAACAGATCCTACAACGTTACTTATTTTTTAGTGAGCAACACAGAAAACCCGTAGAACTTACAATAAATGAAAACAGTAGTATTACAAATCAAGAAGAAGTAGATAATGAATCACCTAATCGGGCTGAAATATTAGATTCGATCCCTAAAACTTTTCGTAAAAATGCTGAAAATCTGTTAAACCGTATTATACAAGACAGATCTATAAAGTGGGATGCCTTAGGTACTGTTAATATTGACGGTGTTTCGATACCAGGGTCGAATATTATAGATCTTTTAAATGACGTATTAAGAGCGAGGAAATCAACAAATCCTCCAGGTTGGAGTAAGTTTATAACAGCATTAAAAAGAAATAATGTACCGAGAAGTTACATAGGTAATCCAGACCGTCGTGACTTTTTGGATAAAGAAGATATAAAAGAAATCGATGTTAGGAAACGAGATCCAATGTATTATAGACCTGAGAACAGACAACCTACAACACCCACAACAGGTTCACCCGATATTCCTACTATTAGAAAATCCTTGTCACCACGTACTTCATCATTTAAGTGGGAAACATTTTCACCGTAATATGTACAAAGAGCTCCGGAAAGTGTACTACAACCCCTCTCATCCTGTTGGATACTCTGGTGCTAACCCCTTGGTAAACGCTTTGAAAAACAAATACAAACCGAATAAAATTAAAGAATGGTTGCAATCGCAAGATACATATACGCTTCATAGACAAGTAAGAAAAAATTTCCCCAGAAATAAATATATAGTAAACAATATAGATCAGTTATGGCAGGCCGACTTAAATGATATGCATGGAATATCGAAATATAATAATGGAATCAATTATATACTAACAGTAATTGATGTCTTCAGTAAATATGCATTTGCATATCCTTTGAAAAACAAAACTGGCAATTCAGTTAAAGAAGCGTTTGAATATATATTCAAAAAGTTTAATAGGAAACCTCAACGTATACAAACAGACAAGGGGACCGAATTTACTTCAAAAATAGTTCAAAAATATTTTCAAGACAATGATATAATGTATTCGACAACAAGAAACCCAGACGTAAAAGCTGCGGTAGTTGAACGTTTTAATAGAACGCTTAAAAGCAGAATGTGGCGTTATCTGACTTTTAATAACACGTATAGATACATAAAAGTTCTTTCAGATTTGATGACAGCATACAATAGAGCTAAACATTCCACGATTAAAATGGCGCCTGCCGATGTAAACGATTCCAATATATTATCTGTTTGGAATAATATGTACAATAAAGTACAAAATACATCAAAACCGAAATTTAAAATAGGGGATACTGTTAGAATTGTTATGGAGAGGGGTCATTTCGAAAAAGGATACGAAACCAAATGGAGTGAAGAAGTTTTTAAAATAAAAAGAGTAATAAAACGCGCCCTGCCTATTTACGAATTGGTAGATTTAAAAGGGGAGGAAATAGAAGGAAGTTTTTATGAGTACGAAATACAAAAAGTTATACATCGAAAAGAAAAAATCTACAAAATAGATAAAATAATTGACACAAAAGGTAAAGGTCGTAGTATGAAAGTACTTGTTAAGTGGAAAGGTTATCCATCATCTTTCAACTCTTGGGTTTCAGCTTCGAATCTTGTAAATATTAAAAAATGAACGAGTCGTTTTATTTAACTCTCCCGAGTAACAGTTCAATGACATATTTTTCCACCAATACGACAACTAAATATTCTACTCAAATACCTAAACAAATAATTCTTAAAGGAGAATGGGAAGTTGGACTTGTAGAGATTCATTATCCGTGTACATTCCTTACAATCACAGAAGGAGATAATCATATATTTATATATACGCATGAAGTGGAAACTGATAAGCATGACTTGACATTTACAAAATTAAGCCCTGGTACGTACAACACGGAAGAAGAATTGATTGAGTCATTAAATAAAAATGAAGATGTTAAAAAATATATAAGATTTACCTATTACCATAAAACACGTCATGTTACCATCAATCCTTTAAAAAAAGATGTTAAAAATATTGAATTTTCACCAAAATTGGCACTCCAACTAGGATTTGACCCCAATACATCCGATGCCTATTTAGAGAAATCTTCTCCTAGGCAGTGCAATGTACAACTAGGTATTCCAGCACAAATGTATGTATATTGTGACGTCATTGAACCTCAACTTATCGGGGACATAGTTGCACCTTTATTGAGAATAATTAATATTGATACTTCAAATTACAGTTTCGGATCATGTAAAACGTTTATGTTTTCCAAGACACATTACGTACCTGTTATGCGCTCTTGTTTTGAAAATTTAGAAATAGATATAAGAGATGACAGTGGAAAACCAATACCATTTAAGTTTGGAACTTCGTGTGTTAAACTACATTTTAGATTGAAACACAATGAGTCGAATTAACTTGGATGACCCTTATTTAGTGTATTACAAAAATCAACTAGGATCCGGAGTTAGTGTTGTATACAGCGGTATTCCGTATCAAAAAGGACATGGAATTGGAAATTTTTTAGGCGGTTTGTTTCGAGTTGTCACACCATTAATTAAATCAGGTGTCAGAACAATAGGAAAAGAAGCTTTGAAATCTGGAATTGGAATGTTATCAGATATTGTACGTACAGGGGATCCTAAAAGTGCATTCCAATCTCAAATGAAAAATCTTACAGGAAATTTAAAACGTAAGGCAGATGTAAAAATCGATTCTCTCATGTCTGGGTCTGGATATAAACAAAAATGTAGAGCGGTAACAATTCAGTCACTCAACAAACTTCTAGGAGAACGGTCTTCAAAGAAGAAGAAAAAAAATATTAGAAAACCAAGAAAAAATAGTAAACGAACTAAAAAAGGCAAAAGAAAGCAGAAAAGAGTTAAGTTACCAAAGTCAGATATTTTTAATTAATAATGGCATTTCTTCATAATCAATCGTGCGAATGTGTAAAATCCGAACTTGATTTATTTTCCCTTCCACCTACACAGACTAGTATAGAAAGTGGAGAATGGATACAATACAAACCGCTCTCTTCTCTAACCGATGACGCACCAATAGAATTTGTAGTGCCTGGACATGGTGATGAATATTTAGACCTATCACATACTATGCTTAATATAAAAGTGAGTATTGTGAAGACTGATGGATCAAAATTAGAGTCAACAGATAAAGTAGGACCTATTAATAATTGGATGCACTCATTATTCAGTCAAGTAGATATATATCTCAATCAAAAGTTGGTGTCACCACCTGAAAATACATATCCGTACAGGTGTTATATAGAAACTCTTTTAAACTATGGACCACCGGCTAAAGAATCTCACCTCACATCATGTTTATGGTACACAGATACGCATGGGAAAATGGATGATACAGCAGACGCTAACTCAGGACTTGTACGTCGTCGACAATTTACAGAAGAAAGTAAACCTGTGGATATGTTGGGTCATCTTCATGCGGACATATTTAATCAAGAAAAATTCCTATTAAATGGAGTCGAATTACGAATTCGTTTAGTACGCTCAAGAGATCTGTTTAGTTTAATGTCAAGTACTACGGGTTATAAGGTCCATATACTGGAATCAAATCTATACATTAGAAGAATGAAAATTAATCCATCAGTGTTACTAGCTCATAGTAAAACATTATTAAACGGAACAGCAAAATATTCTGTGACAAAAGTTGAAGTCAAAGCACTCACATTACCCACAGGTGTACAAGGAAAAACATTAGACAATGTATTTTTAGGTCAGATACCAAAACGGGTAATTGTTGGACTTGTTAGTAACAAAGCGTTTAACGGAGATTTTTCAGCAAATCCATTTAATTTCCAACACTACAAAGTTAACTTTTTTTCACTCTATATCGATGGTCATCAATTACCTTCAAAACCATTACAACCCGATTACGTCACAAATAAACTATATATTCACTCATATAATACACTATTTTCCGGGACAGGAATACATTTCTTGAATGAAGGTAATGATGTATCAAGAAGTAGTTATCCGGACGGTAATTGTCTTATGGCCTTTGACTTAACACCTGATCTTTCGGCAAACACAATGTCACATTGGAATTTAATAAAACACGGAAGTGTGAGAATTGAAATAAGATTTGAAACTGCTCTTACAGAAACAATAAACTGTATAGTTTACGGTGAGTTCGACAACGTCATTGAAATTGATAAAAATAGAAACGTGGTGGTGGACTTTGGAAGTTAGATAAAGTATATAAGCAACATATTTTTTACCATTTCACAGTCAATAGTTCAAGTGCAATAAGCTTACCGTCTCAGAGTGAGTAGTGAAACTGTATAGTTTTACAATGGCGGTGGTGTTAGACTTACAAGGTTTTAGGGATAACTCAGGTGATTACGTGATAAAAGAATTAGCTATTATATCTGTCAACAACAGGTTATTACAACACTGGATCGTAGGTCCGCCTTTTGAGTTTAACACTTTATCAAAGAATAGGAAAAAAGAGTGTATATGGTTATCTTACAACTACCGCGGTTTAAAGTGGGATGATGGTTCAATCAGTTATGGGTCGTTTATAAAAGAATTGAAATTTATTTGTGAAAACATTAATATTATTTACGTTAAAGGACTGGAAAAGTATGAATTTATTAAAAAAATGTTTAAAAAAGAAGTTATAAATTTGGAAGACTTAGAATGTCCTTCACTTAAAGTTTTGAGTTCAAATGCGAATGTCACCCGTTGTTTCTACCATAACAAGTGTAGTAGATTTGCCTGTGCACTAAACAACGTTAAACTGATGAATAATTGGCTTCACCGAGATGTATGCAGATCAGATATACAACTGCTTAGCTCACCTGCCTGTACTTCATTACGCAGTTTATGCAGCCGATCAGTTGCCGATGACTGTTGGGACACCTAGTTGCTTTGTAATCAACACAGATCCTCACAATAAATCAGGACGTCATTGGTTTGCTATTTCTATAAGTAGTAGTAGAGAACTAGAATACTTTGATAGTTATGGAAATCCACCAAATAGACCATCTCATTTTTCATTCATAAAAAGAAATTCCCGCACCGCTAAATTTAATTCAACTCAATTACAAGGATTGACATCTACAGTATGTGGTCAATATTGTATCATGTTTTTATACTTTAAGACTTTAGGAGCATCGTTGGAAGATTTTTTATCTATGTTTTCAAATAACACGTACGATAACGACTTCAAAGTTCAATATTTATTTAACAATGTATTTGGAAATATTCCACGGACTAACAGTGGCCAGAGATAAGAGTGGGCGCATGCGCAATATTATCTCACTAGCCTATAAAAAACAATTCGCTAAGGGTTATTACTCAGTTCTTAAGTAAAATGGAGACCAAACCCAGTAAGAGACGTACACCATACGAAAGGAATAAGAAAATCAACTTTAAAACTAATTTAATTCCGGAAGAAACAGACAAATTAGACCAAAATATGGAAATGAAGATTGTCAATAGAACTTTACCTGCACTGCTTTTGAATACATGGTATTCTCTAAATAAAAGTCAAGGAAAAATAGTTATAATTGGTTTGGATATTGAAAATATGTTTGAACCAAGATTACAAATACGTAAATCATATTCAAATAGTGGAGTTTCGTTAAGTATTTTGGAATGGAATATTTTATTACAAAAGTCTGAATTAATTTCTAATTTTTTCATGTGCAAAAAACAAAATTATGAAAGTTTTGAAATGGATAAACACAAAGTTGTGTTTCAAATGATGTACGGCAAGAAATCTCTTTTAATTCGTGAACTCGTCTGTCTGCAACCTCACCTTTATCTACCGGATACACTCATTATACAGGAACCCACATGGAAAGGAATAATACAAATGTCTAGCTGCATCTCCAATTATTTCAAACTGTGTTCTCTCTGGTCATCATTTGTGTCTAACTCTTTTCAAGATATCAAGAATATAGTCATGAATTACCTATTGGCAAATGTACCAAGTGAATCAACAAAAGACGATTCTGTGGTCAAATCTTGTTTAGTGAAATACTTGGAAGAAGTGGACGTAAGTTTTATAAGCAGTGAATTTCATCTAATTAGTAAAGACTTGATTTTATCAGAACTTAAAGTAACTTGTCTGGATATGTTTGTAAATTATTTTAGATTACATCTGTTTTATAATGATATTAATCAATGTATGTGATTTTTGAAAATTATGTATTAAATTCAAACACTGTCGTTGATACGTCGTCTTCATAATACCCGTCGACCTTGTATTGAAATATTCTTTTCTCTCTGCCATTACCTGCATGTAGAATCTTTATGTTTCTTTCTTTCTCTTCCCATACTAACCAAGATATAGCGGCAAGGGATTGTTTATCAGCTGAGCGATAACCACCAGCTGGTATGATCCCTATTTTATTCGGTTGAAGAAAGTGTTTTCTGTACGTTTGCATACAAGCACTAGGAATTGTTACGCTTTCCAAGAACGGATCGATTTCAGTTTCCCTTAAAAATAATTCCCTAAACTGTAAACAAGCCATCCTTAAAATAATAACATCTTGGGTACAGTATATCTGAAGTTCATGCTGTAAATTAAATTGTTTATCTGTAGCTTTTTCGTTGTTGTACCATTTCAGAAATTCTTCCTTGTCCTGTTTTTGCATTTGTGTATAACCATATTTTGATGGAGGAGGTAATTCACCATCATATTCCCAGTTCTCGGTTGTGTTAAAATAATGGGGAAAGTAACCTTTACTTTCTGTATTTAAATTGAACATTTTAGGGAGTGCACTCAGTCGAGTATTAAAAAAGTTTAAAGAATCAATGATTTTAATGTTACCGTGTTTTATCATCTGTATTTTAGATCCGGATAGTATAACCTGCGGTTTGACGTTTAAGACTTCCGTCATGTATTTCAAAATGAACTGTCCGTCGTAACTTTTCATGTTGTGTGCTATGAGTATAATTTTACTGAATTCTTTCCTTGGAAGGGTTACGTATGACATAAATTCATGCAATGTGTGTTCGCCCTTGAATACGTGTTGTTTTACCCCACAGACATTACATATAACATTAATATCTGTATTAATGCAGGTATGACAGGATTGTTGAATAACACAAAAGTTTGGTTTATGTTCAAAGGTGTTATTTCGATTTTGAAACTGCGTATCCTGAGTACACTCAAAATCAAAAAAGATATATAGGAATTTAGCCTTTTTCGTTTGTTGTTTCTTTTCTGGCCGCATATAACAAAGATGATTCGATGGTTTGAACTCTTTACATACGCTACAGAATATCTCGCCACAGGAATGGGGTTTTTTTCTACCTTGCGTACGATAAGTTATATTACATTTTGTACAACATTTTAATATACTACAGGTGGATTGGTGTTTTTGAAAAATTTGTTTTAAATGATTATTGAAACATTCTTGAGAATTGAAAAATCTATTACAATTTTGGCATTTTATTTTTTCATTTCCTGTACAAATTGGTGTATGGTTACAAAATGTACATTTTATAGGACATCTGTGTGTATATTTTTTGTCATATGGATATTTACAGGTACGGCAGTAATTGTCTGTTGTAAACGCACCTGTTACTGAAGTTATGACATTAAAATGTCCGTCACTGTGAATCAAGTCCAGATTTATATTTCCAGGGGGACCTTCAAACATTACTTCGCGACCTCTCCTGTCAGTAAATACCGTAATTGAATATTCTTTCAAATAATGTTGAAATAATCTTAATTGCTCAACGCCACCCCCGTTTGAAAGATCTACTCCAGCAGATTGACAAAGTTGTAATGCTGCGTAATGTTGTAACGCTAACCGTGTTCTTTTTACTCTGTTATAATATTTTTTACACTCTTCATCCTGATCTTTTCTCGCGTGAGCAATTCCTACTACAAGTGCTCGGCTTAAACACAGATTGTCATTTTCATTTTTGATTACCATTATACCTTTTTTCTTACGACAGAAATCGTCAAACGAACTTGTATAATCGATTCTACCCCTTCCTCCACCTCTAGGCATTTTTACTTGTACACATTTAACATTTGTGGGTCCGTCTATGAAAAACTTCTCATTACTTTGAATTATATTTTCAATTGTCTGTAAAATAACATTAGAATCAAGCTGATCAGACGCACGTAAACTAACTCCAATCGGTTTTTGTTCAGGTTTGCCTGTATTGCTAATAGTCAAGCCGACTTTATCAGTATTGTTTACGTTTGATTTTAAAAACATTAATAAGTCAGTAAACATTTTGTTTAACCACTGAATTAGATTCTCATCTGTAGAAGGCTGTCTAAACTTCACCGTTATTTCCCTAGCTTCAGTTTCAAATTTTCTATAGTTTTTAGAGATATCGCTTAATATTTCAAAGGAGTCTGAACCATATCCTAATTGCACGTTGCGACTGCTACGTGGTTGAGGATTTGGTATCGGACCGTCACGGCTACAACCCGGTTGGGGGTTTGACTGTGTATCAGCATTGGTTGGATAATTAGCAACATTTAGTTGGGTCCTGGGGGGAGACGGTAAATTAAAATCATCAGGAATCTCAGAAAATTCAATATCATTAACAGTATCTGCCGTGTACATTTCAATTAAATCGTATAAAGAAATTGGTTGTATGTCACGGCTACAATCTGGCTGGGGTAATGACTGTGTATCATCATTGCTTGAATAATTAGTAACATTTAGTTGGGTACTGGGGGGAGACGGTAAATTAAAATCATCAGGAATCTCAGAAAATTCAATATCATTAACAGTATCTGCCGTGTACATTTCAATTAAATCGTATAAAGAAATTGGTTGTATGTCACGGCTACAACTCGGTTGGGAATTTGACTGCGTATCAGCAAAAGGTGAAGGTGGCATTAAAATCGGTTCAGGTAAATAATTAGCAACATTTACTTGGGTACTGGGGGGAGACGGTAAATTACAACCATCGGGAATCTCAACACATTCAGTTTCATTAATAGGATCTGCCATATACAAGTCAATTAAATCTGATAAACAAAGGTCATCGGAAAAGAATTCCATTTTAAAATAATTTGAAACGTTAAATATCTTTATCTAAATTTATATAATTATCAATTAAAAATGTCCTACAATGGCTTTAAAACGACGTATCAATGAATTAAAATTATAAAGTAAAAGAAAGTTAATGTGGAAATTTTCTAAAACTAAGTTTAATTGTTAAGTAAAGTACTTACTCGTATTTTATTTATTTATTTTTTCACTATAGGAATAAAAAACGCAAAACACTACACTACACTTAATTATGAACTTTGTTTTAAAACACTAATACCAACACTTCACTCTATACTTCACTCGTAAGGATACCAAGACAAACTGATGGTTTTGTTTTCAAGTTCAAGGGATTATATATATATGTGAACACTTGTTTTCTAAAAATCTGTACATTGACATGGTGAGTAATACAGTTTAGGACTTTGGGGTTGTTATTGTGGATGTTCTTAACATAGTCATTCAAAACATATACGTCATAAAGGGCTACAGATCGATATCCTATTTGTTTTAAAGAAATCAGTAAGTCACTGCCCTGTGAGTAATAAATAGGTCTAATTTAGCAAGCTTTTAGTGTACGTAGTAAACAGATGACACATTTGAACAATAAGCCTCCTAAACATCGAACATAAATCCGATTTATATGTTAACCCTAATTTGAGTATGTATTAGTTTTATTTCTTTTTTGGGATGTATGCATAATTATATTTATCTGTTGGAAAAATACAAGTTCTAATTCTTAAATCTTCGGATGTAGATTGTTTCAAATCAAACAAGAGGTATCCATGAGGTTGTTTAGTAGCGTCAATGTACGCGTCTTGTATAAATTTTGGGTTTTCAGGGTACACTTGTTGGGCCAGATGTCTTATTTGGCTTTTATCACGAGGGTTTTTGAAATAAACTATGTAATGGGCGTTAAGGGAAATATCTCTCTGCCCTTTGCCTTGATGAAACAAATTTTGTGTAATGAAAAATACGCTAATATTTCTGTGGTGACACCCTTTCGTAAATATATCTACAACGTTACTATTTGATTCTCGCATTAAATCGTCTATTATTATTAGATTAGGTTTTCTCGGGTCCACTGAATTCATGTCGGGCAAACCTTCTTGAAAAATTACTGGTATGTTATTAATATTATAAGATGGCTGCCATACCGCATAATGCCAATATATATTTTTAAACTCAACATTGCATAATAAATTCATATGTTTTAAGAAGTTTATAACAAATTGCGATTTCCCACACCCTGAGGGCCCGGCTACAACACATGAGAACTGATGATTAAACAAAGGTTCCATTACTACTGATGTACTTAAATGACATTCTACAATTTTCTTAACGTGTTCCATTTAATTTAGTAAATGCTGCAGCACTGTACTTAAAACTGGGCCTATTAATAACGGAAATAACGCACCTCCTTTTTGTATTATCACGCGTTTATTTTTCTTCCAATTTTTACCTTGTTTTACAAGTTTCCTAAGGATGTGTTTATATCGGGATAGTTTACACTTCTGAGGTTTTGATAAAGGAACATTTCCTTTTAACGTATTGTAAGCACACTCGCATATCGATTGGATTAAATCATAATCGGCCGATTTCAAAAAATGTTTTCTTCTAAGGGGCTTCATTTTCAATAATGTACGGAGTAACTCCGCATTGTTTAAGACGGTACGAGACATGGTGACTAAATGATATATAATACACAGCTGTACTAACTTTTTATTTGTTAATATAATATTTTTAATATATTTAATCGTTGATTGTATTTCAATATATTTTATAATTTTAAATTTCGCGGGTGTGACGTCGACAATTAATCATGTCCTCAACTCCGGTTGAACTTTGATCGATAGAAATCGCTCTGGAAGAACACAACTCTTTATTTACACAACTAAATATCTATATTTGGGTGTGACGTCAACAATTAATCATGTCCTATACTCCGGTTAAACTTTGATCGATAGAAATCGCTCTGGATGAAGACAACTCTTCATTTACACAACTAAATATCAATATTTACTATGTACATAAAGTAATCTCTTATATTTGTTTACTAAGTGATGCCAGTACGTTCTCAAAGTCGCTAATTCTTATCTTTGACCTCTGGACCGTGACCTTTGGTTTGTTTGTTTGTCTCCCTGAACTCCGGTATCTTACTACTGATAGAATAAAACTCGATCACAAGATATCACAAAAATTACCTTTACTTAATCAAACGCGTTTCAACGACAAAGTCGCCACCTTCAGTGATACACGAGCTACAATAAATAAACTATAACTGATCTATATTTTTGTGAGATCTTGTGTTCGAGTTTTATTCTATCTAATATTATCTCAAAAGTCAAGCTCAATATTTATTTATAAATTTCAAGTGATTTTGTTTGTTGTTATTCACAGTGAATATTAAAGTAATGGAGTATTGTCCCTAGTACAAATATTTATAAAAAATATAACAAATTTGTAAACACAAAATCTAATTAGGTACTAAAGTAACATTATTACTTTAATCAGTTCTAGCTATTTTTATATTATGGTTGTATGATAAAACATAACTTTTTATTTAAATTAATACTTTTAACACATGGTTTGCAGCTTCACTTGAATAAAAAATAAATCACTATAGGTTAGGTTACAAGGCCAGATATGAACCAGCGAGAACTAGATAACGCTAGATACATAACCATTTCATATTTGATTAATTACGCATTTATATTGTGGAAATGCAATAAATTAGAAACAAATTAACTTAGTGTAGTAATGGTCAACTCAGTATTCATTTTAATTTGCTAGAAAGGAAAAAATTTCAGATGGAAAATGTGAGTAAATAATATTTCTTTGTGGTTAGTTATAGCTGATACTGTTGTTGTTATTTTTTCCCCGAAAAATACAGTTTACTATAGAACCATAAATTGTATTGTAGTATGAAAAAGTCTTAATTCTAAGGAAATGGTTACACAGAGTGTATACTAAATGTTGTCTAATATTTGTCAACATTTTCTTGCATCATTTAAAGAAAACAAACTCCTATAAACGTAAGACAATGTCCAAAAACACTTCGTTCTATTTGTGTTTTTCCTAAAAAAAGAGTAACCTCTATAACTTTTTTAAATTATTTATTCAATATATTTATCGTATATAATAATGAAAGAAAAATACAATTAAAACATTAAAAAAATTATTACACAACAGATTCTAATAAAAAACAAATAAATGAAAATTTATGATTTAAAAGAAAACAAATAAAAAAACTATGTATACAACAAATAAATGTAGGGATCCCTTAGGCATTATCTCTTTGCGACTTCTATCACTTTACATAACCAAAATAAAGAATAGGAGCGTTCAGACAACTTAACTTTAGCTTATCACAGTTAACAAAGAAAGATACAACTATACAATTTCACCAAGCAAGGCTGTAATACCATAACACTTTCATAATCGCACGCATAATACACAATTGCATTTTCAATTTAAATACAAATACAAATACATACACAGATATCTTATATCAATTGCGCATTTTATAAATATGTAATTTTAATATAAAATAATTCAATATTTTTATTGATAAAACGCCAAATTTGTAAGTACTTTAAAATTGATATCCTTTTTCAGGATATTTAAACCAATTAAGGTGTATTTTTTCCTTGCTTTTTAAAGCGAAATAACCTCTCGGTCATCAAGATAAAATAACGACACTTATTCCTGGAATATTTTAATACTGTCAGGGTAGTCAGATAACAAGCGTTGATCAAGAGAGACCTGATAGGGAAGATAAAAAAAGGTGATGATCCAACCTCAGATTTGCCTAGTCCACGCTCACTATAGTGAGGCCCTGAGGTAAAGTTATTAACAAATATCTGCATTACTGTAAATAGATTTTGCAAAATTTAAAATCAGCCTAAGACAGTTTTTGTTGACAAAATCTTTTTACTTGGTGAGGGGGTACATCTCTTGATTTTTGTTAAATAATCAAATATAAATTTTAAGAAGAAATGGAATTCATCCTTTTAGGACGAGAGAGAGAGAGAGAGAGAGAGAGAGAGAGAGAGAGAGAGAGAGAGAGAGAGAGAGAGAGAGAGAGAGAGAGAGAGAGAGAGAGAGAGAGAGAGAGAGAGAGAGAGAGAGAGAGAGAGAGAGAGAGAGAGAGAGAGAGAGAGAGAGAGAGAGAGAGAGAGAGAGAGAGAGAGAGAGAGAGAGAGAGAGAGAGAGAGAGAGAGAGAGAGAGAGAGAGAGGAGGGAGGGAGGGAGGGAGGGAGGGAGGGAGGGAGGGAGGGAGAGGGAGGGAGGGAGGGAGGGAGAGAGAAGACGTGAAGAAAGGTAAAGTCATATCTGAAAAAAAATGTACTTGGGATTTCGATGAAATTAGAGTTGTTGGTCTTGGTTAGATTTTATCCTGCTCCCATTCTTGCACCAGATTTTAACTGGTTTTAGGTGAAGTTGGAGCTGTCTAGGTTTCATTTTCATTGCTACTCTGAACAAGTCCAAACCGAATATAGCGTCTTGTCATTACAATATGTTTAGGAATGGTAAAACAGCTGTTAACTTGAACTTTAACTAGACTGTGATAGGTGGTCTCTAGCAATCTGGACGTCAAGCTGTCAATTACAATTTTATTGTAGTGTTTAAAAGCAGTAGTGGCTCTAATACACGTTACATAATATTCTTATAAATAGATTAACAGAAGGATATCACTTGTCAGAAAAGACTTCAAAATTAAGATGAGTTGCATGCATTACTGATTTATTGGTTCATTTATTCATAAAATGTATATAAGCTATTTTTCTATTTGTAAAACAACTACCCTAACTGAAGTGCCCAGATAAATAAATCTCACAAAAATTAAAAGACCAACAAAAGTAAAAACTTATATGGATAAAACTAACAAAAATCTTCCATGCTTAAAAAATGTAAATAACTTTCTCTTTATCTTTTGTAAATTAAAAAAAAATTGTTTTCCTGATTAATTAAAATTGTTTTCCTTAATTCAACATTAAAAATTTTAAATGGCACAATTTTCCACTTCTATAAATAGTATAGTAGCCTATATATTTATATATTTACATTTAGCACATAGAGAACAATTGGCATATTGTTAGAGTCAATATGATAAAGAGTTTAAAAATAATGAATTGTTTTGTAAGGTATTAAAAAAATATATTGGTTCATATTTTGTTCAGATACACAATGATTAAAACAGACATAACAAACTTGGCTGATAAGTCTCTTTTAATAATTAGTATACAATGGCTTATGATTAAGGTCATCAAAAAATTTGGGATAAATTACTTTAATATAGAGCTTTGTGTTTTATCTGCTGTTATCTAAAGTTAGAGTTGTTATCACTATTGAACTTAGACCACAACGAACAAAAGTCTCTCACTTCTTTGGTGTGTATGTGTGTTAAAAATGAAAAATAGTCAATATTAAACAGACAACTTAGCAAGTTTTTTGTTATTAAATAATGCAAATTAAAATTCTGTTACCACACTCACATAGGCTATAGCTACCAAAATATGATGAAATAAGAATATTAGTCCATTTGAAAAGTTTAAAATCTAGATTTTGTAGTTATTTGGAATACTACAAAGTACTCTGTAGGCTATGTAGTAGCAAATTTGTAAGACACTCTGTAAATAGTTTTAGTCGAGACTGTTAAAATGACAGGTTATGCATATTTATATGTCAATTAGAAACTGAAATATTAAGCTGTTCTCTTATTCCATTCTGAAGGTACTATTATAATCTGTATATTACATTATACAGAATATATATTCTTAAGTCAGAATATATATATAACAGAAGTTAGTTGTTTTGTAAAAGTTGTTTAATGGTTTACTATACAAACGATAATTGGTTTTGAATTTCTCATTAAAAAGCTAGTGCTGCTTTGGTTAGTAGGGGTTAGGGATTGGAAGTAATTGATTTTTTTATTAAAAAAGGTTATTTCCAATCAATTTGTTACAGTGCATCTGGAATCTTCTAGATTGTTCCTAACCTAACCTAACCTAACCCATGTCAGAATTTTGTTATTGCGTTACTTCAATTGCCTGGAAATTCCACTATGTACCAGACAACGGGAGAGGAGTGGTGGTTCTATTTTATTTCAATTGTATTTTTACGTTTTATTAAGGAGTAACTTTAATCACGTTGTCTCAATGCATTCCTATTTACTTTGTCTGTTCAACTTTTTATTACACTGTGATATAAAACCTGTCTCCCTAATGTTTTATTTAAAAAAAAGATAATTTTGTCACCAAAATGTAATGACATGGAAGTATTACAACTTAGGCTTTCTTTAGAAACCTTTAGTTCTTGAAGACACTACCTCATTACACCCTTTTTATATATGTATAGGCCTCCACCACTCAAAACGGTTTTTACTTCTTCATTTGTAAAAGATGTTTGTGAAAGACTTGCTTGAATAAGGTATTATGAAATGTTTTTAATATACAAAACAAATTAATATTTTCATGTAACAGTTTAATAAACCACAGAAACGTATACTGAGCATTGACGTTAATATTGAGAATTGAAATTTATAAATTTTCGTTGTTGTTTAAACACAAAAAAAACCTCTTGGTCACCATTGGCTTATAAAAGAAGAAGAAAATAAAGACCCCTTATACTTGAAAACTTTAAATTAGCCCTCGAATACTCTAATAGTCTCTGGGTCAGAGGAGAACAAGAGTTGGTAAGACTACACGAATAAATGTGTAGATCCAGTTTGTAAAATTTATAAATATTATATTAATAAAAAAATGTGAATTTGGATGTGATTACAATGAAATTTTATTTTTGGGTAATCATAGCATAATAATCAAAGAGGTTACAAAATCTGTCAGTTCGTCTATATCTCTTTCTAACCATGGCTCTTTAATTTTTTCAACTACTAAACCGATTTTTATGAAACTGATTACATACACACATCTTTCTGATCAATGACTTGACTAGGTTATAATCTGTTAAAAATCAGTTAATTGTTTTAACTAATGTAGTCACCTAAACGTTAAAATTCCTCAAATATAAACAATATTTGGTTGGAGGAAAAAAGAGTAGAACACATAATTTAAAACAATTGTCTATAAAATATAATTAATAGAAAAATTATTGAATTCATAATAATTTATCACTTACTTTTAAAAATACAAAAATTAAATTTTAACTACTTTGTTTCTTATTTAATGTAATACAGTTCCCTCACATTTCAAAGTAAGATGTACTTGATTTTACCATTAGTTTTTGTCTGTGAGTTACTGAAAGGAGTTGTAGGAGTAAAAACAGTCTTTAGAGGACAGTGTAATGCTTCATGTGATTGTAAGCAAGTACTGTGACATTGTGTTGGTGCCTAAGAGAGGAAGGAGTACAGAGGACTTTTTGTACTGTTAAATTATTTTTTTCACGTTTCATTCAAAATGTATTTTACAGGGTGATTTAAAATGTTAAAAATAAAATTCAGAAAACTATGGTATGTGCGAAAAAAAAAATCCTATACACATATTAAATGTCTGAAAACACTTTATTTTTCAATCTGTCATTTTGTTTGGGTTATTCTAAAATATTTATTATGTCAAAATGATTAGTCTTTTAAAATTATTAGAGCCAAATATCTTGAAAACCATTAACTTAAAAAAATAAATAATTTAAAAAAATGTGGATCTATTTTACTCTTTTAATGACAAAGAACCTAGTGTCTTATTTTTATTGTAGGTCAAAGGATAAATGAATGATCAATTAAAAAAAAAGAATGTTATTTATTAATTTTAAAAAAACTTGAACACAAGATCTCGCAAAAATTACGTTTACTTAATCAAACGCGTTTCAACGACAAAGTCGCCATCCTCAGTGATCCATGAGCTAATAACTAAACTATAACACTAGAAGTAATTTTTGTGAGATCTTGTGTTCAAGTTTTTTTTCTATCTAATATTATTTCACAAGTCAAGCTGAATATTTATTTATATTATTTATTTATTTTGTTTACCATCATTTGTCTATATAAAAATAATACACAACGGTCAGGAGTATAAATTAAATCTCATTATCGAGTGTTTATCCTAAAGTATAAAAGAGAAAAACACCAACCTAGCCTAGTAGCTTAGGGACATGGAAACTAAATATATACCGTATGAAAAGAATATAGGCCTAGTCCTGAATTGTCAAAGCTTTGATAAGTGTGATTAGATAAAAACTACCAATCACAGACCAACACTACATAAAGGACGGTATGCAAACGATTGTCAAAGGGGTAGAGCCAAGAGAAAGTTGTCCTAACTGTTTATTGGGGTAAACCCCCCCCCCATATCTCAAGAGTTTAGTCTGTGATCGCATCACTATTTCCATCTGGATTTTAAACTGCAAACATTTCAGCCTAATTAAAGTACAAATCCTTGTAGATTTTCGATATTAAAATGAACGTTCACACAAAAACGTGTGTACAAAATCTTTATGTAGAGTTATGTTATTAATGTATGATGGTGCCTGAGTGTTTAAACTTACTGCACTGAGTTATATTACTAACACATGATAATACCTGAATAAATCAATCTATAAACTTTAATAGAAATTTTGAAGGTTACTGTTTTTTAGCAGAACTTAAATAAAAAATGTACACTGTATGCCCATATTGGTGTCAATATTGTTTATTAATGTAAATTATGAATGTCTTGTAGTATGACACAAGATTTAGAATTAATAGAGAAGTTTTAGCTATACATTTAAAGTTAATAATATTTATGTTTTTTAGATAATTTTAAAACCAGATGGAAATTAAATTCTTCTCTTGAATGCCAGATTGTAGTAATGTTATTGCTGAAATTTATGCATGTAATAAGTATTTAATATAGTATTACAAATAATATTCTAATGAATCCTGTCTAATAATCTGTTTTAACTTTCCACTCCGATTGGACGGAATTGTATTTTACAATGATTATAAGTCTAGAACTGGTCCCATCGGTTCAACTAGTCTTATCAAACAAGTGCTTGACACAAACAAACAAAACTTTAGATAGGATCTAGATTTATAAATAGTTCTTATATTTTACTATGTGAATAATATTAAGTGTTTAAACTTTGTAACTTTAAAATATGTTATTGTTTTCAAATTTGAATGTTATTAAATAGGCAATTATTGGGGGGGAGATTTCTGATTGGACTTAGGAAAATGATGCAGCATTTGAAGTAATATTGATCTTATTGTATGTATTTAAGGCCTTACTTTATTGAATATGTCATTGGCAATACTGACGGTCCCTAGTTGAATTTACAGATTTTAAAATTTTGTCTTGTATTAGATCTCTCATTTCCTATCTTGTCTCTCTTGACCAATTCTTATTCTTTTCTGATCCTGACGCTATTAGAGAATTCAAGGACTAGGGGGTCTTCAATTCACGTTCTTTTCTATATGTCTATGATGGCAGAGAGGTTCTATACCTTTAAACAACAAGGAAAACATTACCAATGGTTGAAATAGTGAGTATAATCATTTTTGGACCATACTAATTGCACTTCAGAACAAACACATTTTTGCTAACATGAGTTCCTGGTATAATCATATCGAGAGAGTGTTCTAGAAATACTAACGCCTCATTCTGGTACGATTTTATCTAATGTGTTAAAGCAAAAATTCCAAAATCAGACATTGTACTTCATTACTAGACCAGACAAGGGGAGATTAGAATAAAACTGTTTGACACAATTATAAATGTCTACATTAAGAGCAGGACTGAAATTACCTGATTCATTATAAATCTGATGATAACTATTAAATCATTAACTAAATATTATATAAATTCCATATTGCCTTATGAATGCTTTAAAATAAGTTTATTACTAAATTACTTAAGTCTTAGCAATCTTAAGTATCAGTGTGTTGTGTAAACGTGTTGTTTCATCTGATGATGGTATATGTTATACCGAAACAGCTGTAATGAAATATTGATAAATAAATACTAAACACAAGATTGCTAAGACGTAAGTAATTTAGTAATAAACTTTTTTTTTTGTTGTTGAATATTTCAAATTATTTTATACCATTATAGTATTTAAGAAACGATTTTATCACTTTTTAGATAATACTGTGTGATCGATCTAATTGCTGTTAATGTAAACTCATTCCCTGTAAAAGTTGTTGAATAATGTTTGTAATTGTTAGCTAATCATTGCTTATTTTCAATTTAATTATTCCACTGAAAGATCCAATGTTCAAATTACTGGCTTAACTACAGTAATTATAATCTGTAGCCATAATGTCTCTTAATCAACCGATAAGGCTATATTTGAAAATAAATTTGTTATCTTTGATAAACTCAAAAACAAAACAAAAAACAATCAGTAGCTAACTAGCAATGGCAGAGGAAGTACAGAAAGCTTCTTTGAAAGATGAACTGGAAACTAAAATGAAAGTAGGTATTAGATTATTAATCCAGTTAAAAAATGTATTCTTAATCATTACGAAGGATATAATTAGAAATATCACTAGCCTAAATAAAAATTGTTTTCATTTTTGTTTATTAAAATAGATTTTGTAAATTTCCACGTGAATAATTTAAATGAAAATAAATAACACATAACAAGAAGATGATATGAATGCACATTCACAATAATTACATTTTCACTTATTGATGAATTCATTGAGATTTTCAATCATCATAATTAATTGTGATATTGTTTAGTGAATTTCCTTCAATCATGACCAACAGAAAAAGTTTTGACTGTTTATTCAAATTCGAATATACATAATTGGGTGTTGATTCTCTAGCATTCTTTTTTTTTTGTAAATTGGTGGAAATATCGTTGTACTTTTTCACATAAATGTAGTATAGAAAAGGTTATGTTATTAGTCACAAAACCGTTTTCAAGTACGAAAATATACGTTTTGAGGTCTACTGTTTCCAAAAAAGTGATTTGGGGAATGATGTCCTTCTGTTGTTTGTGCTGCCTAAGTGGCCTGAATTAATCAAATTTAGTATGAGGCATATTTTGGGCGTCTTGGGACTTTTTTAATAACTCAAAATTTGGTGGAATCTACCATGAAACAAAAACAAAAAATTCTGTTTTCCTCCAAATTGCCTCTCATGATTTCGATAAAATTCTTCTAAAATGTAGCTCCTTACTACCTACACAATGTATTGGTTCCTATCTCGCCAAACTTTATTTGTTATTGATAAAAACAAACAAAATCAGCCATGAACTTGTTATAAAAGACATAATTTGTCAAATTTAAATGAAGATTAACTAAAAAAATTTGAATTAAAATATTTTTCATAAATAATGGGCAAAATCAAAAATGAAACTTAACCACAGACATTTAAAACTTGATTTTAATTAAATAAGTTAATGTTTAAACATAGCACATGTTTATGATAGAAGTGAAGTAAGCATAGGCTCAATTTAAATATATCTTTCAGATTGAAAATAATAGACTAATAATACAAATAATTAAAAAAAGTTAATGAAAGGAAACCAACTTATCAATCATAAAGAATACATGGGATATTAGTCACTAATAAAGAAAATTATATTTTTGAATTTGGCGTATAAGTAGCTTTTGAGGTAAAATGATTAAGAAAAGTTCATTTTTTAAATTTTGGAGAAGAGTACAATTAGTGGTAAATCACAATCAACAATGCAAGGAACAAACCACTCAATAAATCATTTAAATTATCTAAATTACATTATTTCTCACTAATGGATCCTTTGTATAATTAGTCTAAAAACCTATCATGATGGTTCTTATCATGATATATTGTTAAAATTTTGATGAAATCCAAAGCAATATGACCCCAAACTTATGTCCAAAATTACGGTTCAGAAATAATTTTAAAAAAGAAGAAAAAACTGACCACCTTTATTAAAACCTTGACTTAAATCAAATACAATTTTCCCTTACAATTTGAACTTATGTCAAAAGTGAAGAAGCTTGGGCTATATATACAAATATTTTTCAAAATGGAAATAATAATTTTACAAAAATTTGATAATGGGTGACACATCTATACTAATTTATCTTCAACAAGAAATATGTAGGAGAAAACTATATTTGGATTCTATCTCATGTATATACAGATTACTTCGTGCAGAAAGCAATAAATATTATTTTCTCTTAGTATTTAGTTTTGTAGATGGTTGTAAGAGAAAGTTT
Source organism: Aphrophora alni (assembly GCA_963513935.1). Classification (NCBI taxonomy): domain Eukaryota; kingdom Metazoa; phylum Arthropoda; class Insecta; order Hemiptera; family Aphrophoridae; genus Aphrophora; species Aphrophora alni. Next base: position 26,035,820 of record OY740767.1, on the reverse strand, counting down.
GTACTAGTTTTTACGCCAATTATTAAATTTTTTATTGGACATTATAACCCCACCATTATTTTTTTAATTACACTCATATCTTGTATAAAACTAATCTACCAATCAGTAGAATTTTATATATAACTCCGAGTAATGTACATTAACTACAGCTTCTAATTTCAGAACAGAAATTTAAAATACACTTTAGTTTTGTATACTATATTATAATAAATTAAATGTATATGTTCCAAGAGGAATAAAACTTTTAATTTCTAAAAACTAAATGTTGTACAACTCTAGATAATAAAGAATATATAAATAGCCCTTGTTTCATATAAAATGATGTTTTGTTAGTGGTCTGCACATGTGCTATTTGTTTAGAAAAATCTACCATCCAAATGTTTGTTGATTTTATAGTCTATAAATAGACATAACATCCAGTTTCAAGTGTTTACATTGAAAGGAATCAATTTTTAGCACTAGTGGATTTATTTAAGATTCACGCACGTTAATTTAGTGTATCTATATATTGCCAAACCCTTCTAACTCCTTGATAGCTAAATTTTTAAATTAAAAGAAATAATCTCCTGATTAATGAGGAAACAAAACAGACACTACCACATAGTTTACTTAACTTTTATTTCTGGCAGTCCTTAATAAAAGTGTTAAAACGATAGCCTGGTTAAATTGAAACGTTTTAAAAACTCTGAGATTCATGTCAACTTGATTGCCAATTTGGATAAAATCAAACTTTTATGTTTTAGTCTTAACCATTATATCTGACAGCATATTCCCTAAGAGTCATCGCTTCCAAAACTATCATAATCTTCTTAAGGAATTTGGGATCAGGACAGGGATTAATATTAATAGGGTCCACCTGGGTCACTTCGAAAGGAGACAGAAATTTCTCAGACCCCAGTATATAACATAATAGTCATATAATACCTTTAAATTTTGAATTATTAAACAAAAATTCTCAGATATGGTCAAAATATGCCCTCATGCCAAATTTCGTCCACTATGATGATAGTTAAATATAAATAATAGTATGATAGTTAATACTCAAACTATTCCTAATTCTAAACAATGCAAATACTTGTGAATGACGCTAGATACTTATGTGGAAGGTCTTTGTTAAGAAAAAGGCAGAAGAGCTTAAAATGGAATATAGAGAACTATATAGAAAATATGTACTGGCTGCTTGGGGTAATTCTGAGTTTTCAGTGCCAAATAAAATTTAAATATAAATAGTACAGATATTAAAACCTGTATGAACATACTTCATACAACTTTATACTTCATACTTTACAGCGTCGAACAAAGAAATTTAATGTTAAAATAATTCAAAAATTAAAAATAAAGTCCTTATAAAGAATAGTCAACACCTCATAGTATATACATAATAGTGATGTATGTCGTGACTTCACTCAATATTTATACATCAATCTACATCAAGTACATCAATCTGGTCACTGGAGAAATTCCAAATAGGCAGAATCAATGCTTATACATGTAGTCGGGAATCTGCGCTGTCTCAACAGCTCTAAGCCAAGAGGAAGTTATTATTGTAATAATTATCCACCAAACATGGTTTTGTTTTATAGATATGAAATCATTAGTCGATCTTGTATTGATTTGTATAACAAAATTAAAGAAATATATATACACCAAATTAAAACAAAATCAGTCTACTTCACAGTCTATATAAGTTAACTCCTTTTTTTTTTTTTCAGTAAACACTCAATGTAGATTTTTTGTACATCCCATGAATTAACTATTCCAAATATATGTACAAAGATTAATCCTACTCTGGCTTTTTACCAGATAGCGTGGAGTCAGAACAGGACATCGAGTTCACGTTACTATAATTCTAGCTTTCATGATTGATCCGGATTCATTAGTAATTGTAGCTTCCTACTTTTTTGATCTCCTACGAAAATTGAACACGGAACCTCTGCACATTCACGGAAGCAAAAGAATTATGGTTCAACCTAGTGGTTGAACCACTAGGCCAACCAGGAGCTTCAAATATGTGTGTAAAAGTAAAATCTATATTTAATTATTTTTACTCTAATGAATAACATCAGGGTTACATGACAGTTCAGAAATATATTTTTAATTGATGGTTCTTTACAATTGTATTGATATTTTGTAATTAACTTTAGGTCTACAATAATGTGTAGTGGAATTTGACTCATTACAATACTCTCCACATAATATACAATATTGATGTTTAGAAATTTAATCATTATTATTTCATGCAATCTTTCTTAAAATAATTGTATTTCTCTCCTTTTTCAGATGACACGATACAAGCAAGCTGAGTTTGAAGATGACTCAAGTAGCATTGGATCTGTTCAACTTACTGAAGGGGTATCTGCTACAGCCACCCATATCCGTTATCATTCTGTGAGTGTTGCATCATGTTCTTATTTATAGTGATAGGTTAGGTTTAGGTACAATATAACACCACTAATTAAAACTAATTGGGACCAGAACTTGAATTGGAAATCATTACTCATATATAGTAACACAACATAGGAGATTTTACTTATATTTTTGTTGTACTTGGAAAGCAGTTTTACTTGTTATTTAATGAGCAAATAGTAGATGTCTCCATATTGTAAAATAGTAAATTATGAGACATTTCCTAATAAGGTTTAAGAAAGAATTGCTGTACTGTAATTAAGAATATTTAGAGCATCTTTATTGAATTTAAAATGTATTTTCAAGTGTTTGTTTAGACTAAATATAAATTTGTTTAGTTGTAATTCATTTCTCATCCTAACATCTTTAAATTAAAGAAAAACTAAATGTAGCATAGTCATATGGTTTTTGATCAGTGAAAATTTCTACACTGCTATTAGGGTAGTTTAATTCACTCTAGGATTGATGATCAATTCCCACCCTGTTTTTTGTGCACATAACTTTATTCGTTATTTTTCTGAACAAAATTATATATAATGGTTTATATTTCAATGATATATTGCTTTGAGTGGTTACAAAGACTCATTCCACAATTCATTAGCTTTTCACTTGTGTAAAATATAGTCAATAAGCTGAATATTAAAATAATAAAATTGTACAAAATTCTTATCTTTTATACATGATGTCCCATAAGTAAGTTACCAAACTTTAGGAAATAATTCTGTAGGTTAGGATAAAGAAAAAAATTAAGAATAGGTACTAATTTTTACGAAAAATGCTTAGCTTTCCATATATCCACCATTTAAAAAACATATATATGTCTATATATTGAGTTCAGAGTTGGTACACACATTTTATATATTACGTTTTATAGTTTTTAATTGTACCGGAAAACTATTAACTTTACAAAAATTTAACAAGAAACAAATAAGTTTCCTTTTTTAATGAGAAACAAAATATATTTTTTAATTTTTCTGTAGGTGAAAGTATAACTGAGTTATTGACAAAAAACAGTAAACATAATTTCTACAACAGCCAAGATTGACCTAGAACAAAAATATTTTTGAAATCTAATACTTTTAACAAAAATAATAAAATCAATTACTCTGAATTGTATAAAAAAATTTAATGTGACACTTAAATATTGCAAAATGACGCATACTAAATTTTTCGTATAAATAAATCTCAAAAAACGTAAGAAAAAAAAAAATTATGACATTTCTTTATTGTATATTTGAAATAGGTAACGGAATTATGAATGAAAAACTATGACAGAGTTCATCATGATATTGGTTAATTAAAAATAATAATAATTGCTTAAAATGCTAACGAAAAAACAATTTAGTAGGGGGCCTAAATAATCATTATGGGCGAATCAAATTAAAAAAAAAAAATTAGAACTTACAATAAATATAAAATAATGAACAAGAAGTAAAACAATACTACAGCAAATGTGTCCTTTGTTAATATCTATGTATCACTGAAATTGATTCTTAGAAAAAAAATTAAGTAGACACCATTTTGAAATAGTTAAGGGTCACATTTGAGTTTTTTATGGAATTCAGTGCAATAGATTATTATTTTTATTAAAAGTAATAAAATTCAAAAGTATTGTGGTTCTAGATTGTAGACAACTACCAAGAAATTAGGTTTCCTGTGTTTTGTCAATAACTCAGTTATCCTTTGTCTTAAAGAAAAAAATACAAAAACCGTTTTGTTTGTATTAAAAAATGAAACCTTTTTTTTGTTATGAATTTTTGTAAAGTTAATAGTTTTCGAAATATTCAATATTAAATATTTTAAACGGCCGCCATTTTGAAAATATATGAAATAAAGTCTTTATTTTTGGTACACATATAAAAAGTAACATACAAAATGGATGTATTAAAATTTATGAAAATATTTATTGAAAATATGAACTCAATATATTTTCTATTTCTAAAGTTTTTTTTTTTTTGTAAAAAAAACAAAATGACCGATATCTGGCAAACTAAGCGTTTTCAGGGAAATTTGTAGTCATAATTTTTTCTTAATCCTGATCCAAGGTGTATAGACTAGGAAGAGAGCCGGAGAGACGAGATGTGGTGGGGGTCACCTTATGTGACGTCACTTCAGTCCTCACCGTAGTCCAGCGCGTGCCTTTGTTAGTAGCATCATTGCCTTTGACTCATTTTTGTGATTAATACTTCTAATAAAATGTATGTTTTTCTCGTATATAAACCATTTCTGTGTGATTATGAGTGTTATTATTATTTTTAGTCATTGAGTATTCTGTGTGTTGTGTGAGTGACTGTGAATTGCATAAATAATTATATATACAAAAAGAAATTAAAAAAAAAAAAATTTTATTAAAAAATGACTGTACGATGCGCTGAAGCTGTGTGTAATAGTTTCCTGTTTTAAAACACAAAACAGACCTGATTGTGTTTCTTATTGGGCATTCTGAAAAACGATAAATTAAGGAAGATTTGTTTTGAACAGTGTAAAATAAAAGTTAGTTTTAATCCGGACATGTTCCATTTTAAAACCGAAGCTTTTCTTAGAAATATACGTGCTGAAATTTTGGGATCAAAACAAAACAAAAAAAAAATTGATAAATTCCTTCAGTAATATTATTTCGTAATGAAAATTATAAAAAAATTGAAAAGAAAGACAGGATTAAAGAAATAGAACGTAAAGAAATTACACAATCTTGGTGCATAGTAATACTGTCACCGAAAATACGGAAAAGAGTGATAAAACAGTAAGTGTAAACTATGAACGTGATTATAAATTGGAGTAAATGTATATAAAATAATTTTTTAAAGAAATATAAGCGAGAACAAGAGACAAAACTTAAACAAATAAAACAAGAACTTATATCTTTGAAGAAAGAGATGCTTCTAAAGAAGTGAAAAAGTGTTTGCAGAGGCGTATTTTCAGAAACACAGGTAGACATTATTTTTAATAATAAGAAGAAAGTAAAAGTCTAAAGCAGAGAAGATATTATTAAAGCTTTCACCATTCGCTATCTACGTAAAAGTTGTTATATTCATCTTGGAAATAAATTGGGTATTCCACTACTGTGGTTGAGACAACTTTAAAAAAATGGGCACCGAAACTTAACTATTATAGTGGAGTCTTGACTGGAGTTTTAACATAATGGAAGTTGCTGCACTAAAAATAAAGACTTTTGAAAAACTTGTGGTGATACAGTTTGCTGAGATGAATGTTATACACGTTTATGACAACACAGTAAATGATAAAATGTTGGGACCACATTATCAAGTTCAGTTTTTTAATTTATTTGCTACTTGGAAAAAACCAATTTTTTATAGATTTCAATTTCAAGATGACAAAAGCATATTTGGATAATATCATCAGGAGGTGGAGGTGGGTTGGCTTATGGAAACAGTACATCTCCCAAAACTAAAGTTATTTCTTGTCGGACATAACAAAGAAAAATATTATTTTTTGCTGACATTCCTTATCTCTTAAAAGTGATGCGCAATTGGTACATTGATGAAGGTTTTGTATTAAAATCCTAGTTTAAAGCACAACAAATCTGGAAATCTCCTCATGCCATAAATTAACAACGAAGCACATAAATTGTGAAAAATTTCAACAATAAAACATTATTTAACTGAGCTGATGATGTCTAATGTAACTGCATGTGTATTAGAAGTTATGAAATTTGTGATGAGTCGCCTTGTACACAAGGTGTAAATTTTATAATATCTACAAATGACTGGTTTAATGTAATGGACAGTAGAATTCCAAATGCTAGTGTTACTTTACAATGTGGCTATGGATTGCATCTTTCAAAACAGCAGAACGTTCTTCAAGATTATACTTTAAAAAATTGATGAAATATAATAAAAAGGGTAAAAATACCCTTAAAATAAAAATTGAACAGAATGTACTTGAAGATGATACTATGACGGTGGTGGAAGAGACAGGCAATAAAAAGACAAATAATATAAATTTTATATATAGACAAAGACAAATTTATACTCTGTGTATTAAGGAAATAATTTGAAATTAATAAAACATTTCTTTCTTTCAGGGATCAACATTATGGAAGTCTCGTAGTTTGTTAGAAAAGTGCCTAATTTTGTTGGTAGCTACTTTAGTTCTTATAGTGTTTGTGATGGGAACATTGCTTAGTGTCTCGGGGAACAGGGGTTCACAAATTCATGTTGTACGTGTTGGAGACTTAAGAAAAGGTATCTATGTTTTATTTAATTAGTGTAAACTAATTTAAAATGTTGGCATGTTGTAGATTTTGAATGAATGTTAGGTGTTAAAACATTTAATCTTAAGTAAAGACAAGGGCATTGTCAAAAAACAATAATTTTTGAAATACCTCAAAAACAACTAACAACTAAGTCATCATCAACCTTTGCAATCAGTGTAGACTCACTGAATGCTGAGTGGAAATATTATATTACTAGTATAGTGCTGAATTGGCATAACAGTTTGGGTGAGATCCTCCTGCAAATTTGATTTTTGGACCCCTCCTTGTAAAGTATTTTACCTTAATATCTTTCATAAATACCTAGTTATGTTGTAAGATGAATAAAATGTACAATAATTATACATAGGACCATTGTAATCATATAGGTTAAAGTTACGTAGATACTTTAATTAATAAATACAGTTACTGTATAATGTCACTTGTTAATTGAGCTAGTGAGTTATTTGGAGAAGAGTTCAGATGTTCTTGGACACAATACTAGAGAAAGAAATATTTAAAACAAATTACAATAAGTCATGGAAGTGGAAAGCGATTTAAGTTTAAGTTCAAACATACGAAAATTTTCTTCCAAAAGAACTATTATTCAACTTTGTTTGGTGGAAACTTGTATTTGAGTTAAATTATTGTTGTTTGTTATATTGTGAAGTTTTTTCTTTACAAATCTAACCCTAAGCAATACCTCAAAAAGATAACTTTCCAACAAAATAATCACTCTTCACATGCTAATTGTAACACAGGATGATGACTTGGTAATTAGAAACTCTTGTTGAAGGATTTTGTGAAAATTATCAATCCTTTGGTTGTTCACTAAATATAATTTTTTTTTTTTATTATATTAGGTTTAGAGTTCCTTTTTTGTGAATTTTTTTGAAATTTTACTAACAATGTTATCTGAATAAAGTTTGAGAAAGGAGGGTGTTCCATATTACAAAATTTTAAGAGCTCCAACTTTAAAATTTTAGATGCATATAGTCTATATTTCTGTATTTGTGTATATATGTCTGTAAGTCAAATTTGCGACATGACTACAATTTATCAATCCATTATATAAGTTTATTAGTTTTAATTTTGATGCATATTTTAAAATGATTTAAAAAAATTGTGTTCTTTTGTAACATTTTAATAGAAAGTACATTTATAAAACACAATAAAATATTATGGGGGTCAAAACTGGATACTTTTCAGTTGGGTTCCTGCTTTTAAAGATTTTCTTACTTTCTGCTAAAATCAGGATGGTTGTAGCTTCTGCTATAACTACAACAAAAAAACCATGAAGACTATGGATCTTTATAATTAATTATTAATTTGAGTACATTCTTCTGCGAATTCTAGTATTGTTTCAATTGCTGCTGACCCGTTGAGTATATAAATAACTTTGAAAATGGAGATAATGTTTGGAATGGCAGAAAAATGTTCTGAAATTAGTTATGTATATCCTAGCAAAAATATAGATTATCATAGTAAATTTTTATTGTGTGTTAATTTAGTGTTCAATGTAAAATGTTAATTGTTCTATAAAACTTATGCATAATTTTGTTTATGTAACAGATGAAACGTATTGTTTGACCGAGGAGTGTGTATCAACGGCAGCACAATTATTATCATCAATAGACAAAACTGTAGATCCCTGTGATGATTTCTATGAATATGCTTGTGGGAGCTGGATTAGAGCAAATCCCATTCCAGATGGCAAGTCCATGTGGGGCACATTTGTCAAATTGGACCAACAGAATCAACTCGTTATGAAGAATGCTTTACGTAAGTAATAATAAAAAAATTTTGTTTTAATCATTTAAATTGTATGAACTTCATATGTATAGTGATATAATTGGATCTAGAAGGGAAAAATGTATTAAGTAGATTACAAAAATAAGTTGGAAAGATTCAGTACCAGAGAAACTATGTTTAAATATCAAATGTGTTGGAAGTTGAAACCAAATTAAATTTACCAACTTGAAACTATTGGGGGAACGTATGAATATTAATTAGAGAATAATCTAGTCTTTTATTGATATATGGGAGAGAAACAAGTTCATGGTATAAGAGGAAAACAATTGAATTGTAAAGTTGAGTGATCGTGGACAATGGATTTCGATTATTCTAAACATTAGTTAAATTTAGTTTGTACCTGTTTTAACATTATTGACTATGTTAAAGCTAATTATGGTTTCACATTTATAGGTAGATTATTTAACAACATGTGTTGATGACGTGGTAAATTAAGTTATTGAAAAATGGTTTGGACTATATGCATTTTTAATAAGTCATAATGGATTTTTATGTATTTGTATTTTATAAATAGATTTTGTATAGATAGGAGATACAGGCTTACCTTAGAAAGTGGTCCTTGGTATTACCTAATAGTACACAAGTAAGAAAACACATCCAAAACACTAAAGTTCTGAAATATTTCGTAAACACTGTTCACCTTCTCAATCAGTAGAGTATAAAAAGATGACTGAATATTTTAATCTGGGATGGATTTGTGCTGAGTGTCAAACAACAGTTATTTTTTTAAATCCTGTTGGGAATGAAAAAAGGATAAAGGATGATTCATCCAAGATTAAGATTAGGGGGTTCTATAGATTTTATGACCCATTGATGAGACAGTTTCCATCTTCTTAGTTCTGAGAGGTACATTCTGAAGGGAGTGATTTTATGACTTTTGTCATGAAGCATTCATCAAAAGTGACAGCGTTGTGGATTGCTGCATGTTGTGCAGTTGGTTTCTCCATATCCATGATTTTTACATCATGTCTGTGGTCATTCATTCGGGTGCTTAAGTTTTCTGTGGTTAGGCCAATATACTGAGCTGGGCAAAACCTGCTCTGTAGTTGGTAGATAACATTTTTTGTTGTACATGTATGATGACCTTTAATTTTACATTATTTTTTATTAGAGGAACTATTGAAGGTGTTGGAAGAAACATGTATTTTGCACCTTTACCTATTGTATGGAAAAGAATCATGGGAAGGTTAGGTTGTTTAGGTGTGTTGGGATCCAGAAGCTTGTGGTGAATTAACACGCGTTTCAGATTTGTTGGGCTGTTTAAACAAGATTCTGGGAGGTTCTGTGAGACGATTCTTGGTATGGTTGGAAGCTTGTAGAATTTTGAAGCCTTCCTTCAGTATGTTGTTTAATCTCTGTAGGCCTGGGTGATAATCAGTGACCAAAGAGATGGACAAGTTATCTTTTTTCTTGGGTGTGATATCTGTGTTAACTCTTCTATCCAACAACAAATATTTTCAGAGATCCTGTAATGTTGTTGTTGAGATGTAGAGACAATATTTAAGATTGTAATAACAAGTGTACAAACCAAGTAATAAAATAAATTTACAAAAATAATAAAGTATCAACATATCCAAAAATAAAATACATTTAAAAATGAAGTTTGCAAACATATTAAATGTAAAATTTTAATGAGGATATTTATTGTAGTTAATTAAGGTAATAAAGACAATACAAACCCAAATACAATTTTGAAATTTTTTGTGTTGGAGCTAGATCACATCAAACATGATCCATTTCTTTGTTTTAGCTATATTTCAAAACTTGAGCTCATGTTTGCGTGACAGTCACAGCCTAAATTCAATTAATTATATTAAACATTTCTTTTTCAACCATGACAGTTATCTCTTTCTGTATCTCCTCTTTCCTCTTTTCACCATTTTCAATATACAATCTAAGATTAACAACTTCACTGAATAGGCACTTCTTCTCTAATCATACTAAAGGTTCAAAGTTTACTCGCCATTCAAGAGCTAGGCCTGACTTGATTTTCATATTTTTTTAATTTGGTCTCAAACTGTATTTTTTATTTGAAGTTTGCCAATTATGTTTGAGTCATAAACATATTTTTCTAAAAATTAAGAGACATAGCTTGGATCAGATTTTAAGTATATTTGAGTTTATAACAATATCCAAAATTAATTTTCTCTTTTAACAGCTATTTTTGAACTATGGTTTTTAGGGCAATGCCAACCAATGCTTTTTATTTTGGTTACGAGTAGGCTATATTTTAACAAAATTTTATCAGAAGAAGAGATGTTGAGAAAATTAACATTTTTAGTTTGATCTATTAACACCTACCAATATTTAATTTTAAAAAAATGAAAATTAACTTCTAGAATGAAAAAAAAATTGTCAAAGTGTTGAGACTAAATAATATAAATATGACAGATTTCATAGGAAAAATCACTTTTGTGAAGTTAGGGACGACACTCAAAATGGAAATATATACAAAATTCTTGAAGTAAATATTTTGCCATAAAAATATTTCTACATACTGTATGTAAATGTGAGGAAATAAAAAAAAAAGAATTCATTCTATTTGGCAAGACATAATGACTTGATTTATGTAAAATAATGCAAATGAAATGAAATTGTAACAACGATATTATTTGTAAGTGTAACCCTTTCAAAATTATATCAAGAATTGAAGAATGGTAGGAAAAACTGATTGACAATATATTGTCAATCAGACATTAAGGTTTTACTCTAAACAAAAATTTATTTTAATGATGTTTTGTAATTATGAGGTTTTGTATTAAAATCTGTCACATTATGGATAAATAAAATATCCGACAAAATACTATTGTTTTTGTATATATTTAAGTAATGAAACATGTTTGCAGTGCATTTTTATCATTTGTTTCACCTACTACATGTTATCTCCATGATGAACAATGGTAGGGCCTACATTGAATTAATTTAATTATGATCTTTGTTTTTCATGTTATTGTTTATCTTAGAATATTTTTTAGTGTTTTTTTTTTTTTTTTTACTATCAAGACAAGTGGATATAGTAATTTAGATTATTGATAAATTTCAAGTGTTTAGATGACTCTTCAAAATATCTGGGTAGAATTTCTAGTACAGATTTTAATAAGTTTTAGATAATTGTTATAAGCTTGTGGAAAAGTCTTTAGCCATACAAAGTTAACTAATGTAAGATTACACTTCCCAGACAATTATTTTAAAACCTAAAATACCACATTTCAAGAAATATGTTGCTCTCAATTTGCAGTTGTTAGTGGAAATTTAAATTGTAAACTGTTGCAGAAAACCAGCAATATTTCAAATATCAAACCTTTGATTCAGCCGATTAAAATAATTCAGGTGATGTTTTAATCAATAAGATTATTAAGTTTAAAAATTTTAAATCATAGAAGGAGGGAGTGAAATCTCAGAGAGAAAATATACTCATGAACTAATTTCAAGTCAATAAACATTAAAATAATGGAAAATAAATATTGAGGTTAACTTGTGACATCGTATACTTGATAGAATAAAACTGGAACAAAAATTCTCACAATAGTATGTTTGTTTATTCAAACTCACTTTAGTGATAAAATCACTATATTAGTGATACATGAGCTACAATAACTAAACTATAACTCTACAGTACTATAAATAAATGTACTATTTGTGAGAATTTGTGTTCAAGTTTTATTCTATCAATTAAAATAATGAGTTTAAATTTAATAAAGTCAAATCATCTTTAAGTGGAACATATTTAAAAATATTTTTATGCTACTTTGGCCGTAAAATTACCTCCCAAGTCAACAGCCTAAGCCATAATCATCTGCCCCTTTTCATCTATGTCTCCTTTATGAAGAAAAAAGATGTTTACTTTAATTGAAATTTAACTTTCTGTTTCTAGAAAAACCAATCTCAGAAATGAAGAGTAAAGCTGAGCAAAAAGCAAAATTTTACTACTTGTCATGTATGGACCCTAATGAAACAGTCGAAACTTTAGGTGCAGAACCTATGTTGAAGTTGTTGGATGATGTTGGAGGATGGAACATATCTGGTAGAATATTTAACATAAGTACATGGAGTTTGCAGAACACGTTGCATACACTTCAAAACAGGTACAACATGGGAGGACTTTTTTCATGGGCTGTACAAGAAGACGACCGCAATTCTAGCCTTTATATTATACAGGTAAAGTTTAATATTAACATATCTGGGATCATGCAGTAGGTTCTCTGAGAATTATAATCATAAATAAAAATTAGCGAAAATAGTATATTCTTATTATTTATGAATTTGGAATATATAACTTTGAGTTATTATGATCTCCAATATAGAAATGTTGATATACAAGACCATGAAATTTTCATCCATGCTACTTGTAGGAGTAATTTTTTAATAATTTTCGATTACTCTAGTGGTATGCTCTAGAGGTAAGCAATTTTGGTCTGATTTTGTTTAAATTTGATAAGTATGTTCGATTTAACAAGTCATTGATTAATTTCTAATCAGAAAAATCAGTAAATAAGTTACAAAAAGATAGCCATGTTTTTTATAATAACTTTTCGTTGCTAATTTTTGGCAGTTTTATAATTTTTCCTACAACCAAATTTAGAGTTATAAGTAAAAATGTAATATTTTAGAATATAACTTGAAAACTAGACCAAAATTAGCACTGATAGGTCTGGTAGGCAGAATATAACACTAAAGATAGGGTTTACTGTTAATTAAATGGTAGTTCCTTCTTAATTAGTTCCCACAAGATCCTATAAAAACACATATTGTAGCTTACCAATGTGTAGGCCTATATATTTACACTAAGAATGGACACACACAAATTTGTCTCCTATCACAACATCTTACAAACTGCATGCATAATTTATTTATTTTGATTAATAAAATATAGTGTAATAAATAATATGTGGTCAGACATAATATTAAAATAATTAATCATATAATTAAAATAAATTGTGTGTTTCAAACTGTAATATAAGATCGATGCCAGTGAGTTCTAAAGAAAGATTTTATTAATTGAAACTGGTAATATAAAAATAAAAAGATTTGTTGATGAACCTAATGAGGTAATGACTGTGGTACATTTTAATACCTGCCAGACCATCACTTGGCAAGCATCTGAAGTCAAAGTTCAGTATTTGAAATTGTCGCATTACAAATATCTGCAAGTTGAGATCAAGGTCTCCATTTTTGGAACCTAACAGTGTTTAGGTATCTTGTAACGAGTCGCAGCTCTTAATACCTTTTGAGTTTATTTTTTAATTAGTGTAAATTATTCGAATATGTATCTATATTTGAGATACGCAGATGCATCTTGCCAAACTTACCACCTGGTGTGAACAGTGATTTTAACATACGTTGATAAGTTGTAATCAGCTCTATGACTCCCAGAGTATACAGACTCGGTTCTAGTGATTTGGTCAAAGTTTCTGTGTTTTATTAGTGTAAGTCTTATTGCTTCTGGCATTAGTGCCAGGACTCCCAGACGTGGGTATAGCGGGTTTTAGTGAGCAGTCATGAATTTAATTTTTGGGTAGCCACTGAGTGACATCAAGTCACAAGCTAAGATAGAGAGCACAAAATGGTAGATTGTCACAATGTGCCTATAGTTTCTGTTTAGAAAATCAGCTTAATTTTACCCTCATTTTGGCCTAAGTCCATGTTGATAACAAGTAATACATTGCACAACTTACATTAAATTAAAATAAATATGTACTATATTTAATTAATTTTTGAAATAAAGTTGTAACAAAACAACTTTTTATGAGAGACAAATCAATGGAGCGACTTGTTTGATACTAGTTATAGTTATAAAATATAATTTAGTAGTTTCAAAGATGGAGTTACTGATGCTAATAATCCTTCAAAGGCAAAAGGAGACCTTAAAAGCTGTTTTTTTAAATGATTTAATTTGATTTAAATTCCTAAATGTAAACCATCAATGAAGAAATTAACTGATCTACTTAATCCGCAATATTTTTAACTATAGAAAACTATGTAAACATACATAGGCTGTCATTGTCGAGGTGACCCTAAAATTGAATAATCTCAAAAATATTGTTAGTGATATTTTGACATTTGTTTTTAAAAACCATTCCTCTGACCTTGTGATCAATAATCTTGTATCATATATCTGTTGCCAAACTTATTTGCAGTAGTAAATCTATTCTTTTTTTTCTTCTTAATTTATTGTGTTCATTATTAAGCGTTTTTTTTAAAAAATGCAACTGTTTATTTTATTAATTATGTATTGCAGGTTGACCAAGGAGGCCTAACTCTACCGACTAGGGATTCATACCTCAATGTTACACAGAATGAGAAAGTCCTGGCTGCCTACTTAGATTACATGACAAAGGTAATTCAATTATTGAAAGTAATGTATCTACACTTTGATTTCTTCTATATGTATTCTATAATACAGAAATTATATTGCTAAAGAAAATCATTTAAAACAATTAATTAATTAATTTTAGCTGATCAAAATAGTAGTTTTTTACATCTTATTTTTATATATTTTTTTGTGATATTAAATCTGCAAATTAAATTACAATCCTTAGAGACTAAGGTACATTATATACATTGATAGCTCTAAATGTATTTGTGATTTTGGAAACTTCATACAGCAACTCCCCGTGTGTGTAATTATTTTACTGTATTTATAGTCACTAAAAGCTGCAGATGTTATCATCTGAATGTTTAGAAGTTTATAATAAAGTATGTATTACTAAATATTTCATTTATAAATATAGTTGTAGTAGAGTTTAAAGTGATAATTTTTTAGGTGATGATTATTAAGAAACATGATTACATTGACCATCTTACTTATAATGATATTTATATCCATAAAAATATAAAGACTGATATGTGTGTGCAGCAGGGTCTATGACATCTTAATCATTTATGGCAATGGCAGTATGTGTTTTAATTTGCTGCCAATGACTATTGTGCCATTCCGCCAAGAAGATGTACCTTTTGAAAAAGCAGCATTAAATCATGACGGTTCACCAATACATTATTTATTAGAAGATAGACAGCATTTAAACTAGAGCTTTCTAGACATAAATATGGATTGGTCGAGGTAGAGCAATTAATTTGCCCCCTAGGTCACCCGATTTAAATCCCCTAAGACTATTTATTACCTTTGAGGCCATTTCAAGGAACTGGTTTACCAAGATAAAGTTAATTCCAAAGAAGAATTAATGAAAAGAATTTCAAATGCATTTGAATATCTTAAGAACAACTGTGACACTATTATTGTGCAAGCTTCCTTTGATGTTATACATCACTCTAGATTTTGTCTAAACTGTGGAGGAGAACATTTTGAACAGTATCTTTAAGGTATAAAAATTAAACTGAAATATCAATATTTTTCAATATGTTATGTTTTTTGATTTACAAGTTAAATGATTCTGCAGAATAAAATACTGCTCTTTAGTATTATTAATTATTATTTTTTTGATTATGAGAATTTAAAACAAACTTTGGAATTAGGATAATCTGGGTTGTTTTAGACAACTGCCAAAAAATTATCTTTTCAGTTTTTTGTCGATAACTCAGTTACCCTTTAAGCTAAATAAAAAAAACTACAAAAATGTTGTTCTTTGTTAACAAAGGAAAATATCTTATCTCTTGTAATGTTTTGTAACATTAATGGTTTTTGAGTTATTTGATGTTAAAATTTTTTACTGCTGCCGTTTTGAATCTATACAAAATAAAGTTTTTATTTTGACACATTTGCAAAAAGTTACATAATAAATGTTTATGCCAAATTTAAACTCAATATGTTATCTACTTCCTAAGTTACAATTTAAAAAACAAATACAAAATGGCAGATGTCTGAAAATGAAACGTTTCTAGACCTATGTCTTTTTTCATAAGAACTTTATATAAACTTTTTTCATTATTTTGGACCAAGTGATACACCTGTAAAGTATGTTGGTTTCCTTCTGGGACATACTGTATAATGTATAGAATCAAAGTCATTGGCAAAAAAAACTTTGACTGGCTGTCATTTTGAAATTTATCGACAGATTTTTCTTTAAATGATATCAGATTCATTCTTTAGACATTTACCTAATATGTTCAAATTGGTGTCAATCGTTTTAGTTACAATGCTTCCAGGAAGTGGAGTTTATTATGTTATAGTCTTTGTTTTCTCTTAAAAAATATTCAATAAAGAAATATTTTAAGAATTTGTACTAACTTTCCCCTTACATTAAAGTTTATATTTCTAGAGAACCAGGTATTATGTAATACATACTATTCAGATTTAAAATATTTTAGGTGGGAGTATTGTTAGGAGGAGAATACAACTCTACCAAAACACAGATGGAGGCTGTGAGAGACTTTGAAACAAAACTTGCCACTATAACTATACCTGCAGAAGAACGAAGAGATGAAGAAAAGTTATATCACAAAATGCCTATTGCAGAATTGCAAGAAATTGCACCTTTTGTAAGTAAAACTAATATATTGCACAAGAATGTATACAATACCTTATTATCATGACTAAAACTCTGATAAAAAAAATAGTGTATATAAATATTTTACTAAAACGTATATCATACTAGTAGTTTTATGTAAGTTTGGGCAATGATTCTAAGCGTTTTACTGCATAAATGTTACTTCATTTTCACGGAATGTTTGTAATAATTGTAACATATCCACAATTCAATATTTGTTTAAAGGATGTACCACATTAGCAGTTTTAAGAAGGGAAAATACCTTAAATCTCCAACTCCAAATTTAAAACATTAAAATTATACATATTAAAAATATTTAAAGAACAAGACAGTTGTTAAAAATTTTAAATATTTTTCTATGATATTCTTTGCAGTTTCAAGATGACGATCAAAAAACCCTTTTTATTACTGGGGTTTTAAGACATATTTGCGGTTAAAAAAATTTGTAAAAAACTAAATTTAAATATATAAACAATAGATAATATGATCGCCAATAATTCCTTAATAAGTTGAATTCATTTTTCATAATCGGAAGAAGTAGGTTTATTTTCCACTTTATACATATTATTTACAGAGTAAAAACTTTACATGAAGTTTCTTACTAAAAATGTTTGCACATTATACATTTGATTATCCATGATTGTAATTGTTTCTGTTATATGTCCAAAGTATATATCCAAATACTTAATAAAACTTGTTAATAATACTTATGTTTTTGTTGTAGATGTCATGGATTGACTATTTCTCAGATGCACTGCGATTAGTTGGGAAGAAGATCACAGATAAGGAAAAGGTTGTTGTGTATGCACCTCAGTACTTAACTAGTCTGACAAGTATTGTTCAAAGCTATACAAACACAACTGAAGGAAAAATGTAAGTTTTAGACTTTGTTTGAAGAATTCATTTACTTTATATTGAAAAAAAAAATTACCAGTCACTAGTGATTCAATTATTTTTAACTTCTTGTAAATCACACTTTACATGTAAAAATAATAATCCACATTATCAAGTTAATTATGAATCACTTCTTAACAATTTTGAAAATAAAAGTACTTGCTGTATTACAGTTTGTATGGTTTTTTAAATTAATTAACTATGCAATTAATAGCTGACCGACGTTTTCACAACATTAAATAAGAAATTGTATGTGATGTCTAATTATTATTACACATAAAAATAATTTCTTCTTATTATTATTAATTTATATATCAGTATAATCTAATAATAAACAATTGTATACAACATATCTGGATTAAGTTAATGTTTCTAAATAGAAATGTACTGTATTTGTACAAAACCTACAAATATAACTTCCGTTTCATTGATAGGCTATAAAAGGAAATTTCATTTGAGTATTTAAAAAGACCAATACTGTTACAAAACTTGAATTATGTACAACTTAAAACTACAAATTTTTATTATTTTTCTAAATAGCTTCCAACCGAACAGTGACATCCATCACCCCAACAGAATTGTTTTTTATTATGTCATGATAAAATTCTGCAGACTGTAATTTTACTTTGAACTCAATTTCTCATCATCTTCAAAACACTGCTGTTCAAGCCACTTTTTTCATGTGCATAATTGCTAGATGCTAAATCTTTACTGTACGAACAGTGATCAAACATTTCCCAATTGTAGTTTAGTAGCGAGTGTTATCTTGCAAGAAAACCACTCCAGAGCTTAACATACTACAAATCTTGTTCTGAATAATCCTCCTTAACTCCTTTAATGCTGACACAATACATCTCTGAATTTAACAAAACTTATGGGAGATAACCTCACTTTTCAGTGATTACTTCAAGAAGAACTGTGTGAGAGATCTGTGGAAAATATCAGAAATGTAAAACTCGTAAATGGTGAATTAGCAGTTCCTAAAACGTTTTCATTCATCTTCTGAACCAGATCTTCATTCATCATATATGGCTGAATACTTTCTCGTCATTGTGTATATGCATCTGTCCAGTTTTAAACATATGACACCATTGTATCACCACCCTCATACATTATGTTCTCTTATATGAACTCTCTTATTATATCCTCTCTTACCATGCATTTCATTATGTTGTCGAACAATAACAACAACTTTACAACTTTAATGTAATGGCAGATATTTCTGGTTGAAACTCCATATTCAAGGATAAAATAAAGCAAAAGCTTAAAGTTTCAAATATTTTAATAATATAAATGAGCTACAATTGTTTCGCCTTGCGGCATCATCGGACAATTGTAGCTCATTTATATTATTAAAATATTTGAAACTTTAAGCTTTTGCTTTATTTTATCCTTGAACAACTTTACAATTTAGGATTAATAAAAATATTATAACTGATGGTGACTCACAGACTGCATGATTTTAAATTGTAGTATACATTTTGAATGAGAGTTGTTTAGCAAGTAATAGTTAAGAAAAATTTCTCTCTACCATTGGTGGATACATATTACAAATATTTGGACACAGCAATGGAGGCATCTGACACCACATCACATGTCATTTGAGAATGAACGTTAATTTCTGGATAGAATTCACAACACAAATTACCTAGAACAAAATAGTTTAAACAAAATATTGAAGGATAGAATTAAAAGTAAAGGAATTATTTTTTACTAGATTACTAGATATATTTTACTAGATAAAAAGAAAGTATTCATAAATTATTTATTTATTTTATTAGTTATAAATATGTCAGGTTGCCTGACATGCTGAAATAGTTGTATGTTTTTTATAGAATTCTAAACAATTATCTAGTATGGCAGACAGTGCGGAGTCTAACTTCTTGCTTGTCAAAACCCTTCCGTGATGCTTATAAAGGATTAAGGAAAGCTTTGATTGGTGCAGAAGGAGGGGAAGAACCATGGAGATATTGTGTTACAGATACAAATAATGTGATTGGTTTTGCAATAGGAGCAATGTATGTGCGAGAACTTTTCCAAGGAGATTCCAAAGCAAAGGTATAGAATTATATATAAAATTAAAAATAAAGTTTAATTTTAAATTGATGGATGCATTTCAGTTGACAAACAGAATTTGTCCCTAGTTTATTAGAGAATTTCAAATATAGAAATGTTAGCCAGAGACCATGCAAATATCCACTAATTTTATCCATAAGAGTAATATGCCAATATTTTGTTTATTACCGGTATATATTTATTTTTGATAGTAAATGATCTTTATGTAATAATGTTGATATGATTTTGTTCAAATTTAAAATGTAAATACAGTTGTAAACTCATATCTTTAATTAAGTTTTCTGGGGGTCGTCAAGTTTTCAAAAAAAAAATTTCAAGAATAACTTTATAACTGTCTCTATTTTATTATTTACTTAATGATAGGTAAAAACTCCACAGACCAGCACAGGTACTTTCCGCTTACACACTAAAACCTATTTTCAAACCTACCTGTTACCCTAATTTATCTCACTAATTTCAAGGTGTATATACTTTCAAAATCCTTATTCATTGGTCCTATAGTGTGATATATTGAGGGTACATTTTGTACTCATAACATATTAACTGAAGAATGAGGTATAGAAATAATTACTACTTAGATTTGAACTTAAACATGATCTGATCGTCTTGCTGACTGAGAACAGAGTAGGATGCTCAAATGGTATGTTGCATGGATGTTGCTATGTGAGTGTGGGGGGGGTAGGAGTAGGCCAATCATTTATTCGTTATATCTTTGTTACATATCACGCCATATCTGACGTCACTCTACCTGTACAGACTGGTTAACAAAATACTTTACATTCAACTTGACTCAAGGTCAATACATTCCATATAGCTCCAAATATTTCCAGTCCAATGCTTTCAGAATCGGAACACTCCTCCAATAAACGACGTATTGTCTCAATCTCCCCAATCCCTTCACAGGATGGAGTAACCCTCATACCTATATCAAGATGTCTGTTGATGGAACAGACTAAAATATGTAACATTCCATATTTTTGGGGTTTATGTGAGGTGTTTTTATATATGACGTAAAAACTTATGTCATACAGGTGTCATGATAGCATATCGAAATAAGATATAGACAGCGGACAAGTTTTCAAATTTGGTTAATGTTTCATACCAATGAATAAATAGATTCTATGAATGAATAATATGTAAAATTTATAGTTATAGTGTTAAGATATAGTTATAAGTCTTTTTTATAAAATATGTGTTAAGTAATATTAAATTGAAAAAGAAAATGATAGTTTGTGTTAGAATCAGTGCAGTGTCCAGTGTGCCAACAACTCCGGTCATATTGAGAATTAGAAATTGTGATTGCCTATAAAGCACTAACCAATACCAACACTTTTCGACTGGAGGGGTTTAGTCCAGATTTTGGAAAGATTACAAGCTCATTTCCTCGTGGTGATAGGAGTACTGTTTTAACTCTATCACCAACATCAGATCTTCTCTTTACCTGATCGGTACTACGATTTACCTAGAATGATGCTTCAAATGGGCAGCATCATATAACAAACAGTTTAAACAGATATTATAGTTTTAAGTATTGGACTTGTATGTTTTGTTCAGGTGAGACTGCCATATAAAAAATAAATTATTGTGTTTTCATTATTATGTATGTAATTTGGTTATTAGATGATAAAAAATATTCATGTACTTATATATGTAATTTCAGATAGAAAGGAGAAAAATTATTAGTATTAAATTTGGGTATTTCATAACAACTGTAGTTTACCTATAATTACAAGTAAATTTTCCTGAAAGTCAAATCCCTAGGTAAATTGTCTCAACAAATTAAATTACAAGTGTCTTCTGTTCTTAATCACGGACTGGCGCCTAACAAAGTTAAATTCAAAAAGTTAAGAAGTACACAACACAGAAGTACAGAAAGTTACAAGTAACCCTTGTTCAACCTGATGAGTGTGTCCTTCCTCTAGCACCATCTGGCTTTCTCATACCTGTTTGTACTTGTATATCCTATAACATTTCACAATATATAACTTTAATGTACATCAAATGATACCTAAAAATGTTTCTACAATAAAAAATAAAATAATTATAATAAAACCAAAATTGTTATACATTGATGTCATGTTATACTAGGTGTAACAGACCACTTGTGTCATATTTATTGTGGACAAACAGTTTGAGCTAGAAATATAAAATACATTCTAATCACACTAATTCACGATATCAATATCTTGAGAAAATATATATTTTTTTTAAATTTGGTACCTTAAAAATACATATTCTATAGTTGTTGTTTAAAATAAATTATCATAACGTTTCAAAATGGTGGGCATTGCATCGTTACTTCCATAATTTCTCTTCTTTTAACTAGGTGATAAATAAGTCAGTCTATAATTGCAATTTTTTTTGCAATTTTGAATGTTCATACCAAAGTGAAAGTTGGTAAAAGAACAGATACAGTATACAGTAATCACCAAAAGAAATTCATGTCCTTTCATGTCAAAGGTCCTGGTGGGAGGAAGGTGATTTGTTTAAATTAACACTATCCAGAGAAATAATGATAAATATTGAAAGTCATTGTAATAGATGATATTTTGTAATTAATTATGAAAAGATTTGTCATTGTAAGTAGGAGCAGTTTTAACAAACAAGTAAATTAGAATCAATTTCTTATGTTCCTTTAACTTGTAATAAATAAATGTTTTTCATACTTTGTAGATTGTGCAGGTAGATGTTGATTTTGAGCTTTCACAATAAATTAGTCCTGAAAACACAGCTATTGTATTTAACTATTAAACTACACAGTCGCTTGTTTTAATAAGGTAATCTAATTTCACTTTCGTTGTATCATGCACTGTATAGTTTATAATGGACACATTGTTTATAAACGATGATAACACAACTATAGTTACTAAAATTTGTGTAACATAAATTTACAGAAATAATATATGTTAAATACATAATATATACAAACCACTGCATTGAAAAGCAAAGATGCTGTTTTACATCACAGTACAATGAGAGATCTAGTACTTGATCAAGAATGAATTAAAGGTAGGGCTTTGAACTTGGTCATGTAATACTTTCAACTTCCATTAACAGATGTATTTAAGACTCTACTGAACTTAGATGTAATATAAATATAAAACTATTGTCATATAAATAGTAAATGTTTATATCTACAACAGATAATAGATTTATTTCATAGTTCTAATAATAATAACTATATATGTAGAAGAAATTGACAAAATCTAGAGAAAATTTAATATATATATATATATATATATATATATATATATATATTATTAAGTATGATTAATTTAAACACTTCCTAATAACACAGTTGATATAAAAGTTTCATTAATTTTTATGTTCTAGGCAGAGGAAATGATCAACAATGTAAGGACGGCATTTAAAGAGAACCTTAGAGGCCTAAGTTGGATGGATAAGGAAACGACTGAACTTGCTGAGGATAAAGCAGATGCTATTTCAGATATGATAGGTATTAAATACTTAATGCATTTTTAAGTAATTGGTGAGAATAATTTTTATGGGTTCACTTAGGAGTTAAATGTCCTAATTATACTTTTGTTATATATAAGTAGATTTCCTTTTTACATAATAATATAACATAATATAGGGAAAGTTTGGTAATCACAAACAAATTTTCATATCCTTTTTTCAACTGACCTTCACATTTCATGTTCTCAGAAAACTGTAAGAGGATTTTTAAAATCCCACCTATCTGTCATAGTTGTCATTTGTATACAAGTACAATAACGGCGACACAAATTAAAATATAAACATGAAATTTGGTATATAGAACCATATTGAAATTCATAAAAATCTAGCAAAATGTTAAAATGGCTGCCATTTTAAACAGTTTTTTGTTTATATTTATAAATTATGATAAATTAATGTTATTTGATTACATTGTAGTATTAGTATTATTTATGCTAAAGCCAAGCCACATGTGATACGAACAATGGAGAATGCACAGGACGCCACATAACTTAATTTTAATCATCTATTTCAACTCTAAAAATATGTAACTATAATATAGATGTTTATTTATTGCACAAATACAAAACTAAAAGCGAGTTAGTATTCAAGTAGATTGCTTTCGGCATTCAAAAGTATTAGCCGCATTAATAGATAACAGTAGAAAAAAATTTCAGATACAACATTTATCGATGATATATATTAGATTAATTATTCAGTAAGTTGGTGGAATTATGAACTTAATGTATATGTTATATATTCAAATTATCATCTTGGTTATCCGTTACCAAGCGATTATTTTTAAAATTTTTTAGCATATTTTATTATTTATTACCAACAACCAAGTAATATTAGGACATTTTTTAAACCAAGTCTTTCTTGAGTTGTATTAGATAGAATGGAGAAAATATATCTAAAAATATTAATAAAACTGTCGTACAGACGAAATATTTCAAAGGCCTAAACATGGAGCTCAAAGTTGTATTTTCTTGTTAGTTATGTAAATATACACATTTTCAAAAATATATATCAAGGCATTAAATTTTAAGAACATAAAATTATCTACAATTTGTTTTCCTTATATTTATCTACGAAAAAAATTAATTCAATCATATTTTTTATGAGTATTTTATGGATTTTCCTTTAATTAAACAAAAAATACAATACACTTGGAAATCTAGATCATCGGATATGCTTATAAATAACTTTTAATATGTTACTCACCGCCAGCAATCCTTTGTTTGAAGTTTTTCCTTCAGTACATATACCATTCACGAGACATCCAATCACCCAATAACACATAAAATGGCAGCATACAACCACATGATCAATAGACTGATATCGGTTCCAATGGATGAAGCTGATTATAAAGATGAACTAAACTTAATAAAACATATTGCCCAAAAAACGGATACAACCCAAAAATAGTAGATACAATACATAGAAAAATGAAACAAAAAAGAAATAGTACCAAGCCAGACACAAAACAAGATAATAAATTCGTAGTATTACAACACAACCCCAAATGTAATAACACCATAGCTAACGTTTTCAGACACCAAGGCTACAAAGTTGCGTACAAAACCAACTCAAACCTACAACATACACTAAATAGCAACAAAACCTAAAACCAAGACAAGTTCATGAATACCGGTATATATAGATTAAACTGTAGTTCATGTGACAAATTCTACGTGTGGCAGACGTGGCGGCCCTTCAAGAAACGAAATAAAGAACATATCCAGGCACTAAGGCACCCGGAAAAATCGAAATTCGCAGAACACCTGGTAAACTGTGATCATGCTTATAAAAACATAGATCACAACATGAAAATATTACAGAAATGCAAAAAAGGAGATTACATGAACCGCATAGAAGAATACCACAAATACAAAAATGAACAAGAGCACTCGGATAATTTAATAAATGACAAAAAACAGTTTGATGCAACCCCCACTTATGAACTAATAAGCCAGCTTACTAGGAAGTAGACATCAGCTGATAACTCACTAGTACATTGTACAGCGTCAGCCTAGAGACATGTTGGACTTCATTTGTGCGCGTGTGTTGTTTGTGTTGTGTGTTTTTACAAATTGTGTTAAATGTTTTTAATTGTGTTTTGACCACCCGACGATGGACGTAAAAAGTCCGAAACAAGTGTAGTGGTAATATATATGTACTGAAGGAAAAACTTCAAACAAAGGATTGCTGGCGGTGAGTAACATATTAAAAGTTAAAAAATACAAATTTAATTTAAAATGATTAAGAATTAATTTTTGAATGGCATACACACTTATATCTATTTCATTATATACTCGTATATTTTATAATTATTTACTGTTTAAAATTAACCCTATTTTACCGAGTCAAAGTTTTTGCACCTTTAATGACAAATTATTCGGAAAGTGAGAGGGTATTTGTTGGGGGTCTGTGCGGGAACCCGTAGTGCTAGGAAAAATGTAGGAGTATGTTAGTTTTTGTTTACACATTAAAATTCAACCGAATTCAGCTAATTTTGGAGACAAAAAGTTTAAAACCTTGGTTTCCGTTGATAAACGAGATAAATGTGAAAATTGCCAAGATATCATTGTTTTAGAGAATTAAATTGAAATTAGAAATTATCTACCATTTCCTTTTTATAGTAAAAAAATAATGGAGCCACAGTACTTTGAACATTATATATTCATACTTCTGTACAAAGCTAATTTTTAAAGTAAAAAAATAATAAAAGTGGTTATATATTCAATTAATTTCAAGCAGTGTCGGATTTACACTTTTGCCACCTCCCTATGTACTTTGCCAGATTTGCCGCCCTTTCCTCCAGTCTGAATATATCACTAGTAAACTATACTCATGTTTATGTTTAGTTTTGAGCTAAGTTACTGATAATTTACAACTCATCTATTCATTATAATTTACTTACTCAGAGTATGAATATATATATTGGCTCATAATGATCCATTCCTTTACTTAAGTACACATTAAAAAAATATGTTGTAAAAAGTTGGTTAACAGAAAATTAAACATCAAAGTTAATTTAAATAGTTGAAATATATATTGTACATAACAGTTGCAGAAGATAATGTATTAGACAGTAAATATAAGTATAACCAAATGATAAATGATTCTGATTTGTATAAAAAATTTGTCATATGAAGGTGTTACAATATGAATAATTTATGTGGTAGTCAGGTATTTACAATAATAATGTTTTTCTTCTTGTTTGTCCTTGAGTGACGGCAGTTATTAAGTCGTCAAGTCACTCTCAATTGTCACAATTTCCAACTAGGTGAGTCGATGGTTGCTTTCTGTGGACCATAGTTAGTTTTTCAATCATTTCATGACTGAAAATGACCTCTCAGCTGAGCAATTCAAAACCGGAATCATCAAGAAGATCCTCAAGATGATTTCGACATAAGAATACAAATTCTTTTAACACTTGTGTAAATACGCCTATGATTTCGTTATGTCTATAAATTACATCCACAAGTTCTGTCCAATGTTAAAAGTTAATGTAAAGACAGAGCCTCACTAGACAAAGAAAGTTTTTATTAAAGAAGTTTTTATCTTCTAGTAATAAGAGTACAAACATAATAATAATTTTTATAAAATAATCTATCAAAATATCTAATTAATTTGTGTCTTCTGTTTAATAAATATTTTAGGTTTTCCTGACTTTATTTTGGATGCTGAAAAGTTAGATGAACGTTACAAAGATTTAGAAGTAAAAGAGTCCACCTACTTCGAGAATAATATTCACGCTAATCAATTTAACCTTAGGAGAAATCTACAAAATTTGGGTACACCAGTCAATAAAACAAGGTATATACATTTATTGAAAACACTCAATATAAGTAAAAGTGTTGACATTTAACAATGAATGTTTTGGAAAGAACATAATTAGAGGGTATAAAAATAAAAGAGTAAATTGTGTTTGAATGAGTATTATTACAAATTTGCTATTTTGAGAAGTTCATATTAAAATATTGTACATATTATAATAGGTATATTTCTTAACAAACATAGTACATTATAGACCTTTCATATTTTACCTCCAATCTCGGTAATTAATTCTCTCTTTTTGTTTTTCATTTATATATTTTTAACCTAATTTGTTTTTCTTAATGCAATGTTTTAATTTAACTGTCGTAAACTAAAGATCTTTTCTAAATTAACTTTAAATTAAACTCAAGTTATCATTTTATTTAACACATTACAGATGGAACGCATCTTCTAAGCCTTCATACCTGTTTTTATAATTTAGAAATTGCTACTGTATGTCCTGCTTAATATTTATCATTTATAAAATTTGTGATCTGATTTTTCAAAAATATAAAACTTAATGATTTAAGACTTGAAGGTCTAAAAAAAATGAAATAACTTATATTCTAAAGACGGTTTTCTCAAGTAATAAAAAAAAATAAAATAATAAAAAAAATAAAATCCATTTTTGGCTTGATATTATTGGTAAGTAGGAATGAAATAGTGACATCCTTCTTGATTCCTTCCATTAGGTCTCATAAACATGTTGTTACTATGCAAAAATTTAATTTAATTATCATATTTTCCTTTTTTTAAAGTAAACAAAAAGGAACTCTCTAGTATTTATTATATATATATATATATATATATATATATATATATATATATATAATATATATATTAATTATAATATATACAGTATTAAGTGATATTTGGGATGGATTTTCATCTGGAATGATTTTTTAAAAGACAGGTTTAATTTTTTTATGGCTTCAATATAAAAAAGTTATGTTTTTGAGAGTGGTTCAAATTATGTATTCTATTTCACTTGATCTTAAATATCTACTTCCTATATTCCTCCGGTTCTTGTAGTAAATTTGATATCGTTATGTTCAACTGTTCTTGAGATGAACTCAAATTCATAACAACAAAGGCCTTACAGATATCTTCTTTTATTGAGGGGGGGAGGAGGAGGAGAGAGTCATTTTCTGTGGATCTTCCTTAGAGGCCTTTATATGTGATTGGATGAGAATTATATTTATATACTATACGTAAATATAACATACGTGAATGAACCAACTAAGACACCAAGGGAACCATTACTTATTTCTATATTTTCTTTTCTTGCTTGTGAAAGACCGATACAAAATTTGACATTATGAAAGAATTGTATAAGGACAGTACTTTTTATTATGAGTACTGAATAAGTTTATATATCTTATGTAAGACTCCTTAGAATATATTTCACTAAGCTCACTATCTTTATATGGTTATTTATATCAAAGATAGTTATTTATAATATCATGTTTTAATATTTCACAAACTATAAATAAATTTCCTTGTCTATCAATTTATATATTTACACTCAAATACTTAATTACTGAGATTTATTAGAACTGGTAATACATCTATTTAGGATAGTACTTAATTTTTTGAATATATTTAAAGAAAAACAAAAAACAAAGTGAATTACCATGTGTCTTCACTCTTGACAATCATGTGTTTTTGCTCAGGTGGAATATGACCCCTCCCACTGTCAATGCTTACTACACTCCTACAAGAAACCAAATCGTCTTTCCTGCAGGAATTTTACAAGCACCATTCTTTGACGTAAATCATCAACAATCCCTTAATTTTGGTGCCATGGGGGTAGTTATGGGACATGAGCTCACACATGCATTTGATGACCAAGGTATTTAGCAAAGTGTTAAAATATGTAGTTCTTATGTATGCTATGATTCTATTATAAAATTTATGTTTTGGAAAAGACCAGAACCCATTTAAACAGTTTATTTTAATCTAACCTGATTTAAGTGTATATTTGTTTTCCCACTTACAGGTAGTTTAGTCAAATTTAACCATTAACATGAACAAAAATTAAAATGTCCTTTGGTTATAACAATTTTTTAGGACCTTTGATAAAGTTCTTTTAATTATAATTACCATTAAATTTCAAGTATAATCACTTTTAAATATTAAAGTGGAAAATTTATTAAATTTCAATGTTACAACATCCTCTTTCAAGCCAAGTTAATAGTGGTTTCATTGGCAGATCTTTCGAGTAAGTGGTAATCCAAACTCCGCCTCAATCCATCTATCTTTGATGAGTTGTCCGTCTTGTATTCATAATTCAGCTTCCCTAAAATACAGTTTTGTTCAACTAATATTCAAATTATCATTTGTTAACTTTACTGTTCAACAAGACTCTCCACTCCAAATTGATTTTAAAACATTCTACTTCCTTGACATTATTTGTTTGAAAATACAAAATTTTCACTTATTCTCCGACCTCTAATTGTTTTATGTATTAAAACTCAGCCATTGGCCTTCTAAACTTTGAAAAAATTTTGTCATCAAATTTGTCTAAATGTTTTCTTAATGTTGAAAACTACTTGCTCATCTGCAATGAATAATGAATGAATCACCTTTTTTCTAATTTCTTCTTCATATTTACTACATTACACCCATTTAACAGGTAGCCAGCTAGTATCTAAAATTTACATGTCTAACATAAAACCAAACATAATAAAATAAAGTTAAATAGATAAAATTTTAATGTTGTTGACATACTAATAAATTAGTAAATTGTACCAACTGATGAATACATTGTAAAACATCATCAATACTTGTTTACGAGAGTACAACTTATAAAAGTTCCTTGTTCAGGAGAAATCCACTAACATCATAATGTGATATCTTCAGCAATAGATCTTTTAGTTTTTCGTACATGATTTTTTGTCGCTCTAGTTGATAATGTCAGTTGTTCCATATTTTTGATATTTCATGTTTGTTTTTCACACAAACTATATATATTTTCTGAATTATTAACTATCCATAATTATCTAACAACTTTGAAATTTTTAGTTTTCATATGGCATGGTTTTTTAGTATTATTTGTATTTTTTTTATATATATAACAGATTATTCTGTTAGTTTTTAGTTGGATTAGCTCTCTATTCTTAGACCATATTAATTTTTTTTAATAGTGCAAAAATATATATGCCTTATTTATTTTTTTAATATTATTACTATATGAGGACCATTTGGAAAGTAACCTCCTTTTTCATAGGGTGTGAGAAGTAGTGGATGTAGCGGCACCACTCACACAGTGATGTGTTCAGTAGCTCAATATGTGCCCAGCTGAACTAGTTGGAAGGTTGTGCCAGTAATAATCTTTCAAAATGAGAACTGTAATATAAAACTCTGTGAAATATAAAATCTGTGTTGTGATAAGATTTATGATGGCAAAAAAATTGTCAGCAGCAAGCATCCATCGTGAATTGTTTGCTGCACAACAATATTCGCCCTTCCACTGCTCGGCAAACAAAGGATATGTAGTATCAATTCAAATGGGAGCTTTTTGATCACCCGCTGAATAGCCCAGATTTAGGTCCCAGTGATTTTCACCTATCCATACACATGAAGAAGTGGCTTAGGTCCCAGGTCTTTGAGGACAACGAAGAACTTTAAGATGCTGTAACATGCTATTTAGATTCCAGGTGACAGAATTTATGACTTATGAAAAAGGGATTTCCAAACCGGTCTACTAGTACGATAAATGCTTAAATTTAAATGGTGATTAAGTAGAAAACTGTAGTTTTAAGATCTATATAATAAAGTTTCTGTATCTAAATCTCTGTGTCAATTTATAGTCAAACGCAAGTTACTTTCGGAACAGCCCTCATATTTTGAACTTAATTTCAACAGTTCAATTCAGTTTTTATAAATATAATATGAGATAATACCTAAATAATACCTAAATATTTGATTATATGTATCCATTGTTTTATTGTTTTTAGGTCGGGAGTATGACAAATTTGGAAATTTGCATCAATGGTGGAATAACAAAACCATAGAAAAGTTTACAAATCAAACTGAATGTGTTATCAAGCAATATTCTAACTATGAAATAAACGGCAAACATCTGAATGGAAAACAAACTTTAGGTAATACCAATTTACCATTTTATAAAAGCACATTAATTCATGGCACCAAGGGATTAATGTGCAAGGAACGTAATATATTTGATTAATTAATTTCCGATGAGAAACATCCATCAAACAATCATATCAGCATGCCTGGTAATGTGTGATTGATCTTTTGTGAATTGACTAGGGACTCAAGGAGCTTGATGGACAGATTTCCAATTAATTAAGATTTTTTGCTGATTTTACAGATGCTATTAATAAATTTTTGATTCAGCCATGTAAATGACCGATGCCTTAAGCAAGATGTCATAAGCAAAGAAATTTATGATAATTTAAACAAGTTAAAACTTAAATATTTCATGTTTACTGGTTTCTGTTAACTGATATTATTTTGAATATAGTTCTAACAATATACAAAATTACGTTCTGTATTCCAAGTTTTCTATTATCCCATTGCAGGGGATTTTAGTTGAACTATTTTAAATTATTGTAGCATTGAATATATATTCATTGGATATATATATACAGCAAATGACGTATTGAATGTATTCATATTATTATAATATATATATATATATATAATATATCCTACTTATAATAGTAATGTATGATGTTATATTATACTGAATTAAATATATTATAGCTCTTTCTTTAAAATTGATTCAGTATACAGAAGAAATGAATTATAAACTTGTGATGCACAGTTGATTGGTTTTTATGTTAAGGGAGCAAGTGTTCATGCCTTACATATACTCTTGTACCAAGCATTTTGAATTGTACCGTATGTGTCTAAAAACAATAACAGAATTTTTCTATAGTTACCCTCTAATGGCTTGCTATTTCACCCTGAAAGGCCAGTTGTTTATCTAATACATTACAAGTATTTAATTTATTTTATTTATCGCCATTACAACTATTGTTATACATTAGTATGATTAACCTTACCATTATCAATAGTCAACTGTTGTATGATTTAAAAAGTCGGCTTCTCCAACTTATAGATAGAATAAAACTCGAACACAAGATCTCATAAAAAATACTTTTACTTAATCAAACGTGATTCAATGACAAAGTCACCATCCTCAGTGATACTGAGCTACAATAACTAACTGTTTAATTTTTGTAGCTCATGTATCACTGAGGATGGCAACTTTGTCGTTGAAATGCCTAGATTATAAGGAAACATAATTTTTGTGAGATCTTGTGTTCAATTTTTATTCTATCTAATATTATCTCACAAGTCAAGCTCAATATTTATTTATCATATGGCAGTTAACTATTGATGACAGTAAGTGTTAATCATACTAATACAAGTATTTATTCAAAAATTTATATGAAACTAATAAGACATGGTGGGTATATCATCTTGTACATTATTTTATTCATAACATTCTGACAAATATCTCTACGTCATTGTATTAAATATTTTGTAATTATTACAATAATTTTTCTAGGAGGGAGAAACTAAAATGTAAAAACACAGAACAAATTCCAAGTTTTACAGCTTATAGATTTTATTTACACGTAAAAAAAGGTATACATAATAAGCATTTGTTATTAATGAATTAAAAAAAAAAAAGAAGTTTATAAAAGTTATTTTGCCAATTTAAAATAATATTCCAGGAGAGAAGATTTTGATTTTAAAAAATGTCACCGTCCCATGCATTATATTTCAGTCCTATCCTCATCAACATCTGGTAGTTCACTGTCTTCTCACTCATTATTCTAGTAGTTTACAAAGATTACTTGAATACCAGTTAGACATCATTAATTATAATTAGGTAAATTAGTTGTATTAAAACTCACCATTAATGAAAAATAAACAAACAAATATAGAACTACAGGGTAACACAGTCAAACTCAATGCACGCTAAGCCGTCAACCATATCAGCTAAATTTGTGGAAAAATAGTACACTTCTGTTGAAAAATTATATTTTACCAACAATCATGATTAATATTAAAAGATCAATTCTGTCCTTATAGATTTGGTGTTAAAATCATTGTGACACAATAAATACTTTTTGTACAACAGAGATCCTAGGAAAACATTTTATTATATAATATGATTTTCATTGTTTGGCATGCTAGACTATAATTAATTATTATAAAATATGTAAATCGTATTTTGGCCATTGCAGGGTTACAGCATAAATTAATTTTTCTATTATTGCTACTTTTACAAGGCCACTTCTGTAGCCAACAAAAACTATTGGTATTTAAGAGAATAATAATATGTGTTCCAAATGTTGGTGTAAATTATTGAAGTCACGCTCCATAATGAGGACGGATTTTCAATTTTTGATGTCTTTTTCTCCTGTGAAATAATTCCTTGATAACACATGCCATAGTTCATGCTAGGTTGACTCTGCTCATGTTGCTAACATTGAAGACGGAGGTTTGGGATTGCACATTCTCTAGGAGTCTCATAGAATTATAAGAGTTTGTTAAAATAGCTTCAAGAGGAAGAAAAACCATTGTAAGACATTTTATCCATTTTTAGTGAATGTTACATTTTGGTGTACCTATTGTATTTTTACTACAAGATTACTTTAGAACCATGCTCTGATTAATTAAAAATGAATACAATCTAGCTGTAATAATTTTATATTTGGTAATTGGAAAGTTAAGTACTCTCCACACAAAATATTATACAGATTTCTATAATAGAAAATACATATGTTAAAAATTAAGACATGTTACAGGGGAGAATATTGCTGACAATGGTGGATTAAAAGCAGCTTTCAGAGCCTACAAAGACTGGACAAAAACTCACGACACAGAACTTCCTTTGCCAGCATTAAATCTTACCCACAAACAACTCTTCTTCTTAAGTTTTGCACAGGTAATGTACAAAATAATATTTACAAATAAAATATCACAGTATTTTGTGGCAGATTCAGGAGAAAGAATCAGGCCTAAATGTGGATTTTATTTTGTGTAGTATTTAATAAAACTGCAGTTAGCAGGCTAAATAAAGATTGTAACAGAAATTAAATCTACACCAGGTCCTATAACTTCTTTTCAATGTAGGTCTTTTCCCTGTTTATGAGTTATATTTAAATTTATATAATATGTACGAATGTCTAACCTAATTAAGTTTGCCACATTTCCAATAAACCCATTTGGATATGAGTTCAAGTATTCTTTAAAAAAAAAAAAAAAAAAAAAAAAAAAAATACAGGGAAGTATAGTAGTATGTGGCGTATTCCAAAAGTAAGGACCATTTGGTCATAAAAAAATAAGCTTGTGAAATAAGGTTTTTATTGACAGTAATAGTTTAATACATATCTACTTTACTTTTCCACATAATCACCATTTAGTTGTAAACACTTTTTGTAATGTTGCACCAGTTTCTTTAACCTCTCTGCATCAAAGTTTGCTGCCAGGGATTTGAACCAGTTGACAACAGTATTCTTGAGTTCCTGATTGTTATCAAACAATAACACCAAGCCATTTTTTCAAATGCAAAACAGGAAGTAGTCGCTGGGTGCAAGATCAGCACTGTATGGAGGGTGGTCAAAAATTTACCAATGAAAATCTTGAATCTTCTTGATTAAGACAGCAGTGAGAGGACGCGCATTGTCATGAAAGAGGATTACACCAGATGACAGTTTTCTGCATCATTGATTTTGGATTGTACGTCTGTTTTATTAGCGTTTTGCACTACACATCAGCTGTAATTTGACCCACTTTCCATGAAAAATGAGACACCCTTTTCATCCCAAAAATTGGTAGCCATATTTTTTCATTAATTAAACTTTTTGATTTGGCTGAATTTGAATGACGGTACTGCATTGACTGTTGTTTTGATTCTGTGTTGATGTACGATATCCACGTCTCATCGCCCATAATAATGTGGGAAAACAAATCGTATCCATCTTATCAATAGCGATCCAAAAACTGTCGTTCACTGCACATTCTTTGCTCTTTGTGCTGGTCAGTGAGCATTTTCAGAACTTACCCGGCACACAATTTGTGATATCCAAGCTTTTCTGTGACAATACTATAGGTTGAGGTTCATGCAACATGCCGAAATTCCTTAGCCAGAGCACTAATCGTCAATCGCCAATTACAACATAGTTTTTGGTTCACTTGTCAACTGAATACTGGGGCTGCCACTTCACTCTTCATCGTGCACATTTGTTGGCCATTTTGAAAGTCTCAACACCATTTTTGAACGTTTCCTTCACTCATTATTGCAGGTCCATAACTAGGCACAATTCACAATGGATTTCAGGAGCTTAAGATTCTTTTGCAAACAAAAATCTAATTACACTGCACACTCCACAACTGGCGAGAGAAATGATTGTCATAGCCATTGTGATCTGCATTCACCGGCTGGCAAGCGACTACTGAAAACAACTACTGCAGTTGCTTCGTAAATAGTCAGTAGATGGTGTGGTATGTCTGAAACAGTGTTCAAGGCTACCAGCATTTAAATATAAATCAACGGCCCTTACTTTTGGAATATGCTTTGTATTTGGTCTGAAATCCTTTCTAGTAAAAGTGGCAAGTTCTATTGGTAGTGACTAGTTATGGATTTCTAACTAGTTGATTTTAATGTCTCACTATGTCAGAATCATCTGTTATTATTCAGTTTTTAAGCTATTGTACCATGTATCACGACAAAAATATATTGTACATTTAAAGATTGTTTTTGTAAAATTTTTAATATTTCACAACTAATAGCAAAAATACTTTTCTTATTATTCACTTTTAATATAAAGGTATACTTGAGAGCAGTAATGTAGATTTTGGAGGAGGAGGTAAATTATTTGATCTTTTCTAAAGTCTAAAGTTTTTTTTAATGTTTAGGTGTGGTGTTCAGCAACAACAGATGAAGCTACGAACCTGCAGATTGAAAAAGATCCACATGCAGCTTCAAAATATCGAGTGATAGGATCACTGTCAAATTCACCTGAATTCGCTCAAGAATTCAATTGCCCTCTTGGATCAAGAATGAATCCTGTAAATAAGTGTGAAGTGTGGTAATTTATGTTTAATGTGAAACACATCCTTCAGTCATTAATTTAATTTATTTATATGTACGCAAGAAACAATCAAAGGGAATAAGTTTTAAAAGTGTATATTTTTATACTTAACCTTGATATTTGTTACTTAACAATTTTATATGACAAACATATTTCCTGAAATATTACATAAAATGACAAGCATAACTAGTTCGATCTGCTTTTCTATCTACTTTATCAATTATTGTTGTGACATTTATACACTTTCATTATTTGTGTGTTGTTATTAAATTTAACAGTCTCGTTTAAGATAAAATTAAAAAATGGTCAAACCTAATGTCACACAAGATCTTTCTTTTTTATTAGGAATATACTAGTCTTTAGTTGTTAGTCTTAAAACTGCTTTGTAAAATACATAATATAATATTATATGTATATATAAATAATAATAATTAAAACGTTTAAAAAACAATTTTATATCTGCCATCTTAGAGCATGATTCTATCGTAGTTTAGTAGTCAGAAAACATGTATTATTAACTCGTTGACCAGTGTGATCATTAATTTAAATTTTGAACTTTTGCTTTAACATTTATGCTAATGTCTGGAATTGATATTATATAGCTGCTGCAATTTGTTGTTTGTAATATGCAATAAATCTTATTCCTTATCATTACTTAAATCGTTGCTATCATGGTTTCATGCCAGGCCTAACATAACCTTATACTGACCTTATATGTAACCTGTTACGTTGTTCATCTTATTTTGCTTAAAAATGTTGTTATAAAATGACAGTTCAGTTTCTAAATAATGTAGAAATACACAAATACAAAATCGAATTATGTAAGGGATACATAAATAAAAGATGACTTTGAACCTCAAATTGTGATTTTTATAATTCAGATTCTGGAATTTAAGCATTTGCTTGAAAAATCATCTGAGTCAGATATTTTCAAAAGTTCAAAAAAGTCAAAACAGTGGGTCCATTAAATTTATTCACGGGTCAAAGAGTTAAGTAGGACTAAATATAAAGTTAGGTTTGTTTTTTATATAAAGTGTTTGGACAGTTTAACATTATTTTTAATTAATTTATTTATTATATAATATGGTAGTTTTATATCATTAAAAAACTTAACTATATCACATACAGAAGTCGTATAGTTTTTCATGAACAATGTTTAATTTTTGTCCTGATTATTATACAATTTTCTACAATAAAATAAGTTCTGTTCAACTGAATAAAAGGTTTGAAACTTATACACATGTCTTAGCAAAATTAATAGTTTAACTGGCAGTCATACAAAATATTTTTCTTGTAAATTACATAAAACTAGACAGGAGAGTAATTTATGAATTGGTGATGTGACTAAATTTTCAATAAAAAATAAAAAATTGAGAAACTTATTGAGAAATATTTGTTCAGTTACATTATATTAGATCTGTTCTTAGCCCTTAAACGAAACATTATCAAGTTTTCTTTTTTTAAATTTTATAAATTTTGAAAAGTAAGCACATAATATGATAGCATTTTGATATGCCACAATCTATAAATTGAAATTTACAATAATAATATTTAAAAAATATTTTTGTTGTTTATAAATGGCATCACTAGGTTTGCCCTCTATAAACAGCTGTAATTAAAAATTATAATATTAAAATAACATATTTAAATGATTTAATTTGTCTTTTAACAGATTTCTTTTGATTACTGAAGTTGGGTATTTCTAACTACTCATTGGCTAGTAAAATTATTATTATTTGAATAAAAAATGGAATAATTAAATTTTTACAAGAACAACAATGTTAAAACACAGTGCTTAAAAAATTTTTTTTGAATAATTTTTAAATAAAATACAATAATTTTTGTATGTTTCATTATCACTGATCTATTCACTTCATTTTTAGTAACAAAAACTGTTTCCAAATATTAAATATATCTTCAAGTAAAACTTTAATTCTGTCAGTTACAATACCATTTATTTAGTAAAATGTTATTTAAATTTAAATTTTGTGTTATTTTAAGAGTAATAGTTGTATATGTAATTATTTTGAACCACCCTTTGATTGTTTTTTGCTTGTTTTATTTTAACGGTGCCAAAAAATATAAACAAAGATTTTGTATTGTGATAACTAAACTACCCTAAGTATAAACAATACTATTACCAATTCAAAATGATTGTTTAACAACCATGAAGATAAGCATCTTTGTTTAAATGTAATTTTGTTACCAAAAATTTAGTTTTAAATAAAGTGTGTTATATTGTAAGAGACAAACTTTCACAGTGGTTTAACTAGTTGTGAACTTGAACGTTTGAATTATTTTAAGTTGGAACACACCGATAATTATTATATATTTTGGAACCTGTAAATGATGAGTGTAAAGATTAAAATGAAAATGATTACAGATTTAATTTGGAAATATAATTACCAAATACTTGATTCGCCTTTGACATAATTCATAGTTCAGCATTCTTCTTATTGTGTGTTTATGTATGTAACTATATTGCTTTAAATAACAACCTCGTTCTATGTGAAATATCTTGTTAAAAAATATATTTA
The DNA here is from genome assembly GCA_963513935.1 of Aphrophora alni. NCBI lineage: Eukaryota > Metazoa > Arthropoda > Insecta > Hemiptera > Aphrophoridae > Aphrophora > Aphrophora alni. Next base: position 25,997,080 of record OY740767.1, on the reverse strand, counting down.
ATATATTTGAAGCTTTCTGGACTATATGAACTCTTAAATAACTAAAATAGCACCAAATGCCCAAAAAATAATCTATCCAGAAATGTCAATAATTAATAAAACATTGTTTGGATTGTATAAATAATAATTATATATAGTAGAACCATAATTGTCTGATTGAATGTGAACTAAGATTACTAAAACTCGGATGGTATATACAGCAACAACTGTTGAAGTAGAATATAACCAAATAATATGTCATTAACTGATGAGATAAAAATCACAATTAAAGTGTTGAACTGATAATCGTAATACCACAAGGCAATAGTAAATACACATCCATATATTTTGTCATTATAAAGAAGTAATTTATTATAAGAAATAAAAACAATTCAATTCTATTGAGAACAAATGAGAACAGTACAGGACCCTACTGTACTAAATTAAATAAATTAAAAAATTAAAGAACACAAAAACCATGTTATTTTAAAATGTCACACAATGTCAAATGCAACTAAAAAGCCTGATTATTAATTTAAACTTTTATAAAAAAAAAGTCTTTCATATGTACGTGTTTGTTGCTTTTATGCCACAGACAGCAGAATATTGTCAGTGCCAATACTGGCACTTACTATTACTGTTATATATAGAGCAGTAACTTTACACGCAAAGTTAAAAAAAAGTAAATCCTCTCGTGAACATGAAACACTGACAGTAAATTATTTGACTTAAACATTTAGATCTAAATTTGATTCAATCAACACAGAAATTTTGTTACTCAAACCTAAGATAACTTTGGTTCTATTATAATAAAAAATATATATATTTAATTGCTTTTATTTATGCTATGTATACATGGATAGATTAAATAATAATTGATTCTCATCTTCTGTAATTGCATTACTTTGACTAATGGCAAAATAATGAATAAAAAAAAAAAAAGGTTTTAAAGTTATTTGACAAAGATGGATTGTCCATATTATTAATATGATTGACTTGCTCAGGTCTAGTTTTAGCCTCAAGTTCTTTTTTTAGGTTATAGATTTAGTTTAAGTTTTAACATGGCCCTAGATTAGTAGACTATGTTGGTATTTTTCATCTCTCTCTTTTTTTTTTTTTTTTTAAGTTTTACACTTGATAACAAGAATTGATTTATACTCTTGAAACATAGTGTATTAATTTTAATATAGACAAATGTCTAATTAAATCATATTAATAAAACATAATTAATCTGTGTGTTGCTTGTATTCTACATCATTTACAGGTTCTTAGTTTAGTTTAGTTTAAGTTGTTTTATACAAGTAATACATACCAGTCAGATTAACTGAAAGAAGGACTATCAGCACATTAAAGTATAATGTTGCATTGTTTAACATATCACATAAGATTTTTACTGCCAATGTACCTATCTAAGCATAGCTGAATGTATTTTGTAAATGATGATATTTTAATACTTTTTGTTTTAAGGAAAAAAAAAGTTAATAGTCAGAGGCCCTAAAGGCATGAATTACTACACTTTCTATCAACCATAAACAAAAGATCCAGTGTAGTGAATGAAGGGAAAATAATCGCCTCTATCACTTGGGCTACATTTATCATTATTTTTGACTTCACAAGTGGCTTTCAGGTAGTATAGATGATATAATCGATTATGAAACAAAATACTTATTAAATTAAACAACAACAAAATTATGGTAGTAAAAAAATAAAAAATAAGAGTTCTTGAGATTTGATAAACAGTACTTGACAGTATTTATGTGAAAAATGTAAGGTTAGGATGGTCAAGGATAGGGGCAGGGCGGTGGGGAAGATATAATAAAATAATCTAATGAATTTTATAATATAAGTAATTACGATACAAATGTATACAATGGCTTATTTTTATTTGATAATTGGCTGATACTATAAGATTGACTGTAATGTGTTATAATTAATTGTTGATATCCTTCTTCAGTTTTTATGAATGTAAACTTTGCTAATTAAAATTGTGATAACGCTTAAGATATAATAATGTGAATGTAATGTAGGTTTCTTTACAACTACCTGAGTCAAAACTGTTCGTATTTTAAATTAAGCTTTAAGTTTGTCAGACACAAATGAGCCTATCTATGTAATATATATCCAGGACATCTTGGATAAAATGTTGATATTTATCCTGTGATTTGTATTTGAATCAAAACTATTTTTATATTTTAGATTGTTCTGAATATTTGGTTAATCTTACTATTATCATGTGTATTAGTTTAAAAAACAAAGAAAACAATCTTCTTTGAAGATTGAATACATACCAAAGAGTTTCAAACCATTATTATATTGTATTTTTTGAAATACAATAAAGCAACTCTTCACAATATTGTTAAACTTTTAATTGTGTTTATGGCCCTCAAAGATTATACCAAAGAAATGCATAATAAACCAAATGAAAAAGAGTTTAAGGTAAGTGTACATATAATGTGAAACAAAAATTTAATAAACAAAATAATATTAAATAAATTATTAAGGATTTTTATTTTTAAATACATTCCAAGTTTTGAGAGTTATACTAATATTAATTTTCTTTTTAATTTGTTCACTGTTCAAGGAATGTCTAGAAAGTAAGTTACATTGCCCTGCATAGTAGGAGTCTTGATGTTGTTCCTGCATTCGAAGTTTGTTGATTCGTTGGAAAAGCAGTGGCCCTGTCTTTTTATACAATAATTGATCAGTGTTTGCATCGTGGTGTGTGTTTATAAATCACATGAAATGAGCGACACTTTTGAAAACTACAAACAATAACAACACCAAAAATAAATCTTAATAATAAACACTTTATTTGATCGAAATGACTTTTCATCAAAATCATCATTTTCATAATGATAAATATTAAAGAAATGCAGTTTTAAGTTACATAAAAAGATCCACTTCATCATGTCAACATGGCATCGACATGTTGGTGGATTTAAATATTATAGGAAAACTGGCATCAATACGATAGTGGAGTGTTATTAAATACAAGTTTAAAACAATTTCTGTTATTATATCAATGACATATCTTACAATAACAGAAATTATCTAAAGTTTTTAATATCAATTCGAAAACAGTTTATTTATTATTTTTAATTTATTTGTTATAGTGTCGAAGTGTCAACAAACCTTCAAATCAAAGACATATTTTCTATTAAATTTCATATTCATTTTATAAAAGTGCTATCGATATGATAATGTTTAAAACTCTAAATGTTAATAAATTTAAATACTTCCTTTATCATGTAAATGGATCATTGATATAATGGGATATAAATCTAGATATTATTAGTCTACTTTTGTTTTCCTCTTCATCATGTCAACTCGTCACAGACTACAGCAGTTCCATGTTTTATTAAAACGTTTTAGAATATTGGGAATGCAAGAAAACTCATTAAGTAACTACAACTTAATTTACATACTAACATACCGTACTACATACCAAATGGAAATTAAAATTGATTTAAAAATAATGTGTATATTAAATTTATTAAGTTCAAGACAATAATAAATAGTTAATATTAAATGAAAAAAATGTTACTTATAAACCTTATGCTGTAAAAATTAAGCAAGATAGCAAAAGATTTAAAAGAGTTAATTTTGTAGAACATAAATTGTTTACTAAATAGACTTTGACAAAATATATTTTAGTACATAAGTTTAGACGTGAAAGGCATCCTGTTTCTAGCTGGAGAATATTCAGCCTCCTAGTTTCTAGCTGAAGAATATTCAGCATTCCCGTTCCTAGCTGGAGAATATTCAGTCTTCCCGTTCCTAGCTGGAGAATATTCAGCATTCCCATTCCTAGCTGGAGAATATTCAGCATTCCCGTTCCTAGCTGGAGAATATTCAACCTCCACATTTCTAGCTGGAGAGTATTCAGCCTCCTTGCTTCCATTGGAGAATATTCAGCTTCCTCTCTCCCAGCTGGAGAATATTCAGCCTTCCCATTCCTCGCTGGAGAATATTCAGCCTTTTCCTTGCTACGGACCCATAGATAGGAAAGGCGTTTACGATAGGATAGTCTAAATCTTTTGCATCTGAAATCGGGACGGTTAGTAGCTATAGGGTTAGAATCTCTTTCACCTCCAACCTCTCCGGAAAGGACCTTTTGGCCATGATGAACTATTAAGGGCAGGGTGTAAACCTCTGGTTTGGCTCCTTAATGCCTTGAAACTGAGCCAAGAACCTTACCAAAAACCAATCCTCCGATCCATATCTTGTCGGATCCCTGGAACGTATCCCATTTTGGCTAGAGCGAATCCGAAAAGAAAAAAAAATCGTGACGGTTAATACATGAGAACGCAATCGCAAGAAGAAGAAAAATTCTTCACAATATATTATATATATTTACATAACACTACAGTGAAACTTTCAAAACACAGACACTGTTCGAACCACATAAAATGTCCACTATTGAGAAGTTTCTGTTATCGGGAGAGATGCAGTTATATAGGTCGGCTGATAACGCTGGTAAACTACCAGAATAGCGTCTTGTTACGATATTGAACATGTTCAAAAATTTAAATGGTGAACCTAAATTATATGTTTATTAACCTACTGTATAATAGAAGACATTACTTTAATGCATATATGGTCTATAAAATTGAAATAAATTATACAATGGTATTTTTTCATGACTGCTGTAATTGTTTTATTGAACCTGGGTTTGAAATTTATTTTATTTATGTAAAAAGAAATGAAGTTATTAATTAATTAAGTTAAAAAATACTCAGCAAAGGGCGCCAGATGTTTGACATCAATTTAGAAAAAATGAAATTAAATTATTAAAATCTCAGGGGGTAAGTTTTTTTAAAAGTGTACTCCACAGTGAATCCTCTGGTAAAATGAAATACTCTTGTTTTTCCTGAAACTTAACATGAATTTATTGACACAAAATTATTACATTTATTTTCAACAAATTAAATTTCATAAATTTTCTAATTTATACATCCTTAACATTAGTATGTTTTACCTTTTAAGAAGGTCAAAGTTTAGAATCTTAAATTTCTTTATTTGTTGCAACTGAATAAAATTATTTATAAAAATAAACAGATAAAAATTATCTGTTTTTACCTTAAAAGAAAAATATGTGTATGTCAGTAGACATTTATTATTTTCTGACATAAAAAAAAATATAATTATTTAAAAGTATTAAATTTATAAAAAACTAGAACATCAAACATAACAAATATTACATGGTAAACAAATTAGATTCTGAGTGTTAAGTAACACAGATTACCAGTCCTTTGTTGTGAGTTAATTTATTCAGTTACGGTCGATGTAGTATCGCATTTGATGAAACTTTCACCATTCTGTGCACGTGGTAAGATGCCCGTCGGAATTATATCAATCGCACTTCGTGATCTTTCATTGTACTTGACTAATGTTCGTATTTAGAATGTTTATTAATTTTTTAGTCCATTAAACACCTCGCGATAAGACATATCCGGCTTTGTTTTAGTTCATCACATAAGACATATCCGGCTTTCACTATTTTAGTGTACTTAGATACAAAACGTATGATTGTCTTTTGTCTCTGTTCTCATAACACGTTATTGTAACTGAATTGTTCTAAGAATCCCTCCTCGACTCAAAACTAATACTGTTTTTAACTTGACTATATATTTTTTATCAAAGTTTCATTATTTAACAAAATGAACTCACACAACTGTTCCCTTATGACTCCTGACAAAGACTTTTTAACACTTTGAAATATGACTCTCCTCTCCAACATCCTAACTAAGACTTTTTAGAACACAACTTTACACTCCAAGCTCCTTACTAAGACTGCTGCAAACCACGCTTTCCTCCTGCTTGGAAAAACGCTCCCGCTAAGCATCATGGGAAATTTTTCTACAGGGTCCAAATTTCCTACAGCACGGACATCTCATCTAATCTCGCAACGTCTGCAATATTCATCTCGTATGACCTAGACTCTGTTCAAATTATTTTCGCTATTTGCTTATTCTGCATTACCCTAGAGGGGTATTATCCATTACATTTAAGCGCACCTCGTCAACACTTTGTCTATATTTTTAACAAACAAAACACTACTAATTTTATTATTACTAATTATGACTAATATTCTATACATTTATTTAAATTTGGAATTCTATATCTTAATTTTATTTTTTATTTTAAAGTGTACTATAAGTAATTTTTATTACTTATAATTTCCCCTTCCCAAATAACTCTAAACGTCTCCTTTTACTTTTATATTGAAATTAAATTGACCAATTTAGGTTATTACACTGCCTACTGTATTATCAAAGTTTTAACAGGCATAATGGTTTTAATCTCACAAAAATAAACAATAAAACATAAATTTGTAAATGAAATAATATTTTTTATTTATTAATCATTTCGTACTACAGTACTGAATAAACAAATAGACAAACTAGGAAAATGTAAATTTAAAAAAGGAGAAAATTAAACTATGTAAGGTTTATAGTTAAATGTTTCAGTTTGAGAGTCATCACAATACACAACTATCACACTGTTCTCACAGGAACTTTATTGAAACTGAATTTTTAAAGGACACCGACGACTGCTGTATAAAAGACAAAAAGAAAACAAACCTAATTTCCAGGAAGTCAACTTTCGGGTAATACCGAACAGACATTGAAGTGTGTGTTTTGAGAAATTACAATTTCCTAGAAAAGAGTGATATTCTATGCTCCACTGTCCGCTATTTGGAAGTTTCAACTGACCCATTCGCCATCAATTTCGTGTCCGTGTCTGTTTTTGGGAATGTCCGTTATTTAGAAACACTACAAAGGCCAGAAAAGTATAATGCCGTTCGGGGAATCGTTTATTAGAAGTGTCCGCTAATTAGAAGTGTCCGTTAAGGGAAGTTTCACTGTATATTTATTTTAAACTCACCTTATATGAACATCATAACAATTTGTGAAAATGCTTTTCATTGCCAAACCTGTTTTTCATTTAGCGCTGTAACCTAACTTTATGAATTTCATCCACAAATTTATTCTTCAATTGTTTATATCTTGAGATGAATGGTAGGACAGTAATGTTTATTTTTACACTTGTAGGTAATAAAACAGTCTAAAGTTTTTTCTTTTGTCATTTATTCGTAAATTTAACATTTATCAGTAATAAAGCAATAAAATGAAATGTGGAGATTAATAAATAACTGTAGTAGGCAATAACACTATTTAGAATGTTCTAAAAATGATGAATATGGCACCTTATGCAAAACTACGCACATAAACAAAGATATCACTACTCCTTTTGACACAAGTTATCTATGACTTCCTGGAGCATCATTCCTATTATATTCCATTTTGATTTACTTATTAACCCTTTGCGATCGGAAGGCCAGTAAGAGTGGCCACAATGCAGTCAGCAGCCAGTCGGAATTCATTCCGCATAATTTGGTTCCGGCGGTCGGACAGCCAGCTGTACTGTTTTTGTCACTAAGTTTTTGTCTTTCCACAATAGAATAGACACTTCGTCGTTTTTTCTGTAATTTTTATATCCCCAGTTTTTAATTTCAGCTTAGGTTTAGGAGGGTTCTTTTTTTTAGTTTTTTCCTTTGCTTTCCCCTTTTTTGGCCTTACTGGTATCACTTCTTTTGGTAGGCCTTTTCTGTTTAGCATGATAGTGCCGGTTGTATGGGCTTTCCTTTCTAAGAGTGCTTTTGCCAAATCGAGATTGGAATAAAATCTGTCTGTGAAGACGTGAAGCCCTTCAACATCTCTCAGTATTTGCTTTAGTTTGTCTACTAGTTGTAAAACAACACGACTTGTAGCACCTAAATCAGGCCTAATTAAGCGGTCTGTGGTTGTTTTTCCAAAATATGGCTCAATAGCGCAAATATAACCCGTAGTCGAGTCTGACAAGACGAAAACCTTAATCTCCCATTTGATGGGCTTGTCTTTGTTGTATGATTTAAATAGGATCCTCCCTTTGAACCCAATCATGCTTTCGTCTACATTTACTGCATTCTGTGGGATAAAATACTCTCTAAATTTCTTATAGAGGTATGCAGTGACATTTCTTACTTATCCTGATCGAGTTAATGTCCCAACTACTGGGCCATAAGGGTGTGGGGGGACGTGCAGATTCCAGAAGATTTGTAAAAATCTATCTTTGCTGAAAACATCTTTAAAGAATAGTTGGTAGTCAACCCAATTATTTGAAAAGTAGTCACTGATCTCTGGTTTCCCATTCATCCCCATGTTAACTATGAGTCCAAAAAAAGTTTTCAACTCTTGAACTGTAAGGTCTTACCACGAATTCCAGATTGATTTCTTCTGAAGTGGTGTATTCTTCTGTATTTTTTCTGCAGCGTACCGGTTTGTTTCTTTCACTATCTCTAACATTAAAGTAACAGTGAAGAAAAGCTGAAAAAATTGTAAAGGTGTTGTTGGTGTTTGGTCATTTGGTGGCTTGTAACCACCATCATGTTTCCACAAAAAAAATATGAAAATTTCCATCCCGTTCAGACCATACCTTCCACTGTTCCGAAACACCCATACCTTCTTCATTAACTGGCATTTGGGCACCTTCACCATTGTTCTCTTCAACTTCCGTGTCATCATTATTTTCACTTTCGTTTCCCACTTCCGTTCCTGAATGTCCATTATATTTTACACAGGCTACTTGAACTACACTACTTCCCTCTTCCTCTTCCAAATTTCCATCAAGAGGAATTTCCTTGTCGAATTCATATTGAACTACATTACTTCCTTCTTCCTCATCCTCTTCCAAATTTCCATCAAGCTCATATCCCTCACCCACTTCTTCTCAAAATAAATCTTCATACTCTGCAGCTAAATCAGTTGAATTAACATCACTTTTGTTGTCTGATCCATAACAAATGTCGGGATCGTCAGCATCTTCTTCATCAGCAAGTAATAAGTCTCTCAATTAGTCTGATCTTAAACAATCATCCATTATTACTTAGTTAATATATGGGAATAAAAACAAACATAGGCTTAACCCAATTCTTACTACTAAATGTTTATACGGGATAAAAACAGTTTTAAAGTAGGCCTAATTGTAATATAAGTGTAGGACTATTCGTAAACGTACTAGTGTTCTTATAATCACCTCAAATGTACAATAAAACTTAAAACTCAATTAAAATGACAAATAATCATAAATCTCTCAAGAAATTCAACGTAACACAATTCAAATCACGTTAAACTGAACCAAAACTACGATGATTATGACAGCACATGTGCAAGAACATCAGGTGTTTATTTAAAGTGTTACCACCACAATTTTTATGATATAATGTTGCAAGCTTGCTGATCATTTAGTTCAATAACTCCTCACTAGATTGCAGCACTCTACAGGTATCATACCACAGTTTGAATATTACAAACGATCACATACGTTGTCGGCCAGTACTGCTGGACCCCTGAGCGTTCATTGGATTTCATGTTGGCCAGCACCGCTTGCCGTCCGATCGCTGAGGAATAGCGGCAAATATCCATTCCGATGGCAAAGGGTTAAAGTGTTAATGTATAGCATTTTTAAAAATGAAGGAAAAATTACAATCCTTGCCTTCATGATTTGTCCATGTATATTTTTCACAGGTGGAACATGACTCATTTCACTGTCAACACTTACTAAATTTATACAAGAAACCAAATTGTCTTTCCTGCAAGAGTTCTACAGTCACCACTCTTTGACTTAATAATCAACAATCTTGTAATTTTGGCACCATGGAGTTATTGTGGGGCATGAGTTGATATATGGATTTCATGACCAAGGTATTAAACAAAAATCTAATTTTTATAAATACTGTGATTGTATTATATTAGTCTTTGTTAAGATTCCCTCTGAAGATGACAACTTTGTTGTTGTAATAGCTATAAGAGTCTAATAGGAATAAACATTTTACTTTTGACAAAATTTTTTGTTTTTTGTTATTTTGTTTATTCCCAAGTGTGGTAAGGGACTTTTGAAAGTGTATTTGAACAAATTTAAAAAAAATTAGGTTACTTTTTTTTTTAGAAGTAGTTAGCATCAAATTTAAAGTATCAAATTTAAATTTAAATATTGAAGTGGAAAAACTTATTAACTAGTAATGTTGTTAAATGTATTCTGTTTATTTTAACATATGGCATGGTTTTTTAGTTTTAAACACAATACAAGTATATTTTTATTCCCTTAATGGTTGCCATCCATTTTTATTCTTCAAGTAGGTCTGTCCTTAATGGTGCATCCTTGATGGTAAATGATTTTATTAATTTCTCTTCTCCATGTGCCAAAGTTTTCATCTCTTCCTTCAACCAGGAGATGACCAATCTTTTACCATCTTAGGCCATCACTCATGGGATTTATGCTGCAAATGTTTAAATAAACAATGTAAAAACATTCTACTAAATTTCTCACTTACCCATCCTTAAAACCAAATATAAAGAAATTAAAACTAATCATCACGAAAAAATGAAAGTTTGTTAGTTATCAGTCCAAACTGTAAGCCATGGACGTTGTGTTTGAAAAAAATGTATATATTTAAATAAGGTAACAAACTTGCTTTATTTGTGTCATAAAATAGTATTCAGGGAAATCGTATATGATTAAAATCAAATTTTTAATGATGGTTGTCATTGCTTTATTTTGTTTTTTAGCAATTATTCCTGAACTGTAATATTTTTTGACTTTCTTTAAATAGAATTTTTGGTTAACTGAAATCTCATGAACTGGCATTTTTGGGAAATGGTGACCAGAACGTTTTATTTAGGTACTTAGTATATGAACTTGAGCAAAAGTTGATCAAAATTGTTAACAGCCAATTTTGAGAAAATAAATATTTTGTGTTTTTTTCTTCTTATAACAGCTACTTCAAATTTTAAGTGATAAAATACATTCCGAGATGTAGCCATATACTAAATTTCATTAAATTTAGTTTATGCATTTGGTTAGTAGAGCACTGGACATATGACAGAAAGACAGATTGTCTTCATTCCAAAAACCACTTTTTTGAATCAGTGGACCTCAAAATGGATATATCCACAAATAACTCTACATTGATTTTTTGATCATATATAAACTTTCTCTATAATACATATATATATATATATATATATATATATATATATATATATATTTATTTATTTATTTATTTATATTAGAAAGTAAAAACTGCAAAGCCCATAATTCCAACCAATCCAACACATAAGTCAAGAGTGACTTTATTTGTAACTCTTTGAAGATGAGTAAATCCCAGATTCCGCTTAAATTCATCTATTTTCTCAGATCTTACATGATTTTATCCAACATCCAATTTCCCCTAACATACGTGACATACTTTCAACTCACATACACAAATTCAACATACCTAACAATATTCAAATTATCATTGTTTTTAGTTTCCTACTTAACATCTTCACTACACAGTGAATTTAAAACATTCTATTGTTCTATTCTCTCGACATTACCTGTTTACCTTTTTAAAAACACAAATTTTGCACTTCTTCTCTGACTTCCCAATATTTTGTTTTGTTAAAATTCGACCTTAGTTCTTCCAATGAATAATATCTTACATCATCAAACTTTTCATCTCTTCTCAGTATTAACAACTACTTTATCATCTGCAAACAATAATGAATGAATCACCTTATTTCTAATTTCCATTCCCATTGTGTATAAAACAATACCCAAAGATTTTATAGTCATCTGATAACAAGAGTTGTTTCAAATTATTGAAATTATATGTTGTTTTCAACAAAACCTATAAAATTTATGATAATCTATGAATAAACATTATTATTAATACAATTACGTAACAACTTTAACACTTCTGATTGTCATAAAGTACTGTATGAGTGTTCCTTTTGTTTGTTTATTTATTATATTTTTATTCAACAGATTATGCTGTTAATTTTTTAGTTGAATTAGTTCTTTATCTAAAGAGTCTCCCATTTATAAATGTAATGTTACATATTACCAGAATATTGTCATATATTTTATTTTATCTGATGTTTTATTTGGAAATTTTCATCAATGGTGGAATAACTAAACTATAGAAAAGATTACGAACCAAACTAAGTGGGTTATCAAGTATGAAATCGTATTTTAACTATGAAATAAGCTTTAAACATGTGAATGGAAAATAAACTTCAGGTAATATCAACTTACCATTATATTAAGAGACGTTAATTTATAGAACCAATGGATTTATGTTGAGGATAACTTGATATAACTGTTTAAATAATTTAGGTTTAAATAATTTGATAATTTAAAATTCATCCAACATTAAGGTTAGTGTGCCTGGTAAATAAGCTATTTAGGCACTAATTCATTGATGACTTTAGTGACATGATGGACAGATATCTAATTAATATTGTTTTGATTTTACAGACACTTTTGGTGGATTTTTAGTTTACCCATGTAACTTAGTGATAATTTAAGCAAAGAATTCGTAATAATTAAAACAAATTAAATATTTCATATTTACTGGAATTATTTTGGATACAGAACTAACAATACAAAGTTAAGTTCTGTATTTTCTGTTTTCAATTAATTATCCTGTTACACAGGATTTCAGTTACACTGGACTGTAATACTTTAAATGATTGTAGTGTTGAATATTTTAGAATGAACGGAAAATACTGAGCTGGCAGAATATTGAAGGGATGAAATTTTAGGAAACAGTGTTTGAGACAAAAGTTGTAGGGGAAATGAAAAGAGCCGAAAGCTTTATATTCAACTAAGTATTTTAAGAGAGAAGCAACTTCTATAGTTTAAACAACTCTTCAATCCATATACTCAGTAGTTATGAATTTTTGAACAAAATGTTTCAGCACAAAAAGGGTCACTTGATATGAAATTGTCATTAGTTTTCTACGAGGCAAAACATCTCATTTCTTGTGTTAAAACATCTCAACCTTCAACATTTTTTGTTTCGTATTAAATAAAACATGTACATTTAATGTTTTAAATTTTACTATGCTTCAAGTTTTAAATAATTCAGCTAAGTTTGTTAGACAACAAAAGATCCAGGACATCTTGTATAAAATGTTAATATTTACCCTGTGATTTGTATTTGTTCAAAACTAATTTTATATTTTAGATTGATCTGAATATTTGGTTAATCTTAAAATTATCATACATATTAGCTTTAAAAACAAAAAATAAAAAAAATAAAAAAAATCTTCTTGAAGGTTAAATAAATACTAAAGAGTTTCAATACAATAAGTTTTTAATTATGTTTATGGCCTAGAAAATAAAGATTTGAACAATGAATGTGTACATAACATGAAACAAAAATTAAATTAATAAAATAATATGAAATTCAGATAGCCTCTTAAGATTTTAAATTTTTGAATTAAATTCCATAATTCAAGGATTTTACCAATACTATCTGTCTTTGTAGTTAGAACACTATACAAAAATATCTAGGAAGTAAGATCCGTTTGTCAATATTGCCTCTGCAGAGTTGGTTGACATGATGTTGTTTATGCATTCAGAGTTAGCTAATTGACAGGAAAGGCACCATTTTTAGACAATCATTTGGTGTATATCCATCGTGGTGTGTGTTTATCCAATTGAAATGGGCAACCCTTTTGGAAACTACAATCACCAAATGAAAGAAAATACAATTTTCCACAATAAACACTTTATTTGATCAAGATGACGTTTTCATGACTTAATTATCATCTTAATTCACTCACTATATAAACTTCCTTGGTTCTTGAGTGAGATTTTTTTGGATAGTTTATTAGATGTAAGTTACACCAGCTCCTCAAAGATTAGTGGTTTTAACACCGACCACAGTTAATTAAATTTTTGGTTTCTTGTAATTTGTAATGTCATTACACTCTACAAATAGTTAGAAACGTTCAATATATGAATTCCATTTTTCTTTGTCATTGTCCAAAACAGATATAGAATCAATTAACATCATTTTATGTCTATTTATTTAGCAGTTATGAGACAATTTTGTACATTGTATTAGCCTTATCAAGATCTTTAAAAATCGTTTCAATAAACAAAAAGTACACTAAACAACAAAAATATCATACACATCCCAAAAAGACCTTTGTCATTCCAAAAATTCAACAAACCCAACCCATAAATTCATCTATAGAACAAAAAGTGTTTTCTTTTAAATATTATTGTTATTATGTTATTATTTTGATTTTATAAGGAAGACAGTTGTGAAGGATAGGCCTAGAAATTGCTGGTGATTTTGCAGTTTGAGCAAGCCTATATTTTGGTATAATTAGATTATGTGTTTTTCTTGTGTTATACCTATGGTCTGTTTCTGTATGAAACTTAGAATAAATAATGACACTCAAAATGTAAATTGAAGGGAAAGGTAAAATATTCAAACTTACCATTTTTACCTAAAATAGCCCAAACTGCATACTTTTGAATTTTGAAAATTCTTAACATTGAACTCTTTAAAGCATTTCCCCGTATATAGCAACACCATATTGAACATGGCAGTAAAATAGACCATAACATGCCATTATGAAAACTGGCAAAGTACAATAATGTGATAATTTTTTTAAACGTAAATTGAAGAATTTAATTTGTGGACAATGCATTTACATGGATATTCCATTTTAATTGAGAGTCCATTTAATTAAACCAAGAAATTTTGTATTTTCTACTTCAATTAGTTGATAACTATCTCCAAAGACATCTGATGTACTGCAACTTGCTGCATTCTTTGTAGGGAATGAGATATAATTTTTTTCCCCCTAAGTTTAACATTAAATTGAGTTTGTAAAAATACTCTATAGCTTGATTTAAAGTAATGAAAGATTTTATTTCTAAAGTGTTTCGGTACATGGGGACTGTGCCCCAAACACAAATGTAAACCGGTCATTAATATATAGAATAAATAAAACCGGACCTAATATTGACCCTTCTAGTACATTACACCTTGGTTATTTGTAAGAATGTCAATCTTATACATATTTACTTCAGCACCTGGTAGTTCTACATATAGTGGACTCTATTTACCTGGTATGTTTTAATCCATGTCGGTGTTTTAAATCACTGAATAGTGGAACTACATTATTCAAATCTTTATGTGAGTTCATAAAGGTTACAATGTAATATTAAAGTAATAAAAAGAATTTTAAAATGGATCATGTGATTTTTTTTTTATTGTCCTACATGATCTGACTATTTATAATAGAAACTTAATTTCTACGAAAGTTGCTGTTGTCTAATATCTGTAATTGTTAGACAATCATTGATTAATTTTCAATTTAGTTATTGAACAGAAAGATTCAAAGTTCAAACTAATGGCCTAACTTTAATAGTTATAAATATCTATGTTTATAATGTCTCTCTATTTAGTAAAACAAATGATAAGGATATATTGACGATTATTCTGTTATCTTTGAGAAACAAATAATAAAATAATTATTAGTAGTCTCTAGCAATGGCAGACGGAATGGATGGAGATTCTTTGAAGGATGAACTACAAACTACAGTGAAAGTGAGCAACAGATTGTTAAGTTTGTTTTAATCATTATGAACCACATAAGTTTAGAAATTAACTAACCTAAATTAACATTGTTGCTTCATCTTTATTTAATAAAAAACAGCATTATTGTCAATTACCCTGTAGAGTTTTAAATTAAAATAAATAAAAAGATGATGAATATCTGATTTTATCAATATCAGACTAAATTCTAGCACACTTATTAAAATCATTATGATATTGATTAGCCATCATCAAGCCAAGGTGAGACTCGGGATCATAAAAAGGGTACTGATCATGACCACCAGAACATATTTTGATGGATTGTTAAAATACATATATAACGTATACATTTGGGTGTTACCACTCTAATACTCTGAATTAAAAATTTTAGAAAAATATGCATTTTTAGAATAACTTGGCAAAATTTATAGGCCAAACAAATTGGTTAGTAAATTTTTTAGAAGCTCCATAGTTTATTTGGGGATTATCACCCCTCACTTATAGGTTTTAAGATGTCTTACAATAGCTCATTGCATGTAGTGAGTATATCTGCATTCAATTATATCTATATATAAATAAATATTGAGCTTGACTTGTCAGATAATATTAGATAGAAAAAAACTCGAACACAAGATCACACAAAAATTATGTTTACCTAATCAAACATATCTCAATGACAAAGTCGCCATCCTTAGTGATTCATTAGCTACAATACCAAAACTATAACTGTTATATATTTTTTGACTACACAAATTATGTGAGTTAATGGTAACAAATATAAATATGGTTTTGTCTGGATGTATCACCAAGTTAGTTCCTGAAAAGTATTGACTTGTTTCACATATATATTTTGTTCTAGTATTATTGTGGATTCAGCTGGTTGTAACAAGATATATCTGGAGGCCTAAAGATAGGACATACTTTGAACAATAATCCTTCTTTTGATGGTGATAGAGCTAACCAAGTTTAATACTTATCTAAATGCTCTTTTTTCAAAAACCGCTTTTCAGTTTTCCCTCCCTTGTTGTGAATAGAACATGGGTATTTGTATCCAGCAGGAGGTTCCTAGTGACTTTGAAAAATGGTGGCAAGAACACTGTCTGAAGGCTTAGTCCAATATGTACACCAACGTCATTTTGACACCTACACATGCTTATAGCTGTAGTCAATGTTGGGGATGAAAAAGTATGGAATGTTGGTAATACACCTGAAGGGCAGCTGATCTGACCTCCTTGGACCTACGATGTGGTAACTTTTCGAGAATATGGATCTTAAACATTTTCATTTGATTTAGAACCTGAAACGAATACTTAGTCTAGTGCTAAAATCTTAAAGTTTTCTTTTTAAAGCAAGCCATGTAAGCTACATATAACAAGAAATGACTGTACCTTTTACAATTTTTTAAAATTTGTTTGTGTTATTATAATCTATTTACTATTATATACAAAATCAAACAAGATATTATTAAGGTTAATGTACTAAAATTAAATTATGTATTATTTATATTTTTCAACTGATACAGTACTTTTTAATCAAATAAATACACTTTCTATATTGGTCTTAGGAACCTACTTACAATGGGAATTTTAAAATAATTTTAGTACACTTCTTTATGATGACATTACAGGTCAATTTCACTAATGCCGCCAACTACTGTAAAACTTACTTTGACTTTTAATCAGTGTTGAAGGCTCTGCCACTGACTGCGAAGTAGTTTTTTGTAGATCACATTCTTCTTTATTGTCATGATTTTCAGGTAAGCTTGAGCTAGAATCAGTCTCAGAAAAATTGTTTGGGCTTAGGCTTAAACTAAGCAGTAAAATTAAAATTATATTAGTTTATACTAAAATGTAGCTATACAAAGCTAGTAGTAGGCTAAATATTATTTTGTCTGTGCTGTTGACATCAAGTTTTTGTGTATGCCGAATTTCAAAATTTTGCCACAGGTCTGTTGGTGTTTTTACCTTTTCACAAATATGGTTATGTAGAATTTGATAAATTTTCCAGTTTTAGAAAGTGCAAACTAGCATTATTGAAGTTTGAAGTGAAAACTCCTTTGTATGATTTTACATGGAGAAAAAAACTCAGGAACGTCACACAAAAAGCATCATGTTCTCGCACATCTAAAAATGAATGAGTATGTACACCACTCGATATTATATGTCAAACTTTCTCACATGCTTATACAAAGTAAAATTAATAATCAATGCAAAGATATCGCACAAACTTTCTCACAAAAATATATAGTAAAACTAAACATTGGTTTTCACTTCAGCCGTGTGGTCTTAAGCACACACATGTTTTTTGTTTGTTAGCTTATTCCTTCCTCGACGTAATACTAATATTTAACAAAACTTTAGACAAGAAGTTATAACAATGTGCCAATTGGTTAGTGGAGCTATGATTTGGAAATATGTCGTTAAAAGTTTCCATGAAAGTAGTTTTTGATCTAATCACAATGAGGTCGAAGTGAAGCGTGTGCTGCAACGCTGCAGTGGTAGATTGGGGAATCTTGTCACAACCCAAACAACTGAGATGACTCAATCTACAGAGGGGACCACCAATCATTTCCATGTGTAACTTTGATGTTGTGCTGTAAATTTTTCTTGAGGGGGAATTGCCCCCTTAATCCGTCCTTGTTCTCGGGTTGTCTTGTCTACCTATAAAAAAGAATGATCTCTATAAGTCGCTGAAGTAATAGCCTTCAGGTTTCAATTTTCTTTACTAGTAGAGATTCAATATGACGATCTTTACTAATTTGAAGTACTGCTGTGAGAGAATTTTGATGATAGCGTGAATTTTCAAACACTTCCACTGCCTTGTAAATATGTTTTGGTGAAGTAATGTGTATGGAAATAAATATATTCTCTATTCTCGTCCACCAAAAGCCATACATGTTAAACAGAAGACCTGACTTAATTGAAACAATAAGATAACTTCCTTCTTTGCACTTTCTCACCATTTGGTAATGTTCAATAATAAAATATACTAGGTTCATAAGGAAGTATATAACCCTAAACATAACTAATTTGAATTGAATGATGTTTCAAAAAAGTTTTTTAATGCAGTGTCATGAACATTTGGGCTAATAAAGTTCAGTAGAAATTTGATAGAATCATCTGTGTTTTTACTAGTGTCATTTATTTCTGATTCAGATGAAGAGATGTCTTCTGGTACTGTTTTTAAAATATCTTTGATTTCTGATGTAAAGAGTGGATATGACACAACATCTTTACCGATAGCTGATTCTTCTGTTTTATATGCAATTGAACATGATAGCTTTACATCTTGATCTGAAACTGAAACAACAGCTATACTAGTGGAACATGGAACAGATTTAAGATTAATGAATAGAGTAGAGGATTAGATTTCTAGTAAACACAAACCATTAAATACATAAAACATTTTACACGTAGTCTACATATAAATATAGTTTATTTAAAAAAATATATACATCCATATGAGAACAGTAAGGAATATTTATTTCTGTTCAAGAGACCCTAGGCTCTTGGCGATTGCCGACTATACTAACATTGGACGCATACAAAGTACAGCACCAACTATAACAATGCTTTGTAACAATTAATGAAATGCATTGAAAAAAAGTGTTTGACCAGTACATCATATAGTGAAATGGGTTGAACGTAACATTTTAGAAAAACCACTAATCTAGTGTGAAACAGAAACAGGGTGATTTGTGTATTAATAGAGAATACAGGTTAAAAGTAATGGAATATCTTGGAAGAAACAACTTCTCTCAGAATTAAGGTCAAGCGTGCCTTATGAATGACCGGTGTATTATATAACGGAACAGTTTGGATAACAACTTCAACGAAAGCCAGTTGGCTGCAGGGTTGGCCAAGAGATTTGATAACACTAACACATGTAGACCAGTTTTCGCATAACTCACTCAGGCTTGATTGAGCTCTCGTAGTTTGCTGATAAAGTGTTTCAAAATGTACCTCTTATTTTGACTAGGAAACATTTTAGATTATTTGTTAAAGACATATACTGGTTACAAAGTATGAGTTTAATACTTTAAAGCCTGAACACCAACTGTTGTATCATCAGCATAGTGCACCAGATGGTTCATATTTACACACGACGAGTTACTGAATATTTTAAAATTAATAGAGGTCAAAGAACCCCTTGAGGACTCCAAACTTAATCTGAAACTGTTTTAACTCTGAATCCTTCAACACATAAATTATTTTATCCATGAAAACAGTTAGGCTTTTATTTCCTAATCGTTTTTATTTATGAAACAAGGTTTAGAAATTCACACAGTTAAAAACTTTGAATATGTTAAGAAATCTATTCATAATTTTTTACTTTGAAATGATGAATAGTTAAATATTTTGTACTAAAACAAAGGTCTTCATATTTCAAAATACTGGATACTTGAAACAAACTTTATAGGTCCTAACTATTATAAAACAGCTTATTATGTTCAGCTTAGAGATCCACATGTAATTGTATTAAGGTTAACGTTATCAATGATCCACGGATGTACTTAAATAAATTTATTTTCTGTCACAAATTATTAGTATTATATTAAGTACTCTTCTTGATTAGTTATCTCATCTTTATTAAATATTATTTATTTATTAATATTGATGATGATATTTTTATTATGTTTATTTATCTAAATAAATAATTATCTGTATAATCTAAATGGATTTAGGAAGTAGAGATTATATTTAAATGTGGTAGAAAAAAATATCGTGTTTTTATTAAGAAGTTTCAAGATTGAGGGCATATCCACATTTTTATCATTATCTGCCCACTACCACTTAGTGTAAATTTATTTTTGATTATATCAAAGAATCAGAACAATCCTATCCTATTGTTAGTGGTTAATAAGCTTGAAATAACTTTTTATCCAAATTTATTTTGAAAAAATTAATTCGTAAAACAGGATCATATTTTTCCATAATTACATAACAAAACTTTTTTAATGTCAGTGTAGCTTTGTAATTTATATCTATAACGATTTGGAGGGAGGGGCGCAATCAACTTGATTGTCTAGAGGCACAATCTGTCTAAATACGACACTGTAAATGAACCTTTGTTCATTATTGTTTGTAATTCTATGCACAATGTGAATTCATCTGAAAATAAATTTTTAGTTTTAGCATATGCGAGCTACAAGGCAGTAATATCCAGTTTTCAGTCTAAATTATTAACATGTGTTAACATAAACTTTTAAAGTTAATCTACAGGCTAGTATACAAGTTCAATGTTTAAGTTGCTGATTTTATTGGGTTATAATTGTAAAGACCCAATTAATAAACAAACATAAAAAGCCATTGATAGCAAAAATTTCTGCAAAATGTGCTTTAATTTCAGAATAAATTTAAATGTTAGTCGGAAAAAGAAAATTAATATTATTATTTTACAACTCCACCACACACCTTGAAATCCAATTTTGAACAAAAATAATTTTTAAAATTACACTGTCCCATAAAGACAAATAAATTATGTGTACAGAACTATGGTAAATGAAATAAAGACACAGAGTAATTAAGTGTTTACTGAGAACCAACTCATTAAAATGAAATAAGGAAACATATATATTCAATAATAGTTTTTATCTGTAATTTATGTTCAATGTTAACTAAATAATAGAAAAACGTTTTTCTACCTTTAATCTTGATTTCACTGTTGTGTGGTCCAGAACAAAGGCTAGGCTTTCTAGTTAAGACATGCTTAATGTGCTAAACTTTCATTAAACACTTAGGTTAAAATACTGACAATGATTTCACAGTATGATTAAATGAGTTCATTATTTATAATAAATATAAGAACTAATTACACTGGTAGTGAGCATTAAAAGTAGTGAGTGTCTTTATTCAAGGAGAAATATAAATAAGCAAGAGAGCTTAGTGAGCAGTGCGAAGATTCTAGAACTACTCTAGACTACTCCATAATCATTGAAACAGAACAATGAGGGTGAGTATTATAAGATAAATTGGTAATTGATTGGATATTGCTTTGAAGTGATACAGCTAATGAATTTCAATACAATTACAAATTTCAATTTTATATGTAAGGGCTGTTTAGAAATCTGTTTGGCCAGTAAATGAAACTAAATACAATTGAAAAATATATTATATGTATAAGATACATTGCATATCTTACCTTATTTTCTGACATAGTTATCTCCTCCAATTAGACAATCATACCATGACATCAGCTATTGTATTCCCTTGTTAAAGTACGCCAAATTAATTCCATTCATTAACTCTTCATTTGTTTCATATTGTTGAGTACCAAGCTAGGATTTCATCTTTCTAAAGAGGTGGTAATCACTTGGTACCACCAAAATGTATTCGCCAAAATACTGTATGGTGAGTGGTTCAAAATTTCCTACTTGAACTGCTCCAACGAAACACTCACACAGGGTGCAGTATGGGGATGAGCAATGATATGGAAAAGAATAGATGTGTGAGCAATCCATATTGCTGGTTTTAATCGATTTTCTAAGGTTTTTCAGGATTTCACAATAAACATCTGCTGTTATTGTTGTGCTTAGTTCCATAAATTCAGACAGCAAAACACCCTTATGGTCACTCACTAAACGCTGTAGCCATCATTTACCAATTTACCAACAGTGTTTGTTTGAAATTGTTTTTGTTTGTTTGAAAATTGAGGTTGAATCCATTGTTTGTATTGTTTTATGATTTCAATGTTTACAAACCTGACCCCTGTCTCTACCCAGTCACAATTCTGTCCAGGTAGTCACTCTTACTTTCATCATAGAAATCAAACAAAGTCAAAGCCCCACCCATTCTTTGTTTTTTGTGATGATCAGTAAACTGTTTTGCACCCATTTTGTACAGTACATATGAAATCCATTTGGCAGTAACAATTCTATATAGCTAGTTTCTAGAAATCTGAGGGAAATCGTACGATAGCTGATAAAATTTGAAACATTGCCTTTTTACATACAGTATGTTCAACTTTTAAATAAATTCATTAGTTACAATTAAATGACTATTTTTTCCTTCTTTGTCATGCAGACTTATACCACTTATCCCTCAATTTACACCACCAACCTCTCACAGCACAGTCACTCATAACATTATTATCATAAACTTGACACATGCAGTGATGAACATCAGTAGCATTCTGTCCTTCTGTTTCCAGAAATCGAATCACCATCTAAACCTCAAAACCGGAGGTAATTGCAATAGAATGTTTCATTTAAATTTCCTCACTACTAGCACAAAAACTAACCAAATGGGTTGAAAATTGTTGTGGATTGAGATTAATAGTTGTTGACTGCAACAACAAAAATGTGTGTTGCTATGTTAATTTCTGAAAGGCTCTCGTACTATATCTTTACTGAACATATGGACAAGTATCAAAATGGAGAAATTGAAGGTATTGCTAAAAAGAGTGATTTTTTTTTTTTTTTTTTTTTTTTTTTAGCAACTTGAAAATGGTTCAGATAACAGTTAGGCAATTTTAAAAATAATTTATTTTTCAAATGAATAAAGGAAGTTTATTTACATATAATGACTCTCTTGAGTAGGAAATTCAACATATATAAAATCATTTTATACTGATTGGCACAGTAGTTGCAATTGTTCCTGGTACTATGACTTTGTACATCCTTACTCTGAATATGATCATACTTAATTTTTAAAAAAGAATAACTTCCAGTAAACTTACTGGAAGTCTTAAAATGCCAAATTAAAAATAAAATTGCCTTCAAATATGTCTTTCAAATAACATATGGTATTATTGACTAAAAGTATTATATTAAAGACCTATCTGTCATCACTATATTCACATAAATTAATATTGAGCTTGACTTGTGAGAAAAGTTATAGTTTAGTTATTGTAGCTCATGTATCACTGAGGTTGGCGACTTTGATGTTGTAAAGTGTTTGATTAAGTAAATGTAATTTTAGTGAGATCTTTTGTTCGAGTTTTATTCTAACTATATTCACAAAATAAAAATTATTTTGGTCTGGAATTGTTATATACTTCACTCTGTTAATAGCAATTTTTTTCCAGGTAATAACAGTATGGAAATCTCGAAGTTTATTAGAAAAATGCCTAATTTTCTTGGTAGCTACTTTAGTTGTTATTGTATTTTTGATGGGAACATCGCTTATGGTTTCGAGGAACAGAGTGTCACAAAATCAAGGTATTTTGTCTTGTTTAATTAGGGTAAACTATTATAAAATGTTCATATATTTAATAAAATGTTAGCATTTTCCTAAACATTACAGAGAATTTCAGATGTATGATTAGGATTAATGTGTGACCTTTACTCAATAAAGAGTATCAAACATAGATGTGCAAAAAAACGGATTCACGGATTAACGGATTCACATTGGTTAATATGGAAACTCGTTTAACATTTCTTTGTGCACCATTTCTATTTTATAAACCGAACTTCTAAACTTTTTTTTGCTACCTTGGTTAACTCGGAACTCGGTTAGTCGAGGCTCGGATAACTGGGGCTTGGATAACCTGGCCTCTACTATACTTTTACTTTTTTAGCGTATTCATTAAATTTTTGCAATTTTCTAATAAAATTTGTGGTTTTAATGCTCCCTATGTTATTAGTGTATGTCCAATACCCTCCCTATAGTTTGAGATTTTGATACTTCAACATCCCCTATGTCCACAAAGTGTTGAACTATTGAAGTTTTTCGGTATTGGTTTTCGATTTTTTGCCAATTATTCCTAAACTGTACCTTTGTTTTATTTACGATTTCATACAGTTTGTCTAAGTTTGGAAAGCATAGTTTTAGTGCAGGTAGGAAGGGTTAAGTGGTCAATAGCGGTGTGGAGGAGGGAGAAGGAGGAGGGTGTAAACTGTAAATTTCGCCTTTCACATAGTTATAGTAGATTTCTATTAGGCCTTAATAATGTACAAACTACAGTAATATAATTTATAGACTATAAATGCATTAGACAAACATTTTTCTTTCTACTCAGTAGACTTTAAGAAAAGGGGCTTGTTCATTTGTATTGGTTAGCAATTTTTAGTGCTTTAAGTCCATTAAAGGGGAAAAAATGAGAGAAGGAAGTTATTTGAAGCAAAAATATTATTATGAAAACTTAACTCTCTTAAATTAAATTTCATGACAGTTGTTTGGAAAGCTATCCTTGAAAGATTTAATATCATATATATATATATATATATATATATATATATTAGCCGAGTTGACAGAGCATTTTGCCCGCCTACTATGCACTATCCTGAATAAAGACTTTGTTTCACAATCACTGTGTTTGTCTATATTCTCACAACTGGCTAAGAATGAGTGTTTGAGGATCTAAGATTGAATTTTAAAAAAAATCAAAATGTTTCTTGAAAGTTGCTATTTATTAAGTGTAGACTCATGTTATGTGAAGTTATATCAACTGATTTGTTGTATTCGTTTGTTATTTATGATAGTGATAATTACAGACTGCATTTGCCACCTTACTCGTAATAAAAATATATCATCTTACTCAAAAATATCTCATATTTAAATTTATTTATAAAATATAAATAACTTTAGTCATTTAAGCATGTCTGCAGTATAAAATTAAAATTTTCAATAATTTATTTGCTGTTTATCAACTGCAAACTTATAGTTTTCAGAAACTTCAATTATACATGCCAGCTCTAAAATTTATAATGTAAATATCGAGTAAAAATATACTGATGGGGTATTAATATAGTAAATGGAGTGTATATGGTATAAGTATAATATAGTCACTCCTAAATTAAATCACTTTATTGGAATTCTCTTTAAAAACATTAGACTCATATATTATTTTTATATGTAATATTTAAGTATTGGTGATAGAAATATTGGATTTCTTGATTGAAGGGCTCATTGCTGGATACAAACATTTTTTAATAAATTCAAAAATCCAGCACTCCCTGCTGATTCTACTAATTTGGGTGTATCTTATTCTACACAGCTTCACTCTTCAGTTTTATTGATGATGTCTTAGGAATTATTTGGAATTTGGGTGAGAATAAATTGAAAAGTATTTTTAATAAAACAGAAGTTGATGAAAGTGGAGAACAATAAAGAGAAAAAGATTTTCGATAAGCTTACAGGTTTCAACAGTTCATTAATATCACTTTGTTGCAAAAGCCAGACACGAAGCAAATTTAGAAAATTCAACAACGTATTGGAACTTAGTTTATCAAATGGAAGTTTCAAAAATATAAATATAAGGTGCAATATATTCGAAACACTGTCTAAAAACTCACTTTTTGGACGTGGAAAAATGAAATTTTCATCTCTTCCTCGTCGAAATAACCATAAACTTGTTCAATTATTAAACAGCGAGAAGGGCACGTTAAATATGAATTTTCAAAACAAATTTCAATGCACTGTTTAATTTGAAAGCATGATATCAAGCCTTATATAAAATTTATTTATTCATTGTTGTGTTGAAACAGATGAAGAGTTTTGTTTGAAAGAGGAGTGCTTAAAAACATCTCTAGAAATATTATCATCAATAGACAAAACTGTAGATCCTTGTGACGATTTCTATGAATATGCTTGTGGGAGCTGGAGTAAAGCAAATCCAATTCCAAATGGTTTGTCCATGTGGAGTACATTTCAAAAATTGGACCAAGAGATTCTACTAATTGTGAATAATGCTTTGCGTAAGTAGATAGTAATAAATACATATTTAACATTCCTATATACAGAGAGATTATAATTACATATATGAGAATAAAATTCATTATATGTATATAATGAAATAAAGATCAACAAATTCCAGTGTCATGAATTTTTTGCTAGAAAGTAATAAAAAAGAAGATTGTAATGATGTTCCTATATACAGAGAGAGTATAATTAGATAAGAGAATACAATTTACTATATGTACTGTATATAATGAAATAAAGATCAAAAAATTCAGTGTCAGGAATTTTTTGCTGGAAAGTAATAAAATAAATATAAGGTATGTAACCAACAAGTTAATACTCCCATATACTATTAAGATCTTATAGTTAGATGTATATAATATGATGATAAAAATTGCTTTTTTTTTTTAATAAAGAATTTATATATTAAACATTAAAATGTTTGCATAAAATGAAAAGTATTATTTTTATATACTACATTGCTTATATATAAGGAGAAAAAAATGCAAAGTGTATTAGAGAAATATATGGATAATATTGTTCTATCGGAAAAGAAAATAATTTACCTATTGATCACATTAAATTTCAATGCACCAAATTAAAAAATTGAATTTATGATTGATTTTGGTGAGACTTTTTCATGTCAAGATATCTTTTTTGCATTGCTGGGTCGTTTTGTAAAAAGTCTGATAGTCCTTATATTGCAGGATCTAATATAAAGTTAAACAATAATTCTGTACTGTATGTTCAAAGATGGAAGTCAAAAAATATAATCATATGATTGATGATGTTGACCACCCAGGCATAATAAGTTCCATTAAAGGTAATATATCGTGCAAAAATACAAATTTGAATGTGTTAAGAGACTGTGGTTTTATATATGAAGGATTCAAGAAAGATTTTTATATTGTAGGAGACTTGACTTATTTAGAATTAGATTTTTTTAATTATCTAAAAATTGCAATTTTAGGTGGATTTGAAATCACGTTTATTCACTCTAACCATGGTGATATTTTATTTTGATACAGGAAATCTGAACAAAAAATGTTAAGATAAATAAAACAAAACATATATAAATAAGAGGAAGAAAACTATGTATTAAGTGCAGGGCCGGATTTCCCAATAGGCCCTGAAGGCCCGGGCCTATGGGCGCAAGCTCCCAGGGGGCGCACGGCCGAGAGAAAAAAAATATTTAAAAAATATCTAGAAACAAAAATAAATAGCCATAACTTAACATATTTTTTGAATTGATTACAAAAAAAATCATTCTGATTTTGAAGTTCATTGGAACAAATAATTGTTGGTAAAGTTAAACTATTTTTCAACATTACGCATCAACTTCGTTACAACATAGGCCTGATATAATTTTTTAATAAACGTTTTGGGGAAGTAACTTTAACCAGACTAGGGGGCGGAAAAATTATTGGGCCTAGGGGCGCCAAAATGCTAAATCCGGCCCTGATTAAGTGATTAATGTTGATTTGTCTGCTAGTCAGAGACATAAAAACTATGTTTAGTATTTAAAAAGAAATCTACTGAAATGATTCTACTATCATGCGAACAATTATAAAATAGTTGTGGGACAGATAAAATCACAGTCATCAAGCACCAATATTACAAAGATCACAAGAAAAAGTTATCCAAATAAGTACGGTGTGTCATAATAAAATGATGGACCTATGACTATGAAATCTTCTGTGATAGTATTAAAAAGAATAAAACCATTAAATGTAAATACGAAAAAACATATCAATATATATATACAGTATATATATAGTTTTTTCGCATTTACATTTAACGGTTTTATATATCACCTATTAAGAAAAGTTTATATTCTTTTTATGCTTTAAATAAGTACAAATATCAAATTTCAGAACTGTATTCATGCGAAATGAATTACTTTAAGTACCTAAATAATCAAGTGTGGTGTAATTAATTTAGACGATTACAGATCCATCGGTTCATAATATATCATAACAGTTATCATAGAAAAAAACTTTTTTTTTTCAATCGTTGTTTATCTTTGTGATATATTTTACTACAGATCTCAATATAATGGTTCCAATGATTTACTAAATACATAGAAATATTTTAATTATTTAATTATTATGTTCCCAATGAGAACATAATAAATTTAATTGTAATGAATGTATCACTACACTTTTTCTAGTTCAATTGCTATGTTAATCTGACAATCAATTTATTTAAATTTATGACTAAAATTTTGGCTTTTACGAAATCAATTTTACTACGGATATTATATTATTATTCTTTAAGCAATCTTTTTATATTAAATAATTTACTTTATTTTTCTTCTGGATGTAATCATTCTTTATAAAACGAGGCCCTATGTAAAGTATTACTTATTAAATTATTATGTTCTCTTTTTTCTTGTGTTTTCATTTTTATTTTCTCAATAATAAATATTATATAATGATAAAGGAAAAAATTAATTTATTGTGTGCACTTAATATGATTAACATCAGTTAACATCATCAATTTCATTGTGTGTTTCATTCTTTCCTCTGTTTCAAACTTTTATTTATGTATTTCTCTCCACCACTCTCAACCTACAGTTAGAGATGGATTAACAACTTCTTATATGAAGAGGTTCTTTGACACCCATAAGCAGCAGGGATGAGTTGGTGAACATTTAGTGCATAAAAATACCTACTATCCAAGTGGGAATTCAGACTTCAATCTTTATATTTTAAAATTTACTTATGATCCATATTTGTTTTTACTTGAGGTTCAACTTATATGTTTGAGCTATAAAACTTAACTTTTCTTAACAAAGGTTTTATAAGTATAAGATATCTAAATCTTATATTTTGAGAAATAAATGAGAAATTTCAATGTTTAGAACAGCATCATTTTCTCTTTTTTATCAATCGTACTGAACCACCATTTTTGGGGAGATGTTGACCAAGAGGTACATTTTGTTTGGATTGTTAGAAGCTGTATTTTAGCAACTCAAAATTATTAGAGCTGACTTTAAGGAAATCAGGATTTAGAGTTTGGTCTAATCTACTTCCAAATTTTGAGGTATTCAAAAAAATTTTGTATAATTTTTAGAGGTACGATAAAAATATGTACATGAATCAAAAGTTATAAAAATTGATCAAGCGTTTAGGCTATCTCAGTGCCCATACGTACATCATTTCAACAATGTTTTTTTTGAGAGGTGGAGACACTCAAGTTAATATATCTGCAAATATTTCAAAGTTTATTACTGTATTTTTACACCAACGATACTTTTTTCGTTCTATCTATATGTGTTAAAAAAAACTAATTGATAATATTTCGGTAAAGAAATAATTAGTTAGTTGTGTAAAGCTATACAATAATTGTGACTGTAGAAATTGTATTTAATAAAGTTTATACAACAATACACATCAGTATTCAAGCCGGGGTTTTAGATTATTCACAGAAGTCATACTTCTAATGTGTTCTACTAATGTGGTAAGGTTTTACAGTACTATTTATTATAAACATATTTTATTTTTTTCTTAGAACTCAACAACTTTATTAGCAGTGTAAAAAACAATCAAAAATCCTGCTCCTATAAAAAAATATAAAAGCCTCTTTTGGTCATATTGCCTTAATGCCATATCTCTATCTTCATTACTTTGCACAACAAAGAAATATATTTATATCTTTGAAATGCAACTGTCTGTTTCTAGAGAAACCAATCACAGAAATGAAGAGTAAAGCTGAGCAAAAAGCAAAATTTTACTATTTAACATGTATGGACCTTAATAAAACAATTGAAGCTTTAGGTGCAGAACCTATGTTGAAGTTGTTGGATGATGTTGGAGGATGGAACATATCTGGTAGAATGTTTAACATAAATACATGGAGTTTGCAGAACACGTTAAATATACTTAAGATCAAGTATAACATGGAAGGATTATTCACATGGAGTGTTGAAGTAGATGATCGCAACTCTATAGAATATAATATTAGGGTACAGTATAATCTTAATATGTCTTCAACCATGCATGACAGTAGGGTAATTGTTCCTTTGAGAATTATAATGAAAATATCAAATTTAGAAGACAAATTTATAAAAAAATATTCTTCTCCTTGTGATCCTTCAAGAAAAAATTACACTCAAAACTATGAAATGTCCACTTATCCTACTCAAAGCAATAATTTGCCACCTATTTTGGCTCTCTCTCCCCCAATGATTGTACAAATTTGGCCAATTTTTCTCAAATTTAATATGTAGACTCACTAACGAATTGTTGTATATGTTCTTTAACTAGAAGTTAGGTAAACTTCCAAATGAAAGTGATTTCTTAAATTTAAATTGTGTTTTAGAGAATAACTTTTCACTTTTGTATGTATAGATATGAGCAGACCCAAACATTGGGGTTGTGACTTTACTCACATAAACTCTTTTTTTTTTTCATTCATAACCCTTCTCATGACATATCAATCAATATAGTGTATTTCAAAAGAATTTGTCATTCACTAAGTGAAGATTTCTATGGGTTTTCAATAATATTTTTAAAGAGATTATAGTTCTTATAATAGAACTACTCACTTTTCTCTTCAAAATAATGTTTCCTAAAATTCTAAAAATAACGGTTTTATTCCAATCTATAAAAATGAGAAAAATTAAATCCATCCAGTTATAGTCTGATTTCTTTGATTACGAATTTTAGTATGTTTTTTTAAATTGTATTAAAGAGCAGTTAAATGATCATTTTGACAAACATGATCTCTGGTGCAATGCACAATTTGGGGTTTTTCCGTTAAAGCAGTAGAAAGGATTGTTGAATGTGTTTTGGAAAATTTTGAAAAGAAATACATTACATGTGCAACATTAATAGACCTAACCAAGGCTTTTGATTCTGTTCCGCATAAATTACTGATAATCAAATTGCAACATTATGGTATAAGAAATAATGAACTTAAGTTGTTGTCCAATTAATTGATTGATAGAATCAATCAAATTTTCTAATTTAATTGATAGAAAACAAGTTCTTCTAGGTCAGAAGAAATCTTTTTTTTTTAATACCCAGGTAGAGGTCCTCAGAGATACTTGGGTTTTTCTTCTTTGTAGTTGCAATAACAACATTAACCATTTTGAGTTTTTGTATGCCTTATATGTATATGACACAACACTTCTAAATAGTAACATTAACTTGAAAGAGTTAATAATTGTAGAACAAGACAATAACTTGAATTTAGCTTAAAACTAAAATATATTTTTTCTGCGATTAATAATAGTAAACCCACTAAACTATTGGACATGTATTTAGATCAAAAATTAAATTTATATTCTCATATCCATCATGGTACATATTCTTATGTACGGTACTATCAAATTATCCAGAGTTTTTTACCTACAGTATTGTAAAAATTGAAACTTTGTGTAAGCACTTTCCTGTTGTTAATGGCTTATCATGCATTTTTCTGTTCAATCTCATTTGTTATATGGGATTACATTTTTAGGGCAATAGCGGTTGTGTACATAAATTTTTGTCTGGCAAAAAAGCTCTTACAATTTTTCAGATAGAGTCTTATCAATTTTTAAAGAGCTTTAAAACTGACATAACCATCTTTATACAAATATTGTTGTCTGATTAGTGTTAAAAATAATTTAAATAATGTTATAAGAAGGAAAGATACGTATTCATAATCTTTTTACTAGAAAAGAGTACTTTCAAATCTTAATACAATCAAACCAGAATAATCAAAACAAAGTCGCGTATAAAACAACAGCTTTCAATTTTACTGTTCACTGGTTAATAAACTTACCTTTGTCAAAAAATATTACGAAAAAGAACTTTAATATATTTATGCAGCTGCATTTTTAAATGGTTATCAAAAGAAATAATAGGTAATATAATTTAAAAAAAAGCTAAATTTAAGACAATTAAGGAAGTATTCTTGTGGGTAGTATACCTCGACAACGATGGGTTAAAACTGCATTTGGTCTTCCAATGTCAAATATTGTAAAAAAAATAGCTAACTAAATATCCAAATTTTAATGTAGCAATGTCATCCGAGAATAATTTTTGTAAAATTTTGGGAATTCCAACAGATAAAATTCAAGAACAAGATAAATCAGGAATTTATTGTATAAATCGTGAAATATGTCTGAAGAAATATATAGGCTGAACAAAACGAAAGTCAGGACAAGAGCAAAAGAACACTTTGCCCACTTCAAATATAATAGGCCTCATAAATTAGCTATGGATAAACATTGTTTAGAGGTAAAACATTATTTCAAAGTAGAAAACTCTGTGTTGTTGTAAAATTTTTCAATTCTTCAAACCTACTTTTTTATTCCATACCTCATAAACTGGTGAATTAATACTTCTTTTGAATCTGCTGCTTAGAAAGGACCTTGTCTGCAGCAGTAAATAATTATTATCTGTATTTCAATGTGTGAAACATTTTTAAGGATTGATGAAGTATAAGTGTTTATCTTAATTATGTATTGTAGGTCGATCAAGGAGGCCTAACTCTACCAACTAGTGTTATATACTTTAATGTTACACATAATGAGAAAGTTCTAGCTGCCTACTTAGATTACATGACAAAGGTAATTATTACAGAAGATAATTAATTTGCACTTTGAATTTTACTTTATAACATACTTGTATTTTTGAATTTACTATCTACGAAATTCAATTAAGCAATGGGTTTGGAAGAAGTTTTAAACTAAAATATTCTTGTTTTATTTTTTCCCGTATAAACTATGTATATTAAATTAAAATCCTTAACGATTAACTGACATTACATTTTATTTGTGCCCATGGCTGCTCCATACTCTCCATTTATTTAATTACTGTTCTGGTATTTGTAACACTAGAGGAACACTGCAAGTGGTGGAATTTATTCATAATGATTAGAACCTTATGCGTGTGATATTATGTACACAGGAGTAGTCCAGGAAGAAAGTTTATTAATTGTATCCTGGTTTAGAAGGACAAAATAGTTCCTTCAAACGAAAAAGTTTCAATAAGCTTTCTTCAAAATACTTAGTTTTTATCTCCATTTTCGTTTATGATTTTAATTAAACTTTACTATCTCAAAAATTGTATTGAATTCAAATTTTCTTCCAATTTGTACACTATTAGTTTTCAATTTTTTACTTGATAATATAATTTTCCAATTGATCATTTAAAAATGGTGGTCATTTAAAAAATTGTATGCTGAATATTTCGTTAATGTTAATATTTCAAAAAATGACCAACAACTAAATTGTTTGCTTTTAAAAAAATAAACACTGAGTTTTAAAATTTATATCATAGATTAAACGGAAACCAAGGTTGAGATATAATTTTTGTTTAAATAATTTTCTTCAATAATAATTAATTATATAATAATGAAAATGGTATGACCTTTCTATAAGAAGCAATTAGTTTAACTAGGAATTGATTTAAGAGGTTAATAACAGAATTAAAAAATGTCGTAGAATTTAAAATTTAAATGATCACTAAATGATTCAAACACAAATTTATAAAATTTAGTGTTTATAATGAAAAGAGAAAAGCACTTTGTTTCACGTACATTTTTTGAAATACCAATCTTTTTATAGATGTTGGCTATGCAAACTTTTATTTATTTTTTCCTTGTTGCTTTTAAAGGCAAAAAATGTATAAAAAAAAAGAAAGAAAGAAGGTAAAATAAAAGCTGTTAGTCATTGAATACTCTAAATATTATCAGGGTCAGAAAATAACAAGATTTAGTCAAGAGAGACATGGATAGAAAAAATGAATGAAGGGGATCTAACCCAAGGCCATATGAAAAAATATGTAGATCCAGATAGGCTCCATTGGGATGAGCACATGAGAGTTACAAACTTTTAATTGTGGTTTTTAAATTTATTGCTTCTATTTGTACTTTTCAAATACAAAGGGAACAAGAGATTTTGAAATGCTTATTTAATTAAGTTGGACGCCATTTTGTAATGTTTTAATTACAAAAAATAAATAAATAAAAATTTATAACTCTAGCAAAATATCTCAGAGGTCGTGAATTCTTTTTAATAAAGTGTACTTTGTAGAATACTGAATAAAATACAGAAATCTTTTAATTCTGAAATGCACATTTTATTATTAAAACAACATAATGTAACACAAGAATATTATATATATATATATATTATAACATTTACTCATGTTATATTTAAATTAAAAGCCACACGTTGTGCGACCAATATATAACATTTATGATGTTATTCTAATTTATTTAAAAGCTTTACGTTGTAGTGCCAAATATAACATAAGCACAAGCTTTGCTATATTTATTTACTTTACTCTACTAACAATTTATATTTAATATTCATTAAACAACAACGTTTATCTGGACAAAATCTTTAGTTTAATTTAGCATGAATAAAAAAACAACAAAAACAATGAAACATGTACATGAAATTATTCAATTCTTACTCAACTAAATCATTCATTCTCACTCATTCCTTATTTTAATTTATTTATAACAGACAATTAAAATACAAATTTACTTTATTTTTTAACATTAATTATTCCTTGAATATTCAAATTATTAGTTCCCTTTTAGGATTTTATTATATTTCTTTACAAATTTAATATTTACTTTACTTTACATTAAAATGATTATCTTTTATATATAGGCTAGCTCAGTTTTAAATTTATTTAACAAACACAATCTCTTATCTCGGGTCAATAGGTCTTTTAATGGCTCAATTGAAAGTGAAATAAATTTATGATGAATTTAACTAACAAAAATTTTTGGTACTTATCAAATGCTGGTCCTTTTGATCGGTCGATTTGCACTTTTTCACTACACATAAAACTTTAATTGACTCTTTTATTTTAAAAGACACCACACTGCTCAAAACACTTTATTCCTTGATTATAACGCTTTCTCTCGCTCTCTGGGTTGTTCCAATTTCCAGCTCCTTTCTGTGATGACGGTAATCCCTTGGCTCTGGTCAATCGGACTCCTTTTCTCGATCTGATTTTTTTAAAGAAAACTCCACAAGACTCCTAATCTGTAATTCCTATTGTTACTTATTTCTTCCTTTCCTTTTTACTCTACTTTAAATTAAACTTATTAAACTTTTTAATTAACCAAGAGACTTCTTGTCTCTTTCTTTACTGTTGAACAAACTCTATGGAACACAGAGCAGACTATCTGTGTCCATAACCTTCCGTCTCGATTTCCCTTGTTAGACTCCTTTTCTAAGACTTTATTTTAAAACTCCTTCTCTCGAACACGAGTTTCGCGCCCTGTTCGCTGATTCGTTGATTTTCCCTAACTTTCTCAACATGTGTCCTTTTTCGCTTCCTAGTGGTTGTTTTTAAATCTTTCTGTTGTTTTTTAAGCGCGAGATCGTCTTCGATTGGTCGACCTACTTTCTCCTTTCCGTTTTTGTGTTTTTTGAAGCACCGTTAGACTTTCTACTTGTGTACCGTTAGGACGCTGGCTTTCCCTTCGATTTCTCTTTCTTTTTTTTTTAAAAACTCTGCGCTCCCCTAAGATTCCGTTACTGTAGCCCATGTGTTTGCTTCAAGGTTATAGAAATCCTGGTTCTATTGTAATTTAACACGTACATTTTTTAACTGCATGAACAGCTGTCGTCTCCCTTCATTTATTTAACACTGTTCCATTTTTTCATATTTATTATTTTATAAGTTATTTTAATTATTTTATTATTAGATGTCATGATTTCGATTGTTTATCTAGGTGAGATTATGATATCGTTACAATATATATATATATATATATATATATATATATATATATATATCAGATAACACCTGTAAAAAATGGAATTACATATAAAACAACCTACATATTTTATATTTTAAAAGAATATATCCATAAGAATTTAGTTTATTAAGTTTATTTATGGTTGCAACCTATTTATTAAATTGAAAATTTTTTATATATTGAAAAATTAATATTCTTTTTACTTTATCTTGTTAATTTCATAAAAACTTCATTTCTTTTATAAATTCAAATTCAAAATATCAAAATCATAATTTTTATCAAAGAAAATCTTTTACTTATTTAAAGATTTTGAAAATTACATTTGAAAACATATCATGTCTTCATATAAAAAACTTCAGTCAAATCTACAAATATATTGTTAAAACTTCGATAAAATCACAAATTTCAAATCAATTATATGTTATAGTTTATATAAAGAATAGTTTATGCATGTTATACCAGACATGCGTTATTGTTTTAGATAAATTTCAATTAAAAACACATCTTTTCCTGGTTGTGGTCACATGGCGTCGTTTCACCGAGATCACATGTATTTTTTATTTTTTTATTAAATTTTAAGTTCTTGACTTCACTTATAAGAACAGATCAATTAATTGTTTACTTCATTATTAGTTCAAAAGTTTATATTCAAATTGATTTGTTTTTTATTAAAAACACAAAAACTTAGTCTTTTTATGCATGTTTTCCGGGTTGCGTAATGCACATTGTCCATTGCACAATCAAATATTTTTTACTTTTGAAAGTTTATTTTTTACTCAACTGAAACTAAATCACAATAGTTTATAACAGTTATTATAACAGTAATAGTTAAACAACTCTTAGTTACTTAAGAAAACACTTTCTTTTTATACTTCCATTTCGTTAAGACGATCATGTCTATCAAAATAGTTTGGTCTCGCTTTAAAGGACCTATGAAGACTAACTGATTTTTCATTTGGTGGTTGAAGACAAACTTTTCTGCTTTGTTCATAAAAATGTTTACGCTGCACTTCTCTAATGATTAAGTTTATAATTGTTTTAAATATTAAAATACATACAATAAATTTCTCTGATCATTTAGTATTAATTATTTTATTTACTTATTTATTTTTTATTGATTTTATTCAAAAACAAAATACGTTTCCTGTATGATGTATTGAGTTCAAACATATACCCCATTCTATCTAAGATCAACATATATCACATTTTATTTAAGATAAACGAACTAAAAATGTAAACCATTACATATTGCAAAATAGTAGTTCGAATATGAGTTCCAAATTTTAACATAGTTATAACTTAGTATAAAGTAACAACATTTTAATGAAGAGATTTGCATAAGAATATAATTTCATATGTTTTATTTGTTTTAATTTCTCACATTGTATGCCGTGTATATGTGTCAATACGTGAAATTGTATTACATGAAGTGTTAAATTAATATAATGTCAATTTTTTTGAATATATCTCCATTTGGAGATCCTGTGACACTGAAAAGTGATATTTAGAATGACGTCTGTCATTTGTGCACTCCTCTACAGCCCAATGAGTGGAGTGACTTTGATTAAATTTGGTGTCTATGCATATTTTGGTCGAATCTCAAAAACATTTTTGCATATTTTGGATGCAACAGTTGTCATAAAACTAAAACTCTAAACTATGGTTTTCTCAAAATTTCTCTGATGATTTTGATAGCCAAACAAAACATAAGTTGCATTAATTTTTCATTTATGTATCTAGACAACCAGCACTATACAGATTTAAAATGTTTTAGGTGGGAGTATTATTAGGAGGAGAATACAGTTCTACCAAAGCACAGATGGAGGCTGTGAGGGATTTTGAAACAAAGCTTGCAACTATAACTATACTCGAAGAAGATAGAAGGGACGGAGAAAAACTGTATCATAAAATGCCTATAACACAATTGCAGAAAATTGCTCCTTTTGTGAGTATAATTATTATTACTAATATATTATACAATCTTGTTTATTGTATATTAAAAACTTACATCATACCAGTTCTTATGTAAGGTGCTGTTTATTCAGACATTTGCCATCATTTGTGTATATAAATACTTGAGATTCAAGAGTGTAGATCAACTCTCGTTATCAAGTGAAAAAACCTGGAACATGACATCCTGGGACTATGTTAGAAACTAAAACTACTTGTGATAAAGAAACAAGCCCAGAGCTAAAACCCTGACTGAGCGGTAAAAATATCTAACATTATATATATAAACATGATCAGGAAAACAGAACTGCACACTAACGTAAGAAATTAAACAACAAGTTGAATCTATATTATACATGAGTCAGTTAACAAAAAGAGGTTCAGTGCCAACATAATAATTACGTAATGGTTTTATAGGGGTGAACAACCTATTTTTTATAATAATTTTGTAAAAATATTGTAAATGTATATGAAAAGTAGAAGTAATGCTTACATTCAATATTCTTCCCATTAGCTATGTTAGAAGCATACTAGGCTATATTGGCCTTTTTGATATTTGTCTTGTTTTAGGATTTTCACTTGATAACGAGAGTTAATCCATATTCTCAAAACATTTTGTATTATTTTTAAAATACACAAATTGGTGGATAATGTTCAAATAAACTATATCAATAAAATGAACAATCAATCATTATCCAATAATTTTAAACCAGAACTGCTCATTCATTTTGAGTATCAATATAAATACAATCTCAAAATAACCCAATGAATTTGCAAAATCTGTTCTCTAAAACATCTGTTTATTGATTAGTGTATTGTGTGGTATGTTGTGTATTGTGTGGTGTGTAGTGTATTATGTTGTGTGTAGTATGGTAAAATGTATGGTGTGTTGTATAGTATAAACATCTCTGTAGCAAAAATGTACAATCATAAAAAAATCTGTTGTCATTGTAAAAATGCAAAGTAAATTTGCTGTGAACCATTGCGCTTATTTCAGTACTTTGAAATTAAAATTACATAAACTTCCTACAGTGTAAGATACAAACAGGTAGTTTTAAGAGTCTATGGTTGTAGGAGTATTGTTTGCAATATTCATTTTTATACCTCGTGGCATAAATTTGTCAATTTAGACATTAAGCCATTAACTACTTCTACATATATATTTGTACAGTGATTTAACATGTTTTGCTGCACTTCATTTTAAGGAAAATATTTGTAATAAATCATAACTTGCATCCATATTTCACTTTATACACAGGTTTGTTGAGATATGATAGTTATAATTTGTAAACTGCGACCGCCATTTGGTTTTTTCCAGAACTATAAGCCATACTTGAATTATACTAGAAAATTGATGAATTGACTTGGTAGAGTTTTAAAGAATATTAAAATTAACAATATTTGTTTATTTTATTGTGAATAGTTTTTCTTTGGTTAAATATGGTTTAATTTCATTAATTTAAAATAGTTTTGGAGTTGAACCACTGATCTACAGGTTGTAAATTACAAATTATCTGAATATTTTTGTGTATTGATATTGTACTTAATACAATCCACACTTACAATTAATTATTGTACGGTATTGCTGGCGATGTTATACTCAGAACAATTTCATATGTTTATTTATAAAAGAATGCCTATAATGAGTGGGGATCTATGGTTTTTTAACCAAAATAGATCTTGAAAATCTATAGTTATATGATAACTTTAACTTGACAATGAGTTTTTCTGCAGATTTTAACAACAAAAAAAAATTTATTCATACTTAAAAGTTTCACATAATTTTTTTTAAAAATATTTACATACCGGTACTATTTACTTGATAAAAATATCAGTGGCCTATATCAGTTTTTTCTAGGGATATGGGGGGCGTATTGAGTAACAGGTTTGTGTAGACTAACAAGACAACACATAATATAAATTGTCGTCATTTTTTTAAATTTTGACTATTTAATTAATTTAGTGTTACTAATGAATTACTACACTTCTAGCTTGACAAGTGAGAAGTAATTATTAATTATAAGAATAATTAATGCCGGTATGAATAATAACATCAACATGCCGGTACTGAAGGAGGAAAGGAAGGCTATAGTCTTAACATGCCAGTATAGCCGCAAGGACAGATGAGTGGGCTCAACATGCTGACATAGTCATGGGGAGGGGAACAAATGACTATTGGTTCAGCACACTGGTATAGTCAAAGGATTCCCAAGCCACTAACGAACTAGGATCGAAATACTACCAGCTCATCATGTCAATGTAGTATAGGTAAAGGATTGAGGATGTACTTCCTATCCAACGGTTTAAAGATTCAATAAATAGCGGTGAAAGAAGATACATAAGGGTGGGAGTAAGGGTTATCAGCCCAACACGCCTGTAAAATCTTAAAGAATGAGTGGCTATCTTTCAGCATGCCGGTATAGTCGATGGCAGGAAATGAATACAAAGAATGACAATAATATAAAATTAACTCTACCAACAGGTACACTGGGAATCTTATAATATACTGCACTGTGGTCATTACCTTCCTTTACCATTCATACTATACACTTACAAATTGAGAAGATAAAAAAAGAAACCCCTTCAAATATTCTATTAGTCTCAGGATCAGAAGAGTTGGTAAAGAAAGATCTAGTAGAAAAGATGAAAGAGAGGGATCTAACCCATGACTAGATGTAATAATGTAAAAATTAAAGTTTGACTGCTTGTTTGAAAGACGCGGTCATGAGAGAGAGAGTAAGCTGTTTAAATGACATTTTATATTCGATAAATTCATTTCTAAGATGAAAATAGATTTTCAAAACAACAAAATATATAATCATGTTTAATTTTAGTATAAATTGTTTAACATAAAGTGTTTATAAATTTGAGTGAAATATCGGGAGTGTGTTGAACCTTTATAACCGTAAACCGGAAGAACTCGATTACGGAAGAGGAGAATCTCGTGGTTTTCAATTGAGTCTTAGATCAGAGCTTGGAGGTGAAAGTTGTGTCTTTCAGAGTCTTGGAACAGAGTTTAGAGGGGTGAGGTTGTGTTCTATGGTCAAAGAGATTTTAATAAAAATGTAGTGAGACGTTATAAACAGTTTTGAAGATTAATAATCTTGATAATAGTAATTATTAAATAATAAAAAACGTGAACTTTTGATTTAAAAGGTGAACATTGTAAAATGTGCAAAGAAAATAATATTGCACGTGGTCGAGTTGATTGGACAGTTTGAATCGCGAGTTCGAGTTATGGACTAATATAAAGATGTTTAAGTGAAACAATAAACTATAATACAAACAGTTATTTGACAGGTGCTTAACAATGAACTTTGAATAGCGGTAAATCAAAAAGACCATGTTCACGTTGGAACAGAGAACAAAAGAGGAGAGCCTGCCCAACTACAAGGCTCTGTTTACTGTCTTAACTATATTATGAATACAAAATAGTGTCTTAATTTCAGTCACATTATACTTTACTGTAATTGATTTTCTTGTATCTTCAATATTTTATAACTACTTTTTAAAAATAACAAAGAAACCTAAATTGATATATCATCCTTCTTTGTTTGCTCTAGATATCATGGGTTGACTTTTTCTCAGAAGGACTAAAATTAGTTGGAAAGCACATCACAGATAGTGAAAATGTTGTTGTGTATGTACCACAATACTTAGCTAATCTGACAAGTATTATACAAGGCTATACAAACACAACTGAAGGAAAAATGTAAGTTTTAGAATTTCTTTCAGAAATTCATTTCCTATAGATTAATAAGAAATTTACTAGTCACTTGTCCCTTCCTTTTGACACTGGGTATGTACAGTAATCAAGTTAATTAGTCAATAAATTACAACATTACCTGTTATCAAGTTGCTTGAAACTTATGTTTAGTAGTAATACTCTGCTTTTATTCTGAAGTAAAATAACTAAAATGATATTTTTATACATACTTTTCAATCTTGGTAGTGTGCGATACATACAGTAATAACTTATCAGTACACGAAAACATTACTGTAATGCAGATTAATATTACTTCAAGGTTATTGATTATCAATTCTTTTCTTGGTCCAATCGAACTAATGTTTCCTCCATTTACTTCAAAGTAATCTTTTTTAATGCAGTACAAATGTATATACATTTAACACTATTATTATTATTGAAATTCAATTTTTTAAATAAGAATTATTTATAAATATTGGTTTAATATAAAATTTTGCTTGTTTATTTTGTATCAAACACTTGTTTGCTAGGCTTGTGTGCACACTGAATTGATAGGACTGAGAGTTGTTTTTACAATTATTATAACCATTGTAAGAATACAAATCTGTAAAAATACAAATCTGTCCCATTGGACTTGAATTTAAAAAAAAAAAAGATTGTTAAACAGATTCACATTAGAAAGTTTTGTAATAATGTATGAAGCACATTCATGCATAAATTCCAGAGATAACATTAACTAAATCAAATAAAATTCAAGGGAGAAGTGGGATATTGCACATGACACTTAATGTATTAAACTAGTATCATTTAACAAAAATATTGTGAAAATAAAATTGCATACAGTATGCATGGTTTGTTTTAAAAAATATTGGCTACTACTGGTTTCTGAAACTTTTTTGTCAATATCCAATAATATAAGGAATTCTATTTAACTTAAAACTTCATTGATCTAATGTTTATCAGTTTAAAACTTATAATAAACAGTAATATCACATATAAATTAATGAATCAAAAGAGCAATATGAGCCCTTGACTGTTTTAGTTCTTAGTGCACTTGTTAATGAGTAAGAAGTTCCAGATTCAATCCGCGTAGGTTCTTAAAAATACAAGGTGTTTATCAAGCATCATGGGGAAAATTAGGAAGCTACAATTGGTGGTACACTGTAGTTGAGTAATGAGTATGTTAAAAGAATGGTGACAGCAATTTGATATGCTAACCATACATTATTATTTTTTAGGGTCCAAATAATTCTAGAACTGCCTAGTTGTATGATATTTCAAAGTGTTTATTTTTGGAGATTTAAAAGTTTTGTCTTTTTAATTTGGCATATTATTTCACAACAAGTTCACCAAAGGAAAAGATTATTGAAAACAGCATGCAAATCAGGTCAGCTGTTTAAGCTGTATGTATGTTACATATGGATATCCATTTGATTTTTTTGTTAATTGGTCTTAGATAGGACTAAAATGATTTGTTTTCTTTTTCAAAAGTTTAAGTGTTTTCTACAACTTTAAAAAGTAGAAACATAAAATCCAAGCATTTGACATTCAAATGCTGTATCTATAAATTTTTCAAAACAAAATATTTTATAGAAAATATCAAAGAGCATAATTTAAAACTACAGTAATGGAATTTAGTTCTTGTAGATTACCACATTTACTTTAATGGAAAGCATAATAAAGTGTTTGCATTCTTTACAAATTATAAGCATCTTAGATTGTCTTTTGTAAAAATCTAAACTACTGTATATATTTTACAGAATTTTAAACAATTATCTAGTATGGCAGATGGTGCACAGTTTAATTCCTTCCTTGTCAAAAACCTTTCGTGATACTTCTCAAGAATTAAGCAAAGCTCTGATAGGAGTTGAAGGAGAAGAAAAATCATGGAAAAATTGTGTTATAGATACAAACACTAACTTAGGCTTTGCAGTAGGAGCAATGTATGTGAAAGATCATTTTCAAAAAGATTCCAAAACAAAGGTATAGTAATAAATATTAACCCTTAGCGTGTGGCCTTTATTACAGCTAACTAGCCCATAACATTTAATTTCCATTATTTAAGAGAAAAAAAATTAATTTTGGGAGGGAGGGAGGGAGGGAGGGAGGGAGGGAGGGAGGGAGGGAGAGAGAGAGAGAGAGAGAGAGAGAGAGAGAGAGAGAGAGAGAGAGAGAGAGAGAGAGAGAGAGAGTACATAACAAGATAGTAAACCAAAAAGAAATACAAGTGATTAAGAAGATTTAGAAGAAAATATACTTCATTTTAAAAGATGTAGGATAAATATAAAACTATTGTCATCTAGTAAATATTGATATTTACAAGTCATAATAAATTTATTTTGAAGTTATTTAGAGCTTGGTCAAGTGGAGAAACTGACGAAAGTTGGAGAAAATTAAATATACATTTTCAAGTATATCTAATTAAAACCAATCTTAACTACAATATAGTTCATATATAAGTTTACTATTTAATTTTTTTTTTTTTTTTTTTTTTTTTATCGTTTAGGCAGAGGATATGATCAACAGTCTAAAGACAGCATTTAAACAGAACCTTAAATACCTAAGTTGGATGGATAAGGAAACCATTAAACTTGCTAAGGATAAAGCAGATGCTATTTCCAACATGATAGGTATTGTAAACGTACCGTAATGTATTTTTAAGTAATTACTGAGATTAACATAAAATATAAAGATACACTTATTTAGGAGTTATTGTGCTAACATGTTACAGTATTATGTTCTATAATAACTACAATTCTTCTTTTACTCTGTTAATAAAAATATATTTTTTATATCTACTTGTTGAAGTATGTAATACCTAGAAGAGGTTGGTTTAATTAAATATTATGAAATCGCGGTTAAGCGTAGTGGGTGACTTAAGTCAAAAGCTTGTCTAATGATCTTCAATGTTAAACAGAGTAAATTCATTAATTAAAATAGATTTCCAAACATAAATAAATAATAATGTAT
Organism: Aphrophora alni; assembly: GCA_963513935.1. Lineage (NCBI taxonomy): Eukaryota > Metazoa > Arthropoda > Insecta > Hemiptera > Aphrophoridae > Aphrophora > Aphrophora alni. The sequence goes on along the minus strand of OY740767.1, from coordinate 25,952,712 downwards.
ATATTTTTATGAATTTTAGTAATAGAAAATTTAATAAATTGTGTGTATTATAAAAATAATCAAAAGGACTTGTTGACAAGTGAGAAATATGAACTAAGTATGCAATGTGTACGAGAGAGTTATCACGACGTCAGCGGGAATATAGCCGGTACTAACAGGATATTGGAAATTCGCCATGTGATTTCCCCAGTCTTTGTATGGAAGTTGACAGAGTAAGACCTATTGAAGTGTGGCTCACCAAGTTTTGTTAAAAATGTAAAATGTATAAAAAACAGTTTTTTGTGAAGGACTTATAGTGTACAGACACTTTAATAAGTACTAAGGACAATAATTTTACGTTTTGAAACAGTATTAGCTTAAAAATAGCGGAAAGAATTAGATTGTTCGATATTAAGCACATTTTGTAAAGTAAGGACAAAAGACTATCGTATTTCACATACGTTAGACGAACAATGGTGATAAAAAATCGCAGTATAAACTTTGATAGAATCGGAAGTGCGGTTAAAGTAATCTCAACGGTAAAAGCTATCATGCAGGACACAGGACTTCGATTAGATTACATTGTGGACAAAGACATTCCAAAAGATTGGTAAAACGTGTTATATAACACGCCATATTCAAATTTGTATATTCTATAAAATTATTATGTTCTTTGTTGTGTTAGCTATAACTTTAATCATTTTTTAATTAAGTAAACCTTCCAGTCAGAATACCAAGTAGGTTACTGACATAGTTAATTCATTTTTTTTTTGTATTACATTCAGATAAATAAAGTAAACAATAATTTTGATATTTTCAAATTCATAAAAGAAAATAGATAATTGCAATTTAAAGTAAATTTAACATTTTTAAATGAAATTAGACCTTGGCAAAAGGCAAGTAAGATTCAGATAGGATGTTAGTAGTAAGTGATTTCCATGATACAATTTTTATGAAGATAATAAATTTGAATGTATAAATGTTTCATGTTTAATAAATATTTGTGTTAAAATTTCAGTTCAAGTGCTGCTCATTACATTAACCTAAAAATCACTGAAACTACACTTTGGAAAGAACTCGCACTCGAGATTATTAATATTTAGAGTAAATTTTTTTTTTATATATTTCAAAATTGATGTTAATTCATCTGGCGCCCATAATAGTTGTGCAAATTATAAATATAGTAAGATTAAATTCATTTTATTTTCATTTTTTAAAAAGTAACATTTATATATGAACCCTTAAGGTCATATTTTATAAGAGTTACAAGTATTACATTTTTTGTTATACTATTATGTTTATACATTGTGTACAGTTTCTGAACTGTAGTTTTAAATTGTGTGTGTGATAAGTTGAATTTGTCAGTCAAATTAGAGTTGGATTTGAGCAGTATATAATGAAAATCATTAAAGCGAATATTAATATTTTGAGATTTTTTTTTTACTGTTTGAAATCCCCAAATTTGGAGTTATTATATTGTTATTTTGTATATTTATAGTCTAGTTATGTGGTTTTCTCTTGGATCTGTGTGGTCAGCATATTGCGTTTGTAATACCTAAAAAGGGTTAATTTAATTTGAATAATAAAAGTAACAGGGAATCGTTAGAATTAATTTGTGAAGGGGTAAATAAGTCGAAAACATGACTTATATTATAGTTTAAAATAAAGGAAATTAAATTAACTAGATTTCCAAACTAAAATAAATAACAATGTATAAAATATTAGTTATAATTAGTAAAGATAAATTAGATAGTGTTTGTTATCAAAAATATAGAAAAAAGACTTGTTGTCAAGGGAATATATTTGAATAATGTGTGTGACGAGATGTGAGTCTCAATTAACGCAAACACAGCGAGAATTGAGTAAGAGTCCGTGTAGAAAAATCTGTAACTCCTGTACCAACAGGATATTAGATTTTCACCATGCGTTCTTCAGTCTTGGTTGAGGAGTTAAGATGGTTAGACGTGTTCTAAATGAGTCTTAGGAAAGCGCTTGGAGAGTGAGGGTGTTTTTAAAATGAATCTTAGTTAGAATCTTGAGGTGGTGAAATGTACTAATTTTATATACAGAACCATAAAAAATGTTAAGTTTAATTGTCAGTCTTGTTAAGAGTCTCAGTTAGTGTTTGGAGAGGAGAATTGTATTTAAAGTGTTAAAGAGTCTGAATAACGAACCGGCGTGAATCGTGCGTTAAAGAACAAAGACAATTGCGCGTCGCATTTCACATAATAGACAATTACGTGTGTGAAAGTAAATGACAAAATGGTGAACAATTTCAGAGTGTTTAATGAACATTAAAGCTAATGAACATTCTAAACATAAACTTTAATCGAAATTAGTGAACACTCGCGGAATATGGTTGAGATGATGCATACGGGTGAATTAGCACGTATAAAGGATGACAGATTTCACATTGAAGTTGACGGTACATGGACCATTAGTGAACATTAGCTCTCAAAAGGACTGGTAAAGAAAGGTGTTACTTAACACGCAAAATGTAATATCCTTATTGTATTAAAGTTAATATGTTTTATGTTTTAATTTTTGTAATTTAATATTTAAGTAATTATATTTTTTACATGAATAAACAATAAATGTCTACTGACATACTTCTTTTTCTTAAAAATAAAGTAAATTCAATATTAGAAAACAGATATTTTAATCTGTTTTGTTTCATAAATTATTTTTCAGTTGCAACATAAAGATAAATTCAAGATTTAAAAATAGACCTTCTTCAAAGGCGATTAATAAACTTAACTAGGATGTTAATTGATTATAGTTGATCTAATTGATTTCTTTGTAATGATAAATGTTTATGTATAATTATTCTGCTAATAAATTCATGTCAAGTTTTCAGAAAAATAAGGATTATTCATTTCACCAGGTAAATCACTGTGAGTACATTTTCAAAAGAACTTACACCCTGAGATTTAAATTAATAAATTCATGTTTTTCTAAATTGGTAAGCGAAAGCTTCCTGGCGCCCATAACTGTCGAGCAAATTTTAAATTCAATAAATAATAACTTAACTTCTTTTCTTTTATAAAAAATAAATAACTTAAAAAATAAAAACCCTCATTATATTAATTATTACACGTTCCCTTTGCCATTTCCAGCCTTTGGAACCAATAGTAATTCTTCACTTTACTGATTATGCTGGGTCAACTGTTTAAGTACTGTACATTGGACTTTGAATGAATCTCTCACAAACAAAGCGAGAATGCTAACCATCAAGTCAACTGGGGACTCTACCCCTATTATATAAAATATGTGATATATAGACATACTTTGCCTTATTTACTTCCTATTCTCTAATACTTTTTGATACCAAATTTGCAGTAAGTACTTCAAACTTTTAAAGTATAATGTAACTTTAGGTTCAACCCTGTACCCAGTTCTACTAATTGAAAAGAGTTTTATTAGAACCAGTTTTAAAAAAGAGGTAGAGAGAACCATCTAGACCTTTTATTTGGGAAATTGAAGGTTGTTTGTTAACCCCCACAATGGTGACACTTATTTATAACTATAACTATATAATAATTAAAAGTCATACTAATGAACCTCTTGACTTTTAATGTATAGACTATTTTTACAAATTTGAAATGCAAGTCACCCCAAAATAAAAATAAAAAACATATTTGTCAATACAAATATTTATTCCTTAACAATAAATTATAGATAAGTATTTGCATGTTTGTCAATATTAAAATATAAATAAGTAAAACTAACAGAGTATTAGAACTATAAGAGACTAAAGATTACATTTCATTTTTTAGCTTTAAGCTTCGAAAATGTAAAAACTAGTACATTAAAGGTCGATAGTTTGTGCCAATTCCTATTCGATAGATATAGTTGCCATTCCTACCAGTTTTTCTTGTGGCTCTGATTCAAGTGACGTCGGAATAACAAGTTCTTCAGCAATTTCTCTGGAATCTACTAACATCTTTTCAAATCCTACATCACTTCTGGATGTCTCAAGGAATTTCAAGAAGCTGCTTTGTAGCACGAGTTAAATACAATTCCTTGGACTAGAGTACCGGTAACTTGCTGGTTAAATTAATTTCAAACGAAATGTTGTACCAACAAAAGAGATATCAGAAATGTAAAATTTCTAATATTTTTGGCAAGTCCTTGACCCTTACTCATAATGGTCCTGTAATATTGATGTCTTCAACATTGATTCTGCTTTCTTATCTTGTATCTTGTATCTTGTAGTACAATTAAACCTTAAATTAATGCACAACAGCTGACCTAGTTCATGACTTTTAAATCTCTTTAAAGTATAATAATGAAATTTATAAAATTAAAATAAGGTTATGTTTATCAATTCTACCCAGGAGATCTGTTCAGTAAAAGCTCTCAACTAGTCTAGTGGTTAGGCTAGTTTATGTGAGAGCTTCCACGTTCAGTTCCTGTGGGGGCTCAAACATTATGGTGTTGATCCAGCAACGTGAGAAAATTGGGAAGCTACAATTGGTAGCAACTTGGTTGAGAAAGATAGAACAATGGCGATGGAAATTTGTATGAATGGCCTCGATTCTAACTAACTAAAAATCTGTCTAGCAGGCCTAACCTCTTAATGGGGTGTTTTACCAAAGAGTTTAATTTGTTTAATTCTGTTTAGTAATCAAAGTCTAGGTGAAGACAGAGCATCATAATGAAGCAGAAAATTTTTTTTCCAAAAGCCTAAGGAAATCAAAGTTTGAGAGAACATGTAAAATAAAATTATATAATAATTTTCATTGCTTAATCTATCAATGTTTTGAATAATTTATCTTCTTTTAAACAAAATTGTAGGATTTCCTGACTTTGTTTTGGACCCTGAGGAGTTGGATAAGAATTACAAAGATTTAGAAGTAAGTGAGTCCAGCTACTTCGACAATAAAATCCGCACTAATCAATATTATCTTAGGCAAAATCTAAAGAATTTGGGAAGTCCAGTCAATAATATGAGGTATATTAATTTCTTAAATATAGTAAATATAAGTAGAATCTTTAATCTACACTTATTTAATAAAGGTTTTTGGAAAGAACTTAACTAAAGAGCAAAAAGATAAACGAACCGGCGTGAATCGTGCGTTAAAGAACAAAGACAATTGCGCGTCGCATTTCACATAATAGACAATTACGTGTGTGAAAGTAAATGACAAAATGGTGAACAATTTCAGAGTGTTTAATGAACATTAAAGCTAATGAACATTCTAAACATAAACTTTAATCGAAATTAGTGAACACTCGCGGAATATGGTTGAGATGATGCATACGGGTGAATTAGCACGTATAAAGGATGACAGATTTCACATTGAAGTTGACGGTACATGGACCATTAGTGAACATTAGCTCTCAAAAGGACTGGTAAAGAAAGGTGTTACTTAACACGCAAAATGTAATATCCTTATTGTATTAAAGTTAATATGTTTTATGTTTTAATTTTTGTAATTTAATATTTAAGTAATTATATTTTTTACATGAATAAACAATAAATGTCTACTGACATACTTCTTTTTCTTAAAAATAAAGTAAATTCAATATTAGAAAACAGATATTTTAATCTGTTTTGTTTCATAAATTATTTTTCAGTTGCAACATAAAGATAAATTCAAGATTTAAAAATAGACCTTCTTCAAAGGCGATTAATAAACTTAACTAGGATGTTAATTGATTATAGTTGATCTAATTGATTTCTTTGTAATGATAAATGTTTATGTATAATTATTCTGCTAATAAATTCATGTCAAGTTTTCAGAAAAATAAGGATTATTCATTTCACCAGGTAAATCACTGTGAGTACATTTTCAAAAGAACTTACACCCTGAGATTTAAATTAATAAATTCATGTTTTTCTAAATTGGTAAGCGAAAGCTTCCTGGCGCCCATAACTGTCGAGCAAATTTTAAATTCAATAAATAATAACTTAACTTCTTTTCTTTTATAAAAAATAAATAACTTAAAAAATAAAAACCCTCATTATATTAATTATTACACGTTCCCTTTGCCATTTCCAGCCTTTGGAACCAATAGTAATTCTTCACTTTACTGATTATGCTGGGTCAACTGTTTAAGTACTGTACATTGGACTTTGAATGAATCTCTCACAAACAAAGCGAGAATGCTAACCATCAAGTCAACTGGGGACTCTACCCCTATTATATAAAATATGTGATATATAGACATACTTTGCCTTATTTACTTCCTATTCTCTAATACTTTTTGATACCAAATTTGCAGTAAGTACTTCAAACTTTTAAAGTATAATGTAACTTTAGGTTCAACCCTGTACCCAGTTCTACTAATTGAAAAGAGTTTTATTAGAACCAGTTTTAAAAAAGAGGTAGAGAGAACCATCTAGACCTTTTATTTGGGAAATTGAAGGTTGTTTGTTAACCCCCACAATGGTGACACTTATTTATAACTATAACTATATAATAATTAAAAGTCATACTAATGAACCTCTTGACTTTTAATGTATAGACTATTTTTACAAATTTGAAATGCAAGTCACCCCAAAATAAAAATAAAAAACATATTTGTCAATACAAATATTTATTCCTTAACAATAAATTATAGATAAGTATTTGCATGTTTGTCAATATTAAAATATAAATAAGTAAAACTAACAGAGTATTAGAACTATAAGAGACTAAAGATTACATTTCATTTTTTAGCTTTAAGCTTCGAAAATGTAAAAACTAGTACATTAAAGGTCGATAGTTTGTGCCAATTCCTATTCGATAGATATAGTTGCCATTCCTACCAGTTTTTCTTGTGGCTCTGATTCAAGTGACGTCGGAATAACAAGTTCTTCAGCAATTTCTCTGGAATCTACTAACATCTTTTCAAATCCTACATCACTTCTGGATGTCTCAAGGAATTTCAAGAAGCTGCTTTGTAGCACGAGTTAAATACAATTCCTTGGACTAGAGTACCGGTAACTTGCTGGTTAAATTAATTTCAAACGAAATGTTGTACCAACAAAAGAGATATCAGAAATGTAAAATTTCTAATATTTTTGGCAAGTCCTTGACCCTTACTCATAATGGTCCTGTAATATTGATGTCTTCAACATTGATTCTGCTTTCTTATCTTGTATCTTGTATCTTGTAGTACAATTAAACCTTAAATTAATGCACAACAGCTGACCTAGTTCATGACTTTTAAATCTCTTTAAAGTATAATAATGAAATTTATAAAATTAAAATAAGGTTATGTTTATCAATTCTACCCAGGAGATCTGTTCAGTAAAAGCTCTCAACTAGTCTAGTGGTTAGGCTAGTTTATGTGAGAGCTTCCACGTTCAGTTCCTGTGGGGGCTCAAACATTATGGTGTTGATCCAGCAACGTGAGAAAATTGGGAAGCTACAATTGGTAGCAACTTGGTTGAGAAAGATAGAACAATGGCGATGGAAATTTGTATGAATGGCCTCGATTCTAACTAACTAAAAATCTGTCTAGCAGGCCTAACCTCTTAATGGGGTGTTTTACCAAAGAGTTTAATTTGTTTAATTCTGTTTAGTAATCAAAGTCTAGGTGAAGACAGAGCATCATAATGAAGCAGAAAATTTTTTTTCCAAAAGCCTAAGGAAATCAAAGTTTGAGAGAACATGTAAAATAAAATTATATAATAATTTTCATTGCTTAATCTATCAATGTTTTGAATAATTTATCTTCTTTTAAACAAAATTGTAGGATTTCCTGACTTTGTTTTGGACCCTGAGGAGTTGGATAAGAATTACAAAGATTTAGAAGTAAGTGAGTCCAGCTACTTCGACAATAAAATCCGCACTAATCAATATTATCTTAGGCAAAATCTAAAGAATTTGGGAAGTCCAGTCAATAATATGAGGTATATTAATTTCTTAAATATAGTAAATATAAGTAGAATCTTTAATCTACACTTATTTAATAAAGGTTTTTGGAAAGAACTTAACTAAAGAGCAAAAAGATAAAAAGACCAGCAGAGTCTGAATGAATGAAACTGCTGATTTGTTAACAGTCAAAAAGAATATTAGAATATTTGATATTGTACAAATTTTATATCAATTATAGATGTTCAATAGGCAGATTGTGACTAACAAAAGTTGGATGCTAGTTGCACATGGTGAAACTTAAAATTTTCTGACCTATAGTTAGCTTCTTTATATGTTCCAATTTCCTAATGACACTTACATACATAAATAATTAATTAAATTGTCTACAGTTAAGTTGTAGTTACATCAGTCAGTTTACAACATTAAATGGTTCAACTTTTATTTTAAATACTAGTAACTAATACATTCTTTTTCTTAATATATATTTTTAACATTATATGTTTTTCTTTGTCTAGTGTCTAAATATATTAAACGTAAGTTTTGCAATACAGATTTTTTCATAAGAGACACAGGCTTAGTATGGAAAGTAGTCCTTGGTATTACCTAGTTACTCATTAAAAAAACTTTGTGATACTGCTTTTAAAAACCGTAATAACTTAATATCATAAGACTTGAAGGTCTAAATGAGTCATGTAAATTCAAATAGTCATCTTAAGTATAAAAATTAATTTATCCCATTTTTGTAAATTACTGTGGAATTATAGAAACCTGTATAGAGTCTCACTCAAGGTATGGTGAAGAGACAGGTTTTCACGTTGAGACAGTCCGGGGAACCATTAATAATCTCTTAATTCCATGTAAAAGTTCGATCAAAATGTTGATATTATGCAAGAATGAATTATATTACTACTTATTATGAGCACTATATAAGTTTTTTTTACACTAAAAATTTATTTATTTTACTTGTAATTTCATATCTCCCAAAATCTTTTAAAATCAATTTTCTATCTAAAAAATCATTCTACATTCTTTGAGACAGATTTAGACTTAATATCACCAAGCTTCATTAGGGTTTTTGTTACATATGTTGAATAGAGTATTTTGAATTAAATAGTTGTATAAAAAATATAAATATGATAAAACAACATTTTTCATTGTTCTTATTCTTGACAGTTGTTTTTTTTGTTCAGGTGGAACATGGTCCCTCAAACTGTCAATGCATACTACTCTCCAAATACAAACCAAATTGTCTTCCCTGCAGGAATTTTACAAGCACCATTTTTTTATGAAAAAGATCAACTATCCCTCAATTTTGGTGCCATAGGGGTTTTTATGGGTCATGAGCTTACACATGCATTTGATGACCAAGGTATTTAACAAAATGTAAAAAATAAATGTAGTACTTGAATAAGCTATGATTTATTATAAAAAATATGTTTTAAAGAAAGATCAGAAATTGTTTAAAGCAAAGTGCTTTTGTATTTAACAAAATTTAAATGTATAATTTATGTTTTGGTTTTTTTTTGCTTATTTGGTAAAATATAACTCACATTACTTCTTGAACATGAACTATGATAAAAATGTCTTTTGAATTTTTTTAGGACCTTTTCATAAAGTTCTATTAAGTGTAGTTACTATCAAATATAAAGTATAGAACAGTGCAGAAAAATTATTGAATTATGATGTTATTGTTTATATATACAGTAAACACTCTCTGATCCGGATCTCTTATATCCGGAAACTCCGATATCCGACCGTCGTGTGCAATCGTATAAAAAATAATAAAAATACAATTTTCTATACAAAAATAATATTTTCGGGCCGAATAGTAGTGAACGATGTTTTTGAGCTGGGTACTGGGCAGTAGTGCGGTTCGGATTCAATATCAAAAACAAATCATGACTCAATGTGAAGCTTTTCAAGCACTTGAACAGACGATAGACTACGTGGAAGAAAAAGAAGAATCCTCACCGGCCGATCTCCTTCTTTTTCGTAGATGGAGAGATATTACATCTAAGAAGCGTGTTCAACCAGCCAAGCAATCTACCATTACATCTTTTTTAAATAAAAACTGATGTAAGTACAAATTACTGTACTGAAATGAAAACTAACATTTATCTAAAATTTTACTGTACAATCCTGTACGTATTTAATGTACTGTTTTATTTTCTAATCTTCATTTTTCGTTTGATATTTTTAGTTAACACTGTAGACCTAATTAATTGTTTGTGTACTTTATGCTGAGCCTCATTCAGCATAAAATAAATAGAATTTTAAACATAGCTATTGTAATATTTATTTAATTAACCTACCTTTTGTTGTTTTGGTACTTTTGTTACCGGCAAACTATGGCAAATTACATAATATTACAGTTAAAACGTAACATCTATATATTACAGTAATTTGAAAAACCATAGTTAATTTTTAGAATACTATGGTAAAGCTACAATTTATCATAAGCGCAACACTTTTTAACGCTAAAAACATAAATTTGCTACGTTTTGTTCTCGTTTAAAACCACTTTAACTATATAAGAATAGCCACCCCGATATCCGGATTTTTCGATATCCGGATCGGCCGGCGCCTCATTAATCCGGATTAGAGAGGTTTTACTGTATATGGTATCATTTGTGTTGTGATACCCCAAAGCATATGGTTGGACCACATGTGTGGATTGTTTTACAAAATCCAAAATAACGAAGTAACATCAACATTCAAAAAAATTATTATTTTTTAACTCAAGTGAGTAATCTAACCTTACTCTCACCTTTCAAACAACAACCGTTTCCAAAAAAAAATGAGCTGTCGATATAAAAGGTTAATGACAAAACATACTGATACAAACAATCACTTAAGCAAAAAGCAAATTAATAACAAACATATGTATATGTATAATTATTATATAGCCTATATATATATATATATATATATATATATATATATAATAAAATATATATATGTATATATATATATATATATATATTGCGACGGACATTGCGCAAAAGCTTGCCTAAGCCACTCGTAGTGACGTCAACTTTGCGACGACAGAGCGCGCAAACTTTGCACAATGTTTTCTGTCTGTAGGATTGCCCTACTTTGTCACAAAATAAAGAGATTATATCACCTACTGGAAGTTTAAGGCAAATTAATTTCAATAGCCTAGGTGATACAACTCTGGTTAGGATAACTATGTCTATAGTCACCTTAACGAAAAATATTTTATAAAATTTCTTCCAGTTACTGAAGTTACTATTAACTTTAAAATATGCTCAGCTCAGTAATTAATTTTAATTTTTATCGATGATCTCTGAGGAGTGAGAACTGTGGAACTGACCTTAGAATAATCAAATTATTTGTGCTTAGTGAACTTTCTATATTGATCATACACTGAAAACAACTTATCATATAGGATACTCAGATAATAGCAATTTCTTGAACAAGGTAAATTATTTATAAATTTTTTAAATTATAAATCAAAAGAAAATTTATTCAACAAAAATAACTCAAAATTCTTCATGGTTTCTTTCCACTACTAATTAAAATTTTAAAGTCTAAATTTACTATTTACATCCATTTATTACTTCTATTAGGTAGAACCATTTATTCTTTATTTAAGATTTTATCTATTTTATTTAGTTTTACTTATTTATCCTTTCAATTAATTTTATTATTTAATTATTTAGTTATGAAAATGATTTTATGTATTTAATTTACAAGATTAATTATTTCATAATTTGAAAAACCTAATTAACTATCTCAACCCAGTATCAATAATTATTTGAATTTAACTCAGGCAATATTTTGGATAGGGGACATCGTAACGTTGTTGACAGACCTTTTATTACTGCGACCCTTGACTCTGAACTGCTTTCCCAGGAATGTTGATGGAAATACAGCCTCCCTGAAGTACGGTTCTCGTTGGTATAGCTGACCGTCTTCCGTAGTTTGATTCTGCCTAGTTGAATTTTCCTGGTTCAAATTTCCTTGAAGTCTTCTAGTGCCTTCCCTGGTTTGATCTTCGCTTATTTATTCCAGTAGTTTCTCAAAATCCATTTGGTGTTCCAGTTGTGTCCACTACATCGATCCTGTGATTGTCGTTACGTCATTTACTATTGTTTAGACGCCTTAGCTATAGGCTATGCCTCACTTATAGCCTATTTCAATTAAATTGTTCGAATGTTTTTTCACTATCTGTAATGAAAACTGATGTAACACTGTCTCTGTGCATTAAGTTAACTTGTATATAAGTTTGAATGATTTTAATAAAAACTGTTTGTTGAAATATTATATTGCATAATATTTTTATGAATTAAAATGTTCACTGCTAGTTTAATACATTTCAAACCACTGGTTTCGTAATACTGCTTTCAAGAGAAAATTTATAAGTGTTTAGCACATCTTTACACAAGACAAAATTAAAACTGTTCACTGTAGCACATCTATACTATAACGTGAGTGATCTCGTCGTACATCTCTCCTCCAGAGAAAAATTCCATAATGTCCGTCTCCACTTCGATAAGCTCCTTTTATCGGCAGTTTTGCCCCCTCCGGTATACCAACTACTTCCCTTCTTTTCTATACCTTTTTCGCCATCTCGCAATGCAACTTGTATTTTTTTTCGGAAGTTCTTGGGTTGGTACTACCCCCACTAACTTCCTAGTATGACGTTTCATCTTACTATCTTTTACTCCCTCTACAGGCATATTGTCCTATTGTTTTATTTATTTTCCCTGGAACTTCTCTGAAACTTGTTTTACAGAATTGCGGTTTTTGTAGTCTTATTCCTTGTACTTTTCCTTTCTTCTCAAAGTTGTGTGATGGTCGTGCGACGTTTGGTTTGCCTATGGCTTGACTTTTCGTTTTCCGCGGTTTTTCCTCGCGGAAACTCTTCTGTTTTTGTGAAAAAATCTTTTTTTCTTTTTTCACATATGTTGGTTATGGTTTTAATATCTACTAGCCAAAATTTCATTTCTGTCCGATGATTTTTCTTTTGCTTTTGGGACTCGTAGATTTGCCTATTTTAACATTTACTTTTGGATTTGAAATTTTACTTGTTAATTGATACTTTAGCTTGAGATTTACAATTTTATTTTATTATTACCTTCTTAACACTAGGTCATTTCTTTTATCACCTTTTTTCTTTTATTTTAAGCTTAATATAGGTGTGAACTTCTTCACCTATTATTTTAATTAATTAACAATTTTACAAAATTATATCTTATAAAACTTTTACTCCTTTATAACTTGTATACTTTTTCATTTTTATCTTTTCATTTTTTTAAAATACCAAAAATTTCTTAATTTGTTATTTAACTTTTTTTATTTATCTTCTTTTACTATTTTCATAAATGTCTCTATAATTTACTTTTGATCAAATTTGAGAATTTTCTATAACTTTAATCCTTTCTAACTTTACCATTTTTTAATTTACAAAATTGTGATTTCCATGGCCAATGTTAACCCCTCCCGTGTTTCACATTCACCCATAAAATTCATCAATTTTATTATTTTAATTAACACCCCATTCTCTCATAAAATAACTACTTTTTCATAAGTCTTTTCAACAACTTGAAACAAGCTCAGGGACAAAAGTCAAGGTCTATTGACACAGTACATCTGGCCTGGATTTGTCTTTTTCTAATCTATTTAAGTATAGGGTGCACCACAACTTCTGTTATGAAATCTTGATTTTTGCATTTTATTGCAAAACTCAATTTTTCATTCATTGCATAAGGCTACACCGTTGCAATGTATATATATATATATATATATATATACGGATATAATTTAATTATTTATATTTCTGTAGTGTTTTGCAGAATACTTCTTCTTACCTATAAAATAAATAAATTTACGTCATTTATTTATTACTGAATAAAATTAAAATTCGATAATACGGTTGGGCAACATCTTAAAATTATTATTTATTTTCAATTTGTTTTATTAAATGAACAGCACAGTTAAAAAAAATTTAGTATGAGTTTTAAAAAGAGTCCCTCTCAGAGACAAAAGGTCAAAGGTTTGGTATAAGCTCCTCCCAGATATAATATAAAATAAATATAATTAATAATGTATAACAATTATTATTGCATAAGGACAGAAATAATTACTCAATTCACCAAACAAAGTTCATTATGCAAATGAAAACTGGTTGACACTAATTGTTGAAAATATGATCTTATTAACCAAGGAAAAATATACGGTAATAAGTAGTCATATCAGTACAGTCCAACTGGGACCAGTAAAACTGGTGAACTAATGAAAATGAGATATGATTTTCATAGCTACAGAAAAGCTATGATTGTAAAATGAGGTAGGGTGATGTGTCAACAATTATGAAACATACCTACGGAACCGAATATTTCTATGTGGCATGGTAACACAAGAAAATTACTACACAAAAAACGAATGATTCTTGAAAGAAAAAAAGTTCTTGTCAAGCACTACATAATAATTTTAATCTTATTATGAAATCTGTTACGAAGGTATAACAAGCAACTGCTTAAATCATTTTATAAAAAGAAACTCACTAAAAAAAAAAAAACTAAATCAGACAGGAGATGCATGTACAAGGATGTTACTGTACAGATGAAGGTACAACAAGCAGTTGCTTAAATCATTTTCTAAAAAGAAACTCACTAAAATAAAATCTAAATGCTGACAGGAGATGCATGTACAAGGATGTTTACTGTATAGATGTAGGAACTCGACTCTCTAGACAGGATGAAAATGAAGTTTTTGAATCAGTTTATAGTACCATCAGGTAATCAAGAATGGAACAACAGAGAGAACAGATGGTTAGGGGCAGAACAGTTTAAATACAGTAGAATGCTTTCCTTAGTAATCCTCTAAAGTGAACAAGTTAATTATTCAGTAGCAAGTTTTATTCGGAAAATGAAGAAAATGAATGCTACTGTATGTATAAATAATATACCAAGATTTTGTCATTTTATAAAGGTAAAGATTTTGATAAATATTGTATATTGTTTTTAGACACAAGTAATGAATAATTTCTGAATAAATAACAACTAAAATTATCCTTTTATTACATTTTATGGAAATGAATGTGCAGACATCCTGGCTAACAAAACATCAGCTCTAAACTTACGGAACTTGAGCCATTCTGAGGCATATCCAAGGGGCTGTCTTTATAAGTCTTCAGCACTTAGGGTAGGTGAAGGAGTATCTCAGATTGAAGGATGTGCAAACTCTCACTGTGTGGCCCCTCTAAGCAAATTGCATCTGACCTTCTCTCATTACATAGGCGAAATAAAAGGAAGATGGTAAGGTTTCATTACAGAGCATTGCCATGAGAAAACATCTGCAGGAAATGGGCATATCAACTGGGCAGCCTCTATGCTGGAAATGTGGCCTACAAGAGAAATGTGTAGACCAGATAATCTCCAAATGCAAATGCCTCTATTGAGAAAGGACTGAGTCTTTTGGAGTTTTGACAAGGGTAAAGACAATAATTATTCCTCAAGACAATTTTGACAGGAAAGATTCCAAAGTTCATATAGTTTACTGAATTTCTCGGGATTGCCTATGGGCATCAAATGATTGATTTATATTTGGGAGCACTCTAAGCCCTTGTGGCTTACATGCAAAAGGGATATACAAAGAAGAATGTATTGAAATTGTGGTTTGTACTCATGATGGATCTCTGGACACTAGCAATTTCCTATTTCACCTGCAGTGCATTTTTACCTCGGTGATATTCAATGTCACCTATAATGACTAAACCTTGGTTTCAGAGTTGTATCTGTAAATCCACAACTCATCACCAGTATTCAGAAAATAGGTGTCATGTTTGCTGACTCTGGCAGTGCTGTGAGTCATCCAGATCTGTACGAATGAAGGTATCCTCCACCTCTCCATGGAAACTTACCTCCCATACTTTATTCATTATTCATTTCAATTGAAAAAATTCAGGTCAGATAGATTTTGAACACACCTCATATATCAGAATGATGTCATATATTTTATTACATCTATTGTTTTTTGTTTGTAGGTCAGAAGTATGACAAATTTGGAAATTTGCATCAATGGTGGAATAACAAGACTTTAGAAAAGTTTACAAACCAAACTAAATGTATGGTGGAGCAATATTCTAACTATGAAATAAATGGCATACATATGAACGGAAAACAAACTTTAGGTAATTTCATTATATTATATAAAGTTATGTTACTACCCAGAATAAATTAATAGAACCAATTGATTAATGTTTAAGAAAACCTGACATATCAGATTAATTCATATCCCGTGAGAAAAATTAATTGAACATTGAGATCAGTGAGTTTGGGAAACTGATTCACTGTGAATTTACTAATAACTTTAGAGACATTATAGGGAGATATAATTAAGATTGTGTATTGATGGCACTTTTGAGGGATTTATGGTCAAAATAGACTCAACAATGAGTTAGCAACATGTCAAATACAAAGTATATTTGCAAAAATTAAAGCAGATTAAATATTTTCTGTTTATTGTTTTGTATTAACTGGAATGAATTTCAATACAGTACTGTACTATTAATACAGAATTATCTTCTGTGTAATCAAGGATTTCAACAGGTAATCCTGGCCCATTAAATTAGGTTGCACAGGACCATTTTAAAGATTGGATATAAAATATATTAAATATCCAGATTACCAACATAACATATTAACCCTTGAACTGTCAATGGTTTATTTTTAGACATTTTCACTGTTATTCACAAGTTCAACTTTTTTTCATAATTTTAATAGTTAAAGAATCGAGTTTAATATGATATAGAAACATACTGTATACTTAGTTTTGTGGTTTTGTAGGCCTATATACAATTAGATTATTATTTTTATGCAGGTGATTTCTATTACCGGTGTGTTTTTATTAGAAATGTGAAAAACCTCTCAGATAGGGAAATCTAACTGTTAGTTCTAGGGTTAAACATATTTAGCAAAAATGACCCACTTTAAATAAATAATAATAAATTAAATACAGCACAATCTTTCTTTCAAAATTAGTTAACGTATGCTAGAGTTCATTGGCTTATACCATATTAAGTTTGCTATCCTGACTTTGACAGTGTACTAAAACCCAATCAGTTGGTTGGGTTTGGTTTGGGTTTTGCCTAATCCATAAGGATACTACAGAATTTGTTTCAAATAACTTCAAGAGTAGAGTAAAAATTGTGAGAAAATATAAAATTATTGTAACACATTTTATCCATTCTTAGAGTGACACTTGGAAAATGTCTTTCTAAAGTATTTTTACCACAGGATTAGATAAAAACCAATGTTCCGCTTAATTAAAAATGTATACATTTGAGTGTAACATGATTGTACAATCAGCTAAAACATTTTATAGAAATTGGAAATTGAAATGATGGCTACATCACATTACAAGGTTTTCTTCTTTATTTTATTTCAGGCTACTTATAATGGATTTTTCCCATGTTGTTTGAAGCAAAAACCCTATTAGTCATCAATGCCTGATAAAAAAAAGAAGGAAAATATTATAAAATAGAGATAACTAGTCCTCGAATACTTTAATAGCATCAGGGTTGGAAGAGATCAAGAGTTAGTCGAGAGAGACCTGATAGGAAAGATGGAAGAGAGGGGTCTAACCCAAGACTATATGAAAAAGGTGTAGATCCAGCTAGGTCTTTTGAGATTACCATTCCTGTACTAATTATAGTGAGGCCCTGAATGTTACTTATAAAGGTTATACATGTTGTAACAGACTGAAATGAGCCCAGTCGGTACAAAGAAATAATTCTTGTAAAACATATACCAAATGAAACGTCATGCTGAATAATGCTTAAACTAGGTAGATTTAATAGTCCACCTTAAAAGAGAACATTTAGCAGACATGAAAAAAACCTAAATTCTTGTGAAAAACCAGCCAATTGAAAACAATATAATCTTATTTTATAAAAAATTAGAAGTATTTAAGTTAAATTGTACTAAGCTGATTTGAATAATCCATAAGGTGGAAATTTAAAAATATATAATTAATGTAATTATAAATATTTCTATGCTAAAAAAAGGTTTTAAAAACTTTCATGATCAGTGTTTGTTAATAAAAAGCTTAAGGGAAGATAATCATAAAGTAAGTTCAGGAATTTATTAACCAAGTGAAGATACATAATATGATAAAGTTTCATTTAAATGTCAAACATAAATGAGTTTTTGAGCTATGGCAAAATCAAGATTAATTTTGTTAAAATCATAATTACAAATAGTAATTAACAATTACAAATAATTAAGTACTGTGGTGAGATAATGTCATAATGATTATGTTAAGACCAAGCAAATCTTATGTGTTGAAATAATGGGGGGAATTTTGACCAATAACCAGAACAATGGAAAAAATGTACAATTTAAAGTGATAGCTCATGAAATAACAACTTAGAAGAAAACTGTAAATAGATTTTTTCTATTTAGACCATTGTAAACCAAAAAGCACAAAGAAACTTTTCAAAACAATGAAGAACTAAAAAGTAAATTACAAAAGACAATATAAAACAAAATATATCGGTTGTGCCATTCAAAGATATAAACAATTAATGGAAATAATTAGTGAATTTATCAATGACAAGAAATTACAAATAAAATCACAGCTGACAGGCTTGGTGCGAATACAGTTAGAAGTCATGACATCAGGAGGATTAGCCATGTCTCACGTACATATGAAAAAGTAAAAACAAATTAATAAATTATGTTAAATAATAAGTAATGATTACAAATTAAACAAAATGATTAAATAACAATAAAATAAGTTTATAGAAAGGAACAATAGGTATATTGTGGAAATAAACAAGGTCTAAAGGAAGAAATATATTAATAATGAAAGGTATAAATAACTCATTCATCTTAGGAGATTTCAATGTAAATTTTTTACATCTACATTTGTATAAGGTACAATTTTAAAGAAATGTATGCAAATATTAAAATAGTAAAATAAAATTTTGGGGAAAATAAGTATAACTTTAAATTCAATATCTAAACTCAATATATAATTGTTGCTTGGGTCATTGATAGTAAATAATAGATTTTGGGTATTAGTATTATGTTATTTAAGTTGAGTTCAGACAAGAAAATATTTCAAATTTTTTTTGATTGAATTTATAAATGCAAATTTTGAATAAATGTTTGGTTTCTAAAATTTAAATAATTTTGACTGGATTTCATTATTATATTATATCCATATATGTTTCAGGTGGAGTTAATTTATCAGTGTCATAGTATTCTGTATTAAAATACATTAGAGAGAATATTAAAAAAATATATAACAATAGAATTAAGAAGAGCATCTCTTTCAAATGGCACGGCCTAGAGAAGAGTCATACACTTAATGTGAAGAAAATCGAACTAGTTGTAACACCTAAAAAAAGTTAATCCAATTTGAATAATGAGAAGTAACCGGGAATCGAGATAGTTAAATGGGAGGGGAGAAAACGTGAGTCAAAAATGTGACTTATGTTTTTAAAAATTAAAATAAAGTAAATTCAATCATTATAGATTTCCAAACACAAATAAATAATAATGTATAGGTTTTAAGAAAGATTAGTCATAAGAAATTGAATAATTTTGTGTGTGAATATAAATTTTTGAAAAGGACTAGTTGTCATGCGCAGTACTGAACGGGACATTCGATGAAAACAGAGATAACGCTGATGCGGGGAGATTTCGAAACAGTCCAGGATTCCGGAAGGTAGATTTCACCATGAGGCCACAGTCTAGTTTGGTGTGTTGAACAGATGGTCATATTTCGAGAGTCTGAGTAAAAAATGTGGAGAAGATAAAAATGTGCTTTTTGAGTTTAGTTAGAAGTGTTAGAATGAACTGTTGTATTGGAGAGTGACGATGTATCTTTGTCGAGTTGAAAATGTAATTCAAAGACTTTAGTGGAAAGAACGGACATTGTGTGATGCAATAAGTTGATGTAGAACAATAGAAAGTATAAAGAGTTTAATCATCGGTCGATTAAGGGTAAGAGTGTGTTAAAACTCTGTTTGAACTGTTAATTTGGTTAGACGTTTCATGCGAATAGACAATTGACAATTAGCGTGTGTGTGACAATGTGGTCGGATAATGAAAAGATTTTCTTTTATAAATATTCGTGAAATGCAAATATAATTTCGCCACGGACACGAGACGGCATCTTTAGGACGGCAAGGAACACTTTAAGATATGTGCAATGTGACTATGTTCTGGTAACTGGTGTTAAATAACACACTATATTTATTCTGTTATTGTATAGAAATTTACAATGTTTAGTATTTGATTTTTATAATATAAATTTGATTTGTAAAAGATAGTAATTTCTCTTTATGTACAAGAATAATAAATGTCTAATGACATATTTATCCTTATTCAAGGAACGTAAAATTCATACTGAAAGAAAAGCAGATGTTTTCAATTTGTTTTTATTCATAAATTCATTCAATTCAATTATTGTTGCAACATAAAGTCAATTTTAAATTCATGGAATAATAGATCAATAATTCTCCTTCTGAGAAAATAGAAAAATAATATAACTAAGATGATAATTATATTTATTTTCATGATATGTCTCTATAACATGTTAATGTATAAAAAAATAACTTGTCTTTAATAAATTTATGTAAAATTTCAGCATACAAAAGAGTTCTTCATTTGAAACCTTAGAATCACTGTGGAGTACCCTTTTAAAAGAACTCATGCCCTGAGATTCAAATATTTAACTTCTTTTCTTTTTCAAAATTGGTAAGCGAAAGCTACCTGGCGCCCATAAGCTGAGCAAAGACTTTAAATTCATAATTAAAAATAAATAAAAAGTAAAAATAAAAAAATAATAATCTTAAACTCATCTTTTTTATTAATAAAGTAATATTTTATGAAACCTGAAGGTTTTATATTTATTACATAGTTAACATCATAAAGTAAAGTTAATCCACAGAAGGATACAATTAGTTTTACCTTGAAACAGACAAGCTGAGGTCTGGTATTAAAATAATTAAATAATTTCATTTAACGGATCATTTTGAACAGGACCAAAGCTGTGGAGTTGTATGTCTTTATGAATATAATATATATTTTAATAATTAAGATATGTTTATAGGGGAGAACATTGCTGACAATGGAGGATTAAAAATAGCTTTCCGAGCCTACAAAGACTGGATAAAAACTTATGACTCAAAACTTACTTTGCCAGCTTTAAATCTAACTCATGGACAACTATTCTTCGTGAGCTTTGCACAGGTATACAAAAAATGTTTACAATAAAAAATATTATACTTTAATACTTTTTAGCACAGTCAGGAAAGGTTGTGAACCTACATATAGATTTTACTTTGTACAATCTTGATTGCATTTCTGTAACATTGTTTTATGAAGAACATATTTATTTTTATCAATGCACAAAAGATCAAAAAAACAATAAAAATACAATTTATCTCAAAATGCAAAAATTATTGGAACTTTGATTGACAAAATTGTTAGTATCAATAAACAATACATTCTCACAACCACAAACTGTAAAGTAATAAAAAAGTATTAATCGTCATCTACCCAAAAATACCATTTTATAATTTTTGAAATGTTTACATTGGCTTCTGGCACTACATTATGGTGAGCCTTGGCCTACATTACAATTGGTCTCCACTCTCTTCTATGCAGCACAGCCCGTCTCCTATTAATATTCCCCGCTCTCAGGTCTCCTGTAGCCTATCTCCTTCTTGGTGTTCTCTTTCTTCTTTGTCCAATAATTCTGGCTTCCAGTTTTTCTTTTGGCATCCTCTTATTTTATATTCTAGTGACATAGCCAAACCACCTAAATCTCAGCGACTTCACAAAACACACTATGTCCTCTCCCTTAATCAAGACTCTATCTCGTTGCTGCGAATTTGACACTCATCTCCCTCCTTCTCAGGAATATACATTTTCCCTAATATTCTTCTCTCACTCACTCCTAGTTACATTAATGTCACCAGTAAAGAAAGTCGATGTTTCCACTTGCGTAGTGGTCAATTACATATAGGGTTTTGGTCAGCCTTAAGTTTTGTCCTTTTTTAAGTAGTATGAACCTAAAGAATTTTAAGCGAGCATAGTATGCTCTATTCCAACTCAATTCTTTATCTCATTGGATATCTTATTTTCCCTGATGAGTTTAATTAACTCGAAAATATTTTAATTCTGGTACTCCTTTGAATTTACAGTGGTCAATTTCAATAGCTACAAATCTCCTTCTACCCTCCTGTGCACAAATCTTATGGTCTGAGGTTATTGCTCAACTGAATACAGTAAAATTATATCTTGGAGAAGGATGGGGTTATGTAACCTTTTGTAAAATCTTCTTTTTTTTTTTAACTTATGTTTAGCCATGGTGTGCAGCAGCAACAAATGAAACTATAAGCCTACTGATTGCACAAGATCTACACTCAATTGCAAAGTATCGAGTTATAGGGCCGTTATCAAATTCACCCGAATTTGCTCAAGAATTCAATTGTCCTCTTAAATCGAGGATGAATCCTGTGAATAAGTGTGAAGTGTGGTAATTTATGTTTAATGTGAAACACATACCTAAGATATTAATATGACATTAGTGTATTATTGTAAGAGACCAAACAGCTGTTTAAGTAGCGGTGAACTTCAACATTTTATTTGTTTTAAGTTGGAATACACTAATAATAATTATATCTTTCGAAACCTGGAAATTATGTATACAAATTAAAATGAAAATAACTTCAGATTTAGTTTGGAAGTATAATGAGCAAATGCTCTATTTAACTTTGATGTTATTCATAGTTCAGTATTCTTATAATTATATTTTTATGTAGATTGTTTAAGAACATTCACATTGTATGTGAAACATTTTGTTCAAAATATATTGAAAGCTGTTTGATCTATATGAAATATGAAATATCTGAAATGGAACTAATTGTTCAATAACTAATCTAACTAAAATGTAAAAAAAAAAAAAAAAAGAAAAAGAAAAAGAAAAAAAAAGATTATATAGTATAATTAATAATTAATTAATTATATAATAAAAAGTTTTTTACTGCTTTTATTTATATAACTATACATAAGTAAGAGTAAATTAGTTTGATATATTTAGTAATTTTATTAATTGGACTATAACAAAGATAATTAATGAATAAAATTATAAATTGTATTCTGTATCCAAGCCACAATTAATTGATAAGTAATTCAATTAAAAATAATTCTGTCTATGTGAACTTATTATCTAATTACTTTCTCTTGATGCGTTACGGAACTCGATTCCATCATCAGAAAATCACTCTATGGAAGTCTAAGGGCTTCTTGGGGTTCAAGGTATGTAGATGTGCCTCTTCCATACAAGTGTCAACTTTACCTTAATGATAAGTACCTAACTTGTTACAGGTGCACCCTGTGTTTGCTGACGAGGCTCTGGTGACCAAATGTCAATCAGTATAATTGGCTAATTTACCATTTTCCTATCTAATTCCTTCTTACAACCATAAACACCTAGTAGGTATACATAATCTTTTACTTTACTATATCTCTTCTGCTTCTGTCCCAAGATGCTTTGGGCACATGTGGACATTCATTTATTCTTGATTCCAACTATCTTCACAATCTGCCTATTTCCCCAATTCTAGCATATGCCAATGGATGTATGGTCAGAGGGGAGTCTGATTGTAAATATGTCAACTTTGGATACCAGGTACCCTCCAGTTTCAATTTGAGTAACTAAGGTAAGAACCTCTGCCTCAATGGACTCTTAATTCATCAAATCTTGTGGGAACTAGATGAATGAAAATGAAACAAACAGAAATGTAGAAACACAAACTCTAAAGGCTGATCAATTGCCTAAGGATTTGGAGACAGTTAATCCTATGGAAACAGATGAAAACTCACTACAAAGCCTACCAATTCCAGAGAATGACATAACAGTAGAGGAACAAGCAGCCTCTACTACTTACAAAAAAGGTAGCAGGCTAAATGGTGCTGGCAAAAAGAGGATGAAGTAGCTAATTAGAACACAAAGTAAGTGACTACAGTGCTACCTCAAGTAGAGGCAGAACAAAAGCTACCTCCTAAACAAAATTAAAAAACGATTACGATCTGTTGAGACTACTCCAAAATCCAGATTAGCAAAAAGACCTAGATCACTTTGAAGCCCAAGGTCCAAACTCAGAGGCTGGTCCTAGCTCAGCTAGACAAACAACAACTCCAACTTATGGCGAAGTGATGGCAAGGATAAGGGTAGGCTTCTTAGCTAGATATTTCCCTGATACTCTGCTTACAGTGAGCCAAACAAAATTGGTGCAGAATCAGGTTCTGGCAGAAGTATTGTAGCTAAGGAATGGGGTCAAACCCAAGTTCTTAGGTGTAATGTCAAAGCCAGGATACTTCATCTTCATTTGTTCAAATGAAGAAACAGCAAACTAGCTCAAAAACATAGCCTAAACTAAAACCATGGGAAAACACTGCTCTCAAGGCAGTGTTGGAGGGAAAGATTCCTCGTGTACAAGTTGCGATAGCGTACTTCACCAATAGTGAAGATGATCCAGAGACCATTTTTCAATATTTGAAGGCACAAAATGAAACCTTAAGTGTTGACCAGAAAGTTCTTTGTAGAGAGCAACAAAGCTGTCTTATGACACATATGGTTCTCTTTGTGGATGTATTGATGGCCACAAAATTAAAACAAGATAGGCCTAAACTTAGTTACAAGTTTGGAGAAATTTAACTTCAGCTAGAAAACATAGTCTTTCTCCTAAGGTAACAAAGGCTACTATGGGGAAGCCTTTACCCGCTGGTAGTTTTGCTCCTGGTCTGCTGGCAAGAGGCTCCTCGAAGCATGTGGCAGTACCTGGGTGGGGATATGCTACCAGGGAGGCTGAAACGTCTAGTCAGCCTAGTTCCATTCCGCAGAGCAAGGATAGGATGTCTGTCATTCGTTACACTGCAGGCCGAAGCTCCCTTCAAAGATATAGCAGGAGGCTAATCACAGCCTTGGCTGCTCTGTCTAAGAGATGGGAGTGGTGGGGGTGCAGCATCTGACAGTTCCTTCCTTCTAGAGGAACAAAAACTTAAAGGGCCATCAACAGCCACAAAGAAAAATTCTGGCAGGAAGAAATCGTCAAAAGGAGGCTAATGGAGTGGACTAATACAAACCAAACTGTAGATGGACACTCCTACATCAGGGACAAACCAAGTCCCTGAAAAGAAGAATTAAAATGCCTTCAATGAATCTGAACATATTCAAATAAATCTCAACCATGACTGGACAGCTTTGGCTGTCCTCAGTAAGAAATTTGCTGAATACACAGAAGATATAGATAGCTCTAATCCAAGAACCATGGGTCAACAGAAGAAATATCAGAGGACTCTTAACCCAAAAATGTAAGTTAATTTATAATTACATGGTAGAAATACCAAGGGTAACTTTTTTTCTAAACAGTAATGTCAATTTTCATCCTATGCCAGAGTTTATAACAGAGGACTTGGTCGCAGTGTTAGTCAAAATATGGACTGGTGTAGAGGAGCAGGAATAATAGCCACAGATTACTTTCTTCATGAGTCCAATACATCTAAGATCATCAGCTACTGTAAAAGAAGTGGGAAACACTTCATCATTGGATGTGACTCCAATTCACACCATACTATTTAGGGAAGTGTAAAGAACAACCAAAGATGTGAGTACCTTCTTGAATTACCTTTATGCTAATAATATAGAGATAAATAATGGAGGTGATAAACCTACTTTTAACAAAGCAGGACGTAAAGGTTGGATAGACCTGACTCTTCACTGTCCCAGTTTGAGGGAAAATATTCTTAATTGGCATGTATCTGACGAACTGACACTGTCTGATCACATGTACAATAAATTCCAATAGATGAAGTGATGAGGTATGACATTTTATTTTTAACTCTTAAATAACTCTTAACAATAAAAAATACACCTGAAAAACTAAGAAAGAAAGAAATATGTTTAATACTCTAAAAAAATAAGTTATTTTCAAGATTATTAAGACCTTTGCATAACATTCATACAATCTTTTTCTGTTGTTTTCATTTTTGCTGGTAAATATAAACGTATTTGTCATTTTAAATTATACACATGTCCTATTATGTAAGGTGTATCTAGATGATTGAAAACAATTTTTGTAACCGATATATATATATATATATATATATATATATATATATGTATATATATATAAGATATCAACTACAAGGACAGGCTTTCAGTGTAATTTTTTTTGTATAAGCCCCGGTTCTAAAATCTCCTGATAAGATTCCCATTAGATACCCAGGGGATAACATCAACCTACTGATAAATATAACAGACATCATTGAAAATATTAAAGGAATAGTTATAATAATAATCAATTTACTTTACATCTGCGGGAAACTGAACCGACACGATGACATGAAGGGGGGGAATACCATGTGGGAGGAATTAACCTGATAATAATTCAATAGCTAGAAAATCGTTCAAATCCCTAATCGAAATACGATACGATAAAAACAAAAAATAGATAACCAAATAAACAAAAAAAAAAAACTATTTCTTCATCATTAAAAACATTAGGAAAATCATTATAAAAATCCATAGCATGTAGCGACAAACTAAAAGTAACAAAAATAACTAATTTCTATATTTACAGGATAACTACAGTACATAATGGAAGCTTTAACTAGCCGGGACTTTATCAAAAGTATTGCAAAATATTATTCTATCCATAACATATATCGGAAGATTATAGAACAGATTTCTTTTATCAGGAAGATAGTCCTATCGGGAATTAATCGGGCTATAATCGGGAGATTGAAGAAGTGGCCCGAATCTTTTTATCAAAACGTGTAAGTCATTTATTTCCTAATAGTAGAAAAGCTATTGTGTCAAAAGAACGGTGTATAACTCCTGTTAGCTATGGGGATGATAGATACCGCTGACAAAGTCATCATCTAAAAAAAGAAAAGAAAACACAAAATAGCGATCCTTAGCCCTTAAATACTTTAATAACAACAGGATAGGAAGAGAACAAGTGTTGGTCAAAGGAGAGATTAATACCTTACCCAAGTATAGGTCCAGCTAGATAGCTCGGGATTGCCAAAATCGATACTCACTATAATTGAACCATTAGTAGGAATAAATTAAGAAATGTGTTATGTCACAAATATGAAGTTGTGACTTTCATAAAGTCTTTTTTCCCAAATTTAAATTTAGTTTACCTATTTAGAAAGTAAGATAAAGTACATTCTAAAAATGAAACAGATTACTTCTTTGTCTAGTGAAGCTTCAGAATAAACTAGCACTCCTTGCGGCGAAAGTTGGAGTCGGGGTGTAGACTATTAGGCTGTGAGTATACAAGCCAAAACACAATGTCTTTATTGATCGCTTGATTCTCTTACATCAGTATTAGTTGCTTGTGTGTGACTTGTGATGTGCTCCTTGGTTACTGACGGTGAAACACCGGTATTTGTAGACATTGAAGGTTTTAAATACTTTTTTTATTGTTACTTGTTATTTCACTAAAGTCAGATCTTAAAATTGTCTTCAAGTGTTTCTCTTAGGTACTGTACACGCTAAAAGAAGATTTTATCTCAGCTTTCTCAAAGGTATTTAGCCTGACTTAGAGCATGTTTAAAATTTCAATTTTTAAACCACATTCCTATGAAGTATCAGAAATCAGGGTTTTTATTGTTCATACGATTTGTATCTAGTTTGTAATTGGTTTATGTTTTGTGTCATTCATAATTTACGCTACTTTTAAATAGTACAATAAAAATAAAAATATATTTTAATCACATAATAATATATATTTTTAAATCACACATAAAACAAATGGGACTGAGTTAAGCATAAATTATCATATTTTCCCTCCACAACTTTAGATTTTATATTATTAAACCTTTTAAGTTTGGGTCTCTGTTAAAAATAGCTCTGAATTCTGAATTAGTAAAAAAATCTGACAGTTACATTATAGTAAAATACAATGATTTAGGAGGTTATATTTTATAAAATATAAGTTAACCCTGTATGGTCTAATTTATTATTATTTATAAATATATTAAATATTAGGCTACACAGTTTGTATATGCATGTTATTTTGTTGTTGGTTCTATAACTTACTTAGGTCTATGTGAATATTTGTATGGCTTAAGTAGATTAATTACTTTAACAACCCTTGTAATTGTTACACACAAAAATGTTTCACCAGTTCCATTTCATTAACTTGTACAATTTCATTTATCAATTTAAACATTTATTAGTACAACACTTTATACATAATAGTGTAGACTACAGTTGTGTATAGATAGATGTTTAATAGAACTTTACAAAATGTTATTACATATTTTAATCTTTATTTTGATTTTTAAAGTGAATAGTTTTACTATAAAAAAAAAACATCAATTACATTATATGTTTAATCTTATGGGATAATCTTAGCATCGTCATCATAAATTCTTATATGAAATGTTCTTCTCAGTAACTTCTTTTCCAATTAACTATTGCTAGAATGTGGCAAAGTATCACGGAGTAGAAGGATTGCTAGTCAACGAAGACTGAAAAATCAGAGAAATTGATTGGGCATATGCTGTAAATGGCCAGAGAAATTGTTGGTAATTAACAAAATTTGTTTTCCTTGTTTAAATGTAAAAACCTTTTGGTTACGATCAGCTTAAATTTTAGATTATGTTGATAAAGGTTATAATAAAATTAAAATTAAGCTTGAATAGAGTTTCATACAAATAATACATTTATTAAATCAAAAGTGTTTCAACGACAATATCACCATCTTCAGTGATGTTTAAGTTACAATAATCAAATATTATAACTACAATAACTGAAGTACAATCTTCAGTAATGCATGAGCTACAATAATCAAACTACAACTACAATACTTTACAATAATCTATATACAATAGGCTACTTTAAATAAAGTATAGATTTTGGTACATCATATTGTATTTGGTTATTAAAAGTAACTAATAATTAGAAAATGGTAGGCTAAGCTAAAAAGTAAATATTTCTGTAAAATTAAATATCCTGGTTTGATTTTCATAATTAGGCTTACTTTAGATATAATCTTGTGCTATTATATCTGCTTTCCCCCTAATACTTGTTAGGGAAGTAATAAAAGTAATGCTTGCTATATATAGTAGCCTAATATTTAAAGTTTTCATACGCCTGTATCAGATAATCTTTTAATATTTCAAAAATTTTGTTTTTCACATGCTTCAGCAACTTGATTAAAGGCTTTCATAATAAATAAATAAAAATAAAGGTAGTTCAAACTAAAAATTCTTGTTTCAGGCCATTATTTATCTATAGAAATCTATTTACATACTCTTTAACATATCATTGTAATGTCAACAAAAGTACAATTAATTTGAAATGTTTTAGTTTTAATAAATGGACAAAATGAGTGAAGCCGCAAAAGTGGCCTATCTTGAAGCAGCAGCACACACAGCTATGCAGCAACACATGGCAGCACAAGCAATGGCACACAAAGTGAAAGTAGAAAGTCAAGCACATAGTCAGCATCAACAACACTATACACTCAAAGTACCTCAAGTACCTCAACCACAACCTGGTCAAGACCCTACAACATTCACAATGGTGCCTGATGATGGACTTGGTTATGATGATGGTGTTAGGGTCTTACGTTCTATAGGAACATGGTTAGTTTATGTAGAAAATATTAATAATATTGTATTTAATAAATGTTTAAATGTAAGATAGACACAAAGAGATCAAGCATGACACGAGTGCATTAGTTTCCTACATTTATTTCTTGCTGGTATAAATCTTTCAACAACATTATTGGTAACTCAACTGGTACCAGAAGTTCTTTATAAAAGTAACAAATGATTAAAAAAACACCAGTATTTTATAGTTTGAATCCAACCTTTGGAAGAATTTTCCTTCCAGAAACGCATATTTCTTTGGATAGGCTACATACTTTCAATCTTTAAAGGTTGAAAACAAATTCAAGTAATAATAATAATTTTATTTCTACATATTACAGTTGTGACTCAATTAGTTACAAAACATTTTTTTTTTTTTACAAATTTATCAACAGGAATTAAATCATATTATAATATATGAAGAATTGGTAATCCTTAGGCATATAACCCAGGTGAGGATTTACCAATATTATTTTTAAATCTATAAATTTGAGGGAAAAGAAAGAAAGAGATCAGCTGTAGTAGCATAAACAATTTGAATAACATGTACAAGTAGGCCTATAGGATGCCCAGAAAAATAAATACTAAGACTGGTTTTCACAAGAATAACATATATAACGTATATACACACACACTCTCATACCTACAGCCTCATCAATTCACACTAGGGGTGGCTCTAAAAGAACAGAACAGGTTTGCAAGAACAGTTCTACACCTTACACTGTTCAGTAAGAGAATAGTTATTTAAATTCCCTGTTCTTCTAATCCCTGCCTATGCTTCCCCCTCCAAACCTCCATGCTCACATTTCTACTCTGCAACTGAACAGAAGAACAGTTTCCAATCTGTTCTCGGTGTTGGTCTGCTCCCAATCCCTAACACTTCCCACTCCCACTTCTCGCTATGTTGTCACTGCTCATTTCTTTCCCACATGTTCAGTTGTTCCATAGTTTATCAAAGTGTCACAGAATTGCATCTCCTGTTCAGCTCTGAATGTTAATTTCCCGCTCATTTCACTGTTAGTATTTAGTATTCAGTAGCCTATTATTCATATTTAGTTTAGCAGGTACACCTGCTAGTTTTGTTTTTGTTATTTCTACGTGGGTAGGGCCTACTGTGTACAGTGTAAAACCTATTTTACAATATACCGTATCTCTATAAAATAATATAAGTGGAAATAGATTTTCATTTTTGTTTTATTAATTTATTAACACTGCCGTTTAGTGATTAAGTTAAGTTTTCATTTTATTTTCACTGATTTCCTAACCAACGGCTTAATAGTTAACCTATTTTAAGGGAACAACTAGATTTTTTTAAACGTATTGTTGTTCAGAGCAATAGCTAGAGAACAGTTGTTCTTTGGGAACAGGTTTACAGAACTGTTCTTTTTTGTGAACAGAACAGTTGAGAACTGTTCATTGAAATAACCTGTTCCGGAACATCAATAATTCACACATACCAGACATAAACTCCAGAACATCTACTATAGGCCTACCCTAGACTATAAATATCACTTTAAAATAAGTTCAATGTTTTCTATTGAATATAGTCATATTTTTAAAGAATTTGAAAATTGAAGCAAATTTTTTCTCTCTTTTTATCTCCACTGGTAGCATATTTAATATTTCCCTCTAAACAGAAAGGGATTTTTAAATGCAGTTAATTTAGTTTTGAACGGTAATCACACTATTTTTCTACTTGCACAATTTCACCTTCTGTAATAATTATTTATTGATCCACTTTTCTTATAAAACTCTACTGACAATGATGACCAAGAGTTGTTTGCCTTTAAACATCAAGGAAAAGAATGATTAAAAGTCCAAATATGCATGACCTATTATTTTAGCTCATGACTTTTCCATTTTTACTTTTTTGTTTTTAGTAAAATTTAACAACTTCCATGAGTTTTATTGAAACTATCAAAATTTTCTACTAATCTATAATATATTTAAATGTTTCTCTAGCCATAGAGTTTTAATCTCCTTTGGTAATGCCTATATGCATGTTTGTTACTTGTTTCTAATATTCTAAATCCTTGACTATCTTCAGGGCTCCAGACTATACAGGACATGCACAAATAAACTTCCAACAACAAACTCACCAAGCTAATTATAGTGAAGTGGAAAGAAAAACATCACCTCCAACATCTTCTAGTCCACATCAACAACAACAACAACAACAGCTCAAACCTAAACCTAAAGTGGAAAATAACAACAAAAGTTTTACATGTCCTGAATGTGGTAAAGGATTGGCAAGAAAAGACAAACTAGTGAGTAAAACTTTTAATTTGATTGTGTATAAAAACAAAATTATTATTTTGCGTTATTGTAAAATGTAATTTTATTATCTCAGAAATATTATGTATATGATGCCATCACTTTTATTTAAGGTTATATTCATGATAGACTTAAACAGAAGGCAAGTTTGCTGTAGCAATTTCCAATCCTATTGGCTTCTCATACAAACTTTTTTTATATCGATGAATCAAACATTAACATTATTCTACTAAATGTTCGATCTTTTTGGAGACAATAGACGATCCCACATTTATTCCTCAAGAACCTTAATGTTCAAAATCATTTCTTTGAAATAGGGACAAAAATGTTGAAATGTCAGAGAATAAGTGATGATGAAGCAGTGAATGTATGTAGGCCTAAACGAACGAGGCTTATGCCGCCAAATAGGCCTACACCTATAAACAGGCAAGATGATTTTGTATTTAGCTCTGATGATGATGGGAATGGTAATGATATAAAATAGAACTGAACATATAAAAAATTGAAGGGAAATTGATGATAATAAGGGAAGTAATTTTGTACATAGTTTTTCATTTTTAGACAATACAGGCCCAAAATGTTAAAATTTAGACCCAGTTAAGTTACCACTACACTTCAAAATCCTGTTAAATATTTTAAATTATTTTTACAAATATTCTACTGACATTATGTCAATGAAACAAATAGGTATGTGACTCATAACCTTTCTGAATAAGGTGATTCCTTATTAGTGTGAAACAAGTTAGGTCTATGTTAGTACAATTTCATAAATTTAATCACTGTTCATATAATTGTAGATATTTTCTATATTTATTGTTCAAATACCACAATTTTTATTACACACATTCTAAAGGTGGTGAAGAATTGAAATATTATGTTTCCCTTAGATAAAATATTTCAACTTTCTGATCATGTTAAAAGTTATTTCTGATCATGTAGATACCAAAAACATAAACATATTTTAACCCAAGTTAAACATTGGCAAAAACATATTATTTAGTACTGTGTAGTTTTGGTACATAGTATGTTATACTTTTGCCACACACTAAATTTTCGGTCCGTTTTCAAAGGTTAATAGGCCTAGGTATTCTCTGGGTAAAAAAAAAAAAAAAATCCTATCTCGTTTTGAGTAAATTATCAAGTCCTAACCTAACCGTTAGCAAAAAAATATTCCAAGTGTATCTAAACCTAATCTTTAAACTTGAATAACAGTGAAACACAAGCACTTCACTTTCAAATATGTCAATATTTAATATTTATTTTTTCTGGGGCTCTCAGAGATTCACTTTTAGGAAGTACAAGAGTAACAATCCTGAGGTAGCTAACTGAATCTATATATTTCTTTATCTAGTTTTTGGGTCAGATTCTTCCCTAATCAGGTCTCTCTGACCAACTCTTGTTTTCTTTCTACCTTGACAATATTAGAGTATTTAATAGCTAGGGGTTATTATTTTATACTTTTTTCTTCTTTATTTTTAAAGTGATGACTACAAGATTTTTTGCCTTTAAACAACAAGGGGGAATTTTTAGTTTTTTTTTTTTTTTCATGGAAGAAAATTTCATGTGTTTTTTATATAACACCTGTTCTACCCCAGCATTAAAATCTCTTTCTTTTACTTCATGTATTTAAAGTAGGTTAAAGAATGCAAGGCTTTTGAATTCATATATTTAATTTTGTCCCCACACAACTTCTTTTTTCTCTTAGGTAAGGAAACTAACCCTAATGGAGTGTCTCCAGAAAGGCGTTTTTGTACAGTAATTTTTAATTCCAGCCTTTTTACTTACCCAGTATAAGAAATTAACCTCTGTTTTTTGACTGATCTTCATATTTATTGCCCTCGGGAAATGGTAAATGCGGTTTTCAACATGGCATCTATCTGTTGTTGTATGTACGTAAGCACAATAACACTACAAAAATTGAGCTAGTAACATGAAATTTGATAAGGGAGTGGTCATGTAGAACCCTATTGAAAGTCAGAAATATCTCATTTTAAATGTCAGCTATTTTAAACATTTTTTGTTCTTATCTCATGTATTATTCAACTTATAATACACTGAATTAGATAATAATTTACAGATTTCAATTCTGCATGTAATTATACCAACCCTGTATCTACAATGGCGATACCAATCCCATAACTATACGATGGTGAATAGTGAAGTTATTGTTAAAAATATAATTTTGCAATCTGACCTCCTAAGAAAATGTGTATAGTTGTGACATCCAGCTAGGCCGAGTCATCAATATGAGTTTAGTGAGTGGACATTTCAAATATAAAAGTCGTGAGGCCTATCATGGTCGAAACTCTGACAAGAGCAAAGCGAGTGGAGATTAATATATACACATCTAGCCGATGTCAAGAAAGTAGTGATATACACAATTAAGAGATCCAGAAAACTTTGTAACAACTGTTTTAAACTAATTTACACTATACTACATATTCTCGATATGACTCATTGATCTACCATTACAATATACAATTCCGTAAAGGTCCAAAAAATCTTTTGGATAGTACATTTAGAGGATCTATTTGTATTACATT
This sequence comes from Aphrophora alni, assembly GCA_963513935.1. Lineage (NCBI taxonomy): Eukaryota > Metazoa > Arthropoda > Insecta > Hemiptera > Aphrophoridae > Aphrophora > Aphrophora alni. The sequence goes on along the minus strand of OY740767.1, from coordinate 25,918,452 downwards.
GTATGATGGGGCCATGATGGCCTCATCAACTTTTTTTATTTAAAATGCTAGAAGAGAAAATGTTAGTATTAATATCTATGTAGTTGTTACAGTAATCAATAAAAGTAAGGCTAACACCCGACTCAGTTAGAAGCTTATTAAAAACCCAAAAGAGGTTACATGTTTTGCATCTTTATTCATTTACACAAATTATCTGGTTTGAACGTTCTCGTTTAATGTTTTTTTCTCTCTGGGCACAACTTTGCACCTAAGAAAATAATTAAATTGTATGTCTTGTTCATTATTTATCTGTTTTTCTCTGACTGAAAGTTAATAAAGACATCTTTATTCAATTTCAGAATGTTTGTTTTCTTATTCACAAAAAGTAGCTAATTCTGAACACTCACCAAAGTAATTATACTCTTTAAGAGCCATCTTTTTATTCCTTTTGTCAATCTATAAAGTGTTGTGATGTTGTAATTCAAAGTTCCTATGTATTGTCTAAATTGTTTATATATTTTATTTAAGTAGCCTATATTTCTATATTTCTAAAAATATACAAAAATAGTAGTATAAATATTTTTGATTATTTTTTAAACAAGAAAATTAGTAAAGTGGTAATTTGTTCTATGTGTGCCTATTTTACTTTTGTTGTTATGTACAAAGTGACATTTGTGGATTTAAAATTAAAACAAATAATTTAATTCATAAATTTCTTTGTTATATAAATCTTTTTATATTAATTCTTGATCCACTTATTAGTAAAACATATAATATCATCAATTTATTTTCCTGCCCTAAAGAGAGTAAATCATGTTCTCCAAAAAAAAAAAAATAAATAAATAAAATAAAATAAATAAATAAAAAATTGCGTCTTGACCTTTTATGGCAAACACCATTATTTGAAGTCTGCAACAGTAGATCTTTTACAGAACTCTTCTTTTTGATGAGCAGAACCATCGGAACAGTTAATTGAAATGACATGTTCTGTCATATCTCTATTGATTGTCATCTTCGTTTATGGAGAAATCTAAACAAATAAAAAAGACTTAGTAAGTCAGTCAGTCTTAATAGTCAGTCTTAACAGTCAGTCTATTTATAGTTCAGATTATTTATGAATTTTTATAATTCGTCAACATGGGATTAAAATTTTTAATAATTATGTTGAAAACAGATTTTTAAATTAAGCTTCCTTAGACTATTCCTTACAAAATATTTACATTCTGAGATGTTTATATTTTTTGTTTGTTTCCAGATATATCAAAAACGAAAATCCTGTTGAAAAATAATAGATAAAAAAATAAAAATAAAATAAATAAATACATATTTGCACTATATTCACACACAAAACAGTATTCCTAAAATTCTTTCTTTTCTTGTTACAAAATGTAATTAATGAATATGCTAATTATAATATATATCTTGTGAAAACAAGATCAAGTGAGTTTAAAAATGAGTTGGGGTGGAAAAATGTGATTGCAATAAGGATTAAAAAGAGGTGAATTGCTATTAGGTATTTAGGCTTGTATAGGTAAAGTTAACGATGATTAAACGTGAAGATAACAGAATAATCCTAAATAAACTGGTAATCCGGTTGTATGAACTTGAGAATAAATAACTTATGTAGTTTAAGAATTTAGAGTAGATATAACAGATACAACATTCAATTTATTAAAAAGAAGTTATTAACTAGAATTCATGTTTAAATTTCTTTTTCAGGTAATTCACATGAGAATTCACACCGGTGAAAAACCATATGTTTGTGAAGTATGTAAGAAAGCTTTTGCTCGAAGAGACAAGCTTGTAATACATATGAACAAATTGAAACATATTACACCATCTAACCTTGCTCCTCTCTCAAAGAGATCACATCTCATGGACAATACTAAAGTACACATAATGGATAAAAAGGAAGTGAAAGATGAAGCCACGTCACCTCCTCCTACTCAAGTATCAATGCCGGTAATTGTATGAAAACATTTATTTATGTAGAGTTGTTATATGATGGTCTTAGTTGTAGATTCTGTAATTTGTGATAGTGTAATTTCTTTTCAAATATGTTGATTGTGTTAGAATTCTTTAGTATGTTTACAATTGCTATTGTTTGTTTATAAAGAGAAGGTAAAAGGGTAATTTTTTAAGAACTATGTGTTCACCATAACTGTGTAAACCACAGACCAGAGCAGTTTCTTGGTCAGAGACTGTAGGTCGTCTATAATGACGCAGGTGTATTTACAGTCTTTGCACATTAAGTTTCTTTACATTTAATGGTAAAACACTGTCAATCACCAAACCTGCTGATTGTGAAATGTGTTCTGTGATTAGATTTTTGAACACAAAAAATAGTTGTCCTGATGAAATTCATCAAAACTAAGTCTTTGGAGGAGGAGTTATGAAACAGGAAATGTGTGCAAATGTTGCAGGCTGTTTAATCAATGAAGAAGCGATGTTCAAGATGAGTCTCCGATCTGGACACTAACTGTCACCAATAAGGACTTAACAAAATTAATAAGCACTTTCGTAAAAAGAACACCCCACTATTCATGCATTGCTTGAGGCTTTCCCCCTAGTTTTATACATGTTATTTCTGTTATAATTAAGTACAAGAAGATTTGTGCCAGGTGTGTTTCAAGAATGCTTTCAGAAGAATACAAGAAAAAGCAAATAGGTGATATTCTGTCATTTTTTAGCACTATATCGTGAATTTTTTAACAATATGTTGTGACCAGGGTTGAAACTTTTATCTCTCCTTACACACTTGTACAAATTGGGACAGGAAAGGTATCCTTTTGGTTGAATACAACCTCGTGATGCGACAATAAAGTCAGATGTGTACTGTGCAAATATTGACAAAGCTCAGGCGAGTATTCCAAACACTGTCTTTTCCAGCAGGGTCTTTCTACTTCATGACATATGGTCAGCTACACACTGGAGTACTGACATCATCGTTACTGGATAAGTTTTGATGTGAGAAACTTAATCAACCCCCACCCCTCTTCTTATAGTCCTGGTATTACACTTCCATCTTTATCCAAATTCAAGGATTTTTTAGAAGGAAACCGATAGTTGTGGGTTGATGGTCAGAGAAAAGGATGAACACAACTCTGCCATTTCTTAACAAATGTTTAGCTCCCCATGGAGATTACATGGAAAAATTAAAAAATAAAGTTTTCTGTGATGTGGAAGAAAATGTCTCTTACATAAAAAATGACCTTCTTAATTAAAACTTTGTACTCTTGCATCAATTTTTTATAAAGATCTTCTAAGGAATCAACTTTTAAATTTGTAAAATTGGTTGTTTATGATAATGAATGTTGAAATGGTTTACACTTTTAAGAAACAAACAGCTTAAATAAGTTTTGTAAGATTTATTTTTGGTTAATTAGAAACTTTTAAATTTTAATGAGAAATTCTTAATTCAGGTTAAATATAAAAAAATCTTTCTTTACATATTGAGTTCTAATTTTAAGTAAAAATTGTTATGATTTTGCGAACATTGTTCATAGGAAATTTTGATATCTTTATTGAAATTTTTGTTCTTTACAAAATATCTTTGCACACATATTCATGCAAATTTCTATATTAGAATTTCAAATAGCAAATAAGAAAATTTGAGTAGTATACTTTTGAGTGTGAACTCAATTCATGAACTCAATTCGTTTAGTCAGTGATAATAGATAAGAAGTATATATCTTATTACTGTCTCTGACTATCTAAACAGCTTCACTATAGATTTACTCACCGGTGATGGAGCTCTCGCAAATCATAACCATGTCACAATTTTTCCAAAGTTCCTTTATTTTCTCATCCCCAATTCTCTCAAGTGTCCAATCACTCTATTCCTTTTTGTAAAATAATTCATAATACATTAACTGTTCGTAGGTTAATTGGAGCTGTGAGTTGTGTGGTCGTGTGATGTCAACTCGTGAAGAATGGTCAGCACACGCTAGAGCTCATTTAGAAGTGCCTGTGCCACCTGCACCTGCTCCACCCCCAACCTATCTCCCACCACCACCTGCTCAAGCAGCTCATTACCCCATGCCTGATCGCCATTACTGTCTTATGTGTCGTCAGGAATTCTCAGATCGCACAGAATTTATGTTCCATTTGCGTAGTCATTTTAAAGCACAAGAAATGATCGATTCAACAGGCCTCTGTACGTAGGTAAATGACAAGTTTCCTTTGGCTTTTGTAAAGTAAAGTAAGTTACTCTACTAATATGTATACATATCTGTTTAATAATATACTGTATACTTTAAACGTGGACAAATAATCAACATTAATATCGATATGTATGTGTGAATAATATATAAGTGATTTAATTTACACATTAGTTTGCCAAAGCTGTAAATAGAATGAATAGAATTTTTTTCAACTCGCCTAATTTTAATAATATTAATTTGGAATTATTCAGTGTTAAGTGCAAAACATTAGTCTTAACTAGAAAATGAATCTAGATATCTAAAAATTAATAGTAAGTAACGTTGTTTTCTTTGATAATTATAATGCGGTCTTGTTTTTATTTTTAGTTGTGTGTAATATTATGTAACAGGGATGAGACGATTACAGTACCCTCAGACTAGGAGTGTTTCTGGTGTAATGGGCGTGTCCTCCCTTCTACTTGTTTCCCTAATCTGACTTGACGGTATAACCCATTCCAAGAAAACTAGGTACACAAATTACTGCTTAGCTATATTTAATTCTTAAAGGTTAAGTTAATTCTGAAAAGTTTAATTTTGTAAATGTTTTATTCTTATTTACACCGATAAAAGAAACAAAAGTATGGTAGGCGTTTACGGAAGGATTGAAGTCTATATTTTTTTTATTGGGGTTGTACCGCTGAAAGCAAACGTAACAAATGAAGTGTAGGGGCCCCTCTTTTCCTCTCCACCCCAGACACATTCCTACCTTGATGATACTGTATTTTTAATGATCATCGATTACTATTTCTATTGATTATTGCTCATTTATACCATTCCGATTCATACCCACCTTTTAATACATTGCAAAATGTTTCTAGGGTAAAAAAAAAAGTTATAAATGTATGACTTTATTAGAAAGTTCAAATTAACTTGCATTTATAATCTGTTAAATATTTTAAATTACTCATACTATATTATAATAAAAACATGATTGAAACAATATCCTTTCTTCAATTCTTATGACTACAATCAAGACAGTAAGCGCAAAAACGTGAACATTTATAATGTTCAAAATTACCAATCATATCAATATTGACAAGTAATTCTTGTGAAGCTGTAGAATCTGTGTTATTTTATTATAGTGGCTCTATTTTTGTTATAGTTATTAAGAATAAAATATGATTATGAAAACTTACTAAGCCTAACCTTTTCCGATGTTAAGTTTATTTCAACACTATAGATGATTAGGTAAGGTATTTATTTGTTCATATATTATTCATTTATATAACAGAATAAGTTCCCATTCATTTGCTATATGATTACTTTCGGTTGCCCGCAGATATATGGAATTATCATGGTAAATTAAAAATCAAGAACTATAAACCTTTGTAAGATTATGATCTGTTATGTTTTTATCCAACAACCAAATGATCAAATATTTCCTCTAAATAAAAGTTATACAATCATTATGATTGTAGGTGTTTTTTTATAACTTTAAACATACTACTCAGATATCGATTTTGATAGGTAAATAAATATTGATTTGGATTTTTATGATGGATTTAATATAATTTTGGTAATTCAAATCTTACAATATACATATTGTAAGATGTTCTCTTATTGCTTAATTTTTAATAAATATTTAATCAACAATGGTGTATACAGTGTGTTTTCCAAATGTACATAGAAAATTTAAGACATTTGATTACGTAAAAATAATATTAAAGTTCCTGTAAACATAATATATATCTGAGAACATATAATGTATATATATATATATATATATATATATATATATATATATATAAATATATATTATATTTTATACTTTTGTTTATAGAATTTTTTTTTACTTATTTTTATGTATGGAGTCTACTCCCAAGTTTTCCCATTCATTTTCGGAGACACCCTACAGGCTTTATATTTAAAAAATTTTAGAATTGAGATGGCTGTTTAGTGTTGTTCTAAGTATTTAAATAATTTGTTTCTTTTCATACATTAACCGAGTATAGTCTTGTTTGTTTTGTGTTGAACTTTAATCGTAAAACCTGAGTCTTTGAATCACATATTATAATTAATCGGTAATATAATCGTCTCATTCCTAGTTAGTAATGGGTGGTAATATTGTTACTGACATTGTTTGAGTATTGACATTGATGTTAAGTTGATTTCTGTGTATCAGGTTAAGAAAATTTACCTTTTGAATCATCTTCAACAAATGTGGTTTTTGAGCTCTTTTTATAAAAGACATACACAAATGTGATTTTAAAGAATTTTTCTTAATCCTTATAAATATTAAATCATTTGTATAAAAATCTGAATGAAGTAAGATTGTGATATTTATAATTTTATAAAGTTGGTATGCTCTTCTCATAAACTACCTTTTTTTTTATAAATAAACAAACATTTAGATGTGATTCCCTAAAACTAGTGGCCAAGGTTTAGAAATTGAAAAATATTTATTTTAATTTCTAGGTATGTATTTTACATTCTAAATATTATATGGATGCTGTTGATTATGGACATAATTGTCAGGTTTATTGGCTGAAAAATTAAATTTAATTGTAAGAATGACAATGATAAATAGAGTACACAAATTACAAGCTAGAGAAAACTAAGGGACACTCCCACTTCAAATTTGATTATCTGTATTAACACGAGCATTACTGTTTAGTCGTATAATCTTCCACCTTTATGGTCAGTGAAATATAAGTCATGATAAGTTTGTATGAATGGTTATTTATCAGTAAGTTTCAGTTCACAACCAAAGAGTAATTTAAACATTGTGTATATCAAGTGTATGTTAATGTTTTCCCATTTCTTTGAGGGTTCGCCGGACCAATATCCGATTTCATGAAATTTGTGTAAGTTTGTAGGCCTACCATTGTGGATGGCGGAAAGAGCCTATATAAATCACACAGTAGTGTTGGAATAAATAGGCCTAAATCGACGCTTCACAAATGACCCAATATCTGAAAACCCACAGAAGTAATTTGCTATAAATTTTCAGTGTTATTGGCCTAACATAGTGTTTTTCTTCTTGTTGTTTAAATGTTAAAAACTCCTTGGTTGTTATCACTTTATGAAGTAAGAAGAGGAGGAAAAGAGTATAAAATAAAGAGTCCTAGCTCTTGAATAATCTAATAGTTAGTGTCAGGGTTATAAGAGAACAAGTGTTGATCAAGAGAGAGCTGATATGAAAGAGAGTAATCTAATCTAAGACTAAATGAAACCGTTATAGATCCTATTAGGGTCCCTCGGTATTGTCAAGACTCTACCCCCTGAAAGCCCTGACATTACTGTATTATAGTTTATAGTTATTGGCCTAACATCTTAAAAATAGTGTAAAAACAATGTACTAACTTTCTCGCATACACATCTACAACACAAAAATAATATTTGTCGCTATATCCTCAAAACTGTTTACAACTTCTAGGTGAGAAAAAAACTGAGATTTTTCAATAATGAATTTTGGTTCACATGTTTCTTATACGAGGAAAGTTGATATTAAAAGGGATCAAGTTTTTGTTAATTTAAAAAAATATATTTAAATAGTTTGAGTTTGCTTCTTATTTAGAGTGTAAATACGATTGTATTTGATTGAAAAAACAGCATAATTTTCAAAAAAACAATTCCAGTAGAACCCCTCTTAACCGGTCTAGTCGGGACTGACACCTCGGCCGGTTAATCCGAGGTTCCCGTTAAACTCGTCACAAAGCTTTTTTACAGATTCCCTTCTGTCAAGTTTTTTTAACACATTTAACCGCGTCTCAAACGAAACCAACACACGCTTCCGTTTTGTAACTCGCTCATTTTTATTTACTGTATATAGGCCTACTGTACGTAGATCATAACCAGTCAAAGACAAGAAGAAAACTGAAAAGAAATGTTATATTTTACATAATGTATACTAAATTGATTCGCGGAAAAAAAGCGGTTCATCAAACGTTTTTGCCGGTGTATGTCTGCTATACCGGTGGGTGCCAATGCCGCAGTGTTTTTACGCCGCCAACAATGGGATACCGCTATCGACAAAGTCGTTTGACTCATCGCTGCTTTGTTTCAATTACAATTTATTTTCGGAAACTGTCATTGAACCAGTATACTAAAATAGGCCGGTTAATCCGAGGACCGGTTGATCCGAGGCCGGTTAACAGAGGTTCTACTGTATACATACACACGATACACTCTACAAGCAGGATTCACACAAAAATTGAATAACTATGTTACCATGTTAATTGAAATTTTCTGTAAAAAATATGTTAATTATAACTATTGTGCATATTTTAAATAGTTTAGTAAAAAACATGAAAAAAAAAACATCACTTAAGGATTAAACAATGGACACTTTAGGGATATAAAAACAAAACTATACTTAAATTTAAATACCTTATTTTATTGTTGTGAAAACTTTTAATTTCTTAAAGAGGGCGTCTAAAATGGGCAGAAAAGGGGAAAACTCTATAATAAAGAAACTTGCATTTTTTTTTTCATCTGAAAGTATTAATAGGGATATTTTTGGGAAGATAACAATGAATATTATTTTTGATTTTGTAGATAGGTGTGTGAGAAAGTTAGTGCAATGTTTTTGCACTATCCATTAGAAATGTAAATTTAAATATACTTTCCAGACCTTGGCTACGAGTTTCAAGAAACTGTTAAATTTTTTGATATATTAAATAAATGTTATTTAAACTTGGTGCCATGCATTTATATAGTATCCAGGCTTTTAGTTTTAATGAAAGTTACATATATAAACCATTTACAGTAATACATTTTTTAGCTATTATTTAAAATAAGTTTTTATTAAATATATCTCGAAAATCAATTATTATTAGAATTGTGATTAGTTATATCTAGTTTGAATAAGTATATTTTTCTTAGTTGTCTGGTCAACGTGTCATATAACTTAAAACATTAAAAACTAAATAAGTCATTATTATTTAATTTTACTTAATAGTACAAATATTATACATGTCAGGTTGTTGTCTTTGTCTGAGAGCCTGTGCAATGTGGTGTATTGTGTTTTATTGACCGAGCAAAGTGAGGTCTTGTTTTAACTTTATCATTTGGCATTTCATCTGCACGTTTGTTACACAGCTTACGGCCAAATCAGTCAGTTGTAAGGAAATTATGAAATATGTTGTTTTGTTGAATTATGTATTGGAAATACTCTTCATAAATATCAGGTAGTTAATTGATACTCTTTATTCTCTAAAACAGGTGTTAAGGTACGTTTCCTAAGAAGCGTCTGACGCGGTATACTGCTACTATGAACCATTGTCTTAGAAGCGTCACTGCGTCCGCAGCGGCTGGAGTTGGAATGGGCCGTGCGTCTAGACCTCTCTTTGAGCAGTACTGACGCAGACGCACTCATGTAAAATGACTTCCAAACTAGTGTTTTCAAGTGTTGATTTCCAAAACATAATTAAACTGAGCGACGTTTAGCCTAAAAAATTCCCGGAACTTTTTGTCATCCTGTATTAAATGCTGATTGATAAGTTTTGCAAAGAAACCTTCATCTTTCCTTCTTTTAAATAAAGTATGGACTTCAGCATTACCCTCAAGCATCATTTGTTCCAATAGAATTTCTTCTTCTTCAAGCAATTATAGGTGTAATAACATATCACGGTCACTCATTTTAAAACACTTCACTTTGAAGGGCCGCACATCACTAATGCTTCAGAAGAAACAGTCAAGTACGCGTCAGCAGTGTGCGTCAGACGCTCTGCGTCAGATGCTTGCGTCAGACGCTTCTTAGAAAACGTACCTTTATACAAATTTTAGAATCCACAGCAGTTACAAAAAATTATGTTGATTTTTTTTTCAGAGTACCATGTTCCTTTTATTGAAATTTTCTGGCAATTGTCTAGAACAATAGCAGTTTCTAATAGTTACTGGATGTATTAGACCTTGTGAATAAGATATTATGCCGAAACAAATGTATTAACAGTGCTTAATAATACAATTCACAAGATGTAGTATAAGGTAGTAATAATAAAAAGCTGGTGTAAGCCAGTGGGTGTTCTATACAATTATCAGAAAATTATGATTTTTGTTTTTTATCGATAACTCTGTTATTCTTCAGCCTACAGAAAAAATGAAAATAACAGTAGTGGTATTTACACCTTTTACCCTAGTTCTAGTTTATATTTCACCTGAATTTGACTAAAAAAAGTCATCTCTGGAAATAGCTTGAATTTGCGAATTTTTGAAACATTTAAGTGCCTGTAGCTGCTAAAAGGTTGAAGTTACCCAAGAATAAAAAGTCTCAAAATAATGTTTTATCCAAAATTGCTACAAAATTAGAAGTTTTTATTAAAAAAAATGTAGAGCTGACTGCCACATCAGAAAAATGGTAGGTGATATAAAAAATTGGTAATAACTCTAGTTTTAACTCAAAAAATTCTTGGGGTTACTTTTTAATTTTTTTTAATACCTTTAGACTAAAACAGTCTCACCTGTTTCTATGTGTGAATGAATTAGAGTAAAATATTAACAGTAGTTGGATCATTTGCATTTCCAGATTTATATAGCCTACATCATACCTTTGCTTTTTCAATAAATGATAAACGACAATTTTATTACAATGCAAGGAGCAATCCACAGATAAAGCATTTAACTTTATTATTCCCCCTGTAATTTCAAGTGTACTGTAGCATCCTTTTTTTTCTATGAATATTGTTTTGTCATGTCACATGCGAAGCAGAAGCCACTTTCAGTTTACACAAACGATTTATTGAATGTACAAGGAACAAGGTTTACTCTTTAGCTAGTCGCAGAATAGCTAGTTACATATAAATAACTTAATTTCAGAAACATTGCCTAATAAGTAACAATCTATAATATTATCTTTTTATTATTACCACATCTGTCATTTCAAAAAAGCGATATTTGTATTTAATTTTCATTGACATTAATAATAGAACTGCGATCTCATAGTAATTTATTGTTTTAATTTCTTTGAGTAAAGGAACGTCATCGGGAAATTTTCATAATTTCAGATGAAAATATTGAGTGTTTATATTTTGTAAACTGTACCTATCTATCGTGAGCCTCTTGTTAGTTTAGTGGCTTGTGTTCGCTTTGTGTACTACATGTCTGGTCACCTTTTGCTCTCAAAATTTAGTGTTGATCCAATATTGTAAGAAAAAGTCGGTATCTAAAATTTGTAGTGTATCCTGGTTATGTAAGTTAAAAAAACAGGGATGAAAACTCAATATGTTATATCTACATCATCTGATGAAAAGCCTTTTTAGTACTGTTCAGAATTTATTTTGTATGTTCCTATTTTTAAACAATACTGTACACTTGCACAGGCTTGCTACTTATATGCCATACAGTTCATAAAAAAGAATAATTTAGTTGTGTTAAGTAATAATCATACTTGTTGTAACTCTACTTAATTTGGTGTGATGTTACAACCAAATAAATGTACAACAATTAATAAATTCAAACAGACCATGTAGGTGTTCATACCAAAATGGAAACTAATTAAATATCATTTTCTATCTTACAAATACTAAATATTTAGAACGTATTGAAACAGTATATTTAAATTAAGAAAAATGTCTTGACACGTTTTATAATAGAATTTATTGTCTCTGTTTATTGAATATTGAACACCTACATTTTCTGTAACATTGTTACACACTCAGAACCAATTTGCAAATATAGTACAAAGTTCTGCTATGGGCTTCCATTGCACTTGGTTGCCTCATGCATATTTAGTTTTCTTGTTCTTATGACTCAGGTAAACATAGGATTTATAGATTTTCAATTCATTGTAGATGAAAAACAAATTTGGTTTTGATGGAATTTTCCAATATGTGTTTAAGTTTCTAAATACCTTAACTATTTAAGTCCATTCTTTAAAAATTATTTATATCGTATTATCTTGATATACATGATAACATGTTTTTAAAAAAAAGTATTTTTATGTATCGAAATAGCAACATTTTTCATTAGAGGTAGTTCTTTCTAATCGTTTGGTCTAGTATCAGGGCAGAATATAGTCAGATGTGAAATATTTAAAAGGGCTATATTATGAAATACAAAGTTAAAGTAGGTTAAAGTTTTCACACGCTGTAATTCAAATATTAATATTGACAAAGTTTTAAATTTAAATTAAAATTAGAATATTTTTTGTTAAATTTTATCGGATAGGCTAAAAGTTACTGCCATTTGAAATTAATGACATAGGGTTAGGTATACTATGGATAGTATGGTTAGTGACAGCAGATAGGGTATTTATTTCTTCTTCAGTTGTGTGCTCTATCTCTTTTGCACTTCAACCACAAGGGTTTTTATTGTGCTCCCAAATAGAAAATATATGATTTGATACCCATAAATGTTCCCAGGATGATCTGTAAGCTCCATGAAGTAAAAAATATTCCTGATGAGGTTGTCTTGAGGATTTTTTATCCCATTGTCAAAGATTTCAGTGGAAGGTCTCTGTCTTTTCCCAATCGATCCATTCACATGTAAAGATCAGCTGCTCCACAATTTCTTACACAGTGAATGTGCAGTTGTTTTCTCAGATGACAGTGCTCCCTGACGAACCCTACCATCTTCCTTTTATTGTCTTTGCCTAATGAGAGAAGGTTTGACACAATTTACTTAAAAGGTATGCAAAATTAGAGTTTCTATTCTTAGATTTGAGCTATTTCTCCCATACTCTTCCTGACTTCCATTACTAGTCTCTTGTATATGACACAGAATGGTCCAGGTTCTAAGAGTTTCTCTGTTTACTTTTTGTAGCCACCACTTTTGGACATTCATTCTTACTAAACCCAGCAAAATGTAAAATTGTGGGTTTCTAAAAGATGGATATTTATAATTAATCATATTTTTCTAGACTAGTATCTTATATTGACTATCACAGCTTTTACACAAACTTATTGAACTAAATAACAATTACATAATTGTTTTTGTAAAAATAGCAAAAGTTATTCCTTTTTGTTTCAAAATACTTAAATACTAGGTATAATATTAATTGCTTGAAAATTTTTGCTAAAAATAATGGTTACCTGATACTTAAATTTTACAACTAAACATACTTTCCAAAATCTTTAAAGAAATTATAAGATTCTACTAATAAATGAAAGAAATTCACAATATTATAATTAATTTAAAATAAGGAAATTTTACAAGTTTTGGTAAATCCAGAATAAAACCCACAATTATGTTGGGGTCTGTTATTTTCTACATTGATTCTTTCATAAAAAACTCTTGCAATACCTTATTAATATTAATAATAGTTTTTCTTAAAATTAAGAATTTCAAAGTTATGTCATCAATATAATCTAATTATTATTTAACCTCAGATTACTAATAAAAGTACTGGCTATATTTATTTTATGGTATTTGAAAATAAAATTGTAAATAACCGGTTGTTTTACATCACTACTGTAAACTAACATTTGGATTACTTGTATTCAAACTCTGTCTTCCATCTGCTTTATTACATTGCTGTGATAAGAAATGAGAAATGTTAAAGCACCTTCAAATCATTGTTTTTTGTGATCGTCAGTATATATATCAAGGAACCCAACTGGTACTAATTTTGTTGTAACGAAGGTGGATCGTGACAATTACAAGAAATAAAGATCTTGAAATTTCAGGAAAGAAACTGTGAAAACAGTCTAAGGTGAAATGTATATCATCCTGAATTTTGTTGTTTATTTTTTTTCTTGCATTCTTTAGTGAAGAGAAATGACCAGAACGTTCATGATCATGCACATTTGTTTGTAATTCTGAAAACATTTGTACCATTTATCACCATGTATTACTTCCTTTATTCGTCTGTATATTTCAATAGGGTGAACCTTTTTCACATTTAAAAATTGAATGACACAAAACTTCACAGGATTTTCTATTTTGTCACACATTTATAAAGCAGATAAAATAATACTTAATCACAATTTATCACAGATTGAGCTTACAATAGTTGTGGGAGTTTGTCGTTACAAGAACAATGACCATTGCGGCCAGAGATGCACACCTATTTTAAAAGTTCTTTAATTTCTGGATGACTAATATTAACCAAATGTTTTTTTTCTGTATTATAACTTTGTCACCTTCTCTCTTTAACATGCTACCTAGGTAGGAGAATTTGTTGAATCTCAGTTGGTGATTGAAAAATAGGAGCTTAATTTATACCAGCTGTCTCATTCGTATACAATACACCCTAATGATCAATTAACGAGATCAGTTGTTTTATTAGAGTGCAATGTATTCAAGACAATTTAAAAAGTAAAAATAAAAAGAGAGTGGAAAAAAAATCCAATTTCAATGTGTAGTAACTTTTGGGCTACATTTTATAATGTGTAGTAACAAAGTTTAATATGTTTATAAACTTTGTGTACTAAGATTTTTCTGTTTGCTGTAATTTTGCAATTACTACATTTTTTATCAATTAACAACATAAATAGAATAATATATCAAATACAGGCATTTAATTCCAAACCGAATTAAATTATAAACAATTTAAATATATTTTTAGTTTATTGTATTATTAAAGATTTGTGTATTTTTCTGTAATATATTTATACAAATCATCATCATCTACCTCATTACAATTTTACAAATTAACTATGAAAATAACCATGCTTTGGATGTAATGTTTCTATGTATCTGACAATATTAATCAACATTTTATTTATATAAATTTGCCTAGTTAAGCTCAAATCAACATCACTCCAATATAAAATGTTAACACACTTTATTTTCTTGATTATGTTGACATTTTATGTATAAACACAATATATTGAAAAATAGCTGTAGTTTATAGTATACACTATGGTATTATTATTAGATTTATTTTAAGGATCTGCAAAATAATTAGTAATTGTATACTTCTTTATATATTAATTAATTTATGTATCTATTTTAACATTCAAAGAATCCAGTATTTTTATGAATTGGTATTGTTCGGTTAATTTGTTTTAAACATATCAGACATTAATTCATTACAGATCTTATGAAAATATATAATAGTATTGGAAAATTTTAGTTGTTTATTGTCTTGGAAGTTAGTATAATCTAGGCACTGTCAATGACGTAAACAAATTTCATGTTTATCATTGTAATAATTGGTTGTGATTATTATTGATAAAAGATATGACAGTAAATACTATGAGCAAATTTGCTTATTAGTAATAATTTTGTTTACAAAAAGACAATCTAGTTATTTTTGAATGAATAATACTAGAGAAACAATATTTGTGTTTGTTTTTGTTGTTTAAAGGCAAATACCTCACAATTATCTTTAAAACATATGAAACAAACACCTAAAATGTTGTAGGATCAGCGTCAGAGAGAACAAATGTTGGTTAAGCAAAACCTGATAGGTAAGATGAAAGAGAGGATGTAAGCCAAGACTAGATGAAGAAAGGTGTTTGCCACACCCATAATACCCACACTTGGCGTATTTCTATTTGAAAAAATTGATCTTCTTGAATGCAATCTAACTTTCCCTACCCAAAAATAGCCTCTCTCCCCTGTTTGTGCAAGTAATAATTTTCATATGTAAATTTATAAAAGAAGAATTAGGATACATTGGTCTTCCTTTTTGTGTACAACTCAATTTTCTCTACCCCTCCAGTTGATGTAAAAATAATCGAATGTAAACTTATAATTGTATGACGACATTAAATTAAAAAATTTCATTTTAAGAAAATTTTACTCTAATAAATGGAATTTATGAAATTGGATTTATTAAAGTTGTTGAAATTGTAGAATTTTCAGTCTTAGGATTAAAACTAAGTTTCTAACATGATATTTTAAAAGAATAAAAACACTTTAAAATTATAAGTAAATCCAACCAATCCATTTAGAAATTTGTAAAATGATGAACTTGTTTGAAATTGAACACTGAACCTTAAACAAAATAAATTAATTAAAGAAATTGCAACTGCTCTAATTTAATGTACTTTATAGTTTTAGGGCTTAGAAATTTAGTTTTAGTTTTAAAGGTGAAAAACCATTGCATTTATCATCATTCTAACAAGAAAAAAGAGCATAAAATATTCTAGCTCCTAGTCTTTGAATTTTCCAATAGGGTCAGAAAATAATAAAATTGACCCGATAGAATGGGGATGTAACCCATGACTGCATGAAGAAAAGTCTAGACCCAGATAGAGTGCATCAGAATTGCCACATCTATACTCACTGTAAGTGAGCTTCTAAGGACTTATTGAAGGGGGGACTTTCTGGGTGAGGAGATTTTGTATGGTGTTATTCATTCAAAAGAAATCAAGTCATTTCCATAATTTATAAACACTGTATTTACTTGCCATATTTTAGTTTCTTTGATTTCTATAATTATCTTTTAGAGTTTAGTAGGCATTGTAGAATTGCCTTTTGTGATGCCAAAATTTGCCATATTTTATTTGTTTTTATATAACTACCAAGATCATTTATTATTTATAGAGAGCTGTAATAATTGCGATTATCTTTTATTGTTTTAATAGTCTTAGTTTCTTCTGAATAGCGTATGTGTAGTTCTTTGTATGGGGTAGAATTCAGAATAATAGGTTAGCATACCTTTTAGATATTTGTACATTCTTATATAGATATAGTTATTAGTATTTGCTTAGCCAGTACCTTTAAATTTTTCATTTCTGATGTTTCTTAGCCAAAGTGCTGATATTGATTAGTTAGAATTTTACTCCCCACATATATAAATAATAAATGAGTGATATAAACAGTTATAATAAAATAAAAATTTCTTCACTTATATTTTTTGGACACGATTTTAAAAGTCTCATGATTTGCATAGTCTCTAGTTTTAAAAATTGTGACAGAATTTGTATGTTGAAAATTAGTTTACTTGTATTGCAGTTAAACAAATTTGTACAAATTTACCATACAATTTATTATAATTTTATGGTGTGCGTGAATTTGAAATTTTTAAACTGAACCCAAGATCATTGTATAAAACTAAAATTGATCTTCACTTCACTTTATAATGTAGAAACTGACCAACCCCCATAGAAAACCAAACCGACTGAAAAATCCAAACCCCAAAACAAATCCTAATTTTAATATAAATTGTTTTACTGTTGTGTTTGATTGATTACTTTAACTTTTATGATAATACACAAAGGTGATGTATTATAGTCACTTGTAGAATCATTAATGATAAAATTCTGTTTTAACTTCGTGCGTGTTTTTGGTTTTTAAGAACTTATGTTTTACTTTATCTCTTGTTTTAATTATTGATACCTTCTGTTTGGGTGGTCTAATCCTTGCCTATGTCAGTTATGAGGATTTATTGTACTCCTAAATGAATAACTCTACAAACTTTCCGCCAAGGTTGACTTGAGTGATTTCAAGCCCCTTACATTTCCTGCTCAAAATTCAAAGAGCAGGTGCTCTTCAGTTTTCTTTTGCATGCAAAATTTTCTATACTGAGACTCCCCTTTGCATGTGTCTTTAGATAAAACATTCCTTATATTGTCCCTGCTTAACGAAAAAAAGTCAACTGCATTTTGTTTAGAGAGAGCAAGAGATGAGAGTAACTAGTCCTTAATGCTAAGATAGTCATTCCACTTCCTCTCAATCTCTTTCCAAAAGGTCTGCACAGTCAACTTCTAGGGTACACCACAAAATAGTTCAGGTTATATGAAGTTCACTTATCTGTAGATTAATTCCAGCATTTCTTGGAACCCTGTAAAGTGTTACATTGTTGAGACTTCTCTGCTGTAAAAGTGGCTCGGAGAAAATCTGAAACTAACTTTAACTAAAAGTTCTTGGAATCCAGTATTTAATGTTTAACGAATTTGTAAAATTGTCGAGTTCTCTTTTAACCAATTATTTTGTTATTTGAGTGGGGAAATGTTAGGAGTTTTAGTATCGTTAGCCTTTATCTATTATAGCGGTTTTAGTCTGTGTTATAAATATGCAACCCTGCATTTTTTTCATTACGTGTGGTTAAGTGTTATCGATGGAGTACCATTGTCCCTACTTTTGAGGGGTTGTAATAAACAGAGAAACAAAAGAGCTGTAAGAGAGTCAATAAGTGATGATCTACTTAAATCATAATTTATATCACAGTCACTTTATTAATAAAAAAATTTTGATACTTTAAAATTTGCATTTTAGCTAAAAATATAAAATAATGTTATATTTTAAAAACCGAAGAGGATTAAAAAAAAAGTCCAACTTCTACGAATTTAAAAATTTAACTAATTGAATTTACTGAGTTAGTTTTGTTCCAGTTTTAATTTATAAACTTTGCGTACTCCGAATCAAAATATTTTTATTTTGTGTACTAGCTTCCAAAGGCAGTTAAAACTCTAGGTGGTTGGTAGATTTGTCTGTTGGTCTCCTTCATGTTTATCTATTAGCTGCTTTTCCTAATTTGTTTTTTACATCACCAAACAATTGATGATTAATTAACAATTGTATCTAATTAATGTTATACAAATTAGATACATGTTAGAACTGTTATCAAATTTTTCAGTTGAGACATTTTTTCATTTATTTTTTTGGATTACTAACAACTTTGATCATATTATGTTAAAAAATGTTACAAAAATATTTCACTCAATTTAAAAATGTACCTTTCAAGGAATATCAAGTAAGTAAAATTTTCACTCTGACATTTCAGGAAATATTGTTACAAACATATGTTATCTACAGACGTTAACATTCAGTAATTTAAAAAATAGTTCTTGATAATATTTAACCTTTTACAATAATATTTAAATAAAGTAGAGTAAGATTTATCTTGTAATCATGTGCTTTATGAAAACAATATTATAGTACTAGTCATTGACCACCAAAGATATCACAAAAGCCTAGCACAATCTTCATACAACTTTACAGTACAACAAATTTATAGGGTTTTTAAAAATTAGAAATTGAATTTTTGTTATTGTCACTCTAGTGTGACTTTTGTTATGTAACCATTACCGGTGTTATATGAATCAATTTTGAAAAATGTAAATATGTAGATAGCTATAACTACTTTTTAAAATTGTACAAATTTGTGTAAGATGTTTATTATTTTTTAAAAGTAATTGTGTACAACATGAATTAAAAAAAAAAAAAGAAGAATTTTGAAACTCTTCGTGAAACATTAATCTTGAACTTGTTATAATTTTGCTTCACAATGTAAAATGAAGTTATATGTAGGGCCTACTTTAGATGTTCTTTATAATTGAAGTAAATTTAGATAGATATGTTTTTACGTCATGAAACATTTTAAAATTCAAATACGATGACTTTACTGTTTGAGTCTTATTTACTTGTTGATGTGCAGTTTTTATTGTTGTCTTTGTTTATTTCTTAAATCTCTCTTTGACCATTAGAAAAGGACTCATTTTGAAGTAATAGCTAGATAGTAGAGATATAGTATGTACTAACATTAATGAATAAAAGTTAGGTTTAAGATACTGTTTTTTGTTTCGAAATATACGATCTGTTTGTATTATATGATCTAGTTTAAATTGATCAGGAGGAAAATGATTAAGATATCAGTAATATTGGTAACATCTTACTTTTTGGTATAATAATTACGCAGAAAAATATGAATAAATATATTTTTTATAAATACTGCATATAACAAAAATTTATAATTTTCTAAACAATTGTTGTCTAGAAAAAAATACTTGGTTTTATTTTATTGGGAAATAGTTTTAGATCAGGTAGGCATAAAAATTTTTTCTGCGGCCTGCTTTCAAGATTTGTTTGCATAACAGAATAATATTAAAAGTATATTGTCATGTATATACCAGATTTGTAAAAGAAAACTAACCATAAATTTTTCTCACGGAAACAACTACCTTCAAACAGAGAGCACGAGTCATTAGCAGTAGCTTGTAAGTGAGAAAGTGATTTCAGCAGTGGTTTTTCGTCAAATTTTGTATATTAAAGTGAAAACCATTTGCAGTTACCATCTGTGAACTTTGGTCATGCCAGGACCATTATGTCACATTCCAAGAAGTTGCATATGAGATAGTGATACGAACTACTTTGTACTTTATATATTTTTAATAGTGTTGATTGAACCTTGAGGATAGTGCCCACAAAGTTGTGTCGAAGCTGCTAATGAGGGATCAGAACCAACCTGTCTGGAAGTCTTGAAAGACATGATAAATTCTACAAACGGTGACCCTAACTTCTTGATCTCTGGTTTATGGGCAGAATCCAGGTTTAGGCACAGTGGACTTATTCAGCATCCCCCAAAACCATAAAAGCATGGCAGGCTGAGCAGCAGCGTCAGAAGGATTGGCCAAGATAGAAAGGAATAGAGGAAACTCTTGGAATAGTCCAAGCCCTATCAGAGGGACAGGAAAGGGTGTTGATAGTTAAATGACTTATGTTACACTCTGTATTAATTCAGTACATTATTTAGGGAAAGTAAACTAAATCATTCACATATTCGCAAGCACTTAGTTAGGAGATTACACAATTTTAAACTCATCTTAACTCATTCTTTTTTGTATTAAAATTTAAAATACATTATACCTATTTCGAAATATGCTATAATATAAAATCATCACATAATTTTTAAGGATTTCTATGAATAATCTTTAATAGTGACAATAACAATGATGTATAATTTAATATACCCAAATTCTACACATGGGTATTATTGTTTTGTGTTGTTTAGAAACTGCTTTTTACATCAGTTTTTAATTTGTAGCGATGCTTTTATTATTTCTTTAATATACAGTATTTATAATTTATTGTATTGTGATATAATTTTGTATAAGTACTTAGTAATTAAGCCAAAATAGGCCTATTCTGTAGAGCAAAATCAAATGATTGTAATTTCGAATATCTAGGCCTAGATTAAATATTTTGAAACACCTCACACGATTAAGAAACATAGCAATTTGACATAATTTTGGCTAAAAAAAGCATCATTTGCGCTTGATTTACCAAATCTTACTATCTTATCAAAATTGTCATAAAAGTTGTAAAAGTTAATATTTGTTCCAAAATTGATGACAATAGGACAAAAATGGTAATCTATTAGAATTAGAGTGGGATAAACAAAAGGATTATTTCCAATTTACCTTTAAACTTCTTTCATGTTTTAAGAAAAAAGCTCTCAAACAATTGTTATTTCCTCTGATATGATGTTATTTTTCTACTGTTAAATTTGTTTGTTTTTTAGCTATACAAATTTTATTTCAACATTTTTTCTTGCCTTGTACCAGAATCATTCCTTGGAGAGTAATTAAATATGTGTACCATTCATAGGCTTATTTAATTTGTATACATATTATTATAAAGATCTCATTTTTTAATTTTGATTTTTAAAATGCTGTACACTCCGTTTATTCATAAAATTATTGTAAAATCCGTACAGTTCATAAAATGTGTCCGTACCGTAAAACTGTATTAAATATTCTTTAAAGTTATTATAAAGATTTATACATTTATAATATATTTAGTCATGGTTATATCATGATTTATAACAATTTATGACCATATAGCTGGTATAAGTTTTGTAGAATTTTTAATGTAATACATTGCATAATGTAAATATTGTCCTGAAATGTTTGTAACTGATTGTATTGTTGTCCTTGTGTATATTCATGCTTAGCATGTTATTATTGCGTTTCATAATATTTTCACATTTTTTACTATATAATTATAAACATATGGGATTGTAATTTGCTAGCGGCTCACAAAATAAATTATATTAGAATGATACAGTTGTTTCTTTTTTATTATTTACATTTTAACAGAATTCTGTCGTCCTGTTAAACGTCACAAGTCAACCATGTTAATATAAAAATACAAAATTGTGTGTTAAAAATAGTTCTTACTGCGCTCATACTTTGTCCCTAAACTTAAAGTAATCATTAATTAGATACACCAATTTCCACAATAAGTTTGTTTTTGTTTAAAAAGAAAAAGCTCTTAGTCATTTTTGCGTTACAGAAAAGAAGAAAAGAACATATAAAATAAACACTATTGGCATCAGGGTTGGAAAATAACAAGAGTTGGTTAAGAGAGACCTGATAGGAAAGAAGGGAATCTAACCCAAGACTAAGCAACCAACCCTCATGATTGCCAAACCCATACTCATTCTAAAGAGTTCGCAGTAAGAAATGCTCAACAAAACAACGTTTTAATCCTCAATATCTTCAGTTGAAATCATACAACTAAAATTTGACAAGATTTTGTTTATCAAGGTAAAGTGCCCTTTTATAATTAAATCAAAATTGGTTTTTCGTATATAGCGTATCTTTCTTAACCTGATTCCCATCAAAAATATTATTAAAATGTCATTCTCAATGAAATAAACAATATTTCATAACAAAATTTTCAACTAAATGTTAAAATTTTATAAATGGGCAATGTCTGTGTCTAGATCTGGCCCAGATTTACTGGGGGAAAATGACAAAAGAGTAAAATAACAATTTATTTTTTATTAAAAAAAGGGCACTTTACCTTGATCCACAAATTTTACCCTAGAAATTTGTTTACTACAAAGTTGGTAAAAAAACTGACAATTTCCTACTTACTCCTTATGGGCCGTTCTCCCGCAAAGGAAGCGGTCCACTGAATACGTACTAAAAATGATTATGGTGTCCATTAACAATGTGCAAAGCTTTGTAAATCTATCTGTAATGGTTAAAAAAAATATTAAGGCCGTCCCGGGACTTATTTAACACACAGTATATATTTTGGGTTATAATCCCAACACGCTACAGTACCTTGGGATTGGCACACACATACTCATTATAATTGAGCCCCCTTGAGAAATTAGAACTATGATAGTAATTAAAAAAAAAAGACAAAATCAAAATTATGATTTTCTGTAATTTATAGACTCTCAGGATCCATACAAAACTTATTGGTCACCATTAATAAAAATTGCCTGTTTGGTAGTTATCGGTTTAAATTAAACACAGTTTCTCAAAATTAGCTCCACCAATTTTGATCAAATTGTAGAGAAATGTGAAGCTAAGGATCTAAAATATTGTACAAAATAGGAAGAGAAAATGACAGTCCCTTGAATAAGGGACAAAGAAATGAGGACTATGATAGTTGTCATTAAAAACTCGTCAATCCAATTTAAGTCATGAATTTTGTTTAGGCTTAGGGCGAAGTTATTTCAGAAGAGAGCCAAGATTATGCTATTTAAGTATATTTGTTCTAATGCATTTTCAAAAATGTATAACCACCCTATACAATACAAATTTATCTCCTATAAGAAACACATTGAAAAAAATAACTTAGATCTAAGTAGAATTAAGACATTTTAAGAGCGTTATGGGCGTGTGGGGCAGTTAGTGGAATGTTAATTTTTATATATTTAGACCTTTTTGCAATTTTTTACATGTTGAGATGCAAAATATAAAAATGACAAAGTTTACTTTAAATATTGACATGACAATGATTTTAATAGTGATTATCGGTGATTTTCTCACAGTGATTGCGAAATTGCTATTGACATATTGATGATGAAAGCACTGAACAATGATTTCAATGGTTTATGAGCGTTTCTTACCATTTTTGCTACTAACAAGTTTCAATTCCGATACTAAAGTATTAATGATTCAAATCTAATCACATTTATTATTTACGTTATCCTTGCCGGAACTATACTGATCACAAAATTAAGTTAATTTTATTTTTAACATACTTTGTCAAAGATACTGTTTCTTTTCATCCTTCGAAATAGTAAACACTGGTGGCAAGAGATAGCAGCAGCATCCACGAATTAAGTTTCATCTGCATATTGTGACTACATGTAATTTTGTGTTGCGGTTTAACTTTTGCATGAAATTGATAAATATTTTACATTTATAAATACAACATTTTGCAACTTAACATAATGTAAACTACTTTAGAGAAACGATTCTAATGAAACAAATATAATCTCTTGGGAAAACTTTGAATATGAAAAAAAGACGAGTGTAACTTAATTCACAAATTAATTTTATGAATTTAATATTTTTATTTTTTTATAGAAGTAAAAACTAAACTATAAATTTCGAAAAAAAAAATTTATATTTTCTTAATCTTTATGGAAATATCAAATTTTAAGAAGAAAATAACAACGTCGAACATTATTTTGTTTTCTTTTCAATTTATTACGGGAGTAAAATAAATGCAGAAAGGTTGTTCCTAAATAACTTTTGTGTTTTTTAAAAGTTTTTTAAGTTAAAAAAGACTTTGTAATGTATAATTAGAACAAAAAGATTTAACGAAAATGGTAAAATATTTTCTATTGTTTATAATTAATAAAACGGTATTCTTACATTTTTTAATGATTTGGTTTCAGGTTTATACGACGAACCAAGATTTATTTTAAATATTTTTATAGACTTTTAAAAGAAGATGCAAGATGCACTATGAAAAATAAAATATTCAAATATGCTTTTTGTTTTCAGTATAGGCCTACATCACTCAATTACAATATTTTTTAGCTTAACTGTTTAAAAGAAAAAGATAAAATAAAATAGCAAATTTTTAATTTTTCTGTTTTTAAAAGTATTAGTGTACTTATTTAAAACAAATAATATAACTAGTATATTGTGGGTTAAAGTCTACTTTATGTTTTCGAAGTTAAAATTATGAGTATAGATTGTGGAATGGAATATCTTAGATTCTGTGGTGTCAAAACAGCCATCTTGAGAAGTTGAAGTTGGCCCGTAGAAACTAATAATCCCATCTAATGATAATATTAAGCGAGCAATTCTGATATATTTGAAATCGGGTCGAAAGATATGAAATGAGGCAAATCTACCGTTTTCGAGTGCAAGAAAGTTTTTAATGTCTTTAGGAAAACTTATTTATTGGTTTAAATAACCAGCCGGGTTTCTTCGAGTTAATAATCTACTAATAACAATGTAAATCTAGGAGGCACATTTAAAACTATAACAAACTATTTACGATGCGTTAATACATGAATGAGTTTTTATAACCTAACCTACCCTCTTGTTTGCGTCTCCTTACAACTTTGACTTTACATTACAACGCGACTTTGAATTAGGGTAACCGACGCTAGTGACTCAACTAAACCTGAAACGTGACTTTTCCAATTTAAATTTGCGTCTAAGGTAATGCCCAGAAATTTAACATTATTTATGCTTTGGATT
Source organism: Aphrophora alni (assembly GCA_963513935.1). NCBI lineage: Eukaryota > Metazoa > Arthropoda > Insecta > Hemiptera > Aphrophoridae > Aphrophora > Aphrophora alni. Next base: position 25,893,257 of record OY740767.1, on the reverse strand, counting down.
ATTTGTTTGCCTTTCATTACTTATAATTCAGGATTAGACTGTAGAGTAAAATTAATTAATTGTCTTTTTATCTCATTCAGTCTTAAATTATTTACACAAAACCAATCTTCCGCCATTGACAGGGCCAGATTTCCCAATAGGCCCTGAAGGCCCGGACCTATGGGCGCAAGCTCCCAGGGAGCGTACAGCCGAGAGAAAAAAAATATTTTAAAAAATATCTAGAAATAAAAATAAATTGCCATAACTTAACATATTTTTTGAATTGATTATAAAAAAATCATTCTGATTTTGAAGTTCATTGGAAGAAACAATTGTTGGTAAAGTTAAACTATTTTTCAACATTACGCATCAACTTCGTTACAACATAGGCCTGATATAATTTTTTAATAAAGGTTTTTGGGGAAGTAACTTTAATCAGACTAGGGGGCGGAAAAAATTATTGGGCCTAGGGGTGCCAAAATGCTAAATCCGGCCCTGCCCATTGACATGGTTAACACTGCAGAATCAGCCAAATCTCTACCATTTCTGCCAACCACTGTCATCATCAGCGAATAATTTTTTTTCTCTATAAGTCTCGTTGGTTTAAAGCTTGTAGGAAACATTAAAAGGTTTCAAAAACAATTGGCTCGATATTCATGTTTCTTCCCCAAATATGAATTAAAACCTTGTGGCTGTCTAGAAATCCCATTTGTTTTGAACGGACGAAGCGTCTATAAACCCAGAATCTAATTGGTCAACTCCTGCATACGAGTTGAACTAACTCCAAATGGGTTTTAGAGCACTCTTCAAAAAGCAGTTCCAAGATTCAAGAACGAGACATGAAAGTTTGTTACATATGTTGGGCGATATTGCAGGATTTCAATAACGTGGAAGAAATGATCCAAAGAGAATGTGTAGAAAACCTAGAATTTAGATTGTCTATGTTACACGGTTAGATATGTTTGAGTGCTGATTGCACCTGTCGTATAATTAAGAAGTGGCAATCGCGAGGAAGTGAAAAAGGTTGTTGCTGGAAATAAATTACGAATGTTTCCAATGGAATTTAAAGAAAGATGTCGATATTCTTAACCCCGGCTTCAGGAACACGAATGATGGCAATACTGCTAGACTTTTCTTCAAAAATGCACATGTTTCATCATGAATCAATCAAAACATCCACATCAACAAGAGGATACGATGTAAATTTGGAGAAATTTAGGGATTTTAGGCATGATACTACTAGGTTTTTTACCCGTGGTAAAACATATCTACTCTTCGCAAATATTGCATATGTCCTGAGATAATATTAAATGCATTACACCCAATAAGCCAACTAACAGTAGAAGCAAATAAGGATTTTAAAGTTCCGAAAGAACCATGCAAGGAAATGTAGTCGAAAGAAGACCAATGATGATTTTTACTGAGTTCAGATCCTTTGATTACGAGTAGGCTAAGCGGAAACTACCGAAAAAGAAAATACAAACTCTAAAAGAAAGACTTGATTTGTTAAAACCGCCAACTCTACAATGTTAGCAGCAGTTATTTTAACATCGGAATTGAAAGTGACAGTGATTCAAGATGACTACTGTATGAAGAAGTTTAATAATTTTAAATGACTAAAGGACCACATTATCAGTACCAGGTTTTGCTATTTGTAAAATGTGCCTTAATTACACTTGTATTTCATCCTTCCTAGGTTTAGTGATATGTACCTAATTAAGGTATATATAAAACAAAATTTAAATGTGCAAATTTGTATCAATTTAGCGTGTTATGAATAACACACACAATATGAAGAAAACCTATTTAAAATGGTGGATAATTTGATGTTTTCAATTAGATTTTTCTAAATTTCAATAGGATTCTATAAGAGCACATTATAATTCCCTGCACCAATTTCACATTCTTATCTTATGTTGTGGCCGTTACCGTGCTAAGGTACAGAGGACGTCATCTCGAATCACTTTTCGGTTTTCTGAGGCTATCAAATCTCAAAAATTGTTTGAATTAGTCAAATATTGTAGGTAGAAATTTCGTGAAATTACCAATCATACCCCATACTTGGTAATAACAGTATAGTACATTAATTGGTTCCTTTGTACAATCATTTATATTTATAGCCTATGTACATTTTAAGATATATTTTGACCTTTCTGCGTGTTATTGGACTAACAGCTGTTACACTATACAATTAATTGGCAAGGATATTATTCCTGCCCAGATGATCTGTAACTCTTTTGTACTGGTCTTGATCGATGGAGAGATTATTTCCCAGGGGTCTTCTCAGAGTCCCAGAGGTCCTCTCCGATTGAGGGTTCTGGAGTAGGGTATACTATGAACGTGCCAAGAGTTAATGAAAAACGGTACAAGTCTAAGATTTTGTAACATTAAATGACATTTTATGTTTCTTAAATAAGAGATTTTTACTCTTTAGAAATACAACTACTGAAGTACCCTCGTGGCAAAATGAAGACCTAAGACCATCAGTTGAATTCAGTTCATGACCACCAAATGGAAAGCTCAATAGTGATTACAGATGTGGCAATCCCGTAGTATCCTAACTGGATCAACACCTTTCTTCACGTAGTCTCGAGCTAGATCTATTTCTTCTTTCGTATCAGGTGTTTCTCCAACTCATGTTCTCTTTCTACCCTGAGGTTAATACAGTACTAGAGGAATGGCTATTTCACTTTTTTTTTTATAAGCTGATGATGGTAGCAAGGAAATAAGGAAAAAAACTGAACACGTTTTGTCCGTTCATATGGGCTAACAGAAAAGTAAGGGATTACTTAACTATAAGAAAAACTGTGACGATTTAAAACCTGATTATTTGAATATTTGTAGCCATTACCTAAAGGACAATTTTTTATTGGGTCACAGTTTTTGTCGGTAATTATGAATCCGCCATTTTAGATTGAACTTTATTTGATTAAATAGTAAACAGGGAAAAGCAGTACTTCATGGAGATTTTATGGAAAAATCATTACTTATAACATACATTTGCTACGAAAATATTAAGCAACATTCTAGCGTAATAATTTGTAAAACTGCAGACAATAACTGTAAATTGAAGATGAAAAAGCACATCCTACATATATTTTAAAATGAAGGTGTTTTTATTGGTTAGGGAATTTTGTTGTAATTGGAATAAAGTGAGTTTGTGTATTTGTATTGTTTATTGATGCGTAGAGGATGATTTTGAAATCTTTATTTATTTGTTGTTGTTAGACACACAAACACACACGCGCGCGCGCGCGCACACACACACAGGCACACACAGAAAATCATCATCAAATTAAAAAATTGCGACCATTGAGACGGTTTTTCTATAATGTCTCATTTTCTACAGCTTGGCAATCTAGACATATCGATACTAAGGTCGACATCGTCAGTGATTCACAAAGATATACCCATCCTATCACCTGCATGCCGGGTGTTTAGTGTTTACAAGCGAGGGAAGTTGAATGTCGTAACGATTTAGCATCATTCATTTTAAAGTCAGTTTCAAAAATGGTAATGATTAAACACCGGTTACCATTATGATAAGTGCTTTCCTACCATTACTCGATACAAATGATATCCATGTCATATTTAAGTTGCCATCATTAAAGTCTAACAAAATACAATCACTTTGAATTATCTGTTGTCAATGCGAAGACTAAGTCGAGACTGTTTTAAGTTTGGCATTACTCATTGGTTGCCAATTTGTGCGTGGCCCCGGGGGCCAGAGGTCTGCCTCATTAGACGTGGGTCTTCTACGTGGGGGTCTCACACCTCCCTATCTCTCCCCCCATCAGTCTTGTGTTCTTTAAATATCCACAATTGTCATTTATAAGTGATTAAAAAGTTATTTTGACACATAAGTTTTGACGTGACTTTTTGGAGTTCATGTTTACTTAAATGGTGGTTGTATCTTCAACTACAAGCAAAACTTATAATTTTATTCCGAGATAATTAATTTTGTTTGCAATATATCGAATTAGTAATAATGTTTTTATATCCCTTAACGTCATAAGCATCCAATATTCAAAATCGATGTTTCGCGTTAATTATATTATCAAATACTTCACACGATATAGGTTTTTAAAACACAAAATATAAAATACAAAAATAATTATATTATTTTCGTTGTTGGGAATTGCGTTATAATAATTAAAACACACATAATGATGGCAAAGAAATACAAAAATAAATTTATTATTCACCTCGGACATTATAATTATAATTATAATTGGACATCGGGCCATCGGCTACGATTGATGCTGGACGCCCGTACTAAGAAGTAAGAAGTAAGTTATTTACCTCTGTTATAAAATTCCTAAATAAGGTGCGGGTGCCTTCCTTCCGGATGACAGAGAATTATGAAATTTTACATGAGGCTCCTGGTCCAGAAAGTAAGATGAGAAAATTTTAAACCCTCAATGGTATAATGAGTACGGGCGTGGAAATTCCGAAAGATCTAGACTTTTTTTTCACAAAGTCTTGGGTTAGATCTCTCTCTTTCATCTTTCCCATCAGGTCTTAATTGTTATCTTCTAGCCCTGACACTATTAGAATATTCAAGGGCTCGAGGATGGGGGGGGGTCTTTATTTTATGTTATTTTTATCTTTTTTCGATGATGACCGTATGATCTTTTTATACGATGATGACCGATAAAAAAAAGATAAAATTGCCAACTTTACAAAATTTGAAAAAAAGGAGGGAAAATTTTCGACGTGCGGATATTTCTCCTAGCATAAGTCTTTAGTATTAGTAAAAGAATCCGGCTGTGGCCAATCAATTTTTTCATGTTAAGCTTATGAGGTTACTTTTAATTAACAGTTGCACGTAATATAAACACGGATTAAAGTTTAAAACTTGTCAATGTTCGTTATGAAATACTAATTCTTCTCGTAAAGGAAGTCTTTAATTGTCATCCTCAGTCAACAAATACAAAGACAATAAAACAAAATAGTTTAATTAGAAGTAAGAAGAAAATGAAGAACATCGTAACAGATTTATCAAAAGACAATATTTTATAAAGAATTTAAAACATTTTAAGAATATTTATCAAGTATTTTTATGATTTGTAAGGCCTATATTAATTCGAACTATTACTATGTTATTATTAATAATTTGGTTTAACTGTACAATTGCCATCGTTTGTGTATATAAAAACTAATACACGACGTTTCGAGAGTATTAACCAATTCCCGTTATCAAGTGTTAAAGCTAGAACATGAAAAACACCAACATACTTGGAAAATAAAACTAAAATCAATGAAGGAACCTACGTCCGAGCAGTAAATATTATGATTAGAAAAAATACCTCAAGACAAACGGATGTAAGGATTATTATTTTATTTAAAACAAATTCTTTAAGTTTAAAAATCAGGGTGAAAAAATCAAAATAATGTTTTGAATTTAGTTTCAAATGTATAAGTATGAATACGTATTCTGATGTTACATATCCTGCAAACATTATCCTTGAGATTAAGGCCGTAGATTTTTTTTGACATTTCTCAGTTTCTGGAAACGTTCGCCGACAGCTTATTATGTAGTAAAGATATAAAAAATATTAGATTACGTTAAAATTATTCATGTTCCTCAAGAATATGAGGGTTTGACCTTTATTAGCTTTGTGTAATATTGACAGATTCGAATTTATGTTGGTGTAGTTGTAGTTTTATTTGTTAGCGATTATTTATTTTGTGGTGGAGTATAATACGCTCTTTAAACGGCCGTTAAAGAGTTTGCTCAATTTGTCCTGTCATGTACTTTTTTTTTTTAAATCATATTTTCTTTTCTTACGTTTAGGTATTGGGGCAGCGGGAACAAATGGTAGTGAACTCTAGTTGAGAAAGCTTGAACAACAGGAAGATCGACTGAAGAGCCGTCTAGCAGATTTAGAATCTTCTCTGGCTGTTGTGAAAATCCTCTTGAGGAACTCACTCATAGTAAGTATGAGCGTGGCAATCCCAAGTGATCCTAGATAGATCCTACACCTTATTAATGTAGACTTGTGTTGGATCTTTCACTTTCATCTTTCCTATCTTGACCAACTCTTGTTCTCTTCGCATAACCTCTTCTCTGGGTAGTCTCATTGTGCACGACTAAGCTCAGTTTTCGAAATCTTCCTTTTATAACTAAATCATAACCTAAAAACCAACCTATAATTTCGCTCGAAGTGGGCAGGGGACTGTTATAATTATTTTTCTCCCAAAGATATACGGGGGTAATCTAATAGTGGAAAAAATAAAGTTTGTTGTGTTACATTAATACAAATCGTTATCCCTATTATAATGATACTATGAAGAAATATCTGGCACTGTCTCATTTTTTTGGCACCGAAGTAATATTAAATATTTGGGTTACTCTTTTGCATGCCTCATTTAAAGTATGGGATTTTCCCGATAAAATTTTCCTCCAAATCGGAATCGATTATTTTTTTCATTTACTATAAATCCTCCGAGTTAAATGAGGACACAATTAATAATAATAATTTTATTGGCCTTAAGCTTCAGTTGTATTTATTGCCTGCGTACATTGTGGGATTAGTTATAAATTGTTAAGTTAAAAGTTGAAGTTTTCAAAGTTACATCAGCAAAGCCGATTAGAAAGTGGCAAGCCTTTTGACTAATGACTACAATCTATAGCAAGCCTGAAGCATCAAAACTTCTACCCGTCTGTGTGGTCATTCACCATTCTCTGTGTTTGGTTAGGTTGTTTGCTAATCCGTGGGAAATTCTATAAACTTTAATGAAAACATGAATTATGTTTCCGCAATTGAACGGTGATAATCCGAAATCTAAACTTCCGTTTTGTAGTAGGCAAATACAAACTGCGGTCGCTAGTCAATATTTTAGTAAACGTCCCACCGTGAGAATAACCTCTTTGTGAGTTCTTCCGGTGAAGTAGAGTAGTGGGCGGCGGTAAGGTTCACAAGGTAGTAACCAATAACTTTCTATTGTGGTCATCCAGTCTCATAGAGCCGACGTCTAAGAACTCTTGGGTGATTTATCGAATAAAATGTGTTTTTTCGCGTCCATTCTTATGTAGTGAATAGTTGACACCGTGTTTAGAGCCCCCGGGTGGTCTCTCCCTCATTCACAGGCTAGGGTGCGCTCCGGGGGTGCCCATCATGTCAAAGGGCGGGATTCTAACCAACAATACTTGAAATGTTATTACATTAATGATTTAATAACCGTATAAATATTTAATTTTTTTTATTTAAGTAATTTATTCGTATACAGGACACTTGAAGTATCAAATTGAAATAAATCCGCTTCTCGCCGATGATTGTTATTTATAGGCGAGTGTGGCTTAAATTTACTAATATTGTGCTTCATAGTAATTTAATTCAAGGCCAAACGGGTTTTATTTACTTTAATATATCTTTCGTGACAACACATATATTTGATGTTTGTTTATGTATTATTAATAATGTTTTAATTATAAGACAACTCCTATTATTTCCTTAGTCCTCCTGTCTAATAAAGTCCGTGAAAGTACTTTTTCCTTTAAAATGTCTATAATATAGTTGTTTTAGGTAATAGCTTGGGGAAAAATAACATGAATTATTTTTTTATACTTGTACTAATTAGAATAAAATCCGTTAATTATCGGGCAATTAAGAGTATATATATATTCTTTTGTACGCAAATTTTATACTGATGCAGAATTGCTGTTTGGGTGGGGCGGGGGGTTCAAATAACTTGTTTGGGAGGAGTTTTATAAGGATTCCTAAGAAAATTGTCAAGAATAAAAATGTTTACAACCTTCATCTGTTGCGAAATAGAGTTTTTAAATTGTTGATTCATGTTGAAAAAAATTGTAAAAAGGAGGTATAAATAAACATTTTTTAGGGGTAATAATAGCGAAGTTCTCCGGAGGGGCGGCCCTTCAGACTTTTTGGGGAGTGACGACTCCACGTACCCGAGTTACCCCCTTCAGTGTAGTCCTAGTTATGAGGGGGTAGGATTCTACTCAGTCCTCCTTCCACCAGGTTAACGTCTTTGTCTTTCCATCAGAGTTTTAAAATTATTTTACTATCTTCCTTATTTACCCTATCTAAAATATACATTATTTTTAACTTCATGGACTCTTCAACTCTTTCTGCAAGGTCTTTGAAGGGCACCCTAACACAAGACCTCTTCACACATACGTAGTAATACTCAGAACACTTGAAATAAACACTACTTTACACTGTAAGTTTATATACAAGGTGTCAAAAAAGTAACAGGATTTAAAAAATTTAAACGGTAGAAAGCTCAAATTTCAGAAATTTGTGTGACCTAAAACACCATATTTTTTTATTTATTTATTAATTTTTTTTACATAGAAAGTTAATTCAATACCACCCAAAAATAGGGGTTTTAAAGGCAACTAAAAATTTTCAAATATAAAGCCCCATCGAGTAATACATCAATTAAAACTTTTCTTTAATAGAAATAACTGCACAAACTATAGGTCTCTATCTTACATCAATTTAAAATGGCAACTGGTCAAATATTCAAATTTGGGTTTTACTTTAAAATTTTATCTCTAAAAAATACATTAAAATTTAAGGGTAACGCAATTTCCTGATCATACTTGAATAAAATAAAAGTACATTTTTTGCTATTATAATTTTCTCTCATTCTTTTTCTTAGAGTAAATCTATATCCTGAAATAAATTTGAGTTTTGAATATATGGCCGTCATTTTGGATTTTAGTAAAGTATAGTGACCTCTACTTTGTGCAGTTATTTTCTATTAAAAACACGAACTTTAATGGGATGTATTTACTCGATATGGTTTACGTTTGAAAATTATGAGTTGTCCCCAAAAAACCCATTTTGAAGTGAGATTGAATTTAGCTCATAATGACAAAAGGTGTTTTTACATCAAAAACATTTCTAAAATTTGAGATTTTTTACGTTTTAAAGTTTAAAAATTACACCGCTCCAGGATTTTCTGACACCTGGTTTTCCACGACTGTCTGGTTTAACTAGTTCTGTTCTGATTCACTTAAAAACATTGGTTGTAACCGGAATGTCTCAACAAGCTATAACGCCTTGACGATACGTGTATTGTACATACATAAGCTACATATACTAACAAAACATTAAATACTAATTAAAGTTAAGACAAGGGCGTGATACTAAATGGAAGGCAGTGAAAATCAATCCATGGTAAAGATCACACCGTGTTTCCAAGCTTCTAAGTAACCGCTGCTTCGGCCCAATCTACACTTTCCGTTGATTTGGACTGAGGACAGTCTCATAGTTCAAGATGGGAATGTATTATAATCTAGTGAGGAGGAAATAAAAAGGTTAAAAAAAAAATCATGTTATTAAAAATACATCTACATATAATTTTCAACTAGTGAATCTAACAAACTTATAAATTTGACCAAAATTTACTACTTTCTTCTACTACAACTCTCATTACTGATTTTGTTTATCCGATTTTGTACATTTTATTCATAACTTTCTTATTTGTTATTGTAGAAAATATTGTTGGGTATTAACTGATGCACATTTTAAGTATGAACAGAATTAACGAGTGTTTAAGTTTTGTGATATTTAAAGCGCAATAACGGGTGTAGTTGGCAAAACAGAACTTAACCCGTAGACATTAAAAAGTTCATTTCATTCAATTACTAAGTACACTTACGTTTAAGAAGAGTTTATGACACGAGCGTAGCAAGTGGCGGCTCTATTTGAATATAAATAACTAAGTGGTTCACCTTTATCAAGTATTAACTATGTGGGTCACATGGTACAAGTAAGTGGGCGATACGAGCTACAAATTAAGAACGCGGCAGCGATCTATTCTTCCAAGTGATGTTTTATTACGATTCTGAGTAAATGTACGACAGTGAAAATTTTATTATTATTATTTTCACTTTTTTCATAATAATCCATGGGCGATGAGGGACTCCATTTTAATTATATTCCATATTTTTCTCAGCGATGAACGTTTACAAAGATGGAACGAACGGGTAATTAATTATATAGCAGAGTAGCCTCACTTCAAAATCAATTTTTATGGGTTTTATTCGTCAAATAAATGTTGGTAAAATATTTTATTATCGAAAAAAAGTGTCGGAAAAATGATTACATAATATAATTACACAAGTTTTTTTTCGTGAAAAAATTAACGCTGTTGTCTTTCATACTCATGACATTCACTTCAATAAACGTACGGAAGGTTTGGCAAGGTGGTTATATATATATATATATATATATATATATATATATATATATATATATATATAGCCAACTGTGAATCATTCCTACAATTTTGTTGATCCTGACACTGAAGCACATACGCAGACAATTGAACGCCAATGGAGGGAAGTGCGAGGAAATGTGCCGCGATATGGAAATTCAAAACAACATTTCCATGGCCATATAGCCGAATTTATGTTTAAAAGAAAGTACAATGAGTACAATACTCGTTTTCATCATTTATGGCGAATTACGATTGAAATACATTTAAATTCCTCTTCTACTGAATTTGCAGCAGAATTTGACTCTGATTAAGATTTTCTTGTGTAATCTTGTGTAGTTATATATAAATTAATTATGTAAAGATGATTACATAATATAATTACACAAGTTGTTTTTTCGTGAAAAAATTAACTCTGTGTTATCTTTCATACTCATGACATTCACTTCAATAAACGTACGGAAGGTTTGGCTAGGTGGTTATATATATAGCAACCTGGCCAAACCTTTCGTGACATATTATAATATTGACTCTGATTAAGATTTTCTTGTGTAATCTTGTTTAATTATATTATGTAATCATCTTTCCGATACTTTTTTTTCGATAATAAAATTTTTTCCAACATTTATTTGACGAATAAAACCCATAAAAATTGATTTTGAAGTGAGGCTACTCTGCTATATAATTACCGAACGAACTTTTTAACACACCCCATATACAAAACTAAATTCGAATCAATATTAAAATATCGGGAGGAAGAAGAAAACTCAAAATTTCTTCCAAAACATAAGTTGTACAAATAAATGGATTTTCTATAGGCCGTGCTTCAAGTCTGCAAAATCAGTATTAATAATAGACTATCAGTAAATGAATTTTTATTAAACATTTGCTTCTGGTTCTTTCGTACTAAGACAAATTTATAACATCTAAAGATAGAAACTAATGTACATAAGAAATTTTGCGGGCATTTTATAGAATTCAATGCAATTTTGATAAGAGCCAAAAATCAAAATTTATATGACACCTCTTTAATAAAAATGGCTTTTATCATTTAACTATTGAACATTTGTAAAAAATAACGGAAGGTGGTATTTTCCGAGGGAAGTTGTGTATTTCAGTTGGTTTCGGCGTGACCTTGTTTACGTGAATGTCATTCCGAGGTAACCTTTCTTCATTTAAGCTTGGTTCATAGGGTACTGCTCAGAGGATTTTTCTAAATCGGTGAAGCTACATATCTTGTCTGAAGTGCTTTAGTGATATGAAGTGAGTTCTGTTCCATGAGAAGCTAGAAGCTTGATTTATCACAAGAGAAGATGTAAAGTTTTGGTCTTAAGGCAGCAATTTCTAAATTTTAAGATATTGAAAAAATAAATTAATAAGGAAACCCCAATCAGAAAAAGACAATTGAAATTCTGCGGGCATATAATAGTTCAGATTTTTCTCAGTTGAGGTGTGTTTGCGAGTGAATGTGTTTGTGGTTTTTATGGTGTGATGTGTTTGAGTATGGAAACAGAATTTTTGTATGCGCAGTGTGAGCCAATAAATTGAAATTTTGTTTTATGTAATTTGGTTTTTCGTTGTATAAGGCTGCAAAAGTTTTAATAAATTTATTTGTATTTGTTAAAGAAAAACAATGTCCGTCCGTATGTGAATGTTAGATCGGTCCCGCACACGTTCAAAGAGGCCCTTCTGTGTGCGTGTATATTTTTCAGAGGATTTTAAAGTATGGTTATGTTAACATTTTACTAGTGTAAGAAGGATTTTATTTTTTTCCCTTATGTAGCAGTTTTTAATGAACAGTTTCTTAACGTTAATATTATCTAGATTTTTGATTGTACATGTCTGTAAAATTGTGGGCAATAAATCTTTTGAATTTAAATTTGAATATGATCCCACCAGAAATAACAAACAAATTTTCGAAAAAAATACGAAGCATGAAATCCCAGGGAAAGGTCTACGTAATGTATATGAGAAAAGAATTCCACATATTTGAAATTAAGGACGAAGATAGGAAATAATTTATAGACGAATTTTTAAAATTAAGCTTCTTTTAGAAGCAACAGAAAAGGGACAAAAAAGAAAGGCGATACAAACCGAGAGAATGAGAGAGGTAGAGAAGGGGAGGAAAGCAGAGAAAGGAGTAGAGAAGAAGTAATACTTACGCGATCCTTAGGTCGGTAAGCGTTAAAAAAGAAAGAAATATACCAGACGATGGAAAGACAGAATTTGAAAAATCACTTTTTCGGACTATCAAACTACAAATTACGCGAAAATTCCGCTATTTTGAGTCACTACCAAACTTTCTCTCCACTACGTATGATAAAATATAAGTTTATTATAATATTGGATTTATCTACGATCAATAAATCGAACCCTTTGTAAGGATCACATCCTTCTGCTGTAAATGTCCCGAGGGAGTCATTGTCTACTTAATCCCATAATGTAGACGTGGATGACTCTAAGCCGATTAAGCTACGTCAAATGCGACTGCTTAGGGAGTACCATTCCAAAGAGGTGTTGGGGAATTTATAATTAATGTATTAGTTAATTCGGCAGACTTATTGACTTCCCTCTAATAATATTTATTAATGGAGTTTCATTGTTTTACTTTACAAACAAACTTGATAAACACTGGTTTTTCTACAATGTATTAGTTGATAAAATTGTCTGTTATATGTGTTCAATTAATTTAAGTTTATAAAGGTTTTTTGGCGTTTTATCTTTGGCTCTTCTAAATTAAATTTGTGTTTTACGGACCAAATACGTACGGATATTTTCCAATCGTTTGCTTGAAAATAAAAATTCCTCTTTTATTAGCAATTTGCAAATTTTCCGGTTAATCATCTGCGGGGAATGATTACAAGGTCATGGATTAAACTTCTAGAGTCCTAAAGAATGGATAAAGATTGTTTATACTGAAAAAAATTGTTAGGCTTCCATCACTTTTGCTCAGTTTACCAAGTATGTTCTTTGTTCAACTTGGTGTTTGTTAGTTTATGTGTTCGTGTGTTTATTAACTTGTGTTTTTTTATGTCAAGTTTGTATATAATCTTATCGTTGTTTCGACCATTCAGGCTTAGCTTTAACACTAAATTCCTTTCTTAGTTTATTAGTTTTTATAGTCGAGAACTCTTTTCGTGTTTTTTTTGTATATTTATCTCTAGATAACGAGAGTTGATCCACTCTTTCGAAACGTCGTGTTTTAATTTGTATATACACAAAAGATGACTGCGCCAATAAAAACGAAATTATTCATTTTAAAGTTATTTTAAAATAAAAAAGTGGTTTTTACAATAATGACTGTCGTCTTTGTGTGCCTAAGCTCTGTTTATACAAATTTTGATAATGGGATCATTTAAATATATATACTAAAGATTTAAACCAAAATTTGAAAACTTAAAATTTCAGGATAGTTGTCATAAAAATTTAAACTAATTTTCTCACAATTTTGTTATAATATAGCTTCTAATCTCATGTATCTACACTAAACGTGTTGGTTCCCATCTTTTCCTAAATCTCGTTAATTGAAATAAAAATAAAAATGGACGTCGTACAAAAAGTTCAAATATCCTAAAATCGGTTCATATGATGTCTATCAAATTTTGGTAAAATGTGAAAATTTATGCCTCAACAACAAGCAAATGAAAATTGTAATTCTGGAATAAATGTTTTTTTAAAATACCAAAATAATTCTGAACACTAGTGTTTACCAATGAATAGAATTCATAAGGTGATTTTAAAAGAAAGCGCTGCGGCGACTTCAAAGAACGAATCTCTAAAACTTGACAAATGATCAGCGTTGTAGGGTGAATGCAATGTTTACGTGAGTAGGTTAGAGGGGCGACCACCCCAGACGTACTGTCGTCACATCTATACTCAAGATATACGAGGTGCCATTGACCAATAGGGTGTTTCCCATTCACCCTTACCACAATGTCTAAGACAATGCGGTCATTGTGGGTGGTTGTGGGACTTGGGTGAAGTTTAAAATGTTTGGAATTCACTCGATTTTACCTGAGCTTTACCTTTTAGCTTTACACATTATTAATGAGTCATAGAGTATGTAAAACAAGTGTTTTAGAACATGCCTTACATTTAGAGGTATGGGAGCGTTAAATAACAAAATAAATGGTGCAGAAACATGGCACAAACTTTCTCACTCACACATCTTCAAAGTCAAATAAAAACGAACAGAAACAAATAGTCACCAAACATGTCAGTTCTGTAGTTCATTAAAAAAAGAAAAAAATATAAAAAATGAACTTCGTCTTTGAAAAAAAAACAATTATATATATACTGTATACAAGGTGTCCCAAAAACATGATCTGGCTATTCATTTTCGGATTTTATACATCAAAACGATAAAAAATATCAAATAACATATAGTCGAATTCCGCTTCATTATCCGTTTATCCACCATTTTGTTTTTATACAATAAAACGTTATAACTCCAGAAAAGATAAGATATTGATTTCAGATTTGGTATAAGCATTTGGTATGTTATGTTCTACAAGTGTACAAAACACAAACACTTTATTTTTATAATTTTCAAAAAGGTGGCTGTTTAAAACTTGCAATGTCGAATATTTATAAAAATAATATTTAAAAAGTGGCCATTTTGAAAATTTTACTACATACTAACCATTGATGTAATAAGCCATAATTGCTTGTTCATACATATATGTATATACAGGGTGTTCCCCTCAAGGCCTCACTAAGTGATTACAGGCTTGGCGAGGTAGGAGCTGGATCCAGACCTTTCTCATGTAGTCTTGGGCTATATCCCATTCTTTCATCTTTCCTATTGGATCTCTCTTGACCCACTTTTGTTCTTTTCAGACCCTGACGCTATTAGAGTATTAAAGGTTTTGGAGTCTTTATTTTCTGTTCTTTTCCTCCTTTTTTTTAATAAAGCAATGAAAACTGAGAGGACTTTTGACTTTAAAAAATATAAATGTTGTTTCCAAATTCTCCTTACAAACCTTGGGTAAAAAGCACTCAAAAACCTAACATAACCAGGGGTTTATCTCGTTATGTTTTTTGTCTGTCTATTCGTATGTGTTTTTTTACAAAAAATTGTTTTTAAACAACGGCTTTACAGAAGTAAACCGAATTTGTGTGCGTTGTTACTATGGGTAGTTTCAGTTAGTATGTCAAGTTTCATTATTGTAACCCAACTAGTTTCAAAATGGCGGTCATTCAAAGCTTGTAAATTGAAATAGCTCTAAAAATGGGTATTTACAAAAAATTACAAGAACAACTTTTTTTAGTAAATTTTATGAGAAATCCAAAGTTCTTTTAAAAATAAAGTGAAAAATAAAAAGGAATTTAAAAAATATAAATAACTCAAAAACGGAAAAATGTATGTACTATTTAAGCAACCATAATTTTGAAACGGGTTATTGGATTAGATTGGTTATTTCCTTCAAAATAGTTGTTTATCTTACTAGGTACAATGTCAAGTTTCATTCAATCCGTTAAGCTGTTCTAGAGATAAAAAATATTTTGTGAAAAAAGAGAAAAAAAGACGGATATCTGGGACTAGACAATTCTGGTCATATGTTTATATGAACTTTATCTTATTTTCGATGGGGGAAACCACTTCCTGAAGTTTGGAAACACAATTTTGCAACACTGTATATACAGGAAAGAGTTAAAAAATTAATTTTTGAAATAAATTTCCACAGCATTGCCGACATATTAAGTTGTAAATTATTTTCATAATTAAAAAAATAATAATAAAATATTTTATAAGCTCTACATAGTTTGGGCAACACCATGTTTGATGTGAGAAAACACGTATGCAAAATAGAGGGTTCTAATTGTAGCCGGACTGGAAATACAGGAAATATCACGAAGTTCAAAATAAGGTGATTTAATTTGTTTTAAAGAAATGTAAAATGTGATTTCCGGTTTATGTTTTCGTCAATTACCACTCCCAGAAAATTCGAAGTGATTGATTTTTTTAATATTGTTTAATTAAAATAGTTTGCTTTTCGAGATTGTAAATGATTGTAAATTATTAACAAAGAAAGGATGGCTCACAAAGTTTCGTTTAAGGAAATATTTCTCTGAAAACCTACTTAAGAATTCCTCTTCAACACATTGCTTTCTCCACATTGCGTGTCAAAACAATTTCCCTCAATTCAACATAGAATTTAAGTCG
Source organism: Aphrophora alni (assembly GCA_963513935.1). Taxonomy (NCBI): domain Eukaryota; kingdom Metazoa; phylum Arthropoda; class Insecta; order Hemiptera; family Aphrophoridae; genus Aphrophora; species Aphrophora alni. Next base: position 25,876,918 of record OY740767.1, on the reverse strand, counting down.
ATATTTATTTGAGTCAAAGATCGCGTTTAACTATCGATTACTTACCTCTAATAGTGGAGGCGGTCCCTTCTTTGTTTCCAGGGGGATATTTTGTCCATTACCGTTTTATTATCTCCAGTGAATCGTGTCGCCTCGGATATATACCTACTTTTAAAGTAATCACATAGGACAACCTACACGCCAAGTGTGAGGAGTGCCAAGCATGGTGAATTGTCTGGAGTTGACGACTTTGCTGGGGGCGCGGTCTTTCATGACTTAGAGATAAGCATCTCATGTCCGGTAAGGAACACCTTGCACCTTACTGATCTTATCAGTAGATGCGATCCAGAGAAAGCGAGCTAACAATTCAATTGGGATAGAGGTCCGTTGGTTTCTATTGTTTCCTAGATCCTTATGGCTCTAGACTATGCAGTTGTAGGAAATGAATGAAAAACTGTAATTTTTTTCACAAACTACTAAACCTTGGTCATAAAACTTAACGACAAGGACATTGAAGAATTGAAGTTGAGAGAAAGTTAAAGAGGGAGGGATGAAGGAAATGAATAAACTTTCCACAAATATTGCTCAAACTTTCTCACACAAAAATCTTATTGCAATCAAGCACAACATTTATAAAGATAAAATCAAAATTTTTAGTTTCGATATTTTTAAAATTGGTTTTAACGATTATAATGAAATTTTGCTAAAATGTATCGGTAATTATATAGCAGAGTAGCCTCACTTCAAAATCAATTTTTATGGGTTTTATTCGTCAAATAAATGTTGGAAAAATATTTCATTATCGAAAAAAAGTGTCGGAAACATGATTACACAATATATTTACACAAGTTGTTTTTTCGTGAAAAAATTAACTTTGTGTTATCTTTCATACTCACGACATTCACTTCAATAAACGTACGGAAGGTTTGGCCAGGTGGTTATATATATATATATATATATATATATATATATATATATATATATATATATAATTTGTATATATATATATATATATATATATATATATATATAGCAACCTGGCCAAACCTTTCTTGACATATTATAATATTGACTCTGATTAAGATTTTCTTGTGTAATTATATTATGTAATCATCTTTCCGATACTTTTTTTTTTCGATAATAAAATTTTTTCCAACATTTATTTGACGAATAAAACCCATAAAAATTGATTTTGAAGTGAGGCTACTCTGCTATATAATTACCAATGTATCCTCTAAAGACGCAAACAAAACGTATTGGTTGCTATGCCGGTGAAAACGTTATTGATTAAAAAGGACAAGTGAAAGAAAAACCCGAATGTGAAATTTGGTAGCTGTATTACCACAATCCTTCTAGATTTTAACCTATTGGAATTAACTTAGCACTACCTCTCCAGAGACCATCTCCAGTCAATAAATCTCCACTCCAACAAAATCTTTAAAACACGATACATAAATAAATATTCCAATGGAAGAATATTATTTGTTTAAATAATGATATGGAAGGGGATGTTTTTCTTACACCTGATGTCACCCTAATCAAATATGTTTTTGAAGTTACGATAGCTCAACTTAGGGTGGTCATCATATTGTAGTCTAGAATAGACAATGGAGAATTAAATTATCCTAAGTATCGAAAGTGGACAAACTAAGATAATAAAACGTACTTACAGCATAATTAATTCATAACTTACATATGTCAATTTTACAATATTTACTTTCCAACAACATCAAAACAATCAAATTGTATATGTTTAATTAGTCCAATTTGGGTACGATTTGAGCTTTATAAATGATTACTAACTAAACAAGATTTGTATTTTAAATATACAAGGTTATTGAAACAGGTGTGACGTTGTCTTATTCGATAAGTACAAAAGTTACAAACTTTAAAAGGTACCCCGCGGGATTTATTTAGTTCAAATAGAGATATTACGAAAAAAAAATTTAAAACAGCTATTTTTTTCAATATGGAGGTGGCCATTTCGTAATTTACTAATACGAACTGCCATTTTTTTATGGCGATTTTAGGTACAACACATTTATTATAAGACTTTTTTTTATTGTTGTGTATTTTTCTATCGATAACTCTGTTATTAAACAGCCTGTAGAACAAATAAAAATAACAGTAGTGTTATTACACCTTTTACCTAGCTCTAATTAAAATTTCATTTGAATATGACTTTGAAAAATTGTATGTAAAAAATGCTTGAATTTACAAACTTTTGAAACATTTAAGTGTCTGTAACATCTAGAAAAATACTCAATAAAAAAAAGTCTTAAAGTAATGCGTTATATCTAAATTCGCCAGAAAAAAAAATACGGTTCCTATTAAAAAATGACAGTCTGGATATTAGAAAAATTGTGGATAATATACAAAATTTCGTACTACTTCCATTTTTAACTCAAAAAATCTTGGAGGGGGCGTTATCTTTCAAAGTTTATATGTAACTTTTGTACGTCTCTATATATATACAAATCAAAACCCACTGACTGATCACGAAATCTCTGGATCTAAGAAGCCTAAAATTTTGGATTTTTTAACATAGTTTGGGGTAGGTCTGTAGACGCGTACTAAGAACGGATTTTGAATATGTGCACTCCCAGGGTGTTTTTTACTCTTAAAGCATATTTCTGGATCCAAGAAGCTTAGAGCTATGATTTTTTTAAACATAATTTGGGGTATGTCTAAAACACCCTGTCTAAAAGAGGGGTGGTGTCTCTAAAACACGTATCATATCTTTATTATTTGGGTGGATTTTGATCAAAACTGGTGTGTTGCTGTATTTGGGCATAACACCACCATTAGGGTTGTGCTAAAAAAAATCTTTATAAAACTATCTCAACTATCCCCTGGTGAACTGGGGCCATCAGCTAGTATCGTATAAAACAGCGCTCATACCTGTTTCAATCAATCTATAAATTAAATACTTTTACTAGACCTACCTCTCAAACAAAAATTAATAAACTTAGTTTTACTACAATGTGTCAATCTATTAATTGTAAACCCTTCTTTAATCAGATTTGAATCGAATTTTTTAGTAATAGAATAGCGATGATTCATTGTATTTAAAAAAAACGTGAAATAGAATAGCGTGACGTCACTGTATCAATTTAAATTATTATTTTTTTTACAATGGAATTAATCTTTTTGTTTTTACTTTCTCAAGTCTAGGTAAAAAATCGATGTTATGACGAAAAATGAGGATATTTGATATACAGGATGATTCAAAATTACACGTCAATGTTTCGGTAGCTGATATTAGTGATACAAAAAATAAGAAAAACAGTTTATATAAACATAGATCCGAAAACGCTTCGCTTTCTGTCTGTCGGCCATTAAGTTTTTTGGTCTATCTGTCTGTCTTGTATAGTGTTTCTCACAGTTGTTACAAGATATGTTATTAACGCCATTGTGTGAATAAGGGTAGTGTCTGGCTTGTTTCTGATAAATAAATATTGTTTGAGGTTGTTATACCAAGTGTCCTAAAAGTCTCACCCCCTATTATTTTTTTTATACCAATTGTCCTAAAAGTCCCACCCCCTATTTTTTATTTTTTATTAATATATTAATAGAAATAGACAAATTTGCTTTGGGAGTAGTTTAGATAACCAAAGGAGGAGTTTTTTGAAGTATCAAAATTTTCAACCGTTACCCCCAAAATGGGGTAAGTCAAGAATTTTAAATAGAAACCCCTATTGAGTGATACCTCATTTTAAAGGTCATTTAAAAATAAGAATAATGACGTAAACTAGAGGTCTCTAAGTTCATCCTATCCAACATAGCAACCAATCGAATTGTGAATTTTACATTAATAATTACACCGGAAATGTTACGAAATGTACAACATGCTTTTGAGTCCAGAATCTATTTATGCCAAGAAGTAAATGGTAGCAATTTCGAGAACTTAATCTGAGCTAAAAAAACAAGGTAAGGCTCTTACCATCATTTTACCAACATAGAGCAGTTTGTAATGTAATCAAAACAACCGGAGTTTGTACTTTGTAGGTTAACATTCACAATTCGATTGGTCGCTATGTTGGATAGGATGAACTTAGAGACCTCTAGTTTACGTCAATATTCTTATTTTTAAAAGACTATTAAAATGATGTATCACTCAATAGCGGTTGCTATTTAAAATTCTTGACTTACCCCCAAACTACCCCATTTTGGGGGTAAGGGTTGAAAATTTTGATACTTCAAAAAACTCCTCCTTTGGTTATCTAAACTTTCCCCAAAGCAAGTCTGTCTATTTCCATTAATAAAAAAATAATATGGGGGGGACTTTTAAGATACTTGGTATGTGGGGTATGTTAATCAGAAACACATTCTTGTTTCTGGAATTTTAATCTGTGTAAACTGTGTAGTGTGTATATAAAGTGTTCAAACTATGCCTGAAGATGCCTCATGTTGAGGTGAAACAGCTGTAGGAACAAAAACGACAGAACTACTTTCGACGAAAAAAAAAAAAAAAAAACACGGTATGTTCAAAATTAAAAATTAATTACACATTTTTATGTTACATTTTTAGATTTATGCTACAAGAATCAAAACGTTTTCTAATAAATTGTCGAAATGATGACGGTTTTAGGCATCTCTAATACTTACAAAAATTTAGACGCCATTTTGAAAATGTATGAGATAAAGTTTAGATTCTTGTTATACTGGTAAACTGTCTCATAAAAAATGTGTATATCAAATTTCGACTGGAAAACTTAATAATTTCTAAAGCTATAATTAGTTTTCAAAAACAATATGCATGGGAAACAAAGCGTTTAAGAACATATGTTTGTAGGGACATTTTTCTTTCTTTTGTCCCATATAACCACCACCTAAAGTTTGGCACAACATTTTTTTGAACACTCTTTATAATTAAATTGCTCTAATAATAAATTTCATTGTAAGAGTAAGATATCTAATTACTTGTAAAATAATATATTTATACGACCTGACAGATTATCTAGACGTAGCAACGACACCGACTACAGAATTAATAAAAATACAAAACGCTACGACCATGATCTTTAAAGAAGCCAATCTGTAGAGAGGGGTTTCCCTGGTTTAATAAATTCCAAACTTCAGGTCTTTGAGAAGAGATCTTGCCGCCCAACTCACTACTGTCTGCCCGCATTCCTTCATTAGCATATTCATAGCTCAGTCAGAGTCCGAGAAATAACCATTACGTCCATCCACTCCAGTTTCCTGAAAATGCCTGCCAGGCTTCAAAACTTCACAACATCTTAGCTTTAGCTTTGCCAATATCTCCATACCGAGTGTCCTGCGATAACCTTTGAGGATATGATTCTAAGTTTTTGAATTTTAATTAGATAATAAAACTTGTCACGTGACTTTTATTGGTGTTTGTCGATATGGATAACCTTATTATTAATTTGTGCAGAACGCAAAGCTGCATAAAATAAGTAAATTACAGGGTGTTCCGAAAAAGGTGAACTGTCTATTTATTTTCGTATTATATATATCAAAACGAACAAAAATGTAAAATAACATATAGTCGAATTCCCCTTTATTATCCGTCTATCGGCCATTTTGTCACTCGTCACGTGACTTTTATTGGTGTTTGTCGATATGGATAACCTTGGTATTAATTTGTGCAGAACGCAAAGCTGCATAAAATGAGCAAATTACAGGGTGTTCCGAAAAAGGTGAACTGTCTATTTATTTTCGTCTTCTATATATATCAAAACGAACAAAAATGTAAAATAACATATAGTCGAATTCCCCTTTATTATCCGCCTATCGGCCATTTTGTTTTTTGGAAAAACAACTATATAATATATTATATATTGAATTCAGATTTGGTAATGTTACGTTTTACAATTGTACCAAAAAGAAAGACTTGAAAATGACAGCTGTTAAAATTTTTTATTAAGTTAACGGTTTTGGGCGGCTGCTATTTTGATTTTTTAAAAATAAAGTCTTTGTATTTGGTACACTTTTTTAAATAGCACTGTTTGATTCTTAAAGCCTAAAGTAAAATAAAAATATTTGCAAATAAAAGTTATCGGAATTTAAAAATGTTTTGTGTTTAATCAGTTATGATAAAACTCGGTTATCTTTTGAGCTGCAGAAAAAATAAATTTTATTTTTCGTTAAAAGATTAAAACCCTTACTTTTCGAGATATTCGACAGAGGTAATTTTAAACGTCCGCCATTTTAAAAATGTAGAAAATAAAATCTTACTTTTGTGGTGTAAAAAGGTTACACAAATAATGCGAATACTAAATCTTCACTCAATATAGACTATTATCTACTTATAAAACACAAAATGGCCGACAGTCGGGGGGTAGTGTTTCCATAAATGTGTGTAAATAAGCCCATATTTTTGTGTAAAACACTTCCTTTTCAACAAGTAAAAAAAAGTAATTTTCTAATATTGCCTAATAATACAAATTTAACACAACTTTACTAACTGGAAATTGACTGCAACGATAACGAATTCTTCATTCCATCTGTTTAAGTTTAATTTTTTTTTCAGAAACTACTGAACATATTTTAATGAAACTTTATACATGTACAAATCACATCATTTAACCCGTATTCAAATGACGGCTATTTAACATTATAATGCTCGATAACTTCTTGTCTGAAGGTTCAATAATGACATGTTAGCAATCATTTTGCCAGCGTCCAGTTATACGTTCTCTGACAATAAATAAGAGGAGTTATAGTTATTAAATTTAAACCAAATTGCATACAACTTAAACCCTATTGAAATAAACAATCTGATTATAGAAATTTCAGTACAATTTCGTTTTAATTCAGCATTTATTCTTATTAACATGAAACAATAAGTGAGGAAAGATTGTGATAATTATTCTTACTGCTGTATTATTAGTCTAGTATTATAGTTTAGTATTATTATTAGAGTATTATCGGTTTATATATGTGACTATAACTTCTACGATATTTTCTGTAAAGGGTTTCATTGTGTTGTAATAAAGTAATAAATTAAAGTGGAGTTGATGATAGCTCAAAGCTAAAACTAGAGTGAAATTAATATCTCACTTTTCATATTTCTAATTTCTTAAATAGCTTATTTATATTTTTATATACAGGGTGTTAAAAAAAGTTTCAAGAATTCTGATGCTTATTCCTTACATCAAAACCAATTAAAAGTTTATATAACTATATTTCCTAAAATTATTAGGTTTCCATCTGTCCGTCATTTTGTGTTTAAAAAAAATCATATCTTTTATTTATATTGTGCTTTACATAAATATTACAGAAAACTAATCCATAATTTCATATAATGTATAACTTTAAATATATAGAATATATTTAAAGTTATACATTTATTTGATATTTCTAAGAGAGGGGATGAAGCCCTATTATTCCTTCCCCTTTACTGAAAAGTACATCCCCGACTACAGAATTCTATGAACGTAGTGAGCTGATTGGTTTAGGCGGGATTCTGTTCTAAATCATTTAACATTAGTTTATCCTGCAGGATTTAAACAGATATTTTTATAATGTTTCTAACTGTTAGGGGAAGCTATTCTGTTACTGACCTGAATTAAAGTAACTGTTCTTGACACATTTATTAGGTTAAAAAATTCTCGATAACAGCTACTCTGTTATAATAGGACAGGAATTTGTTTGATTTGTTTTTACTTCTTATATACTGCCGGTATAGGCCTACATAGTATTGAGAAAGATATGTGATGGGTAAATTATTTTTTTTAGAGGTTTGCTTAGTTAAAAAAAGGATTTTTTGAAAAATCTCTTTTTGTACAATATTCTACAGTCTAAATGAATGTACCGGTTCGATATGTAATATTTTGGTAAAATCTATTAACATTAGTTCAAATTGTGTTGCTTAAAGAAAAACAATCGTTAATATTACAAATTTTTTTTCGGTTCTAAAGGTTTCGATCAACGCCTATTTGGGTTTTACCAAAAAATCTCCTATGGAATTGTTATAAAAGACAATTTTAACCATCTCCATTTTAACTTTAGCCATTTTTCATAATTCAATTAATTATGAATTGGTTTTTACAGAAATGTAGGTTCGTTATAAATTCGAAATGTGAATAATAAACAGAAAAAAGGAAGAAAAATGAACCTCGTGGCAATAATTAAAAACTATATTTCAAAATATGTATAATTTTAACTTTTTTAATGATATCTGTGATTTATTTGGAGGAAATTTGATATTTGGGTTATATCTAGAAACATTGCCGTGTTTACAATTTCTATGAGCACTGTGGTGAAATTTACAATATAATTAAATAATTTCCCCAACCATAAACACTAGAAGTAATAACTAAAACACAATAATTATGGTGTGTATACTAAATAATTTATAAATAAACGCTAAATAGAGATGGGTAATATAAATGACTGCTGTTTATTGCCATAATTATGGTTGTACAAGATAATCATTTTACAGGTTTAATTCATATAAAAACACATTTAGTTTTATTCGGGTATTTTTTTTTAAATTGCCTCTTTGTATGTGTTCAAGGGATAACAAGAAAATAATTGTTTCAAATTTTAATTTTAACTCCGCTGTGCCGGTCACAAGCCCGGGGCCTCATCACATACGATGAGGAAGGAGGAGTGATAGAGGAGTAACACCTCTTTAAAAAACCTTGGTTCAGCTGGCCCCGGCTGATAGTTGCTTGTGAGGGCCCCTTGCCAGGGTTACGCCGAAGATCTCATCGGCAGTAATAGGCGGAGAAGTAGTTCCTTGGTACGACGATATTGGCGGAAGAGGCTTCCTTTCACCTTAGAGATTATAAAGTGAGAACCCTCTGCCTTGTGGTTACGAGAGGGATTTCTTAAAGTTAAGGAATGTTAATCTTAACAGCAGACTCCAGAATTAAAAACAAATGGATCAATGGATTGTATTACCCCAGGTGGCAGTTCGGATAAACTCAATAATCCACCTCCTGAGGTGGTCCATCGCATGGATTCTGGGGGACCAACTATTGCTTGATAAAAATCAATTTAAGAATAGTAATATAGTAAACAGATCTCCTTCAACATCTGTGGAGTTGAGAAAAGGAAATGAATACTGACGTGTTAAAGGAAAATAAATCGTGTTAAAATACACGATTGAATCAAAAAATAAAAATAAGCTTCTAAAGGAAGACTAAAACATAGAAGCCAGTTCCCGGATTGAAATCAGTCAGCATAAGGAAAGTATGGACTATCATACAGATGAAGAAAATTTGGCTAGGTAAACTGCCTGGGTTTTTAAAAAAACGAAGAAGGAAGCCCGAAAAGAAGGTGAACGCCGAAAACTCGCCAGAAATTGAAAAACTGTTTCAAATAAAACTTTTAAAGAACAATTTAATACTAACAAAATTATAAAAAATTATTCACTCAAATCAGTGTGAAAAATCGAAAGTACTAAAATATTTTCCCGGAATAACTGACAGAAAATGAACGTTGATCACCGCCATTACAAACTGTATTTCAACAAAATACGATGTACTCTGTAGTACAAGTGAAGCACACTTAATATGTACTTATATATATCTTATATATATATATATATATATATATATATATATATATATATATATGAAGTTTGAATATTCACAAAAAGTTGATAGACTCTTCTTTACCAACTTGTCTCCTATATATTGGGGAAAATTAAGAAATAATGAGCATTGCATTTTATTTTCTGGCTCACATACGTACTGTCGGAAACATTTTTGAAAAATTTCGATGTATGTGATTTTTGATTTTGTAAATGAATGTGTGGAAAAATTAGTCCAACAATTTTACCTTCAACATTTTCAGTCCAATTGCAGAATACATAATTCAAAAAGTGTCTGAGGTTTAAAAAAAAAAAATTGAAATTTTGAAATTTGTTGAAATGATACAAACATTTTCTTTAAGTCGTAACTAGTCAAGTCGATATAGAATTACTATCTAAAAAAAAAAAACATTAGGTTTCATTTTGATAGCCTATATCTTTAAGAAAAACGTTACAGCCAAAAACACTTTTTGTAGTGTTTTGGCTCTAAAACAGTGAGTTTATTATATTTATTACATAATCTGGATATATGTAACAGACTATGAAGCTTTCAACAAGAATTTTGGTTCAAGTATTATTATTTTGTCATGTATAGAGAAAGTTATATGATGCGCCATAAATCGAGTTTTTCGAGGAAATATTCGTATTGAAGTTTCCAAAAAAGTAATTTTTGAAATGACGTCCGTGCAGTTATTACCCGCTCAACCAACTCAAAAAAATAGATAGATGCGGATAATACTTGTTCTGCAGTCATATTCTAGCAAAATATCGAGATATTTGTTTGATAACTCAAAAACCCCAAAATATGATTTTTCAAAATCAACTCTAACGATTTTTATAATTTTTTTTTTATAAAATATAGCTACAAAACAAAAGGTGTCTGACATATTAAAAAAATCACCCATGGAGCTGTTCTGGACAGGAAATAATTTGAATCCTTGGAACTGTATGGAGTGTGTTACAGAGAGGGTAACACGATATCACCCGTAGCATCTCGCGGTTTTCCAAAAACCTGAGACTGGATTGATAAGGAACGTTCTATGAATGAGGGTTTATATAGTTGAGAGGCATATCCAGGAAAGTGAGTCCTATGTCTCTTAAGGAAAAAAAGCTCTAACTTCTCAAAATTGGCTCTTCCGAGTTTGTTCAAATTTTGGTGAAACGTGAAAATTTCTTAGGGAAAAAATGTGTCAATTCGGAATTGAAAAATACGGTTGAAGAATAATTAACAAAAATCATAAATTAATCATGTCCTTCAAGGACTCTAAAAAATCGATTTACGCTTCGAAGAAGTTTAGTACAAGCAAAGAAAGTTACGTTATATATATATATATATATATATATATATATATAATATATTTAAATATTTCTTAAACATAATTTTAATAAAATTGGAAAGGAAAACATCTCTATATCAATTTATCGTTCATAAGAAATGTATGGGTAACAATTGAATAATCTAGATATTTTCCACGCTTTCAAATATATTTTCTAGGAGATGGTGACAAATGTAATGTTTAGTTTTATTGTTAAGTATGGGAGAAAGGTAATGCAGTTTTATTTCCCACACGAATGTCTCCGACTACTTTACTATATTGCACCGAGCTAAACTTTAAACGTGGGAATGACATTAGATCTCTACAAGACTTGTGATTGGTTGACAGAATGTTGGGAGGTGCTGAGATGTCTCCCACTGAGTATGTAAATACATTGTCACACCACTTTGACATCTGTCATCTCTCTTTGACATTTAGGGCTGCTTAAAGGGCAACTCCGGTTCTTACTTTGATATTAATCACAGATAAATATTGTGAGGGCTTAATGTAGCGCTCATAATATGATAGAGGGCAGTTTATTGTACTCATTGCTTTGAGTAATGTGTGAGTGAGTTGAAGGAAATGTGGTTTTCGTGTTACCACATGGAACGATATGGTACTTCATGATCTAGTGTTTAGAAAAATGTCTACAAACATGGAGGCTTAAAATGTTTCAAAATCGAAAGAAGTCGGTAACAGCGATCAAGTTATGGGAATATCTTCTAAATATCATCATTAGTAAAGAAAAAGTAGCACTGTTTGAATTTGTAGCTGGCTACATTTTTTATTTTTCAAATTTATTGAAAAATTATCATTATTTTTACATTCATATTCGTTCATAATTTTTATTTTTGTAAGAAGAATTAAATTTTCTGTAAAACAATATATTTGAAAATACCTGCTTTTTATTGATTATTTTTATTATAAGTTATTGAAAAACAACAAATTTCTAGTTTTGCATTTTCAGAGTGTTATCGTAGTCTAATAATAATCTAAGGAATTATTATCCGACTGACGATTAACGAAACCAGAAAATTTCATTGCAAAATAATTATTTTTTTAGCAATAATTAATTAACACTGGAATGTCTTATTGGAAAGGGGTGATCTACAGAAATCCTTCGAGTAGCATACGAATATACTTAACTTTCATTTTTAATGAAAAACTATACATTTTAAAAATTATTTATTCATAAAATTATTTTGTAATATAAATCAATTCAAATTGACCTGTCTTCGCAAAGAAAAATAATTGAATGGAAGAAATGGTAATGAAAAAATCATTAAAAAAATTTGTGTATCTATTTGAATGCCCCTTGTGATCAATTATATTTTCTTTACACATCTATTTATGTTACAAGAGAGTATTTTTATAAAAAAGTCTCAAAACTGCGAAAAGTTAGTTTAATGGAAATAAAAGTTCTTTATTTAAGTACGCTCCCTGAAGGATTTTCCATAGGTAGGATTCACCTCTTAAGGCGTGTAAGTTAAAAAATCCTAAAGGTGAATAAGTATTTTGCAATTAGTTTTTTTCGAGTTTTGTTAAACATCAATTGGGTTTGTACGTCACATTGTTGTACGATTGAAAATTCGAAACAAGAAATTAAAATTTCGTTTTATTTTTTTCAATGTAAGAACAATAAAACTAGAAAAAGTAGGCACTTTAAAATACAAGCTTATTTGGGAAATATCAGAACAACTTTAAGTTTTAAGATGTGTTTCGTACGAGCAAAAGAAAAAAAAAGTTTAATAGCGAAATTGTGTAAAACACAAATGATATTTTTGGAATAAATATTGCGAGAAAAATAATATTCAGCTCCAAATCTAGACAACACTGTTTTCTCATATTACTGATGATATTTAGAATTAAATCGCATAATTTTCACACTGTTGCAACTAACATTTCATCCGAATCTTTACGCACTGGACTATTAAGATTTTTAATTTTTGACACATTTATGAAAGAGCAAACTTTAAAGAAAACTTCTATCAATAATTTATAAATATCAGTAAATCATTAGGACGATTGGCGGACTTCAACATTCATCTCCTGTACTTGTAATTGTAATATTGCCACTATATATATACTTGTTACTATATACTTGTTTCCTATACATTAGAGTGTATTTGTATATGATCAAAGTAGTTAGTACACCCATCGTTGTGAGTGTAAACATTTTGATATGGCCCAAAATGTATGCTAACTTTCATGTTGATTTTGAAAAATCAATTATTTGAAGGTGTTTAATTCTTTGGTAGGACCAAGGTTTATTAGGGCTGGACGTTCATGAATCAGTCAGTATGTTTTCTTATATATATACATATATATATATATATATATATATATATATATTTATTTATATAGAGAGGTTAGAGTTTATGTTAAGACTTTTTCTAGACAAATAAAATTTTACTATTTAAGTAAAAACCACATCGATATCTCATCGGACCGGTTATTTGAACTCGGTAGAATTTCAGATATAACATATTTTTGTTTCAATATAAATTGTATGGAACGATTACATACACCTTAACGCTATAAATAGACTACAATTATTCTACTATAAATTAGTGTGAGATATGCGTTATTAAAATCTGGTATGCCGGTTAAACTAATATTATTCAGTATCGGCCATTGGCCCTCGTCCACACGCGGCAGGAAAATGACCATTAACGTTGCTTAGTTTCAGATTTAGGTTAAGGCTTACACAAAAAAACTAGGCTCTAGCAGTTTGGCAAAGTGTGTAATTTGGCTTAAGTGCACACAACTTTCCCACCACGCCATCATTAGTTGTTGGAGTAATTACCTAGGTGCGCGATGTGGATGCGCTTTCACTCGATCAATTCACACGCACCGCTAGAATCATCCATAGAATTTTAGGCATCTGATTGCTTTAAATATCACTTTCTCAATATCTATTATTTCTCAAAGTTTTAAATATTATTTAAAAATAATCTTTTAAAGCTGAAAATTTATCCATAGTATTTTAAATAGATTTGATTTACATAGCTCCAAAATTTAAATATGATTTTACAAGTTGTCTCACATACCTTTTAAAGCAGACAGATTTATAATTTAAATAATTTATATTACCATATCTCAAAGTTTTAAATATTTTCAAGAGGCTCGGACATAACATACATATTCCGTAATTAAAATGGAATATTCATCAATAAAATTGTAATTAGGTTTGATTGCCGTGCTTTAAAATAGTAAACAAAATTTATACAAAGCTCTACAACATTCAAAACGATGGTAAGTCAGTTATATTTTAGACAAATGTGATGTACATATTTTCGCATTTTAAGACAAAGACAGTGCGATTATAAAGATATTTAATTAATTGATATATAGAATTTAATTTACTTAAAATACTGTGGATCTCACTTTAAATGTGTTTACAGAACCAAATTAAACCAATATATATATTTAAATCCTCTACATATATTACAAATGACTACAAGATAAATTTATAGTCTATTATATATTTTATAGACTTGTTTAAGATTTAGATTGGTTATTATTTTTTAGTTTTTATTTGGTTCTGTAAAAATATTTGAAGAGAGAGAGAGAGAGAGAGAGAGAGAGAGAGAGAGAGAGAGAGAGAGAGAGAGAGAGAGAGAGATTTTAAGAGAGAGGGTATTTTAGGTAGATTTATTTGTATATCAATATAGTACCGGTAATTTTTATTTTAAATTGCTTTCAACACAATATACATAATTTTATACAAATTTTAGTGTGTATCAGAATGATTAAAATACCGGTTTCGTAATCTGCATTTCTCATTGTGTAAAAAAAAAACATGTTTGCAATACAATAGTCAAAGGTATCTGATTTAACTTGCTAAAAACTCTGTTACTCTATTTATCAACAATTAATTAGTTCCACTTACTTTACTCAAACTGGTTGTAAAACAAGCTTACGAGAATCTTTGTGGGAATAATACAATTTTGGGATTTGACCTTTGTAAAGATGTTGGACTGGATTTTACCAACATCTTCCTCCGAGCATATCTAATTGTTTGTAGTGTGGACCTCCGAAGTAGCTTGGCCATTACAAAGGATAAAACGTCATGTTATGGCCGCGCGCATACAATAGTCTAAGTAACCCTTCGTAATGAGCATAAAGTTCTGATTGTTGGCAGCAGCTGCAGACCCGTCATTCTGCAACACCCGGCAGCAACCACTGTGTCCATCATGTGACAAGCAATCAGTTCAGATTGTATTATCTATATTATAGTTGTTAAATGACAGGAAAATCTAAGTTTACAATTTAAGATGATAAGGAGATATTGTAAACTCAAATTAATTAAAAATAAATATGTCGATGAAAATTGTTCATTATATTTTGTAATAAGATCCCACTGTTCGTTTGATAAAACGAAAAACGTAAAAGAAAAATTAAATAAAAGAAAAACATTTGGGATAAAATAATCGTCAATTTTGTTATTTGGTCTGCGCTTGTTTTAAGAACCTCAGAAAGTTCTATCGCTCAATTTATTCCTTCCTTTAACCATAACATAGGTATGAAGTCAAATGTATTGAAAATAACTGTGGTTTTGCGAATGATGCCTATCTGTTATCAGTAGTAAGCGCTGCGCTCTACAGTCCAATGAGTGAACTGATTTTTATCTATGTTGGTCTGTGGGAATTTTTCGATAAATTTCTTGACTTTTAAAAGATTATTGATTTCTTATTAATTGATATATTTTTTTAAACAAAACAGTGTGGGTACAAAAACTAAAGTTTTCCCCCTTTAATACCCAGACGTACGTTTCGATAACATGGTTATCATCATCAGAGGTTGTTACTACTAAACTAGAAGGGAATAAACTAAATAATAATTACTGTGTTTCAGTTTTTATTTCTGTTATTGCGGTTAGGGGAATTATTAATTAATACTGAGAACTTCACCACAACGCTCATTGATATCAAATCTAAGGTTATCTTAAAATCGTCTTAAACTATTTTGATCTAATTCTACTCAAATACAGTCTCCAAGGAGCCACACAAAACGTATTAGGCGTTGTTTCCCCGAAATTCCGACGCATTATTAGACAATGTTAAAATATCGTTAATTAAGACTATTTATTTCCTTAAATTTGAGTGTCGATTGGGTTAAAATTTTCGTTTTCATGAGTAAATTGTGAAGACAAACTGATTTTCGATGATTATAGATTATTTGAATACCAGTTTATCTCAAAACACCATGGTAGACTATAGAAAAGGTTTTTAGTTCTATATGCTTGTTCCTTATCAACTTTGTTTTTATAATTCGATTTTAGCCAAAGTTTTCATATTATAATAATTGGGAAGGGGCATTATTAAAAATTCTCATTTTTAAAATTCCAAAAATTCTAATTTTCTGGAATTAGATTAAATCCATTTGACGTTTATAGTGTCATATAGGCCTATTTCGAAAAGAATTAGAGTTTGTAAGTAATTCTCTTTCATCTTACTTATCAAGTATTTCTTGACCAACTTCTTTTCTTACCCTGACGCTTTTAAAGTATTCAAGGGCTTTATTTTATCCTTTTCCCCCTCCATTATATATTTTTAAGGCTTATATATTTATAATCAAGAGGTTTTTCGCCTTTAAACAGCAAGGGAAAATGAATATTTAGTGACACAAAGCTTAGCATTTGTTTTTCTATTGTAGCCATTTTTGATGAATTTAAAGTTCTGAGCTGGAGACAACTTCATGTCCCTTGGAATTTAAATACTTAAAAATTACAATATTTTTTACAGAAATGAACATTTATTTTTACAGCATAACGCATAATCTTTTGAAATCTTACTAACCCGCATTATATAGCTCGTGGTTTGATAGAAAGTTTATGCACTAGTTTATTTTAACAATCATCCATTTCAAAAATGCTATTGTTACAGGCGTGTAATTTAAAAAAATTATTTTAATTTGTCCATCTCCTGTTTCGCCAAAACTTACTATTTATATAAAAAAAAAATGTGATTGTAATAGATGTTTAATGACAATTTTATTTAAATCTGTCCATTGACCAAAAATATTTTTCTTGGAATTTTAAAATGTTACTTTCAACGTTGGACCAAAAATTACTATTTCTAAAAAATAATAAAAATGTGATTATTATAGATGTTGAATGAAAAAAAAAATTATTTAAATCTTTTCATTGATAAAAATAATTTTTATTGAATTTAGAAATGTCACCATTCTCGTTGAGTCAAAAATTAATATTTCTAAAAAATAAAAATGTCACTTAACAGATGTTTAATGAAAAAAAATTGATTTGTCCATTGACAGAAATAATTAATAAAAATGAACTCTCTCCTTACACAAAGGATAAATCTATTTTAAGTTTATTGTTTTATAAGATATGGACTAAATTATGTTCCAAGTTTGCAATAATCTTAAAATTTAATAATCTGTCAATTTATGTAATGATACAGATTTTTATTGACACGCCCGCTCCCCCTTCTTGGAAGGTTCCTTGCGTGCCTGGAGAAAATGGATTGTATATCTAAAGGTTTTACTTTCTCCAATAGAAGTACTTCATGTGAATTTGGCTTTCTTTGCTTATCAACAACCACATAGCAGAGCGGTTTATCTTCAGAAAGTGACTTAGGTTAGGTTTCGAGATATCGACGATTCCAGTCCGACACGCCAATTTTAGTTTTAAATAGTGTATTACATTATATTAAATAACTAAAAGCTACTGTTATTTAAAAAAAATAATAGATTGAAGAACTACAAGATTGTAAGCAATAGATGTGTTTTTTCCGTTTGAAAAATTCACATTTTTGAGAAGTTGAAATTTTAAGACTGTATTATGTAATGAAGCATTTAAATCACATGGATTGTTATTAATAATTTGTATCTGAGAAAAAATAGTAAAATCCATACATAGGAATTCAGCCACTCAAGGTGTTGAAAAGCGCTACATTTTTGAGAATAAATAGGCTATCGTGGAGAGTTGGTACCATTAGATGCAGAATTAAAAAATCTCCAATTTTGTTCTATTTTAGCGTGTTATAAGTGGAATAACACATGAGATATTTAAAAAAAAAATCTTTAAAATGAATGTCACTTTGATTTTTCATTGAACATCAATAGAGTTATGATCACAATAATTTAGTCCTCTACACTAAATTTAATGTTCCTATCATAATGTTTGTGGCGCTCTCTCTTGCTGACGTCCAGACGACGGCGGATTAGTCAAATAAAGACCAACATTTTTTCGTACTTACCTTATACTTTAAGTACACTGAGTAAATAAATATATTTAATAGTATTGTCTACTTTTTATTCAAACAAGAAGAAGTACATACCATAAGCTAGTCTTAAATCAAATAGTTACCCTTCCAATTAACATTTCCCCCTTTTGTCGATAGAGCGCATTGTATACAATACATTAAAAGTACGCACATGAAATTACAACCCCTAAACATCCCCTTCGACCTAGATAATAGAAATAACTTACCCTTCCCCTTCTATAAATATTGTCATGCAAACCAATGAGGGTGCTTTATATATTGTCCGCCATTTTGTGATACAGAACATTGAACGCGTGGGAAACAGGTTTTTGTATTTGCTTATCACTAACTCATTAATCTATTGAGAAATTGCTTGTCGGAAAGGCGTGCAAATTTCATTGCAGGAAGCAACGTTAGGATTCAGCCCTTAGTTAGTTGGCTTGTTTCTAACTTGTTTCTCTTCTAACCAGTTGTCTGCTTCTATGATTTATTTTTAGTTTCATACGTAACACAGAGATAGTTTTATGATTTTTAATTTGTAAGCAAATCGTGACCGTATTTCGGGATTTTTATTGGATTAAAATATAAAAAAAAATACAATTTTAGAGTATTTGTTACTAGATCTTAACAAGTTTTAAACAAATTTCGAACTGCCCTATGAAGATGTTCGTGCTGTATGAATAAGTTTATTACTAAATTACTTACGTCTTAGCAATCTTGTGTTTAGTATTTATTTATTAATATTTCATTACAGCTGTTTCGGTATAACATATACCATCATCAGATGAAACAACACGTTTACACAACACACTGATGCACATTTCACAAAAAAAAATATAAATACTTAGTATTTAACAGATTTTGTAATTAGACTTAATTTAAATTTTGAACTCTGATAAACTATATTTTTTTTTTGGTTTCTTCTGATGGTAAACTTCAAACCAAGATTCCTCAAAGGGTGCCTAATTTTTCTTTACGTGGCAAATATGTCTTTATTTTTAGTAAAAGATCTGCGTTTATTTTGTTAACATACAAAAACCCAGAAATTTAAAAAATATATATATTTTATCGTGATTTATATATTTTATAGTTTTTTGTTTATAGTGATAAAACTCGATATTTCCCTGACTATTTTGACACTTTGACCAAATAATAAACCAACTTTTGTTTATTACTGTGGGAAAGTATGTCGAAGTTATGTAATGGGTAAAAACACCTTGTTAAATTTTCAGTTGGTATTTCCGGTTTTGGTTTTCTGTGTTTATAAATGGTTTTGCGAATGATGCCTATCTCTTATCAGCAGCCTGCGTTGTGTGCTACAGTTCAATGAGTGAACTGAATTTTATATTTTAGTCTGTGGGCATTTTTTGATTAATTTCGTGACTTTTAAAAGAATATTGATTTCTTATTAATTGATAATTTTTTAAACACAACAGTGGGAACAAAAACTAAAGTTTTTCCCCTTTAATACCCAAACGTACGTTTCGATAACATGGTTATCATCATCGAGGTTGCTACTACTAAACTAGAAGGGAATAAACTATATAATAATTACTACGAGTCAGTTATTGTTATTAGGGGAATTATTAATTCATACTGAGAACTTCACCACAATGCTCATTGGTATCAAATCTCAGGTTTTCTTAAAATCGTCTTTAATTATTTTGATCTAATTTTGCTCAAATGCAGTCTCCAAGGAGCCACACAAAACATATTAGGAAATTCCGACGTATTTAGATAAACTTGAAATATCATTAATTAAGGATATTTATTTTCTCAAACTGATTGCCGATTGCGTTAAAATCTTAGTGCAATGTGATAATAATAATAATAATAATGTGAAATGAGCCCCTATGTCTAAGTAAATTAGCAAAAACAATGCTTAGAACATAATTATTTGTATTGAACTGGTTTTTATCTCTAATTTTATCTTTAACATCCAAGTAGGCTACTAATTTTTTTTTCTTACCGAATTAAAAATCCTTAAACAATATAATTAAAATTGTTCAATTCTCTTTATCTTAATACTTCCAAATTATTACTACGGCTTCCATATTACTATTATATTCATTCCAATTTATCAATAAATAAAAAAAAACAAATTGGTATATTAAAGACTGCTTTCCATCTGCTGTTAAAAATGGGGATTGAAAGTTCTGTTTTAAAAAGTGAGCGGCTGCCATTTTAGTTTTCTCAACGGAATTACGTTTCCTTTTTGTAATTTTCCTTCAATCTCAACGACCTTTATAACTATGCATTACACGATCCATCTTACAATTTGACCCTCCCCCTCATAACACGACCCCGAGTAGCAAAATAGAAGGTGTTCTGGTACTTATAATGAAACTGTATACTAAGATTACGTCTTTTTAAATAATTTTTTTCTTCTTGTTATTATCTATATACAGATACACTTTCAAAAGTCCCTTACCACACTTGGGAATAAACAAAATAACAAAAAACAAAAATTTTTGTCAAAAGTAAAATGTTTATTCCTATTAGACCCTTATAGCTATTACAACAACAAAGTTGTCATCTTCAGAGGGAATCATAACCAAGACTTTTGAGTCTTTGTTAAGATTCCCTCTGAAGATGACAAAGATTGACAAAAATTTTTGTTTTTTGTTATTTTGTTTATTCCCAAGTGTGGTAAGGGACTTTTGAAAGTGTATCTGTATATTATATTGTCACCACAGTGCTCTGGTCTTTGTTTATTATTATCTATAGGTTAAAAAGCTTTCTGTCATTACCTTATAAAGGGACCCTTAGTTCCCGAATACTCTAATAGCGTCAGGATTGGAAGAGAACAAGAGTTGGTTAAGAGAGATCTGATGGAAAAGATGAAAGAGAGGGATCTAACCCAAGACTTCTGAGCCCTTGAGGGCAAAGATACTTTCAAAACGTTCGATATTTAGAATGTTTATTGACAAATATATTAATAAACAATAAACAGTAAAATGAGCTAAAAATGGTGTTAAATTAGTTTTAGGGGATCAGTAGACATTTCATAATATTAGGTGTCGATGTTTTCACAGAAAGATAGCAATCATTGAAATAACATATTAGAAATAATTACACAACATGTTTCGCATATATAAACAAATTTTATTCTAGACAGACATGACACACATCCAAATCTACAGGAAAATCAGTAAATAAGCGTTGAATTGAAGCGCAGAACCCGACATATTCAAAGTGTCTAATGCGTAAACTTCCTTGAGAACTCAATTAGCAACGTAATTTCGCTGCGGTGACGCTCTACGCTCCTAATCGACCAAAGTTAAATTGATTTGAAGGAGTGAGGTGGTGCATTTAATTGGGGCTTGTTGGCGTGTCCGAAGGTGCGTATCCTACGATGAGATACGCTGATTAGTACGCCAGTAGGGAAGCCGGATCCAATCTATGTTTATTTATACGTTCCGTTAATGTGTTATGAATTCAAGGTGTTTTCTTAATAACTGGAATGTAATCTATCGATTTATGTTTAATAATTATTTGTCATCTATATTGTAGCCATCATTGTGTCGAGATTTAAACAGGGGAAATTGAAATATGCACCTGACTCTATACTGTTCTTTTATTTCAAATTTTGGTGGCCATCGAGTCCCTTGGATACTGACTTTTTACATTTAAGCATGTACGAATTATACAGTAGAGAAAGTTACGTATTTAATCAAAAATTGTGTCGAATTTTTGCGGAAATATCCGCTTTCAGCTCTTCTCAGTTTAAAAAGAGTTTTTTTTTCGGAATACTGTCTGTCTGTTCAGGGCTATAAGCCGAAACATATACACCAATTTTAATCAAATTTGTTATGTGAACATATTTTGGCCATACCTCGGCATTCTCTCCAGTTATTTTATTGATGACTCAAATTTTGGGATTACCTATTATTAAACGTAAACATAAAAATCAAATTTTCTCTAAATCAGTTCTAACGTAAATCAAATATAGCCCCCAATCACCCCCAAAAGTATAGGTCGACATTACTTTATAAAAAAGTATAGCTATTATAAAAGACGTAAATTTCTCAAAATCGTTCTACAGATTTCGTTGAAAGTTTAGTGAAATTAATGATTCAAATAAGTGTGTAAAATTGTAAACAGTAGAAAGTTACAATTAAAGAATAATTACCAATTAACGGAAACGAATCTTAATTGTTTAAACTCGATTTCATGAAAGATTATTTACGTTTAAACGATTTTATGATAAAAGTGAAGAAAATTTAGAACTTTAAAAATAATTTACACAACGTAGACAGGGTCCATCTTACTTTTTTATTTCCAACTATCGAACTGTCAGTTTTAGCGATGATAAGTTTTGTTTGGTTAATTTTTCGAATGTGAATGGGTTTGTGAATGGTTTTCACTCTGTTTTATTACATTTTCTTTTAAATAAGAAATCTGTGTATGAAATCTGTGTATGAAATAAAGCTCAATGCATTACACAACTAAATTCCCTAAATATGTAAGTTTACACTTAACTATACACATAACACATAACTATACTTCATAGGTTTAGTACCTTTATTAAGGGTGTTAAAAAGGGGGGGGGATTATATATATTTTCAAATAGCAACCTCATCGTGTAAGATATCATTTTGAAAGCCATAAAAAAAGAAAAATTCCAGCATCTTGAAAAAGTTTCTACAACTTTATTACTTTTTACTATCAGCCAAATTTTGTTTTGCACTTTGTTCACAGTTCACTCTGTATATATTCGTACATATATTTAAATCGAAAAACTTGAAATGCTAAACAGAATTTGTTATTATAAGTTTATACGTTTTTTCCGCTTGAAATGAGCAACATTTGTGGAAACTTTAATCACCAAATAAGAAAACATACAGTGAAGAGTTTTCTACAACAATACAACGTTTCCTGACTAAGACATCTTCAGTTGTTAAATGAACATAAACCTTTTTGGTAGTATAAAAAAGTTTACTTTTAAAAAGATTTGTTACACATGAAAAATGATGACCTAATTATTGAAACGTCGTCTTGTTCCAAATGAAGCCTTTGTTTTGTTCCATTTCGTGATGTTGTTTCTCGTTAGAAAATCACAAATATTTGACTTTTATTTAAATAATTTTATAGCACACAAGTAGAGTCGAAGTTATTACAACGAACCTTTCATAGACGAACGCATTACTCCCTCACTTCCGCACATATGCAGTTTACAACCTGCATAAAGCTGATTGTTTGAACAGTACAGCGATATATTACAACAACTAGGGTGTTATTAATGGAAAGCTTGGGCCAGGAAGTATTAGAGAACTTACGCCGTGCATTGTCGCCGCGGCAGCTGTGTGCAGGGAGTTCAAAGTCAGAACCGCGGCGAATCTTCGTGTAATCGGCGCGAACCCGCTTTGTGTTCACATCAAATACATGAAATGGCGGCCACTTGGACCACCCTAAGGATATAAATTTGACGACAGTTTTACAAACGATATTTCTGTTGTAAGCGGGTCTTTCTTTTTTATTTAATGTATTTTTCCATACAAATCACTAAAATGTCATTCGCAATCCTGTGCTTTAAAAAATGCGACAAAAAGTTGCCTTTCTTTTCAAAAAAGGATCAGTATTTTGTTAATCTTTTGTAGTTTTTTTAATGGAATATCTGGGGAAGAATAAAATAAGCAATTAGGAAACTCTAGGAGCAGTTGCTACAGTTTTTGTTATACAGGTACTCCTCCTAGTAACACTAGAAACTTTATACAAACGAATATGTTGCACGTCTAGATTTATCACTTGACCCTTAACCTATTACCTTTTTTATAACAGAGTTTTTCTGAATATCAACAGCTTTTTGGAAAAGTTGAAACCTCATAATGAAATGAGCACCAATCATGAGCCTAAGAACATGTTTGGGTTAGTTTTAAATCACGAACAAAGTTTATGGGGCGAAAGACTTCAGCTAAGACTTTGTGTAAGGTTCTTTGAAGAATTTAAAGAAAATATATATTTTTTTCCAATTTGGGATACACTAAATCGACGTTTATTGGTATATGTTTCTAGAGATTTTCAATTGTAAACATAGTTGAAGTTATGTATACTTAATTAAAATTCTTCAAAAACTAAACATTTTAGGATAAAAGTGTTTTGGTCTTATCTTTCACCATTTCAAAATTGGTGAGAGAAATCGACTGTAAACTTATCTCTTGGGACTGTCATATTTCTGCTTTATTTTGGATGTTGATGGTGTAATAAACTGTTTTTCTTTCATACATAGGCTACAGAAAATGGATATAAATATTATCAAACACGAGTTTCATCCGTATTATACAAATTGCTTATTTGCTCCATACCACGAATAAGTCTAAAAACATTAGTAAAATTGAAACCAACAGTAGAGTTGTATTTAATTTAATTTTCTATTGATATTTAAACTATTGAAATTAAATAAATTAATGCCCATGACAGAAATTTTTGTTCATTGTTGATCTAAACGCACTGCATTTACTGCATAATTTGATCAAAATTTAAAAATCAACTTTAATAGCTGAAATTCTCTTCTTTTGATGGAAATATACCAATTTTTATTATATTTTCCAATTTATTGTTTTATTATTAAATTATTTACAAATTAAGTTAAAAGCCTTTCAGCATTTAAATTCTAAATTCTTAACTTTAAAAAGTTATCATCCTATATTTTAACATTGCCTCCTGTATTTTTACTTTGAATATTTTTTAAATTTAAATAATATTCATTCATTGATTTATTTTGTGTAATTGTCAATGTTTTTCTGGATAATTTTGAGTTTATTTTAAACTAATTTGATTAGTCTATGTTGAATTTTTGTTAATTTAAATTAAAAATGACCAATAAATAATTATTCCACTTTTCGTCTCCAGTAAAACACACACTATTATACTTTTCTGTTGTACCCGCCGGGCCCAACATTCCGATACGTTATTACAATCAGTATTCGGATTGATGATGACCGTTTGGATAGAATAAAAATGATCCTTTACATTCCTTATATTTTATTTTAAAATCACTAAACGTTTCAATATTTACAATTTATATACAAGTATTGTATCAAAATTTAGAAAGTGATTCTTATCAAAATAAAGAAAAAGTACCTACAAACACAGAACCAATAATTCTTCGTTTTGTCTTTATCTGTTAGTTTGCCTTTTTTCCAAAACAAGATTAACTCCATAATTTTGGATAACCTCTTAAAACCGTCTGATTTAATAGTTTTTTAAACCGCCTTCTTTACGCGTTTGTCTTCTTTGAGTAGCCAGGCTACACGTGTTTCACCATCGTTTATGGTTTCAGGCGGTAAGTCTATACAACTCCAGAACTCAATTATTATTGCCTCTTAAGAATTAAGTATTTTATATAAATAATAAAGTACTAAAAATGTTTTATATTAGGAGTGGGAATGAACTTAATTTGTTAAGACATAGATCAAGAAATTTGTATAGGTAGTTTGCCGATACCCTTAGTTCCGGGACTAAACTAGCTTATTAAAAAAAAATTTAATTTATCTTGTACACAAATTTCTTAACTTTTTATCCACCCAGATAAAAATTTCTGCAAATAAAAACAAATACCTCAAAGATATAAGAAAATATTTACAGGACAGTGAAGAAATTGATGCTTTTTTAACTAAAATAGTCTGAACATATTTTCGTTTACTCTTTAAAATATTATTTATTTATTATTATTGTTTTTGTTGTTGTTATTTGTAAGGAATTGTTTCACGTAGGTATGCGTAACAATTACAGGATTTAAAAATGTTAATCGTGCACACAATTTATTACTAGTGGATTGAGACAAAAGAATTTGATTTAAACCATTGCAACTATTACATTAAACAAAAAACACCATTTTTCTTAGTATAATGTGGATTTTTGAAATACAATTTTGGATTTTGCATATTCCTCTTGAACCTAAATTATTTTTAATATATTATGATTTGACACGCTGGTTTATGTTATTAACATTCACATTATACTGAAACGATTTTGAGACATTATGGACGATGATAATATGGGTTATTTTTTGGTTTTCAACAATAAATTCTCAATTGTTATTTGGTGGACGACTAGCCTACATTTTCTAGAGCAACTAAAAGCCTATAGAAAAAGTCTGGATAGCTTGCAAGAAACACATGTTAAAACTTATTAAAAAGTGAAATAAGTATTAACCCAATAACAAACTGCTAAAAATATATTATATCACAGAAAGTATTAAAATATATTTGTGCTGTTATTAATAATTAAGTAATAACAGTAAATATTTTATGAAAATATGTTTTATGGTAATAATTTTGCAAAGTGGTTTAATGCAAAACAAATCTTAAATGTTAGTAGTATATTTCCTTCATTTTTTCTTATAGAATGTAAGGAATATTGAGTTATTTTGTGTTTTTTTAGTGGAAAGTTCAAACATTGTCAGCAATAAGAAACAATCTATTTTGTTTGCACCTTATAATCATAGTGTAAGTAATTTTCATTCTACCAGTCGACTACTTCTTTTTTATTTTTGTGATTTGTATTTTTTTTTTTTATTAATTTTTTATTCTATTTTTTAAATTTTTTATTTTAATTTTTTTTGTAAAGTAAGTTACACTCCCTGAAACATGTTTGTGACATCGAGGTTGTGAATTGTTCCTTGGATAACTTTTATTTTTGCTAAGTTTTTAATTGTTATTTTGTTTTTGTAATTGTATAGTCATTAGTAAGGAACAATAAATTTAATTTCGTCCTTTTAATGTTGAACAAGAAGATATTTATATTTTTATTTTATGTTAGGATAGCTGAGATATCGGTTAAAAAAAGTTAAAACCAATAAAATACCCAACAAAATTTGACTACCAAATGTTGGAAGACCAACAAAAGCTCATGTTCTGTTAAATAGTCAACTAATATAAGATTTTGCAGTAGACTAATAGTATTAAACAGTCTGAAAAATTTGAAATCGATATCTCAATCCGTTTTGGAGTCATATTTGTTTTTGAAAAAAAAAAGATAAATTCACTTACAGACATGAAAAAACAAAGAATATTTAAACATATGTTTATAGAGAATTTTTAAAATTTTGATATAAATCATCAATTTTTAAAGTATGGCACTTCAATTACCGGATACTTTGTTTTATAATAATTGTAATAATATAATAAGGATAATTATAATAAATTTTGTTTTCACAAGTTATAGTTATAATTTAGTTTAATAATATTTTTTGTAGTCCTTTCAGGGAATTTTTTGTTTTCATAGATTATTATATTTTGTCCTTCTATATGTAAATTCCTGTTAAATGAAACTTCCTTTTCTTCTCCTATTATTTTATTATCGATTTTGAATCCTCTTTTCATAAGTCTTTTAATTATTTCTTTTTTTTTATCGAACGTTTGATTACTTTTGTCCGATTTTAACAGTATTTTAACGAATTGTTTAAATTAAGAGCAGAACTGTTTTAATATAACCTCTAAAGATAGGAGGATTTCCTTGATACGCTTCGACAAGATTTAGTGACGAAGCAACGAATGTTTGTTACTATTACATAGCAGCAGTGTTATGGTGTAATAATTTATTAAGTCTGCTTTCGTTTTGCAATTTCTACATTTACTACTGCTTATAAATTTAGTTTTAAGAACCTATCTCATAGCCTAGGACTGAATGACAGGTGTAGTTTGTCAAGTTAAATTTCGTGTCATGATTAAATCTTTAGAACGTTGTTACGAAGTTGAGGTGTTTAAAAGAACTTTTTTGATCATTTAAAAAACATCCAAGAACTAATTTATGCCAGTTCTTGGAAATACATGTCGTAATAAAATCATTGTTTATTACAAATTGATAACAGCTCTTATAACAGAAATAACGCAAAATCTATAACAATGAATAAATTACTGCATAATTAATCAAAATCATTGTTTTGTGGATTTTTTAAAATTTGTATCGAGTACAAACAACACATTAAAATATATGACCAAATCTTTAAAAATAGCTATAAAAATTAAATTTTAAAAATATATGTTAAAATATAAGGTATGTTCTACTTTCCAAAATATATGTTTTTATTGGCTATAGGGAAACTTACATGATAGGTCAACAAATGTATGTTTAATTTATTGATAATATAGCCTTGTTGAAGTTCAAAAAAGTCCCCGTCTGTCGTTTGTGCAGTGTTGTATAACAAAAACTTGTGGATAGATTTTAATCAAATTTGGAAAGTGGAAATATTATCACCATATCTCGAGACTTGAATATAAACTCTAACCATTTTCATAAAATTTTGCTCAAGTGTAGCCTCAATGGTGTACAAAACGTATTAATAGTATATTTCATCACTAGAACCAAAAGTGAAGTTTTGCGATACTAGCTCAAGTTTTACGAAAAATTAGCGAGGATCAAAAAGCTTCATTTGGTCCAAATGATGAACTATATTTTTCTTTAACTTCAAACAATATAAAAAAAAAATCGTCTTAGATTTAGAACAATATTGATAATAAGGATAAATAAGCACTAAGCTACAGTTTCAAATGTATTTATTAACTTATTTAGCTACAATTGTTTCGCCTTGCGGCATCTACGGGCTAACCTTGTTATCCTTATTATGGAGTTTCAACAAGTAGTTACTGCTGTTACAGTTAAATCAATATTGATAAGTTTAATAAAGTCTTGTTTTAATCACTATTATTATAAATTATTTAAAGTTTAAATGGCAGCGGTTTAAAAGTATTTTTCATTTAAAAAAAATACTTCTCAAAGCTAATTTTTCATTAATTGTAATTGCGCACACTCGTTTGTGTCATTAACCTACATATTTTAACAAAATTTGTAGAACTTACTTTGAGAAAATGCTTCTTTAAAATTATGCTCCTTGTCCAGCTTTTGTTTCTGTACCAAAAACTCACGAACCGACATAATTAGAGAGTTGACAAGGAATGCATTTTGTTTGGGTCTTACAGGCTGTAACATTTCAGCAAAATGTGATCAACATCGTTAGAGCCGGTTATGAGAATATCGTAATTTTACTTTTTTTACTTATGCCAGCTATCCAAAAATTTCAAGTTATCGAAACAAATGGGGAAAAAAACAATGTATACACACGTACTACATTTTATTAAAATCAGTCTACTTGTTTTTGTTATGGCATTGAACTGACGACAGACATCATTATCAAACATTTTGTAAACACAGAGGATCTCTAAACAGATATTTCCCCAAAAATCTTGACAACGATTGTTTACCCCATGTCATAACTTTATCACACGTGAGATATTAAAAACAAAAAATAAATTCGCGAATCAGCTGCTTATTGTTGTCTCCAAGTGTTTATCTGCGCGATTGCAGTTGGTGAGTCAGAAACAACATGGTGGATGGTGGCTGTAGGTTTTGCAAGGGGGTGCAGTGCGGCCCATTCGATGCAGTTCTGCTTGTTACGATTGTCCTATTTATCGTAGTCAGTTTGTCATTTATCAAAATGAAACTATTCAATTCTATATGGTAATGAACGACTGGGGAAATCTTTGGAATAATTCATCTAGTTATTGTTGTAACACAAAACATATTTCTTGTCAGGAAAGTTGATGTATTAGATTAACGAGTTTAAACTCAGATTTTGTTATTTAAAACTGTGAATGCATTTAAATTTAGACTGTCTACAAATATATTTACATAATATTACTGATTTTTAGATGCAGGTATTTATTTCATGGTTCCACGTTCTGAGAGTTAGAATGCATTCTTAAAATTTTGAAGCGTAACTGAATCTTCCTTGAACATTACAGGTTTAGGAACTTTGATCCAGTGGACTCAGTTTTATCTATCTTTCACCCGGTTCGAGTAAATGAGAGCGAAGGTAAAAAAAAAGTTAATTCATTAGAAATATACAACTTGCATTTTATTTGTATGAATGAAATGTGAACTTAATGTCTAACATTAGTAGACGTTATTTAATAATAAATATAATTTTAATACTTAACTAATTTAACTTTACCTTTTATTAGTACCGGTACGTCTTAATAGTTGTTTCTGGTCAAAATCTTTACTTAAAAGACTACAGCGTTTTCGAACATTCGTCCATCTTCAGGTCACAATACAATCACTTGTAAGTGTTTAAACTTATTAACGACTTCCAAATGGAATGATTTATTAATATTATAAATGTTTTTGTGATTTGTGTTGTGACCTGAAGATGGGTTAATGGTCAAAACTGCGGTCGACTTTTAAATAAATATTTGACCAAAAAGGATTAGTAGAACAATAAAAGAAGTGAAATTAGTTAAAAAATTTTACACTAATCTATAGACAACGAAATGGAATTATAATTTTAATTCAATTTTTGTAAGAATGTTTTATTTTGTAACTGTTCACAAACTTTACAGTAAATATAATTTTCATTAACAAACTGTGTTTACAGTGTATAACATTTTCTATTATTTCATTTATTTGTTTACGTTGTTTATATAATGAATGTTTGTTTAAAATGAAGTATTGTGGTTATAATAATACTATAGATCCTATAGATAATAATGTATTCTTATAAAAGATCTAATTTATATGAGTTAATAATAACATTAAAACTTGCTTTGAAAGTTAAATTTGTCAAAAATTGCCAACTCCTTAAAATAGCTCTCGCCCATGATAACAACTTATAATCTAAAACAATTAAATAATTACAATTATTGCTTAACTCACGTACACATTTTAATGGAAATCAAACCAGTTGTTCTGGAAATATATACGCAGAAAATAAAAATGATGTAATTAATAAAACAATCTAGATTTGATTTTAAGGGCTTAATGCTTAGAAATGATGTGCCCTCTCCACCTCAGCACAAAAATACTACTTGGATCCGTTCCTAGTCTGCCCGGCTCGAAATTCTCAAGTTTTGTTCTTCAAAGATCGGAAACAAATTCGAAAAAAATAGGATAGTATTTTAATATATTTGTTTCTAATTTCTGTCATCTCTACAGCCAAAAAGATAAGCACATTATTATACCGATAGCACTAATCAATTTCTTTGGTGATCTATTTGAGCACTAAGAACAAGAATTTTGGATTTGAACGTAAATGGGACTGGAAAGAATTGGGTCACAGTTATCGACGGCCCCCAGTGTTGGGGATAAGGGTAATTAAAGCAGCCGTTATCATAATATTTACTTAATCTATTATCTCAAAAGTGCTAAATTATTGTCACAATGCAAGGAGCGAGCCACTCTTATTAGTCTTATTATTATTATAAATTTTGTGTCTACGTGTGTTCTTTATTTACTTGTGAAAGTAAGTAGACTCCACCTTTCTATCCTTGACCTTTTTTATTTACGGTTATATATCAAATACATTTTCATCGCTTTAATTGTTAAACGTCACTAAAAGTTGAATGTGATAAAACAGGACACACAACACCTCTTCAATTCTACTGTTAATAGTTCTAACAGAAGAAACATCAATAAATGCAAATCAAAACTCAGATCTAAACGTGGGTTCATGCTGGCCTTGTAAATCAAAGTGGGAAATCTAAGTACAGAAGCATAAATAGGCATGACGTCACGTGACTGCAATGGAGGCCGTTAGTTCTAGCGAAATATACCTGAAACATAATTTCAATACCTCTATATCGTTCATATAATTACTATATATGACAAAGGCATTAATATTATGAAAGGTTATGTCACGACATTAGAAACCGCCATTTTGGTTTCTTTATATTTATGTAGACATTTAACATTAAGATAAATAGTCCTTACCTTTCTAAATTTAAATTAAGAAGACATGTTAAATCAAATTACGTTAAAGCTGTATTTTACTTGCAGTTTTAATTTTTAAATGTAGGTGTTGTTGTTTTAGTTATGACATTAAACTTTATAAACATTCAAATTGTAGTGTTTTAGCACAACTTTAAAATTTTGGTTACAACAATTTCATCTAGTTTAAAACAGATTCAGTCGATTGCTTTCGTGAAAAATTTACTTTTATGATAATTAATACTATGATAATAATATCTTTTCCGCGAGGAATAAAATTGCAAAAGTTTAATATTTTAAAATCATAAAAAATACAAAACATTATTTCTTATATAACAGTTAACAAGCTTCCTCAGAATCAAAATAAACTTAATGACTAATCAATCTTTAAAAAAAATTGCAGTAAGTTCCTGAGTTAAACTCGTGTCGGAATTTTATTACACTGGTAAACAAATGCAATCATTAAAAGTGTTAAAATTAAATTACCTTTTTACTAGTTACTTTAAAAAAGCATAAAATAACTTAAAATTATATACTGATAACCTTAAAATAATAAAAAATAAACTAGATTTCAAGCCTCATCAAAGTGTCGATATAGTTAACTGTAACAAGAAAAGACTGATTCATTTTCTAAATTAGTTTTAAGTATAAAAAATATTTTATTTTTAAAGAAAACAATTATATAAATTTGAGTATATACTTACGTATACAACTACTGTAATCTATTAAATCTATCACTTGGCTTCTCTATTAATTTTCACTTCTAGATATTTTAGCAATTTATAAATTTGTTTAAATTTGCCTAAACCTTCTGTAGTTCATAAAATATTTTTTTCTATCTCTTCTTCTAGGCGAAGACGTTTTCTATATATATATAGCTTAATACTACTTATTTTCATTAATATTATCTGGTATTGTTGTATTTATTTATATATTTGTTTTCAATAAATCATAGACAGTCAGTCCTGACTGTTTGTTACTCGTTCCCACAATCTGATGAGAAGTCTTCGCAGCGATTTTTGTTGCTCCGATTTTGTGTAATAATTTTCGGAGTAGATGGTAACTTGGTTACCCAAGTGTACATCAGGGAACTATAATAAAATAGGCCAAATATATATTTTATTTTAGTTTATTTGTGTCTGTGTTATTGTACCAAACTTGTGGTAGGGGTTTCAGTGTTTTAAATTGTTTATACTGTATATCCTTGAAACATTCAAAAGTGAACTATTTTATAGCTTAAGTTTTAAATATTTTGTACTAAGTTTAAAATGAGTGTTTAAATTATTTGTTAATACAAAGTAGTATTATTTATTATCTTTTTTGTAAATAAACTAAAGGTGATATTGTCGTTGTGCAAATGAGAGTTATGAACAGAACCACGTTTGAAATAAATATTGATATTTCAAAAAATAATTATATTAAATCTATATACACTGAAATTATATATATTTTCTTCATACTGCTTCAAAAACAGCTGTTTTCAATACATGCATTGAGATGCTAAAGTTGTATTTTTTAGTCATAGGACCTAAAAACATCAGATGAGGGCGAGGTCATCAGCTGTTATTTCGTTTATACGAATTAATTAACGATTGTAAAGCATCTATAAAAACAACCGATACCCTCGATTGTAAATAACCGTTAAAACAGCTGTTACCATCGATTTGAAGGTAAATAGGTTATAACATTTTAGTTTTTGAGAAATTGTTTTCTTATATTATTTGCAGTATAAAGAGCTTTTCGATCCTCGCTCATTTTCCGGCCTCGGCTCCGCCTTGGCCGTTAAACTTGAAAAACTTCACTTTTTGTCCTAGTGAAGAATTATACTATTTTCTCTGAATGCCAGAACGATTTCGTAGCAGAAATAATTGCTGTTTAAGCTAATAAAGTGGTAAATGTTAAAGTAAAACTTGCTCAGAGTTTTCAATAGGCATTGAACAATATCTTTATATTCTATGTGTAAAATAGGGGCTTAACAGTGTTGACTGGTTAATAGTGTCAGACCTAAATCTTGTAAACGTCGACTATTGATGACTGCAGTTCAGTTTGTACTCCTTTACATATCTGAGGTCTGGTTGCAGGTTTTATTAAAGAAGGTCTATCGCAGACTGATTGCGTAAGTTCAGAGACGAGTAGCATTCAGAGTCACTTCAGCGTATCAAGCCTGCGGTACTGGTTATAGCTGGGGTTATCCCAATTGCACTTGCTGTTAGGTTAGGTTAGGTTATCCCAAGGGATTTACCGAAGGAAAACTGAGGTCGAGAAAGAGAAAGTGAGAAAAGAGGAGCGAGCCTCCACCGATTGGCAGACCTCCTAGCAGGAGAAAGATAAAGGTGGATGAGCGGCAACGTGGTGAGATTGATAACCCAGTTCTTTCTGTACATGATTATATTAGATTTTATTTATGCAGGATAGGCAAGTTGGCATCCCAGAATGCTTGTACTGTGAGAATAGATCGGATGATCCGGAGCACATGTTTTTTAACTGCGTTAAGTGAAAACCGAAGGGTTGGAATAAATGGGAATTGGTGGAGAAGTTCAGACCACTGTTTCCTGACATAATAGTCTGACCATTGACAAGCATGTGGGCGCTTCATTCGGGATGTTCTTATCCAGAAGATAGATCGTGAGATACAGATGTTGTAGAACAGAGGAGAAGAAAGGAAAATAGATGCAAACCTACTGAGGCTTAAGAAAAGGCCTAACCCTAAGTAATGTGCACAACGGTTCCAGGAGAGTATTCCGGGATAGAAGAGCTGGGTAAACCCTTAGACAGTTTACAGCTAATTGCAATGTCAAGAGGAATCGCACACTATTGTGTGCGTAAAGCATTTCCCTCCACTACATATGTAATACAAAAACATAAAATTTGTAACAGAAAACTGAAAGAAGAGAATTTTGAAATGTTCAATATAAATCCGCTCATTCTTTGTTGCTATGCAATTGATGCATGGATATATTTGAATATCCGGTTTATCTGTTATTTTTAATGAAGTTTTATTTTCTTAATTATTTGTCAACCGTATATTAAAATGTCGAAATTTGATGACAATAAATAAACTGTACACAAACTATTTAGCACTCAATCACTAAACCAAATAATACCAATCAAACTTAAAATTTATTAAATTTCACATTTTACTAAAAATTTGATTGAAATCGTTGGCATTTGATAGTTAAACTTTTACGATTTCGGTTTTTTCTATTTTTAACCGCTATTTAGTAAATTTTATATTAACAACAACAATAAAAAAGAGAAAAAAGTAAATGTAGCCCATATGGCTAATTTATGCCCACATTTGAGGATAATCTATTCCTAGATTTTCTGTAAAGTACGACAGATGTATGAACTTGTTTTATAAGATGTAATTTCTCAAAATTGACTCTATCGATTTCGTTTAAATTTTAGTGAAATGTGAAGTTTAAAGACTCAAACCCGTGTGCTAAATCGCGAATAAAATAAATTACTGTTGAAAAATAGTTGACAAAAATACTAAAATTAAACCGACTGCATTTTATTCAAATAAGATTTGCTAGGAGACTTGTTTATGGCTTTAGGGAAGCAAGTTTAGACTTTATATTATTTAAAATAATTTTCCAAAGTTCATTTTCACTTTTTGATTGACAACTACTGAACTAAAATTTTTGGTGGATAGTTTTGGTTGGTTGTTGTTTGGTTTTTGAGAATGGGTATGTGAGAAAGTTTGTGCAATGTTTTTTGAACAGTTGGTATAGTTTAAATTGTCATGAGTGTTTAGAAAAATGTTTGAGACATTTTGCTTCATTTATATTTAATTATTTTGACCTACATGTTCTATAGAAATATTTTTTACAAAATTACCTTTGGAACATCCCGAAAATATTCCTTTAAGTTTCTCCTGAGTTCAAAAAATGTTTCACAATCGCTTGTCTGTGTTTGAACTCACGTAGTGGGTGAACGGATAGACTGATTTTGGCAATCCAATTAATTTAAGGTACAAAACATAATCAACCGAGATTCTTCATCAGACCAAGTTGTTCACACGTCTCGACGATTTGGTTCAAGTTTAAACGGATGCTATTAAAAGGTTTTACCCGCCCATTATGCAGCACTCGATGATATATTGGACGGAGTGCTTATGGTAGCGTGTATTAATTGCAGTGAAATATCTTTCTTGTTTTCAAGTTACAATAAATAATGTCTTCAAGGAAATTAATGGAATTAATATTCAGATTATCGTAAATGTACGTTGTTTATTAGCCAAGTCAGTTTCTTATAAGAAACAGGAGCTATTATGTCTGTCTGTCTGCATGTTCTGATCAAGTGAGGGTGTTGTGCGTGTGTGAATGTCTATAACCGAATGGTTATTTTGTTTACAAAGATTGATAACTACGATTAAAAAACAAAAACACACCCAACAACGAATCTTGTATGAAGAATCTCAAGATCAACATTGAACGACTTTTGTTTCGCTACATAGTTCAGCTAAGATTTCCTGGATTCGCTTCAAATGTTTAGAGGATTACATACAAAGTAAATAATTATGTTATCTGTGGATGAGAGGGAGGATACATTACCCAGATACAAAGAGAAGGATAATCCTAACCCACTTAGAGTCAAGCAATATCCACAGACAAATAAAAAACGCATATATAAAACTATGGTATGATTCAACCTATAGTACGGTAGTGTAACCTGGATATTAACCTAAGTAGCATTGGAGCACCTGAAGATATCCAAAAGGAACCTGAGTTCCCGACATAGAAACGGAGAGTTAAGGATACCATATAACAACGAGATATTATACTGTCATTTCAAAGAACCAACTGTGTAGGTACATAAACTGATGAGGTTACAATGGGTTGGACAAATAGATAACGGGACACCAAAAAGAGTTTTCATAGGAAATATGAAAGGTAAAAGACGATAAGGTTGTCCAAGGATGAGAGAAATGTTGAGAGTGCTATTTTAATGTTAATAGAAAGAGTTGGAGAGGCAGGATATAGGTCAGGACCTGATTTCAGGCAGTAACGCTGAAGACGGAGGAAGGATGCACGGTAATATTGGACATTTGAAAACTTTTTCTTCCTTGGATAAGTAATGGATAAAATTAAAAATTCCTTAAGATAAACAAAATTTCTCGCACATCCTAACATGAATTTTAACGTGTGTTCATTTTGAGGCCCACTGTTTAACCTTTGAATATATATATATATATATATATATATATATATATATATATATATATATATATATATTAACTATTTCAGTAGAAATTACTTTAGTTCCCGTTGTTAATTTTGACTGCTTAATATTCATAGTTAATACGTTTCGAAAGATCTCCATTTTTACAAAACATTATCTAAATACACAGATGATTTTTAGAATATAAATATTTTGTGAAGATGGAGTTACTCCAAAACACGTGGAGTAAGGATATTAAACAGGAAATGGTGCTCAATGTAATTATATAAACTTTAGTGGAAACGGAATAATAATTTATTTTGAATATAAAGATTTTACATTATGTTTGACACCAAATTATAGCGTAAAACATTTTTCTGTAGTTTTTTATGATTCTAATATACACAGTTATCAACCCGTTTTTGAAATTGTTGAATACTTACAACATTTAAAACCATATTTTTGAAACATGGATTTGAAAAAAAAAAAAAAAAAACTGTACTTTTAACGGCTATATTTTTATTTGTTAGTGATGACTGTATCAATGTATATCATTATCTCTCAAACATATGATCTGATTTTCATAACTTTAAACTTTGATGCAAGATGTATGCAACGAATTAGATTATTTCAAGAACAGGTAGTCCAAATGACTCACAATTTTGTAATTTTTTGGGGTGTCTCGTAGTTATTAAATTTAGGTGAAAACGGTGAGAGTTTACCATGGTCTCAAATTTGTTTTAATGGTTAGATTTGTATAAAATTAATAATATTTATGATTTTGGTGCCCCGAGTTCAAATTAGACATTAGTTTGTACGTACCCCATAAACATCAATTTGGATTTGAATTCCCAAAAGTTAAAAATAGTATATCCTCAGCTTGACGCAAGTTTCTATTGACCGATTTTGATGAAACGCATATAACCACTCTTTTAATTGCGCTGATTTTAATTCAAAACATCAGTTTTTACAAAATTAATTGGAATTGATGTATTTAACCACATTATGAAATAGTCGTATTATTGTACTTACTGAGTTAAATATACAAGGTCAGGTTAGAAGAGTACAAAGTCGAGTCTGGAATATCTTGCTTCAAGTTGTAAGATTAATTGCTATTGGTTAGTGTCAGAGGAACCAGTCTCTCGCAGATTCAATTAACAGTAGTAGGACCTCACATCAGTCTGGGTGCACACGAAGAATTCATCAAGGTCTAGAGGTCTGGCGTTCGGATATAAATATGTTCAGTTTTTTAGAGAAATAGAAAAAAAGTTTGTATTAATCGTTTATACTTTTTCACGTAGAAATTGTTGCGTGATTAGCTAAAAAAACTCACACACAAAAATTGATGAATGTTTTTTTTCGTTAAAATATTTGATTTAAGGTTTACTGAATTTAAAAAAAAGAAGTTTAAAAACCGTTTGGCTATCGTCCTTGCCGTGCACTACAACACAAACAGATGGGAAATATGTAATGAAATTTGATGTTATATTTTGGACGTATCTCAAAATTAACACTAGATCGATTTTTTTTAACTTGAAAATTTATGACCCAACTAATGTACAAAACGTAAAAGCAAATTGACGGTTCGTGACATTCATTGATTTCCAAATAATCTTGTTTAATGGAATCTGTTTGTTATCGCTCTTACCACGCGCTATAACCCAAACAGAGAGACAGATTTTAATGAAAATCAGTACGTGAACAGATTTGCTTACCCCTAACTCAACGCTTTTTGGTATGGTACAGCGATGATACTCATTACACTACCCAAAACTTCAATTTTATTCAAATCAGCTTTATTTAGATTTTACTAAAATATAATCTGTACGGACGCAAAATAAGTGGTCTCTTTATTAAAAATCAAATTTGGTCGTGAAGTTATTTCTTTAATAAATAAAAATGAGTCATTAATGTCTTTTTAAAAGTCAAACACTTCAAGTTGTCACTAAGGATTGCTATCCATTTTTAAAATATCAAATTAAACCCGACGGTGGTCTGAAATTCCAGTTTACTCGACAACAGTATGTTTGTTTTTAACAGATTGGTTTGGGTGTCAGATTTCATGCAAATTTAATCGAAATTATTAGCGCCACTTTTAAAATATTTTCTACTTTTTAACCAGAAACTCCCAACTTAGTATAATTTTATTCCAATCGTTACACATTTTAAGTTTTGGTTTTATGGGAGTTACTTTCAAATTTTGAATTATCTAAAAAAAAAAAATTAAGAAATTGACAAAATATACTGAGATACTAGGTTTGATCAAAAATCGGTCCACTTGTTACGGCTTTTGAGCACTTCGCAAAAAATATAAGAGCGACATTCAATAAGGCTTTTGAGCTGCACTGCACAGACAACTGAGAAGTGACATTCAATAAGGCTTTTGAACACCTGCATTGACAACTGAAGAAGCGACATTCAATAATATCTTTTAAACACTGCACATACAGCAGAAGAGTGACATTCAATAAGGCATATGAACACCTGCACAGACAACTAAAGGGCGACATTTAATAAATCTTTTGAACACCTGCATTGACAACTGAAGAGCGAAATTCAATAAGGCTTTTAAACACTGCACATACAACAGAAGAGTGACATTCAATAAGGCTTTTGAACACTGCACATACAACTTAAGAGCGATATTCAATAAGGCTTTTGACCGCTGGACATACAACAGAAGAGCGACATTCAATAAGGCTTTTGACCACTGGATATACAACAGAAGAGTGACATTCAGTAAGGCATTTGAACACCTGCACATGCAATACGGGTACAACTGAAGATCGACATTCAATAAGGCTTTTGACCACTGGACATACAACTGAAGAGCGACATTCAATAAGGCTTTTGACCGCTGGACATACAACAGAAGAGCGACATTCAATAAGGCTTTTGACCACTAGTCATACAACAGAAGAGCGACATTCAATAAGGCTTTTGAGAACTGGACATACAACAGAAGAGCGACATTCAATAAGGCTTTTGAACACTGCACATTCAATAAGGGTACAACTGAAGAGCGACATTCAATAAGGCTTTTGAGAACTGGACATACAACAGAAGAGCGACATTCAATAAGGCTTTTGAACACTGCACATACAACAGAAGAGAGACATTCAATAAGGCTTTTGAGCACTGCACAGAAAACTGAAGAGAGACATTCAATAAGGCTTTTGAACACTGCACATTCAATAAGGGTACAACTGAAGAGCGACATTCAATAAGGCTTTTGAGAACTGGACATACAACAGAAGAGCGACATTCAATAAGGCTTATGAACACTGGACATACAACTGATGAACGACTTTAGGAAAACACTTGTTTGAGGAATTAGTGTACTTCTAAACGGATTTACAAAAAATCCTCATAAATGTTTTGACCCAACACATAACTTTCTCTATGTGAGAAGGTAAAAAAGACATTAAATAGAATAAAATTTTGCATAAAAATTAAACTTCTTTTTGCTTATTATGCAGAAAGTTATAAAATCAAGATGAATGTATATTGAGGGATTGGCGATGCAGCCACAGCCACCCAAGCCGGCGGCTCTCTTTGACCCGTGCACATAAATTATCTCACCTGTGGGGACTCTGACAACTTTCAACACAATCTTCACAATTGTTTCCGGCATTTCATATTCCAATCAGATCTTCACACACACTAAGAGGGAATTCTATAGAATCTGTTTTGTTAAAGAATTCGGAGTCACAAAAGAGACGCAGTCTTTGAAAACAATATTGTATTAATTTGTGTTTCTTAGTTCACAATTCTATGAGAGGAATAATGCAGCATCGTGGAATGTGTTGAAAGTATGCAGTGTAGTCGGCATGGTTTAAATTTTAAATATGCGTGAAATTAAATGTCTAACATTATTTGTTAATATAACAATCTTGATTATTTGTTATAATAACGATACTAGTTATTTGATTTTGTGCATTATACAAATCTTACTATAAATGACTCGATTCGCACTAACTTTGTCGTACTTATCTCCCCATAAAGTCTACATACTACTTGTATGTGAGAAAAGAATATGTAACTTACGTATTATTAATGTATTTATTATTATTATGACGATGTTTTCCACTGTGAATTTCTCAAGGGACAACTAGGTATAGGTGCTCATTATCAACTTTTTATCATTTGTTATTTTGAAAGATATTTTTGACTTTGTTTAATATCTTTAAGCTTACTTTGATTCTGCCGTAAATCCTCCTAAGTCTATATCATATTTGAATATAATCAAATTTTAAATGACGATAGTCAAATTAAACATTAGGTTTGCTTCTTTTATTTGCTTAAACCGTGCTTTTCGTTTCGTCAAAATTTGAACAAAATCAGTAAGACAGATTTTGAGAAATGAGGTCTTTTTCAATGAACGATTTGTGTGTGTTATTTACCCATAATTTCTAAACCGCCATTTTGTAGGAAAAATGAGACCAATACGTTTTAAATGAGTCTAGATGGAGGCTAGTTTTATACAGAGGCTAGATTTTAGAAAAGTTTCATGAAAATGTTTAGAACCAATTTAAATAAAAAACAGAATTTACTGTTATTTTCTTATGAAATACATAGCCCCAGTTTCTTATGGTCCAACCCCAAATTTTTAGTTATCTTGAAAAGAAAAACTCGAAATATTACCAAAATAAGCCCACATGTAAATTATTATCAAAAAGGTGAACTAGTTAGGATACAGTGTACTGCAACACACGACAGACAGATATTAGAAAAATAACTTTTTTTTCTTCTCATTTTTAAGTCGTTTTGATAACAGGTACAGTCGTCCTGTACTAAGTACAGTGTGAGACAATAAAAAAAGTAATCGCGTCTGTACAATTTTATTGTATTGAAATTTTTATTTCACTGTAAAAATTATCAACTTAAATTTCTGACGACTAGCTTGCTACCCAATAGCATCCGGTTACATACGTATTAAATGATAGGAGAGAAAAATTGGCGGTAAAACATTTTTTGGATATGTTTAGTTACATAACATAAATTATTTGTGAGGTCGTTACTTTTTTAGTTAAGAATATTTGTTAAAAAAAATTTAACGGTGAAAAATATGGCTATGAAATTGTTTTATAGAGGGATTGAAATATATTTCTTATGAGTAAACATAAAAATAGTAAAAAAAACCGGGATTCCCAGTTAAAGCTCTGCGCACCTCTTTCACTTTGTTGTTTTGTTTGAGAATTTACAGTTGTTTAAAATTATTTTTAGGTTAACTAACATATATAGTGTTTAGTTTATTTGTGTGGATTCACGTTGTGTTGTGATTGCTTGCATCTCGCAAAATTAAACGGTTTAAATTCTCTTTTTT
Organism: Aphrophora alni; assembly: GCA_963513935.1. Lineage (NCBI taxonomy): Eukaryota > Metazoa > Arthropoda > Insecta > Hemiptera > Aphrophoridae > Aphrophora > Aphrophora alni. The sequence continues at coordinate 25,834,693 of OY740767.1, read as the reverse complement.
ATTTTTTAGTTTTGTTTGAGAAATTATAATATTCGTTTAAAATTATTTTTAGGTTAACTTATATAGTGCTTATTTTATTTGTTGGGATTCACGTTGTGTTGTGATTGATTGCTTATATCCTGCAAAATTAAACTGTATAAATTCTCAAAAACGTTTCATTTTGTTGTTTTGTTACAGAATTTATAACAGCTGTTTTAATTATATTTAGGTTAACTGCTTATTTTATTTGTTGGGATTCATGTTGTGTTGTGATTGATTGCTTATATCCTGCAAAATTAAACTGTATAAACCACAAAAATGTAGTTATTCAAAACTGTTAAAATTCTTAACTGTAAATAACTAGTATTTATTTATAATAATAATAAAAATTTAATTATTTTTCTCTTTATATTAACGTAAGAGTCAGAACTAGATTAAATAGCAATAAATATGTGTATTCAATGCCACGCTTTAGATTACAGAGACCCTTTTAATTTTTCGCACGTTTACAAAGTATTAAAGATTTTTTTCATACGTTTAAGGAATAAACCAGTTTTACATTATAAATAAAATACATCTCTGAAAAATCGTACGTGTTTACCAATTCGAAAACCTAAACTATCTATACAACGTGTTATTTATTTGTTGTTAAAATATTTAACAAATTCCTGAAGTAATACTACAAAATGAAAGATTGAATATGTTTATAAAGCCAATAAAAGCCTGGGGATGTTTAGGTTAGAAGATGTGTTCACATTTACTAGAAATTTCAAAATAAATATTTTTTAAATTGATATGGTGTAGTGGAGGGTGTAAAGTTAGTTGAAAATGTGTTTTTAATGTTTGAGTGAGTGTTTGTGTGTATACCGGACTAGCACACCTGACAACAGCTACCATTTATTTATTTAATTATATCAGATTTTAGTAACCAAATTTAAAAAATCCAACAATTTTTACATATCAAAATAAATATCTAATCTTATTACAGGCATAGGGCCTATATGTCTTTTGAGGGTTATTTAAATTAAATGACTATATCCAAAAATCTTTCAAAACTTCAGCAGTTTATTCATCACATCAAAATCAGTAAAAAGTTTATGTAAACATATTTTCTAAACTGCTTACTTTTCTATCTAGCCTCCATTTTACGTTCTTAACAAATAAATTTGTATCTTTATTTGTATCAGTAAATGATATGGAGTTAAAATGTTGCATGCAACTAGTGTTATAAATAGGTACCCAATTTGAAACAAAATAATTAACTGATTCCCTTTACTCATTTCAAAATGGCGGCTATATAAACTTTTTAATATCGAATACTCAAAAAACCGTTAATTTTACTAAATATTTACAAGGGATAACAGATATTAATTGTTACATATTATTATTGGGTGTGTCGATAACTTAGTTATTCTTTGAACTACACAAATAATAATAAATAAGTCTGTTTGTCATAAACAAAAATATATATTATTTGTAAATATTTAATAAAATTAACGGTTTTGGATGTAATCAACTTTAAAAAGATTAAATAGCCGACATTTTGAAATGAATAAAATATATTGGTTGATTATTTGTTCTCAAATTGGGTCTTTGTAACATTAAGTAGCATGTAAAATTTCAACTCCATATCATTTTGCGATATAAAGATTGAATTTGTGTTAAAAACAAAATGGCGGCTAGATAGAAATCTAAACACTTTAGGAAATATGTTCATTTAAACTTTTTTATTGATTTTTATATGAGGAATAAGCATCGTAGTTTTGAAATGAATTTTGGAAACACCCTGTGTATATAACATATGAGTGTTGTTTTTAAATTTTGTGTTTGAACACGTATGTTAAAAATGTATATATTGTTAAAAATATATATTGCATTGTTGTTATTTATACTATTTTATTTTACTGTTTAAACTGTGCAACTGATATAATATGAATTTATAATATTTATTAGACGACTTTAATGTAAATAAAAACTATTCTATTCTACTTAATACTAAGGCTTTTTGATTACAACGTTTCATTCAATTAAAAATTTGAAGAAAAAAACAATCAAATGCCTTAACAGAATTATTTGTTGTACAGCGAAAATAACATTTCTTCTATATAAGAATTTAATTCGAATCGGACAGAGTTAACTATAATCAACGTGTCACCAGGGGCGGAGTCCCGCGAAATTGTTGGCGGACAGAGTGACAGAGGAGCAAGGAGGAGGGGAATTGTCTACAAAATGACATTTCAGGAGAGATCATAAAAGGAATTCGTAACTTTCGTCTTATATGTAGTCAACATATGATCTATTTCGCAGTAGATTTGTTATACTCATGCAACAAAATGGACTTTTACTATGAAAATAAAATTTGTGAAGACAATAAACGGCATTGTATCTTTAACAATTCATTACACGTGTTAAGGAGAGGACATAAATCACAGATAAAATGTTGCTTATCATTTTCTCCTAAACGATAAATCTTTTCCACCCATTTCGTATCTGACTCTTAAATAAAACTATAATTTTCGATGGTAAGAAAATAAACGGAAAACTAATAACAAAGATTTTCCTCATTCATCCATAAAACTAAGTGGCTACTAAACAGATACCATAACCTAAAAAAGTATCTACTCTCCACATGTAACATACGTGAAAAAAATTCTTAATTACCGAATTTTCTCTGTGTTTGTTTAGTATTTATTTTTAAACCGTGGACAAATTAATTTGTATAATCAATACTAAATTTGTACACAATGTCATAAATTACTTAAAACTGTAGAAATACAATAGTATACATTGTAGTGAAATGAGATTACAAAAAATATAAAACAATAAATAATATAATAATAACGCCTTTGAGTTAATGAATGCATTATTTGTAAGAAATTCTATTTATTTATTTATTTTTTTTAAACATCACAAGTAAATCTCAATATTTATTTATAAAAAACAATAATGAAAATATTGATTGACGAAATTTAAATAATTATTTGATCTTTGGGTATTTTACAATATTAAAAACATTAATGTATATTTACAATATTCCTATATATATAAATATAAATATAGATAATTTGAAAAATTGTATTGATGGAAATTGAGTTTATTGATGCGAATAAATCCAATAAAAACAAACACGATTTTTTTTAATAGTGTTATTTGATTTTTAAGCTCTAAAATAAAAAAGATTTGGAGATAAAAATTATCGGAAATTCGAAAATGTTTTGTTTTTAGGCTATTCTCGAGTGTCGTAGACAATTATCAAGAAATTACATTTTTAGAATTTTGCTGATAATTCGGTTTTTGAGGAATACAGAAAACAAAGACATTTTGTTTTTCGTTAACACTGGAAAATCGTTTCTTTTCTAGACATTCGACATTAAACGAACGCTATTTTATAAATGTAGAAAATAAAGTCTTGATTTTCTGGTACACTGGTGAAAGGATACATAATGTGAATACCAAATCTTCACTCAATATCTTATCTACTCCAAAGATTAGGGTCTTAAAATAGAAAATGGCCGACAGTTGGGAAACGAAGTGTTTTCAGACATATGTTTATATAAACTTTCAATCTTATTTTTATCTTTAGAATTACTTTCCGAGAGATTGTCGAGCAGTTTCGATTCACCCTGTATACGAGAAAGTAAAAATATTTGTCAAAATTTCTCCTATGAACGCAAAAAGGGCCTGAAATCCAAGATGGCGGCTATAAATTGTGTAAACTTCCTGTAACGTACATAGTCAGTAGGGATTGTGTGCATGTAGCAGCTGAGGATGGTGACTTGATCATTGAAACGTCGTATTGTATTTGTATTGCACAAATAAAGTGATTTTTTTTGTGGAAATTTGTATTTAATTTTTTTGTTTATTGAAGTTTCCACAAGTTTAGCTCATTACAGTTGAACGTAGTAAGACTTACCCAATATAAACATAATTTGTTTTTGAGGAAAATTGTAGTAAAAATGTTGGGGGGGGGTGGGGCAGAATATTTTAGTCAGTATGTATAAATGTCAAATTATTGCTACAGGTCGGATTACTTTGCATGGTCTCATATGTAGCCGTTTCGATCAGAAATATAGAAATTTTCCAATACAATTAAAAACCCAATAAGAAAGTTTCTTTAAACTAGGTGTGGTAAAATTATAATTTTCGTAGAATGCTACAAAACTTGTTTTAGTAACCTCATAACGCCTAGAAAGAAGTAAAGCGTGGTAACTACACTATTGTAAAAGTATGACATAGCCTACACCGCAGGTATGCCGTAAAATCAGCTATTACTAAGCATTAGCATATTGGCTGTTCAGAATGCAACTATATATTTTTTTATAACTTAAACGTGATCGTTGAACAAAAGAGTTTCACAATGACTAGAGGAATAAAGTCGTCAAGCTGCTGCGTAAGGATGAGGACATGTTGGTATAGTTACGGTGAGGTGTCTCGTAAATTACTCTGCAGACTTGGAGTTCCCACGCGCTGCAATTGACAAGCTTGTAATTCAATTTTCGGTCACAATGACCCTCCGGTTTTTACAAGAACAGGGCAGTGTTAAGTGGTTTAGTTAGTCCTCGCATTAAAGCGTTTAGACTGCTTGTGCCAGGTTTAGAAGTTCATTTATTACACTAAAACGTATTCTGAGAAATACTGGTGGTTTTACTGGGTGTTCAAAAAGTCTGGAAACCCCTTAATTTTTATTTTATTAATAAACGCAGAGCAATGAAACTCTAGGATTACGTCCTCACTGTAGTTACCGACTTTTTGCTCATTTTAACTGTCTTTTTTCTCTTTGGGGGGACGTCCTGTGGAGGAAGTCTAAGAAATCTTAAATGTAAGCATAGGTCGAATTATACCTCATTTTAAAGGTCTTTGTTAGAGGAACACATTTCCGCAATCCCGACTGAAAAAGGACCATTCGTTTGGAAATGGCAGCTTTTTACAATTTGTTAACTTTACGTTGCGAAGATTAAGAGGCAGAAGTGAATACTCTACCGTGTTGGTTATGTTATTGTTTTAGCTATGAGAATTTCACAGCTGGAATGTGGAGGGATAGGAAATATCAGTAATGGTCGATTTAATTGTTTAAAAACTTTAGGAGTGCACAGATGTAGTTGGGGACAATTATCATTATTAATAAAATTGAACAGACAGTATGTTAGTTGTTTATGTTTAAATTACTTACTTTGCAAGACAATAATTATAAAAAAAATAAACAAACCTTGGAAGGTATTACAGAAGGTGCTCGAAATGGTGTCCTTGTGTAGCTGATTGGTCGCATTGGTTGCTGATTTTGGCCGTCCGGATCTTTACCGATCTGTTATAGAACCTCGCTGTACGGTCTTCAACATTGTTGATTTTTGAATAGGTGGTCAATTGGGGCAAGTTTCATTGAACAAGCGGCTTACCTCCTCATATGAACGAGTTCTATCCCCATAACCCCTCATCATCAGAATGGTTATTTGCTCTGTCTCACTAAGTGACATTGTAATCTAAACTTAAAGCTTACTAAAAATTTTCCATTGAATTAGCATTAAAATCAAACACACTTTAAGAGGCTGCCATTTCCAAACGAATGGTCATTTTTCAGTCGGGATTACGGCAATGTGTTCCTCTAACAAAGACCTTTAAAATGAGGTATAATTCGACCTATGCTTGCATTTAAGATTTTATAGACTTCCTCCACAGGACGTCCCCCCCCCCCAAGCGAAAAAGTACAGTTAAAATGAGCAAAAAGTCGGTAACTACAGTGAAGACGTAATCCTAGAGTTTCATTATTCTGCGTTTATTAATAAAATTAATATTAAGGGGTTTCCAGACTTTTTGAACACCCGGTATATATCCCTCCTTGTTGGAAGTAGACAAAACTAGTAGTGTTTGTTACACAGAGGTTAGGTTATATCAATTTTTAGAGGAAGTCGGAAGAAACAAAACAACATATCCGGGGCTCACTTATAGTGAGTACTGGTGTGGTAATCTGACACTTACAGAAGTCTCATCGAGTTTTGGGTTGATCTTTCCTATCGGTCTCTCTTGAGAAATTCTTTGTTGCAACTGTCACTAGCGCTTGATATGTTGCTATTCGGTACTACGCGAGTCAAAAGTTGATATATTTTGCTAAAAAACGACACCAGAACCAGTTCTGCAAGTAGTATGGTTAAATTGTAACGCACTTTTGAAGCACCTTGTGTATAAGTTAAGTTTATTCCAAAATATACAGTTTAGTTTTACAATTTATTTTTGGAGTACCAGTCATTTTTATCTTGTAAGCGATCTAGTATCCAATACACTTCTATATTCTTAAAAGTATGGACTAAATATTTTATTTATTTAACATTTTGCTGAATTACTGTGGTTGAGTGAAGAAGAAAAAACACAATATACAAATTAATAATTTAGATACTAATAATATAGTTTAATCGTTCATAATTCACCTACTAATATAATACTTCGTTACAAAATAAAATTTCATATCCTTATAAATTAATATAACGCCAAAATAATATTACAATAATTATACTACTAAGTTACTAAATGTTTACAAATTTATCTAATTTTAAATTAACGATGCATGCCAAAAGTTCCCATCTCAACGTTATTGTGCATCTCTAACTAATGTTTTAAAGTTTTGCAAAACGCATTTACATTTTTATTATTTTATATTTAGCTGCATCAAATTATAAACTTTTGAGGCCATAAATAAAAATTATTAAAAAAAAAAAAAATTCCGATTAACGTTTGGACTTTTTAAATGAAACTAGGATCGGCTCCTTGTCTTTTGGTAAGACAGATAGGTTTCATTATAGCTTTTATTGTAAAGTATTATACGAATTTTATATACAAATAGGTTAGGTTAGATTAGCTTAAGTTAGGTTCTACAACGGTGAAATATTGAGTTAAAAAAAAAAAAAAAAAAAAAAAAAAAAAAAAAAAAAATGGCGCACGGGATAGTATGTATTTATGAATGTTATTATTTGTATACAAAAAGTTCTAAGTAGGCCTAATTTCAAGTAGCTTTATCATTGACTATATTATGAGCTTTTAATAACTGTAGGCCAATTTACAAAGAAAAGAACTTCTAGGTACTTCAGGCTCGAGTCACCGAAAGTTTTATTTTTTCACTTGAGCGAAGATTTATTTTATACATATTCCTAGAATCCCGTCTATAGATCATACAACAAAGTGTCTCAAGAATCATGCTCACACCAAAAGTTAATAATCAAATATATTAAAAACTTTATTGCAATAAATTGAGTCATGTCGTTCAATTCTGCAAATATCGATAAAATTGTACATAAATATGTTTTACATCAGACTGAGCATGCGCAATGCCACTCAAGAATGTGAACTTGAGCTACGGTTCGAGACAATATGAAGGGTCTACCTTCTCTCTCAGCTCATGTTGCTGTGTCAATTATAATAAAATAGAATTTGACACAAGAAGAAACACCGACTGAGACCCATAATGTCTGGAATTTGTGTGCGAATAAAATACATTTCCAAGACGGACGGGCCCGCTTCTGCACACGAGGGTATAATGTAAGAGGAATTATGTGACGAATATAAAAGTTGTAAAGACACAATTCATTGCTGGTGCCAAGAGAAGCCGCCGAGTCGAGCCGAGCAGTTCTGTGTGCAAGTATTAATATTTTACATTGCTATAAATGAGCAAGGAGGACTTGTAATCGATTTAATTGACTTGGATCAAATTAAAATACCTCCAGAGTTCATATTTAAAAAACCCCTATTCAATACAAATGTCCAAGTGTTCGCTATATTTCAAAGTAGTCCTTCCTAGAGGACTCTTCTGGTAGCCATCCCTTCATGAGTTGCTTTATAAATGCCATTTAGTTGTTCTTACTGTCCGTTTGAATAATTTGTTTTCTTACACTATATATGTTTTAATTTACTAAATAATGCGCAAAAACATTGCACAAACTTTCTCACTCACTCATCCCCCATTCAAAATATACATCACCAAAAATGTAATTTCTGTAGTTGTCAGTCAAATAGTGAAAATGAACCATTAAATTGAAATTTAAAAAATATATATTTAAATAGAAGCTAAGCTTGAATTGCTTGTGTCATAAATGCGTCAGAGTAAATTGTATTTGTTTAAAATCGAGATTTTAATGGTAAAATTTAAAACTTGGAGAAATTTCAACCAAACTTGGTACATATATGAATTACAATCTGGAAAAAAATATTGTGGGGAAGGACGTCACTAAGGGTGGGGTGAAAATGGGTAACATGTAAAAATAATCAAAAACTACAGATATTAATGTCGAATCCGTAGTTTTTGGGGTTGCTGAGAGGCATAGTGACACTTTCAATATCGTTCCAAGTTAAGCATCAGTATTGGGGGTTAGAAGAGGTGAAAAATGAAATATCTAAAATGATGTAGATTAGTTTTAAATCCATAGTTTTTTGGCGTCGCTAAACTGATTTCTGACAGACCTAATGACTTTTAAGCCCAGTTTAGTCGAATAGAACTATTAAAACCTGGAAACTTTTAGAAAGTAATAGAATAAGATAGAACTTTTTAGAAGATTGTGAAAATGAAGATTGGTGTACTTATACTTTTAAATACCTGTAAATAAAATGACTTCGATTTTCAACTATAGATAGAATTATTTCCTTTTTCTGTCTAGTAGAGATCGAGGTAAATAAATACCCGGGCTACTTCGGGGAATCAGTTAGTATGTAATAAAGTCTAAAAACAATATAATTTTATATATAAATGTGATATTTATTTTTATGAATTGTAGTGAAACAAAAAAGGTATTTTTATTTTAATAAATAAGGAAAATTTATTATATTTTTTTATTGTTTTATTATAGAGCATTATTATTGATAGTTTTATTTATGGGAACAGAAGGATAAATAACTAAAATAGTACAATTTGTGAAACACTATTACACTGTTTTATGATTTGATTGAATTTTTATTTTGATGTTATACTAAAATTTACACTGTGAAAATAATATTAATATTACTATCGCTAAATGTTTTCATTTTAACATTTTATTTCCAAATCAATAAAGAAATAATAAACTGTGCCAAACATTGTACTAATTTTCTACTAACTTACAACCCTGTATATAAAACTAACTCTTTAGCAAACAAAAAGGTTCCAACGCTATCTATGAAAAATTGCTGTCATAATGTGAAAATAAACTGTGAACCCCACCCACGAAATTTAATATATCAGCGAATCCAAGCAATGCCGATCAAAGTTTTGTGTAGTATGAATATTTACGACCTAAATCAATTACAATATTGCGTTTAAAGGAAATTTAATAATCCAGAATAAATGGGTACACACCAAAATAAACACAACACGCTCAAGAGTTTTGTTCCAGTTTTTCTTATTTATTGGACCTAAAATCGAAAACTGAAGAAATCTCTACAAATCAAACAGCTGAACCGATCGTTTTGAATAATTTCTTCGTTGATAGTTGTGCAGTATAAAGTCAGATAAAAAAAAAGAAGAAAAAAAAGACAAAGTTGATTCTTTATTTTATAATATTTTAAAAGTTGGTAATGACCGAGAAGTTTTTGCATTTAAACAACAAGAAAAAATATATGACGCCAGCTTTTGAATTTTATTTTGACTCTTCAATAAAACAAAAGTTTAAAATTCCTCAGATATTTAGTTAGTTGACTGGGGTTGAAGGGAGAAAAAAGGTCATGAATACATTTTCTTCCATTAGTAATACACGTGGAATTTAAAATATAAAATTCTGTTCATAGCTATTCCATGACAACCTGAATATTTGGCTCTTAGTTTCTTAATTTTTCCTTTTTTAATTATCACATTTCTCTCTTGTTGAAATTAGGAATAGACAAATCCATCTGTTATTAAATTTGTAGCAGTATTTAGGAAGAGCGAAAGTTTCGTAAAACTTCAGCCATTTTCAAAACACATAAAAACGAAGACGCATACTCTCTTCTCTCACACAACCCAACGAGAACGCGCACACATTACCTAACGATAAGTATGCACGATCTTTATAAATAACCAATTGACTTTGTAATAAAACACAATACGATTGAAGAATCTCTTATAACTCCATGTAAAAGGTCGCCGCAGTACCTTCCAAGTAAGATATTAGCTTCCACCGACCTTTCACCCAATAATCTGTTTTTACGGTTCTGCAGCAGGTGTTCAATCCTTAGATGTTATTGCTAACTTTATGTTTTCGGTTTCAATTTAAAAGCGGCTACAAAGACTGGGGCTTAAGATATTCATATCCACGGGCTCGGTGGTGTCGCTTTCGTTATGTTTTCCACATAAACTTCAATACCATCTGGACAAAAGGTATTCCTCAGTTATTTGAGTAACGTTTTGTTAAAGTTAGATCCAATAAAATGTTAATGATAGTTTTGGAGACAGTTATGGGCTGTAATAACTGTTTTATAGAGTGATAGAAGATGTATTCAATTCTATCTTGAAATAGGTTCTGTTTCTTTCACTTCATTGTGATTCAAATTTATTCAACAGTGAGAAACTTTTGTTGCATCTTGTTTGTATATGTAACAACTGAAGATGACGAGTTGGTCGTTGAAACGTTGTCTTGATTGAACAAATAAAGACCCAATATACGAAGTAAGAATGTAGTTTGATAATCGTTAATCGCTTTGATGTCTATTTTTTAACTGCTATTCATGTTTAATGGTGTCAGGAAACTGAAAAAGTGATTTTTGACATACCGTCCGTCCGTCGTCGTTGTCGTCTGTACGTAAGTACTATAACACCTACAAAAATCGAGATAGCAAAGTTTGTATAGAGGACTATAGTGTGCTCTTATAGTAACATATTGAAATTTATAAAAATCGAATTTCAAAATGGCGAACAGTTTTTTGTTCATATCTCGTGTATTATTCAACTTATAACACACTGAGTTAGATGTAAATTTGTAAATTTCAATTCTCCATGATATATACGATAAAAAACAGCAAAGTTATTGTCAAAATGTTATTGAAGACACTGTCAAGAGCGAAGCGAATGAATTTTTTTTATTATATACACAGTTACACAACTATGGACTAGCAGACGTAAAGAAAAAAGCGATATTCACATCTATGAAGTTAAGAAAACATGTTTTAAACAAACGTACCCTATTAGGTAAGACACCTTAAATCTATCAATCATTTTAATATATCCTACAAGCCCAAAACCAAGTTTTAGTTATTCATTTGGAACACCTGCTTATATTAAATTGTACGATTGGGTTAGGTAAGTACATTGATGACGCTTATAAAGTTGTTTTATTGGCGTTTGAAGTTTCAATAGATGTTGTTCATTTGAAATAAATATATAAATTATATACACGCGATTTTTGTAAACTGGTCTCCGATTTACATCGGTTTGTGACACAACTTAACTATTAAAATCTATAAGTAAATTTCAATATGGTGATTTAAATAAATTATTCCCAGGATAACTTGCTATAAGGTTCTACATCTTTCAAAATAGCTAATTTTCTGCACTTTAAAAATTTAGCCAAACTTTTTATTTACGTGACAAAATTTTTCGTAACAATAAAGAAAATTGTTAAAAAATAACATCATGATTAGAAAACAATCTGAAATTAATAGTTCGCAAAGGAAGAATTTCATTTGCCTAATAGTGAAGAAGCTAGCAAGTTTTACATTGTACGTTAGGTTTTACCATAGAAAAGTCTGTGGTTTTACCATCAATTGAAGAAAATATGAAGTAAACAATGTGAAAACTTATTCGTGCACAACTAAAATACTCCATTATCATCCATAATTCACGAACCGCGATTTTTGGGGAGATGTCCAATATTTTCATTTGGGTCATTAGAGACTACTTTTTAGGAATATTTTATCAAAATCGTTATAAGAAATTTGAAGAAAATCTGAGGGACCCTAGCTGGAGCTTCACCTTTTTTTCATGTAATCGTGTGTTAAATCTCTTTCTTTCATCTTTCCTATCAGGTCTATCTTCCGACCCTAATGCTTTAAGAATATTAAAGGGCTTAAGGTCTTTATTGTACGCTCCTTTCTTATTTTTCTTAGGCTATAATGAGTGAGAGGTTTATCACCTTTAAAACCACAAGGAATACATAATTGAAAAAAATTTGTTTTTATAGCAGGTACCCCTAAATTTTGAGTTATATTATAAAAAAGAGAAATGAAAATAGTACTGAGAGTGATCAATGTATGTCCACATATAAAGTGTGATTGAAATCTGTCTACTAGTTTGTGCTGTACAACACTGCAAAGTCATATATGATGTTTTTTAAACTACTTTCTTGCATCAAGACTCTTTAAAACTGATTTATCGACATAAAAACTCAACATCGATTTTTTGATTGTTTTGACCCATCACATAACTTTCTTTATAAAACGTACATACGTGAAGAAAGAAAAATGGATTTATATGATGCCAACGTACCAGCTCTGTAGTGTTAGTTGTTTGAAGTTTAGTGGGAATAAGGGTAGATATTGAGTTAGCTATATTTCTATCATTAAGGATTTTTTTAAAAATTCTGTCGCTTTCTCGCTCACCAATGTGCACTCACCCCTAACACAGTGTAAAAATAATAATGGGTTGTTACAGTAGATTTAATATGAGAAGGGGAAAATGGAAGAATTTTTATTAAAAATGGCCCGTTTGATTTAAATTGAATATTTCTGAGGGAAATAATAATTCCATCAAATCAGTTACTTCTTAGGCTACTCCAACCTACGACGATAAGATTTTAGAGTAACCTGTATTTTGTTAAATTATTTTTGCTTTTTTTTTTAAAAGGTATACTATAAAAACTCCAAATATTTATCCAGCATACAATGTTTGGTAATCGGAAATATTTTGCCTCCGTTTATTGGCTGATCTTCCTGTTGCATGGTCTCAGGACACGGCAAAAGTGATTTTCGACATAAAGTCCATCCGTCCTCGTTGTACGACAGCAACGAAAAACAATGAAAACAGGAACAAGAACTTTGGTACAGGGTGTGCTCATGTAGAATCCTATTGAAATTTAGAAAAATATAATTGTAAATGTTAAAATATTAAACAATTTTCTCGTGTGTTATTTAACATTCTAAATTAGATAAACATTTCCAGAATTCAATTCTATATGTAATGGTATCAACCCATCTCTCTACGACAACAAATCGCGACGTTATAATAAAAAATGTAATTTCAAACCCAAGAAAATGTGATATTCGTATAGTTACGACTGACACTGACACGAGCGAAGCGAGTGGAGGCTTTTAATATAAACACATCTGTGAGGTCCGTTAGGGTCTAATCGACGTCAGGAAAGTAGTGTTATACACAATTACAAAGTTCCGAAAACCTGTATATAATAAGTGTTTTAAACAAACTTACCTTTCATGACGTGACTCCTTGATCTATATTAAATGTTGAGCTTGACTTATGAGAAACATTATACACTATAACAAACACACAGGACACAATTCTCACAAAAAATACGCCTAAGTATCAGACGCGTTTCAACGACAAGGTCAAACTGTTATAGTTTGATTGGTGTAGCTCGTGTATCACTGAAGAGGACGACCTTGTAGTTGAAACGCGTCTGATACTTAGGCGTATTTTTTGTGAGAATTGTGTTCTGTGTGTTTGTTATACTGTACTACTTGATCTAACATTACATTTTAAATTTTCCTACAAGGGCCAATAAACCCACTTTTGGGTATTACACGTACAAGATATGCTTCTACATTGTATGATGGGGCTGGTATGATCGATATTTTTCATCTTTAATCCAGTTTATTATTGTTTGTTCTATTATCAGCATTGCATTTGTGGGATCATACCGCCACTTCTTTATTACATCAATTTCTGTTTTCCAGAAAATACTAGTAGTTTTGTAAACTGTCGTAAGACATTGAATTTAAGTAATGCTGTTCCACATTTATTATACATATATTTTTTAATGTATATAACGTTTACATCTTCTGTTTCTATACGTACGGAATCAATTTAATTGATTGGCAATGTTGTATGTTTACGGAAAGTCTGTATGTGTATGTGAAGGATTTGAAATGACTAAAAAAACGGACAAAAACTAAAAGCCTCTTCCCAGTTGAGAGACTGAACCGTTTTATTATCTCAATGAGCGGTAATCAAAGACGTTTTTTCTGATTATTAGAGGGCGATAGAGATGTTTCGACCGCTTCGGCTTTGATTACTGTGATCAGATGCGTTGAGGTTTCTAATAATAACGGACCGCACCGGGGCTGGCAATCCGCCCACGCGACCGCGCAGCGCAGCGCCTACACATAGCGCACGCGCGCACACCCTCTTATCTCCGCGTATTGTCTTTACAAATGGAATTTTTTTATTTTGCGTAATTGTTAAGTCGTTCTTTGTAATAAACGTGTTTGAAGCCGTTATTGGAAATGCAAATAGCTTTTGCATCACGTTAGGAATCAATAGACAATGTGAAAGTGTAAATGTCAATTATTTATACATTGTTTAATATTATTATTAGAAAATTTCTAATTCCTATCTATTGCCATCATTCCTTTACGGAAATTCCAAGACACGAGTCTGTATAATGTTCACAGATCCCTACTTAAGGAGGAATTTGACATTATTTTCAGCTCACTGTTCAAATGTTTGATTTTGTAAATTATTTAGATGCCTACAATTTGATCAGATTTATTAAAACAGAAAGATTTTAATATATATGATGTTAACGTTGACCAGTAAGTCTTATAATGATCCAAATAACTCTATTTTATGCAGTTTACAAAAAATATACATTTTATGTTTCATACGATAAAAAGTAAAAGAATAACGTAAAACATAACGTGTGAACGGCGAAACAGCGCTGTAGTGTTTCTACAACAAAATAAGAATTGCTCTGACTACTAAGATAGGTAACTAATATATATATATATATATATATATATATATATATATATATATATATACATCAGCAATTCGTAAAAAGCGAATAAACTTTATGGTTTTACATAAGATTATAAAGAATATAATATAATGTAAAACATAACCTCAAAATTAGATAACATTTCAAAATGGCTAACGTTTTATACTACAGGGTGATCCAGGAAAACCTTTAGCATTTTAATTCAGTGTTGAACAACTTTATCAAATCTATAAAAAAACTGCGAGGGATTCAAAAATGCTGGCATAGATATTGCGGTTGATATGGTAATTTGTGTTGTTTATTTGTTTACTTACCTTTGTACTGGAGGAAACATTCGTAATTATTTTGGATAGTAAATATTTCATATGGCTCAGAAATTAAATAAAACCTACATAAATTGTTAGAGAAACATTGGTGGGATCAATATTACTGTCCCTCTTTCGCACTGAAACATAATTCCACTCGTCGCTTCATGTTTTGAGACAATATTGTTGAAGACATAAAAGAAGTTTTTCCCCCGAATATTTCCAAGGGTTCTTCAACGATTTAAATACAATCTGTGCCTTTAAAAATCCCAAAGATAACAATCAGAAGAACCGAGGTCGGGCGATCTAGGTGGCCACAATTCCTTTAAATTATTTGGTCTCCATAGAAATTAGTTAGAAGAGCCACTGGGAGGCAAGTTGTACCATCATGCTGAAAGTAGCTTTGCGTCCATGCCATTAAGTTGTTTCACAAATTCCATGAAGATACATTATAAACCTCAATATTAACATATTTATGAAATAAAATTGTTATAACAATCCTCATAAGAAATATCACACACCAAACACCAATGATGTCTGTGTGCAGTTGACATTCATTGATTAACCTAACCTAACCTAACCTAAGGGCTGGTTGCTCTCCACTTGAAACTCGATCTTCTTCTACCTCTATGTTGTCCCACAAAATTATTTTCTCCTCTCTATTGTTATCCATTCTCTACACATGTTCAAGCCACTTCAGTATTCAAATATTTATGCTGCGTATCGAATCTGTCGAATTGTATAAATTCCTCAGCTGTGCGTTGGTTCTTACTCTCCAGTAATTTTTGTCTAAACTTGTGCTTAACATTCTGCACTCTCAGACATTTAGATTTATTTCCTGGCTATTCGTCGTTATCCACTTGAATAACCTAACCTAATCCAACTTTAACATTCTGCGCTCCCAGACATGTGTATTTCATTCCTGGCTATTCGTCATTATCCACTTGAATAACCTAACCTAATCCAACTTTAACACTCTGCACTCTTAGACATTTAGATTTCTTTCCTGGCTATTCGTCATTATCCACTTGAATAACCTAACCTAATCCCACTTTAACACTCTGCACTCTTAGACATTTAGATTTCTTTCCTGGCTATTTGTCATTCACCACTTGAATAACCTAACTAATCCAACTTTAACACTCTGCACTCTTAGACATTTAGATTTATTTCCTGGCTATTCGTCATTATCCACTTGAATAACCTAACCTAATCCAACTTTAACACTCTGCACTCTTAGACATTTAGATTTCTTTCCTGGCTATTCGTCATTATCCACTTGAATAACCTAACCTAATCCAACTTTAACACTCTGCACTCTTAGACATTTAGATTTCTTTCCTGGCTATTCGTCATTATCCACTTGAATAACCTAACCTAATCCAACTTTAACACTCTGCACTCTTAGACATTTAGATTTCTTTCCTGGCTATTCGTCATTATCCACTTGAATAACCTAACCTAATCCAACTTTAACACTCTGCACTCTTAGACATTTAGATTTCTTTCCTGGCTATTCGTCATTATCCACTTGAATAACCTAACCTAATCCAACTTTAACACTCTGCACTCTTAGACATTTAGATTTATTTCCTGGCTATTCGTCATTATCCACTTGAATAACCTAACCTAATCCAACTTTAACACTCTGCACTCTTAGACATTTAGATTTCTTTCCTGGCTATTCGTCATTATCCACTTGAATAACCTAACCTAATCCAACTTTAACACTCTGCACTCTTAGACATTTAGATTTCTTTCCTGGCTATTCGTCATTATCCACTTGAATAACCTAACCTAATCCAACTTTAACACTCTGCACTCTTAGACATTTAGATTTATTTCCTGGCTATTCGTCATTATCCACTTGAATAACCTAACCTAATCCAACTTTAACACTCTGCACTCTTAGACATTTAGATTTCTTTCCTGGCTATTCGTCATTATCCACTTGAATAACCTAACCTAATCCAACTTTAACACTCTGCACTCTTAGACATTTAGATTTCTTTCCTGGCTATTCGTCATTATCCACTTGAATAACCTAACCTAATCCCACTTTAACACTCTGCACTCTTAGACATTTAGATTTATTTCCTGGCTATTCGTCATTAACCGCCTTGTTTAACCTAACCTAAGCGCTATGAAGCTCTCCACTTCAATCTCGACATTTTCTTCCTCCAGGTTGTTACACAAAATTTTTAAACCACAAAATGAATCTTCTACACGTATTCAAACCACTTTAGTCTTCAAACCTTTATGCTTAGTACATTTCATAGCTCTGCGTCGGTTATTACTCTCCATTAATTTATTTTTCTTCACTGGTCCATACATCCGTCTTAACACTGCTCTTTCAAACATTTAGGTTTCTTTCTGGCTATTCGTTATTATCCACTTTGTATTACCTAACATAACCTAACCTTACCACTATGCGCTCTCAAACATTTATGTTTGTTTCCATCCTGTCATTATCCACCTTATATAACATAACTTAACCTAACCTTAACATTCTGTGCTCTCAAACATTTAGATTTATTTCCCGCCTGTTCGTCATATCCACTTTGTATAACCTAACCTAACCTTAACACTCTGCTCTTGCAAACATTTACGTTACATTCGTGATTGTTTGTTATTAGCTACCTTTTATAATATAACCTAACTGTGCTTGCGTGACAATTTCGGTGCAAGTCTTAGCCGACGAAGGAAAGTCATGGAAGCACAGAAAAAAAAAATTCCGGGCGAGTAATGTATGCTATTTATTATTACAGTATCCTCAAGGTAAGAATGTGTCTGGGGTGGAGAGGAAAAGAGGGGCCCCCACACTTCGTTTGTTGCGTTTGATTTCAGCGATACAACCTCAATAATAAAATATAGACCTCAAATGCTTCTGTGTAAACGCCTTCCCTACTTTCGCTTCTTTTATCGGTGTAAATAAGAATAAAACGTTTACAAAATTACACTTTTAAGAATTAACTGTACTTAAACTTTAAGAATTAAATGCAGCTAGGCAGTAATTTGTTTACCTAGTTTTCTTGGAATGGGTTGTACCGTCAAGTCAGGTTAGGAAATCAAGTAGAAGGGAGGACACGACCATTACACCAGACACATTCCTAGTCTGAGGCTACTGTAACTTTATTATTTTATTGTAACCAGTAGATTGTCTTGAAAGACAATAGTTTGAGGAAAGTGACTATTGTCTATATTTTCTTTTAATGATAGACTACATTTTCAGCATATAATATTTAGACCATAAATTGATACCATTCATAACTTTGGACTTCTGTCACATATAAACAAGAAGGATATAATCACTTACAGTTTCTTTGTTCATATAATCAAGTCATTTACAAAACACATCGTACTCTTCATATTTTAGTCTGGATTTTGATGTAATGTCACAGGCTTGAATTAAAATGTCTTCAGGAACATCTATATCGTCCTAATTAATAATTATTAATTTGGAAATAAATAAAAACATTGGGAACACTACAAATTTGTACTATTGTTTACTAATATAATTGTATTTTTGAGGTAACTGTTGGTAATATTGTTTGAAATCAGCTGGAGTTCAGAAAAGCTTTTTTTTCGGCCTAGGACTGGGAATATCTATTTCCGTATTCTGTACCAAAAGCAGCTGTTTTCTTTACTAAAAGGACAAAATTTAAAACGACTATTTAGAGTGAAGTATAATGAAATATGTATATTCTCATTGACGCAGTTAATATGTAGTTTGAAAGCTAATTGAAACTAAAACTTGTATGGAATCACTTTAGTAGTTTCCACGTTACAATCATTTTTCGCTGTTCAAAAATAGGAAATCCAGATTCAAATATTTTAGTTTTTTAAATAATTTCCAATTACAAACATTTTTGTTAGCTAGAAGTTAAGAGGAAATTCATAATCTCACGTATAATTTTAAAATTTCAGTGACAACAATGATTTTAACAGTAATTGGTACATAATTAAACGTTATGTGTAATTGAAAGAATTATTAAAATCCTTTTAGAGGTTTCCAAGTTACAGGTACCACGAGCATAGCAAGTTTCCCATAATATATCAAATGATTTTCCCCATACTTTATCCTTGTCATCACAATTTTATATTTAAATGTAAACTGTTCCTAAACGTTATAATAACTCAGGTTCAAAATGAACTGGGAGAGTTTATTTCAGAGAGTAATATAAATTGAGCACTGTTTCTGGTAAGGTCAACTCAAACTATAGGAAATTAGTAAAAAAAAGTTTGAGAAATAATTAACTGGGAGGTTGAATTTTTTCTTTTTGTACATGGAACTTAGTGAGAAACCGAAATATTAGCAAAATCGGACTGGAGCTTTGCTATAAAGTGCATTTTTGATGTATTTTGAGTGCAACGCTACACTATTTTTTAAATATCTCCGGCTTTATGGGTCGTTGAAAAAAAAGAAAATACTCGGAAATGAAGGGACTATCGAAATGGCAGGGTATAGTAACATTAAGAGTAAATTATCCTAACCTTAAAAATTTGGAAATTCTGGATTTAAGATTGTTTTTTTACTAATGCAACAAATGGGGTAAAAACCATCAAATTTTCATGTTTGAAAAAAATTGGACAAAATATGTATCTTTACACTAGAAATCGATGGTCAAGTTTACAAAAAAAGTTTATTTTTACGGCTACAGTTGGCCATTTTCTAAACAAAATTTAAACCATTTTTATTTAATAAGAAGTGGTCGTAAACGTTTTATAATTGTCAGTTTATTTACCAACTTTCTAGTGAACATATTCAAGAATTTGTTTATGAAGTTAAAGTGCTTTTTTTTAAAAAAAAAATTAAAAAATAAATTTTGTTTTTCATATATACCATATCTTTATAACCAGATTTCTGTAAAAAAAATTATTTAACGGAACTCATAATATTTAACGGAATTTTATTTAACATTCTCAACTAAATGTTGAAATTTAATAAATGGGCGACGTCGTTGTCTAGATTCGGCTCCGATTTAGTGGAAAAAATGACAAAATAGGAAAATGACAAATTCTTTTTTATTAATAAAAGGGCACTTTCACCTTGATAAACAAATTCTTTCATATTATCACTAGAAAGGAAGTAAAAAAACTGACAATTAAAAAAAAAAAAAATTCTTTACGACCACTTCTCATTAAATTACAATATTTTAATTTTTTTTTCGAAATTTCCACATTTTTACTGTGGCCGTAAAAATGAACTTTTTTTTGAAATTTGACCACAGATTTTTAGTGTAAAGACACATATTTTGTCTAATTTTCGTGAAGATCTGATATTTCTTACCCTATTTGTTGCATTATTAATGAAAAATAACATTAAATGAATATTAAATGAAGTACTCTTAATGTTACTGTACCCTTGTCATTTCGATAGTCCCTTCATTTTCGATTATTTTAATTTATTTACCATTTTTGTACGACCCATAGAGCCGGAGATATTTAAAAAAAATATTGTAGCGATGCACTTGAAACGCTTTAAAATGCGCTTTTCTAGCGAGGTTCCAATCAGATTTTACTAATATTTTGTTTCCCACTTCAATGTATGTATAAAAAGAAAAAAAATCCAACTCCCATTTATATAACATTTATATTCTAATTTCCCTCTACTAGGAAGGTTTCTAAATAGGATTGTAAGAAAGCAATTTGCATTTTTTTAATAGCAAATTTTGAACGTTAATATTTGTTTATGTTTATCCCAAAAAGGTAAAACGTGCAGTTCTCGTGTTTGAAGGTTGAACAAAGGACAATTAAAAGTCTCTACAACCCAGACCACCGTCAGTGAGTTGGTTCATAACGTCCTAGAATAATAAAAACTGAAAGCTTAATCAATAGAGGTAAGTTAATGAATAGACCATCTCATAGTAGAATAAGACATTGTGCTGTAGTTTCATAGCTTTTACCTTCACCAATAGCCTATTGTTTCCAGCTTTTAGTAACATAACTTACAGAAGTTTTAAACAGAGGCGTGTTTGTGTATTTTATACTTTTTATTACATTTATAATTTACAACCCACAATTAATAATAATTTGTCTATTTAAATCTAGTGTAGTGTTCAATAATGACGGAGATTCGATCAGAAAACCGCGTTCAGTGATTTTTTAGTTTAATAAACATTGTGCAATCAATGGTTGAGGAATTGCGATTGATTGAAAGGGTGATTTTTAGAGCAGCGTTTGTTCAAAAAATGCGTAAACTTGTTTACTTAAAAATTTGCTCAGAAATTTAAAAAATCGGAATACTTTGATACTAAATAGAGTTATTTTTAGGGTCAGTAGGTCACTATTATAATATCACGCGCGTGTCTTTCTGTCTACCATTTTGAAATTAATTTGTATTTCATTTGGGCATAAAATAGTGATGAATTTGTATTCAGAGACTCAAAATCACGGGAAAACTTAGTTTAATTAAAATCGATACTAAATGAACAAAAGTTGAAATTTACGGTCGCCATTTTCACTATAAGTCTATAAAATTTAAATTGCATTAATATTATATTTCATCACTAGGACCAAAAGTGAAGCTTTTCGATACCAAGCTCGAAAAATGAGAGAATCGAAAAGCTTCTTTTGGTCCTAGTGATGAATTATATTTTTCGTTATACTGCAAACAATATAAGAAAACAATTTCACATAAACTAAAATATTATAACCTATTTACCTTCAAAATTATGACAAGTTGCACAAGTTTGCAGCTATTACAGTTGTTTAGTTTGTGTTAGTAGTACTTATTTATAAAATCGATGGTAACAGCTGTTTTATCTGTGATTTACATTCGAGAGTATCGGTTGTTTCTATAGATTCATTACAAACGTTCATTAATTCGTATAAATGAAGTAACAGCTTGATGACCTCGACCTCAGCTGATGTTTTTAGGTCCCAGGACTAAAAAACAACTTTAGCATCTCAATGCATGTATTGTACAACTGTTTTTGAAGAAGTATGACGAAAAAGAAACTATACAATTTAATCTAGAGACGACCGGAACATCAATCATTACGTAAAACCAAGAACCCTTATAATTTCACCCGCTTGTCTGTTCGTCTCTCTGTCTATATGTTGCAATTCGTCTACACAGACAAGACGATAAATCCTACATTTTAAAAACTTTGTATTTATATTCTTTGTAGTGTTCCACATACAGAAAAATATAGGCGTAACAAAATAAGCTTGGGGTAGTTAAGATGGCGAAAACCATCAATTTACAAAAAAAAGTTTATATTATATGTGGGGTATCAAATAATAAAACTAGAATTTATGTGAAAGGTTAAATTTAAAGTGACAAATATCACGCCCCTAACTTGATAACTACGTGATCTATAAATCTAAAAGAAAGTATTAGGATTTGAAATTAAATTGCAGTCCGAAATCATTATAGTTTTTTGTACGACCAATACAACTTAATTTAACCACACAATGAAAAATACGTAGCGTGTAATTTTTAAAAGCAGTCTTTGTGAGATGAGAGACAAACAATTCAACAGCTGTTATGAATGGATTGCATTTTTATTGATTTCACATTATTATTATCCGTAAAACCAAGGACCCTTATACTTTCATGCTGGTGTCTGTCTGTAAGTCGCAACCCGTCTACACAGACTAGATGATAAATCCTATACATTAAAAAAAATTATTTATATTCTTTGTATTGCCCACATCAGGAAAAATATAGCTGTAATAAATAAATAACCTTGCGTAGTAAGGGCAAAACTAGTTTAATAATTTTATTTTTAGAAATAACATGTCTGGGGTATCAAATAAAACAACAAGTTGTTATGACGAATATGTATTTTTAATTGACTAAGAAATTAATATGTTGGTGCTATTTCCTGTGTAAAGTAATACCCTGTGTATTTCAATATGCAGTCTTTATTCAAAATGGTAAAACTTGCATCTCTCGCCTAACAAATTGAATAGTAATAATTCGAATATTGAACAGACGTTCCTTTCTGTAAATACACAATAAGTCAAACAATTTTAGCAATTTACATTCTTCCT
The DNA here is from genome assembly GCA_963513935.1 of Aphrophora alni. Classification (NCBI taxonomy): domain Eukaryota; kingdom Metazoa; phylum Arthropoda; class Insecta; order Hemiptera; family Aphrophoridae; genus Aphrophora; species Aphrophora alni. The sequence goes on along the minus strand of OY740767.1, from coordinate 25,811,532 downwards.
AAAGTCATAATATTGTTTTTGAAAACAGAAGTAAATACTACGTATAAAATTAGCCAACAATTTCACCCCTACAGAAACACACACTTTTGTGGGCAATTATTACTTTTTTACTTGCTGGAGCAGAACGCTGCTTCGTTTTTAAATTGTACCTCCACTAGCTATACTTATACTGGTCACCTAGAACTAGTGAACAATGTTTATATTGAGCCTTCTCTTACTTTAAAAAATAATTAAAAGCAGGACATTTCAGTCTTCATAGCTTTTTTTTTTACTTAGCTCATGTCATTAACTTGTCTTTTCATTTATGTTTTCAATGTCGATGTTCAATGTTCGTTTTAGGTTATTGATGTTTATAATTTGACATACAATTGTTTACCTTTAACTTTACATCATTGAAACATATATAAGTAAAAAGAAAGTATTACAATAAAATTACCTGCATTTTAAATGTTGTAAAACCAGGTATCGGCTCACCCTTTAAGAAGTGAGAAGTTAAATTTTATTTTAATATAAGTCATAGTTCAACGTTAAGTTTTAATTGTGGGTACAGTTAGAAACGTATTATTTAAACAATATTTATTAACAACATGAAAGAAATAATCCCCAAACTACAAATAAAACACTAACACTATTAAAGTTAGCAAGTTTAATAAACCCTCTAATGTTTGGGGATTACTTCTTTCATAAAATGCTCATTGAATATTGCATCAATATTTATTAGTTCACGTTTTATATATAATGAAGTAACAAAAATAATGCTATTACAGACATAAACAACATTTTTATTTTTTATTTTTTTAAATTGAAATACTGGATTATTACAATCTTAATCTACTGCTCAAATAAGTAATACATATACAAGAAATCGAGAAACATGTTTGAAGCTTAAATCATAATCTAGGTTCTAGCTACGTAAACCTTACTAGGTATCTAAAAACTTCAATATTGAGATAGATCCTGTGGCTTCAGCCGGCCAAGTCTTCTTATACACAGTTCCGTGTCCAGCAGTTGTAAAGCTTCCACGTTAACATGATTTAGGAGCCTCTTCTCATGTCTATTAGCATAATCCGTAAAAAAGAAACATAACTGTTAAAATTGTCATGCAATTGGTTTTTCAAGTAATCGATGCCATTTGTTTAGTTCTCAAAAAATATATTAAACTAATATGTTATTATTGATAAATTATCAATGCAAATCCTAATTTATGGGTTTCATGTTTCATAGCTTATTAATAATTGTACTCCAATTTGATATGTCATAAATTAAAGGTCCCTGTTATAATGCAAAATCCATAAATTTTAATTTATCGAGATGTTTATGACAATTTTGATTACCAAAGCTAGAATTACATAAGTCTAGAATTACCAAACAAAACTGAAAATCAACGGTTACTTCTCCCCAAAAGTATCCATTGAACTTGGTATATTCACAACGGTTGCTCCCCCCAAAATTATTCCTTGAACTTAGAAATACTTTATAACGGTTAGTAGCCGTCAAAGTTATCCGTTGAACTTGGAAATACTTTATAACGGTTTATTTCTCCCAAAATTATTCCTTGAACTTAGAAATACTTTATAACGGTTAGTAGCCGCCAAAGTTATCCGTTGAACTTGGAAATACTTTATAACGGTTTATTTCTCCCAAAATTATTCCTTGAACTTAGAAATACTTTATAACGATTAGTAGCCGCTAAAGTTATCCGTTGAACTTGGAAATACTTTATAACGGTTTATTTCTCCCAAAATTATTTCTTGAACTTAGAAATACTTTATAACGGTTAGTAGCCGCCAAAGTTATCCGTTGAACTTGGAAATACTTTATAACGGTTTATTTCTCCCAAAATTATTCCTTGAACTTAGAAATACTTTATAACGGTTAGTAGCCGCCAAAGTTATCCGTTGAACTTGGAAATACTTTATAACGGTTTATTTCTCCCAAAATTATTCCTTGAACTTAGAAATACTTTATAACGGTTAGTAGCCGTCAAAATTATCCGTTGAACTTGGAAATACTTTATAAAGGTTTATTTCTCCCAAAATTATTCCTTGAACTTAGAAATACTTTATAACGGTTAGTAGCCGCCAAAGTTATCCGTTGAACTTGGAAATACTTTATAACGGTTTATTTCTCCCAAAATTATTCCTTGAACTTAGAAATACTTTATAACGGTTAGTAGCCGCTAAAGTTATCCGTTGAACTTGGAAATACTTTATAACGGTTTATTTCTCCCAAAATTATTCCTTGAACTTAGAAATACTTTATAACGGTTAGTAGCCGCTAAAGTTATCCGTTGAACTTGGAAATACTTTATAACGGTTTATTTCTCCCAAAATTATTTCTTGAACTTAGAAATACTTTATAACAGTTAGTAGCCGCCAAAGTTATCCGTTGAACTTGGAAATACTTTATAACGGTTTATTTCTCCCAAAATTATTCCTTGAACTTAGAAATACTTTATAACGGTTAGTAGCCGCCAAAATTATACGTTGAACTTTCAAATACTTTATAAAGGTTGGTACCGCCAAAATTATTCGTTGAACTTGGAGATACTTCACAACGGTTGATCCCCCCAAAATTATCCGTTGAACTTGGAAATACTTTATAACGGTTTCTTTCTCCCAAAATTGTCGTTGAACTTGGAAATACGTTATAACAATTGCTCCCTCTTTACTTCCAGTATATCTATTAAATTTGGTAATTTTTATAACGGTTATTTCCTAGCTAAAATTAATTTCAAAATTATAAATGTTATATAACAGTTGGTTATTGGTTTCGCACAGTATATATTGCAGCATTCTAGACAACAAACTAAGTTCATAGTCTAAGATCAATTAACTGTATTATGTGAAGAATTATCCCTTCCAGATTATTTACTAATTCGACGGACATTTGGAACATTCCATACTCAAACATGAAAAGATTAATAAGTTATTCACCACAGGTTATCCCCATATTTCCCATCCTAAGATGAGACGACTTATGAAGGGAAAGAATGTGATGTGTTGGCAGCCCTGATGGATTTATGAGATCCATGCTGTCCCATAAATTATGGCATCGCCACCCGAACCTATTCACTGCTAAATTGTATCCAATTTATAATAGAAAACACGTGTATTCTTCCGCAGTAATTGAATCCAACAAAACAACGCTCTAGACTGTATTAATAGCTAAAGATTTTTTCATGTCACTGCAACGGGCGGGTAGCATGTCAGATTATTATTTTTTTTACTCTTAGCTGCACATACACACCCTGCATGTTATTATTTAGAAACGCTTGCATTAGGTTTGGAAAGGTTGATAAATCGTTAGAAATATTTCTTTAGTTCCTTCCCATTTAATTTTCAATTTAACCTGTCTGCAAAGTTAATAACGGAATAATGGTTTGTTTTTTGCGAAATATGAATGCTAGGAAACACGGAACATTAGTTGTTTCTGAAATAGATATTTCATTAAAAGTAGTTGTTAAACATCTGTAAATCTTTTTAAGGATTTCTTTAAAAAAAACCATCTTGTAAATAAGTAAACGGAATGAAGCCAATATTGACTCTGAAAATGGCGGTAACAAATGTAAACATTTTGAAATATAAAATGCCAAAATACATAAATATTTCTAATTATTATTAGTAAAATAAATATATAAATACATTTTTAGACTTGTGATATGACGCACAAAGTGAGTAGTAATTGCAGAACGTGTGTCATTTTAGGCTGAATATCTTTATTTTCTTTTAAAAGATAACATTAGGATGTAGAGGATTTAGAGGTAACTGAGTTCATCATGTCTAAGCCATTAAAGGTGATTCTTAGGTATTTTGTTAAACTTATTAGGGTGATGATTCTATCTATAGGATGTGGGATCATTCTACAGTTTAAACAAATAAACGTAGTATTTTTTATAAAGGAAACAGTTTACATATCTGTAAACATTAATGACATGTCGGTGTAACATTCTCGATGTATATTGTTAATACAGTCGAGAAGTATTGTAACCATTAATGAGTAACTAATGCTATTGTTTAGTAACAACGATCATGTTTTTGTAAGACATTGAAAAGCGTCCTCAATGAATCGTTACGCCATATGACTCGTGTGTGCAACGATTGATTATAGAATGCTATATTTACTCTATTGATGATATGGTTTTTCGTCCATGACTAATCTCTATTTTCCGATTGATTATAGAGTGAATATATTTACTCTATTGAGGATGTGGTTTTCCTTCCTCGACATCACTATTCTCCGTACAATACGGAATGAGAAAAGTGTGATACAATATTTACTGGTTAGTTAAGAAGCCTTATTACAATTATACTTTTCATCAACAGTGTTTATGAAATACATTGTGTTAAACGTAAGTAAGTCAGTGTAATATTGATTATAAGCTTTGTTAAAATGAATATAGAAACTGGTAATTTTAGTGAAGAAAGGGAGTGTACTGAACTACTGTTAAAAAAAGTTTACTCGGTTCGCTGAAAAAAGGGGAATTAGTTACACCTTGTTTTCTTAATTTAGTTCATTTAGCTAATTATTATTATATTACTAGTTAGAAATTATCAATTAGATGACATTATTATTATTATTATCTATTAATTATTAATGTAATTTAGTCGTACCTATAATCCCCTCCCATAATAGCCTACAGCCTACGGGTATTCAAATCCACGAGTCACCCATGTTTTCCTATGTGGGTACACCACAACTTGATGCAGGTTCAGTGTTACTACGCAGGATCCACGACAATATGAGAGTAAACATGTTACAGGTTACTGTATCATACAGGACTCGGATCACTGTGTAGATATCACAGCTGCTCTGTGTATTTATACTCTTGAACAACTTGTTTTTATTATGAAAACTTATAAGATTACTAACTTGTTGATTGATACACAAGGAGCCTTTTGAATTTCGTTCGGTGTTCACAAATTTCCTAGCAAACCAACAATAATTATCAATCTCACGGATACTGGAAACAACTCAATAAAAGTGGGAAATTAAAAAAAAAATACTCCAAACGCTTGTTAATGCTGTTCGAAATCATTTTTACATTTTCCGCAGAATTGAGTTTAGATACTTGTAAATGGGATATTTAAAGAGCTGTCATAAAAACAATATAGTGGCCACATAAAGTTTATGCTATGACATAATTGAAGGTGCCTGATAAATAGAAAAGAGTTCAATGGTTCTAGTCTCTTCAAATGTTTATCCTGGACATCTTTACATCAGATGATTTACGGATGAAAAGAGGTTGCATCTGGATATGAGAATTCACAAAACTCATGCTTCTGGACAGCCGAAGACCTACAAGTAGTCAAAAAATATTCATTGTATGCAAGATGATTCGTATTTGGTCCGCGTTGTTGGATCGGTTTTTTATTTTATTGAAATATTAACAGTAAGGTTTATGAACAGGTCTACGAGAATTTATGGAAAAACTTTATGACATCGAGCAGACACAAGGCTACTTCCATGATAATCTACTTGCCTACATCTGGTGCTTCAATGGGTTTCATAACCACAGGCGGAAACAGCATTATTTCAAAGGATCCGTTAGCCACCCGGAACTACCTTCTCAGTTCTCCTAATTTTTATCTTTCATCTTTTTAAAAATACAGATTAAAAGTTCATATCGTTGAAAGAGACTTGCACATCGTTGATACAACACTACTCAAGTAACTAATTCAACACACTTTTTACAAAATCTAAAAACACATTTACTTTAAATGAGTTAATTTTCTTTTTCCAAAGTTTCTCTATAGATTTATATAAGTTTAGTGTAATCGTTAAGCTAAATACATGTTTACTGTAGAATACCTATCACTATACCTACAGCTACACATATTGCCAGCTGTCTTAAATCTCCCAATTTATAAAAGAGATTTGATGTAGTTTTATGCTATTTGTGTCCTTAGTAAATGTGTAATGCTAAATTAAAATAAACGTAAAGGTTTTCTAAGCTCACCTTTTAAAATATCTAATTTGTATAATGTATTTATCAATAACCGTAATTTAGTAAATAGTCCTTCACTTGAGATGTTCAAAATGTTCTTCATTTATAACCTATTTCTTTTCACATTTATTTTTGACACATGTTACAGATTATGCTGTCTTGTGGTCGTTGTTTAGACTATGACACCCTCTCTTACCTCGTTGATTGTTTTTGGATGATTGTTGTACACCGATCCTTTAGCTTCTCTCTAGAAAATAATTTTGGCAGTGTCCAATCAAGTGTTTTTGTTGGTTTGGATCGTTCTCCGAGTAGCGACATGGAGGTCGGAGAACTGTCAGTTGTACCATCATATAGGGTGAACGACCCAACGGCGACTAATCATACGTAGCTTGGGGAACCTTACCGACATTAGTACCCCATTGGAACATGCTCGACCTGTCTGGGGGTTTCGGCCTCTGGGAGCATGTACTGAAGAAGGTTTCGTGGTGCTAGTGGTGTGATAGTGGTGAATATTATTCCTTTTTTTTTTTTTTTTTTTTTTTTTTTTTTTTTTTTTAGTGGGGGTCTGGTATTATGCAGATAGGCTCTAGTTACAACGGCTCACCTAGTTCTTCGGAACTAGTTTATTTTAAACTCATCAGTTCACATCATGTCCACTGTAACTCCATATTGTGTTTTAAGAACGTATTTATCCTCATAAATAAAACCAAGGCACGTCAGTATAAAAGTAGGCCTATTCATTCTAAACTTCTTTTCCGTTTTCTGTTACAATGTTTTTGAATCATTGACAATATGGAACTGGTAGGAGTTGTATTGAAATCTTTTAACGTGATCAATAGATTTCAATTTTGGACTTTGTACAAAAATAAATTTAATATATTTTTTACAGTCATGTGACCATTTCAATGAATGAATTTTCTTTCAATTGCTTGCCAACAACTTAACAAAAATATTGAGAAGTGTCTGACAAAACAAGTAGATCTAACACTTCTTAGTGTACCTGCTTGTCAGTCGGTGATTTTACATTTGTTTTGTGAAATCCCGCAAAATGTCATGATATGAAAGAATTTGAAAACATTTCATTGATCCTTTGATTCAAAGTATCTGCGTATTTTATATTCACCTTTAAAAAAATTCTCCAAACACCATTCCTTAATGGTTGGTTCCTCAAACATTAAATTGACTGGTACAGCAGAGAGGACCAGCAAGGACATGTTCAATAATGTCTACGTTAATAATTACATTACAAGAGGTTATTGCTCGGAGGGACATTTTGAACGCAAGGAATAAATTAACGTTCTTATAAAAATAAATTGTAGGTTTAAGCGAATCTTGCATACTGACTGAACACATAAAATTGACAGATAAGTTTCTAAATATAAAACTCCAAATATTAGTGTTTCAAATTTGTTTTAATGAAACAAATTACTTGACTAGAATCGCGTTAGCAAGGAAGCAGAGAGTCTGAAACCGCAAGTGTTTTTATAATCATGATAACAGACGTTTCAATTTGTAAGAGGGGCAGACCGGAGTAGACAAGACAACAATTAGTAGGTATAATTATGGATACTAATTGTATATATTAAAACTCATTTAATAACATTATAATAGTCGAAATAATTATGATTAATGATAATACTGTAGTTTTATTAAATCCCTTCAAATTATCGTGGTTTAGCTTTCGTGATATTTCGAAACCATAACACTCGACATGCAGCTGACAACATAAGAAACGAATTTCTTTTGCGTTTTTATGTCTGAATTCGCTCAACTTTGGCATTAATATTAAATCATGATAAGAAGGAACAACAATTTAAATCGGTCGCCATTTTGAATCATGTGACTGTTTTATTTTCTCACACATACGGAGTATAGAGAAAGTTGTGAGAGTCAAAATATCAAATTGAGTTTTTTGCGGGTATATTAATTTTCATGTTCCCAAAGTAAAAAACAGTGGTTTCGGAAATTATGCTTGTTCGTTTTTCACCCACCTTTCTGTCGACTGTGGAGTGTAGTTTTCGTTTTTCATAATTAAATGATCGGGCGTCGTTAGAATATGATCAAAACTAAAATCTTATATTTGATAAAAATCGGTGCTAATGGTTTTAAGAAAGGTTTATTAAAATGTAGCCCCTAAAAGTTTTATTTTGTAACGAAGGTACTAGAGTGAAAGTGAACAAAGATTTTCTATAAAACACTACCTCCATTAAGTTTTAGACAACATTCGTAGTGTCCTTGGAGATTTTGAAACATTGGTGAAAAAGGGTTGTTGAATTCATATCTAGTTATCCCTTCTTGATGTTTGGCGATGGTAGTTGATAAATCATCTCTGAAAATGCTGTTCTTCATCATTCCCCAAACATAAGCTTGGCGATAGATCAGGGGAATTCGATGGGTAGATGGGTAATAGGGAATACTTCTCAAAGACGTATAGTAATATTCATTTTCAAGCATGTCTGATGAAAGCTTCTTTCCGGAGACTGTAAGACTTGATGAAGAATTGGTTTTTATTTGTGTCACGGTGGTTGGACGGCCAGTACATACTTTTCACTGTATCAAAACACTACTAGTACAACGGAAGTCTTCAATGACACATAACGTTACAGCATTACTTAGTAGCAGCTTATGAAAATCAACAGTTAGTACTAAACTTGGACCACCCGAACGACTTGTTCCGTATGAACGGTAATAATGCTCTACGATAAAAACTTGAATCATTACAACATAAACTAACCTCAAACTAGAAACCGAATCAGCTGATTAATTAATTCATCATAGCTGCTTGAAAGTACTGTTTGTTTTGGCTCATATCGTATTTCAATATTATTAATAACCAAATGTACAAAATGATGAGAAGGAGGGTTTATCTAAACCAAATTATCTCCCATACGAAATTCGTAATGAAAAACTCACGTACTTGTAAGAAGAGTAAAAACATTTTTGGTTAAAATTAGGTTTTTTGGATGCGTAAGAAAGTTAGTGCAATATTTTTGCATAATTTATTTAAATTATATACAATGCATAGTATAACCTAATTTGTTAAATTTGCCTAAAATTCATCTAAAACTTCAGCTATTTGAGCTGTTTTTGCTGATTTTTCGAGGTTATATTTTTGAAATTTAACTTTAAAGTTATATTGCATTATTTATTTTTTCGCTCATATTGCAATAAAAATGTTCAGAGAAGTTGATATCGTTGATTCCTTAAATGATGCCTCGAAGATGTGAAAGTATTTTTAAACAATTTGCATAACTTAGTTCTCAAAATTAACCTCAAAAATAAAAATCAGGAAAACTTTGTAGTCGGGCGATCCGGTTGGGTCAAAAAATCCAATTTTCTTTTTGTTTTTTCGAATGTATCTGTTATGAAGTCCTATGAGCTGAAAAAAGTGGTTAGAATTACTGCATGTCTTTCTGTCATCTATCGTCTGTCCAACAGTCAACCGATTTAGATTTGTTAGTTCCAGACGTTAACTTTATATATAGGGGTAGCTATCAAGAAAAACTATAATTAATATTTTTTAAACTCAGCTGTAATAATATTTATATTTGTTTTTGCTAAAACTCAGTCACTATGTACCCCCTAAGATAAAAAAATGCAGTTCTAAAGATATACTTAAAAAAGTAAACAAAAATCGTTATAAAAATATCTAATTCCTTAAAATTCGTCTACTGATTATAATAAAATTTTGGTGAAATATAAAGATTAATGTCGCTTAACAGTGTGCCAAATTTCGAGTAAAACAATTATCAAAATAAACATTGTCCTTCGTCATTATAACAGAAGCAAAGCAAGCTTTAGCTTTATTTACACGTATAAGCACATTTAAATATATAAACTCATTTAAAATTATTTGAGTTCGAAGACAATTTAAAAAAAGTCAATAAGGAGAGACAGTTGTTAAAATGTAGTCTTGTAAAACAGGAAATTAAACTTGGTCTCACCAACATGAGTTGAGTTTAAACATTACTCAATTAAGTCTTTAAAACCTCTTCAATAATATTGAGTGGGGTACAAAGTACAATATAACAAGCTTAAATCTGATCAAATATTATTATTTAATATTATGACGGGTTTGTGTGCAAATTTTAACCTGAATAAAGCATTTTATTTCAGTCAGAGAGAATGTAGTGTTTCATAAAACCAATAAATTACTTCATATTCATTGATATAATCAAGTTAATATATTATGTATAGTATAATGCAATTAGTGTGTAGGTAGCGCCATTCAATAATAGCGGTGGAGGGGACTACTAGTGTAAAGTTACTTTCTATTATACTGGGTGTCCAAAAAGTTGAGAAACAATTAAATATGTTTTAAAGTAAGAAAAGTAAAAATATAAAATATTACGGGATTTAATTTAAAAAACTTAAAGTAAGGCCAAATTCTTACTTGTTAGGCCGTCATTTTCTTACTGGAGAAGCAGTAGTCTTTCCTCTATGCCATGTGTGGCATTCTTTAACATTTATCTTTTGTACGTTATGAATATTTGCTTCTTTTCGTTCTTAATTGAAGGACTTCCTGACCTCTTGATGTCTCCAACGAACCTGGTGGTTTCAAACTTACAAGCATTTTATACGCTACTACACTGCACGGTCCATCAAACCGCTGGGAGTACGAAACTTTCTTAACCAGGGTAATAAACTCCATTTACATTCTTAATGCCAATCAATGTGATACGTGTTTGTAAAAGTAAAGTCATGATATTTCATGATGGAATAAAAAATCAATTAATTAATTGTAAACTACGACAAGTATACCATCTACTAATTCCTGTTTGAAATTAGTCAACAATGGGAAACCTTGTTGCTATGTCAACAAATAAATAGCAACGATAATAACAGCTGATGTTTTAATAAATCCTAATTATATGTGGATACTTTTTCTTTGGGGATTCGATAATAAATAATGAAACCATAACCATTTAAAGTTTTAACTTACTTTTGAAAGACCTGGTACTTCCAAATTTTCTAAAACATTCTCTTACCCTAAACAAAATTGTAAATTTAATATGTTGGGTTTTGGATTTTCAGGATATAAATTGTCTCTTTGTAGCCTTGAGTGGTTTTGAATAATAAATTATTATATGTGAAAGTGTACTAGAATGTACACTTTATGATCTGTGTAAGTTGTGGTATTTTTCTTTTTAAATTTCCATCATGCTGCTTTTGTACTTCATATTTGTTTTATAATTTTTGTTGTTGTAAATTAGCATTTTAGTGTATTTTCCCCTTCACTTGCCTTGGGATCATACTATTTTTATGGTAACCCAGAAACATCGCACAATCCTATTATACTGAGTTCTCTACATTTTCTGGATAAATGACTATTATATTTTTTATACTGTGTATTTAAAAATGCTGATTGCGACACTTTATTAAATTTATATTCATATTATAGTGGTTAGTATTAGTTTTTATATTTAAATTATATATGTTATAATAACAATAATTTATGGCACAATACATAAATAATAAAAAATAATAAAATAAATATCAGTCTGACCTAAGAACGATAAATAATTTTCGCTATCGACTTTCTCACTTTTACAGCAAAGAATTGAGTGGGGGGGGGGGAGGGATTCCAATAGATATTTGTACAAATTACATATTTTCTAAAACAAATTGTCATTATAATAATTATATAAATAAAACGTTTTAGGTTTCTCTACAACAATAATTTTTTTGAAGTCAAGGTCAAGTGGTCCCCCATATTTGACCTTTGTCCACGACCGGATCATGAATCCGATCTGTTTGCGAATAATTTCTAACACAATAAATCATATACAATTTACTGATTTAATAAACTAATGATACATTGTAAAAACCTATCACTACAAAGTAAGAAAAACTGACAACACACTCCTCACAAAGTTGTTGTAATTATAAGTTTCATAATGCTCCTAAAGTTTGTAATTTTTAAAACCCTCCGAGTCCCAGGACGACGATTTGAAGTAAGCTAAAAATCCCAGACCGACGATCTATAGTCAACGGAATATATAAACTGGAGATTTTTTGCACCTAACTTTATAAATAACCAATGTGCAGCTTAATTCAACTATTAGTAAGTGTTAATTACATATTTATTGAACTTTAATAAATCACTTGAAGTTCAGCTGATCGGTATGACGTAGTTTACGAGTTTAGTCACTAGTTGTTGTTTTCGTTGGTGACAATGCATTGTGTTTTGAACATATTTTTTATTTATTGACATTTAGTGATCATTTATCTCTATATTATTATTTATATTTTCTGGTAATATTATTTAAGGTAAACTTGATAGAGATTTTTTGATGCTAAGCAAAATTGATCAACATATTTTAATATTTTAAATAAACATAGTTTTGAAACAGTTTCTTATAAATTGTAAATGTTTTCTAAATGCGTTAAAAATATTATCTAGGCGTCTATGGAAATGTTGGACTCGATATCACTTACACAGATACTTAAAATAAAATATACAAAAGGAGAGAGGGACTCCAAAAGAATTATCTCCAGACATATTCTTCGTTCATTTAGACCATCTTCATCGATTTATTTCACCAAAAATAAAGGTTACTATTTATAATAATTTTCGATAATGATTAAATGTCATTTTGAAATTAAAATAAACTTTTTTGGTAACTCTACCTTAAATTTGTGTCTATCATGAAAATAAGACATGTTCTCTATTTACAGTATTTGACAACTTTAATGGTTGTACAAATATATTTATATGTACTTTTATAAACATATATGTCAATATGTGTATCCCCCTATGTTCCGACTGTTTAGAGACTTGTAAACACTTTTTCTTTTAATTATGTCCGTTAGGTTCGATAACCAGCAAATACCCTCCTCAATTAAAAATGGAAAAAGTTCGACATCTTTTAAAATAGATTTGAGCAAAATTTAAAAAATTTGAAATGTTTATTTAAAATTTTAAGGAATGACAAATTTTTACATTTTAAGTGAACCAATTTCAGTTTATTAGAAAATTTAATTGACAATAAATTCATTACAGTTGTTTAACTTATTTATTATGAGATATGTTAGTTTCTTACAAAATAATGAAAATTCAATTGTTATAAGTTTGAAATTTCAACAGTTTAGTAATTTAAAAAAATCACATGTCACCTACTCACTATCTAAAGGAGCGTAGAAAAATACATTAAAATACATTTTTAATGGAACTTGAAAGAATTTTTTTTATATGAAATTAGGGAACTAAAAATGCAGTACAGTTGTTTAAAACAGTATATTTTGGGATTTCTCTTTCACTTATAACAATCAATGAGAATTCTATTACTTCAGCGGAAGAGTAAGGGGGAATTATATTTTGTATTGTTAATAAATATGGTTTAATCAAAGATTTACCATAATTTGCGTATATAAAAACCAATACAGGACATTTCGTGAGTAAAATCTACTTTCGTTATCAAGTGATAAACCTACAACAAGTAAAACATTAACATAGTTTAGTACCCTGATTGTCAGGTCTAGAAACAAGAACTGAAGAAAAAAAAGAATTGGGCTACAACTGTTGTTCAAATTCAACCACTAATTTACGTACAGAACAATTGTGTAACCTCAAAAGGCCCCCCCCAAGATTGTAAGGTTAAATTTTCATACGTAAACCCATATTTTTTTAATGACTGGATTTTGTATAAAATTACATTACAATAGTTTTTTAATCTTTGTAATTTTTAAAAATAAGCAACCGTTTATGAGATAGTAGATTTCAAAATTGTTGAAATTATAGAACTATCAGCTCTAGCTCAAATTCTAAGCTTCCATTTGAAAATTTTGAAAAATAACGTAGCACTCTTATATAACAATTATTATATAAATTTTGGACAATCGGACTCTGAATTCATTTTCAAAAATTTTAACTATTTTAATTAAATTTAACTCTTACTTTTAGCGCGATTTTATTATTTAAAATTTGACGTTCTTTTTATAATAAAAGTTTATTTTGGTTTTAGGGCTTAAAATTCCACAATGTCAAAACTTTTTGAGAACGCTTTATTCCCAAATGGTTGTGCGTATTTAAAAAAAAAAAAAAAAAAAAAAAAAAAAAAAAAAAAAAAAAAAAAAAAAAAAAAAACATCGCAAATGTGAATTTGTATGAATCCTGTACCAAGAGTATTTTATCTTACAATCATTTGTCAAGGGGGGGTTTTTTTAGCTAGTAAAATATGGCGGTATATTGAAAGTTAGTTACAATTTAATCAATAGATGCAGCCCAATTCTTGTTTTCTGCACTTATTCGTTATAAAGTTATTAAAATATTCCAGGGCTTTTTGAATAGTCGGTTTCGTTATCAAGTGATAAACCTACAACAAGTAAAACATTAACATAGTTTAGTACCCTACGGTAATGTTGGAAAGTAAAACATAAGAAGTATCCTGATTGTCAAGTCTATAAACAAGAAGGTTGGTATATACATTGTAAACATTGTTTAAATATGTATTTTATTTTGTTTTTAGGGTTCTCTGTTGCTTTGTTTTCAGCTAAAGTTGATATGAGTTTTAAGCAAACGACAGGGTGTGGCAATCCCGCGATACCCGAGCTGAACATACAACTTCATCTAACCTGGGATTAGTCACTTTTATCTCCCTCTGTTTTTCTCTTCAAACTCTGATGGTATTAAAGTATTCAAGTGTTAGGTATCTCTATTTTCTTGTTTTTATTATTTTTTTAAGGGGATAGTTATTACAAAATAAATAAATTGATTCAATCTAAAAAGAAAAGAAATTTATTTTTATAAGGAAACAGAATATTTTTAAATAAGTAAACTTAATACACATGCAACTCATTTGTGTATTTAAAAAATTGAAATTTTTAAAAATTATCAACAACCAAAAGTTTTATTAATTGTATAAGTAACACAACTTCAAGTCAGTTTAATATAATTGAAAATATCTGAGTAATTTAATTAAAATCCATTCATTAATTTCTGAAACTGATGAGAAATATGATTATAAATTCCACAAAGGAAAAAAAATAGTTAGTTGTTAAAGATGCACATTAAATTCCAGCATTCAACAGTAATCGTGAAATTGCTCACAATTCGTTTCGAGCTCCCGTTAAATGCAATAAAATAAAGCAATTAATGATTTAATTATATTCGTAATACAAAAGAAGTCGATATAATTTTATTATTAGTCTAGATAAATTAAATCGTTGTTTTTTTTTATTAATATATATTTTTGTAATTTAAAATTATATTGCTGGTCACAATTAGAAATTACATTATTTCCGCACGACTGTAAAATAATTGGTTTATTTCGACAGGAGACTGGTTCAGTTTTATTTATCTATTGTCATAGCGTTTTAAATGGCGTTAATTTAATTTTAGATGTTCTGAATCAATTTATCAGCAGAAGATGTTTACCGGATTAAGCAGTGTGAAATGGTGGCCAGGTGCGAAGGTAGGCGGACGGACTTGGTGTGATTTATCTGGCCGGGTAAAGGATACGACTAATTACAGGTGTTTAGCCTTAGGAAGATTACAAGGCTATGCCGACACCCGCTCCGCCCCGCTCGGACCCGCCCGCGTCTCACGAGCTTTTCATCGGCCCCATACCTTCAGAACACTGGATTGCCAATTAAATATTTTAGCTATATTCATGATTACCGGATACATCATCACTGGAACACAAACGTTTTTGAATGTCGTTCAAATATCACATTTCCTTATTGTTAATCTTTCTATAGACTATGTGACTATTAGAAGTTTAACATGTTACATACATGCAATCTTCTTGATTAATTTTAGTATATTAACTCACATAACGTATTCCAATGTAAGTGGTACTTACATTTAAACAAAACGTGATTAAAAGTACTTCAAAATATTAGTTTTCGTAAACGGACTTGTGGCTATTTCTCACAAATATTAACTTACACGTTTTTTGCTGTCGTTATTCTTTGTAATATATATAATAAAATCAAAAATACGATAGTTTACAAAATGAATGATTTATAATGCTTTATTCTTCTTCTTACATTAATGAAAATTTCTATCGTTCAACATACAGGGTGGTTCAGTAGTCTGATAACCTGCCTATTTTATAAACAATTTAAGCTAGGAATTTAGTGTAAAGTTTTAATTCCCTAATTTATTTATTTAAATCTAGAAAATAATTTTGTCGAATGGGGACCACAAAGGGGTTTAAATATTCAAAGAGGCTGATTCTAGAGATTTTGAAGTGTCAAGTTATACCATTTTAAAAACATTTTCGTACAAAGTTTTGTCTTACTTTTTACAAATTCTGAAGGGGTGCGTAAAATATTTTTAACGTTTATGTGCATCTTGATTGTGGTTTAAAAAATATTAAAGATATCTTAGATATTAGATGTCATATATCTTAGAAGAATTTTGAGAATCTATAATTAAATTTTTACACATCGAAGGGGCAAATATATAATGGAGGAGTATGTTTCCAAAGATTTTCAATTTTAAACAACGATAAAGTTAGACCCCATTTTAAAGCCATTTGAAAATTAAACAATATTTTTTTCTTATCTCATCAATTCAAAATGGTTTAATAAAATATATCAAAAGTTGAATTTTACGTTCCTTGTGTATATTAATTATGATTTTTTTTTTAATACAAATTAATTCAAACTCAAATCAGGGCTAACTGACCTTTAAAATTATGTACCACATTTACAATTTAATATTATTATTTTTAAATATTACTAGAGTTCCAAATTTTGTTAAAAAAATCAAGTACCCATAAAATTTATCAAATGACAAGATAGTTCGTTTATAGATTAAATAAAATTTCTTGCAAACTTGGATATATTTTACATTTCCCGTTTTATAATATCTTTTCTAGTTTCAAAATGGCGACCAAATTGTGTAGTGTAACTAATTGTAAAACATGTAAGAAATATATATTAAAATGTATAGAGAATTTCATAATTATTTTATTGCCAATAATTCCTTAATAAGTGGATCAATTTTCTTCATGTTTCAAATAATATCAAATTCTTAAAATAAAAACAAACAAGTTATTGGTCTCTAATATCGTCTGTATTCAAACAAAAGCAAAATTATAGCAGTCGGAAAGCTTTTAATTTGCAGAACCATAAAGAAATCTAAAAACCTCAGTGAAATAGATTGTATTGGCTATCATTTTGAAACCACAACAGACATCATCAAATGGTACATACAAGTGTTCAGTTTTGTAAGGCTTTTAAACTGATGTACCGCTCGATTTATTTTGTCCTTTGAAACGGTTTAGACGCGTATTTTTTAAATTTTGTTAAAAAGATCGCAGTTGGAGAATTTGTGATAATTGGAAAAACTTCCAATGTAGCACATAATTTTAAATGTCAATAGGATAAGACTTTAGAGGAATTATCGGTCATATAAGAGTTGAAACACGAGGCTGTGCCTTTGCTCGGACAGTGAGTGTAATTTTGTAGGGTTTTCTTTTTTAACTTAGTTGTGAACTATCAAGTTTGATTTTTTGAAGTTTTTAGACGACTTTTTATTCAAATATTTTTGAGACCAAATCCATTAAAATAAATCGAAGGATGTCTCTACAGTCGCAGCTTTAAAACGTAATTCTATGAGTTTCGGTTGAGACCAAGTAAATAAATAAATCAGCTGATAAAAAGAAACAGATTTAGATTTATATTTAAATAAACGGTATGTAAATTTGCACTATCTTTCTGACACGCAGATATACAAAACCAAAATTTAATCACATAAAAACATTTGTTACCATTTTCCCAATAACGGCATTTCAGAAGTTATTGACCACAAATTGAATATACAAATTGGACGTGTTGTTGAAGATATCGATTAAATATTGATGAATTGGGAGGTTTTGTGCTAAGGTGAATTTACCAATGTGCTTAGCGGCATGTCAAAGGAAGGCGAGGTTTACGAGTAATAACTGAAATGAACTCGAGATAATAATTTTAGAAACAGCAAGTTAGGAAGATTAAGGTTGCCTGTTTATAAAGAGGAAATAAATGAAATAACAAAGCTTGTATTCTGTTCCATCGCGAGAGTGGCTGAGAACTCTCATTCTCTCAGCTGGACGAAAGTTTTGTGTTTCTAATTGTTTGTTCTAAAAAGTAATTAGATTATTGTTTGTATATTTTGATACTAAGGGGTAATTGTTACTTTCCCGTAGTAGTATAAGGAAAGTTGTTTGATGGCTCAAGAAATCAATGTTTTTTTTAACGTCTCTTGACTTCAAAAGAGTTGTTTTCAAAATTATGTCCGTTATGTCATATATGAAGTGCTATAGAGTCCTAACGTGTAAACTAATTTTAATCAAATATGGTGTATGTGCGTGTTACGGTCATATCTTGAGTAGGTTTTTATTTTTATAAACATAAATAACTCAAAATTCGGGGACGGATTTTTCGGAATTTCAACCCCATCTTTTGCTACTTTTATTTATCCAATCTCTTTTATTTGTCGTAAAATGATGTTGTTAATAGAAAATCAGTTAGAGAAATTCGTTTTTTAAACCCAAAACTAAAGAAATGAATGTTGTTATTCCATGGTTTACAAGACATTAGACATTTTTACTGTATTTAATTTTGCTTCTTATCGGCATTGTTAGGAATAGAATGGATATAGAATAAGGAAATAAATGAATAAGGAAGAAAACAAAGTACAAAGTTGTTGTGGCATTGGTTATGCACCTTATCTGGATATTGACTTACCTCATCGCACTTTATCTTCATATTGGTTTACCTTATCGCTTATCCGCGAGTATGGATGGTTATATAACATAACCTAACCTATTTGTGATGATTCTTGCTAAACCTAGTATGAAGATCATCATTTTATGACAAATAATGGGATTCGATTAAAAAAAGAAAAAAATCGTGTGGTTAAAATTACGAAAAAGGTTCTTCAGGATAGGTTTATAAGAAAATAACACAAAACAACAATTTCACAAAATTCAGCAATAACGATTTTGATCAAAATTTGCTCAAGTGTAACATCTAAGAATCTAAATCGTATTGGACCCCATCTTTCCAAAAATGTTGGTTCGATTTTTGGTAACGTCATTTTTTGGTGACGATTAGTTTTGCTTTAATTTTATTTAGTTTTTCGTATGGGTGAGTGAGAAAGTTTGTGCAATATTTTTGTTAAAAGAAAAGTAAATACAAAAATAAAAGGGTCAAATCTATGGTAAAACCACACGACTTAGGGTATGTATGTATATATGTAGGGACACTTATTTTTATGAAGTCGAATGAAGCCACTTAGGGATAAAATATTAATTATTTCATCAAAGAAACATAAATATTCTTAAACAGAATAACTTTTAGTTTTATTTAATACCTCACACATAATATTTCCAAAAATAACATATTTCAACACAATAGTTTTTTCTATTAAACTGCTTCTTTTTTGTGACGGCTATATTTTTTATATATTTAGGACAATACAAAGAACATAAATGCACAATTTGAATCATGTAGGATTTTTCGTCTTGTCTGTGTTGACGGGTTGATACAGACAGACAGGCGCGTGAAGTTATAAGGGTCGTTGGTTTTACCTAATGATCGATTTACTGCAATGTTACGGTCGTTTATATTATTTTAAAATTACTCCTTCTTGTGACTTATTTTGTAACATATGTTACGCGTTTCAGAAAGTATGTTCCATCTTCAGACTCGCTCCTGAGAGGTCGTTAAAACATTAAAACATTACAAAAGGTACACATTATATGCAATATGTTAAAACACGACAGGTGTACACCAACGGTTCAAGAACTCTAAATTAAATTTTTTGTACTCAAATTTGAATTAAATTGACTAAATTTCGAGTATTTTCACTCGTATTGAATGGAAGAATATTTCCGAGAGTTTGTGTCTTCAGATTCTGTCTCTGAGTAAGAGGGACAATCCCGAGATAGTCTAGCTGGATCTAGAGCGGTTTTTATGTAGTCTTTGGTTAAATCTCTCTCTTATCTTTCCTATTAGGTCTGTCTTAACCAACTCTAGTTTTGTTCCGGCCCTGAGTATTGGAAGCCTAGAGGGTTTTTATTTTATTTTATGTTCTTTTCTTCCATTTCATATATTGCGATACTAACCGAGAGATTTTTCACCTTTAAAAAACAAAAAAGAAATAAACTGAAGCTGATATTGTCAGAAATGGATTATTTTAGTCTGTCGAAATGCTCTTTTAATGTTACTGATTTCTAAAGACAAATACTTCAACCAAATTGTGTTAAATAATTCAAATGTGTATAAATGTACGTAATAAGTAAAATAATTTGTAGGGAATTTTTAATAAACTTACAGTAAGTATATTAACTTTAATGTAATAGCAGATATTTCTTGTTGAAACTCCATATTCAAGGATAAAATAAAGCAAAAGCTTAAAGTTTCAAATATTTATTAGTATAATGGAGTAGCCCGTCGATGCCGCAAGGCGAAACAATTGTAGCTCATTATACTAATAAATATTTGAAACTTTAAGCTTTTGCTTTATTTTATCCTTGAGTAAGTATATTAATATTTCATCGTGATTATGTGTCAAGGGGACATTCTAAATAAATTAAATAGTTGTAATTATAATAATATAATATAAAGTGTTACTCTCCAATATTTAAACATGCAACTTTAGTCTCAGTTTATTATATTATTTGGTTTGGATTATATTTTGTTAATTATGATGTGATAAATTCGTACAATTGGCCATATTGAATACTAATTGTCCGTATTAATTTGGATATAAAAACAGTTGAAATAGTTTTTAAATAAACTCAATGATATATTATTAAAGTTATTAAATCTTACCATAGCAATTGATAGCATAATAAAATTAACTCAATTTGTTAAACACGACAATTATTTTCTATTTTATTATTTTATAATAAACCTGTCTTTTTTTATTA
This sequence comes from Aphrophora alni, assembly GCA_963513935.1. Classification (NCBI taxonomy): domain Eukaryota; kingdom Metazoa; phylum Arthropoda; class Insecta; order Hemiptera; family Aphrophoridae; genus Aphrophora; species Aphrophora alni. The sequence continues at coordinate 25,790,718 of OY740767.1, read as the reverse complement.
TAATGAAAATTTGTTATTGCTTGTGAAATAATTATTTCAAATGAAAACTATACTGGGAATTGACACCAGGTCATTTGGCTTTACGAGTCAGTGCTGTATCAATGTATCAATAAATAATAAAATAAAATACAAATAGAGTTTTTACTATAGTGATGTCAACTTAATCTTGGTCTTAGTAAAAGGAACTTTGTTGTCATGGCAACGGTTTGAAGTGAACGTTGTCATTACATAGTGAAACATATCAACATAGAGTGATGGTTTTAAACACAGGAATGACATATAAAGGTGACATGGTAGGAGAAAAGGGTGATTCTGTTTAAAAAGTACTCTTGTATCAAGTAGTGATGGAACTAAAGGTACTTTTACAGTAATAATGGTGAAATGGTGATTTTTACCGATCACAGCGATTTTAAACAGTGATTAATAGTGATTTGAAGGATTGTTCACTGTTACCACCCATAAACAAGTAAAATATTATCAGCAAATCAAGTGTTTATGATTTGTGCTAAAAGTTCATAGCGATGCAAGGAAATAACAAAACTTGTATTCCCATTATTAAATGCTATAGCCTGTTGGGTATTTATATTAGTATTATTATTGATTATTGATTATTAGTTTTAAAGTTTTTGTTACAAATTGAGTTAGAATTTTACATAGGAATAAGTAAATATTTCTCTTGGAATAAATACCCACAATTGTCACTTTAAATTTTTTTTTCGATGGTGGGGTTAAATTTTTGCTTCCACAAATTGGAAATGACAATTTAGTTTTATTTGGATCTTAAAACATCCCACGTCTAACTTTTTCAGTACATGCTACAAATTCTCTTTTATAACTTACTAGAATTGAAGAATATACAAAACATTTTTCAAAAAACCTTTCTTTTCGTGCTATAAAATTAGGTTCAAATGATTCTGATTTCTTAATTTACTTATAAATTAATTTATTGGATGAGAGTATCCCAAAAAACAAATACTGTAAATTACTATCCTTAAAATTAAAACAATAATAACAATAATAGTCCTAACATAATAAAATGAGCAGCTTTTTTTTTAATTGTTTAATGATTTTATTTTAAGTACGATCCGATTGATGTTATGTTAAAAATGTATTATGCCTATTGGTCAAAATCTTTTCTATACTGTCACATGACTTAAATCGTTGTTATTTTTATTTTAAAAAGTTATTTTAAATTAGAATAACTTACAAATGATCATGATGAACGTGTTATAAATGGAGATAAAATATACTCGTGAACAATTTTGTTATTTGGGTTGTTTTAGAAAGAAATTCGTCATTGATCCTGGAAAATTGCAAGAAGGATTAGTAAAAGTACAAATATAATTGGTACAGTTGACTCTCTGCTACAGAGCAGGAATGTAATACACTGAGTAAAGGGAATTATAGAGTGCATTACCCTACTAGGCAAAGTTGTAGACAATAAATAATAGACAAAAATATTTCGAAATAGATTTCTGAAGACGATTGGTTTAGAAATACGAAGAGTATAGAGGTTAAGAAATCTGTTATTGATAAGAACCATCTGGTCACAAAATATGGTAGATTTGATGGAAAGATATGGGTTGTGCTTGGAGGATGTAATTGATAAAGATAATCCCCTGAAGAGGGGGTGTATTGAATTAACAAAACAGAAAATGGATGACATATTTAGGTTCTTCTTTGCTCCGTAATATGAGCACAGTTTCTTAATTTCACCTCCTAATTTTTCTTTACATCTGTTCATTACCGTTTTGTACTTAAGACTTCCTAGAGGACATTTGTATTATTTTTCTTCTATGTTACACCAGCCCAAATCAAACTCTGAATATTTTACCTTCCACACATCACGATTTATATTCCTGTTTAAATTATGAGGAGTATTTTAAGGTAACAAATAAATTTTTTCCCAAGGAAGGATGTTGACCTTATGACCTTCCACAAATCAGGATTTCTTCTGTTATGGTTACAATACTTTAGCACTTCGTTTTGCTAAGAACGCAAATTTTCTTCCTCTTTTATCCTGATACAAAACAACAAAAACTGTCAAGCATTGTTCAGTGGTCAAGCGATTCACAGACTCTTCAAGAACACAAGTGGCTAGTAGAGCTGATAAACTATATTCATGAAGGCTAGAGAGCAAGAGTAGGCATAACTTCTAGCGGTGGAACTTAATTCGTCCGGCCCCGTCTTATACCAGCAGTTGATAGCCTACCATCTAATAGTTTAATAAACAATAAGCAAATATTCATATTTTTTTAAAGTATTTGTTTTAAAATTGTTTTCGACTATTTGAAATTGTAGACTATTCCTAAACAATATATATTTTAATGTATTTAAAATGTATTGTTGAAAATTCACATCTCAATATTTGTTTAATGAAAACAAACTATTTTTACAAAAAGATTTTCAACGAATATGTCAACATTCTAAGTTACAATCATAACAAATCACGATCGTTGAGACACCTTGTTGAATTGGTGTTTATAGTTAAGTTTTTAGATATTTTATTTGAGTAGGTGTATTATTTTTAGTAGGCACTACACTATGTATTATATATTTAAGGAAAAAAATTCAGTCAAAGTTCCATAAAAATATTCAAACTGGACGTGATTTATTTCTTACAGAACTCTAACAAACTGTTACAACACCTAGGCTATGAAGAGGTTTAACAAAACCTTTTGATTTTTGACTAAATTGAATTCTTGTTTCACTTCTAACAATAAATCAGGAAGTCTTAACTGAAACAGTCGCACATTGCGCCAGATACCTGAACTATGCGTGGTTGGAACTTAATATGTTTTCTGAACTTTGCGTGAATTTATTTCCTCTTAACAATTGTTAAACATAACCTATCCTTGTGTAATTAGGTTCAAGAGTTGTCATAAGGCCGAAAATCAATTAGCCATAAAGATGTTAAGAGTTTGTGTTGGCGGATCTTAACAAGGAGCAGACGTACCCGTGGTCTCCAGATCCTTATCCAGTTACAACAGGCCTATCTATAAATTAACTCTTTTTAGTTGACTAATAAATTATTCTCTACTATTTCTGTTGACTAAATCGATTCTAAATGGAGGTTCCACCTACCACCTCGGGCAAACTGTCATGATCTATCGTTCTACTTCATTCTTTCTGCTTTGACTTGCTTCTGATTTCCCTTCTCCCTTTCGATTGTGTCCCGAGAGACTCACCCAATTATTGCTTCAATGTTATTTATAACCATTGTTTTTCAAGAGAATCATTGAATAGATTCGTGAATGGCCTCGAGCACGAGCCGAGTTGATCATTGAATCCGTCAGCGCGACTAATTGTCTTTTGTGTTTACTAAGAACAGATGTGATCCTAATAGATAATTTTTTATCACTTAACGAGGTAATTTAATGCAGTGAATGTGAAACACAAACGTCCTGCGTGTTTTAGATTTGTTACTCTTCTGATTTGGAAATGATTGTGTTTCTTCCTCTTATTACTGATTAAATATTCAAAAGACTAGTCCCTATATATTATTAGTATTGTAAATAATTAATTACCTCCAGTCTGAGTTTTATATTCATTGGTTTATATAATGTAAACGTGTAAAATGAAGTTAAAGTGTCTCCAAAATTTACACAAGTGGATCAACAAGCGTACAACATTGACACCTCGGATTTAGATAATTTATTGATATATAGGATCAGATAAAAGTATGTTATAATTCGTCTTCTAGTACACGTAGATTGTCCCGGTGTTGAATAGCTCCGTATATGAGCTGTGTACAACGACGGATGAAGTAATAGTTTTATAAAAACAGGTTGTTTAAAAAATTAACGAAATGTATTTTTACCCTTTTAAATGTATGCTTATTTTTACATTTTCAAATGGTACGTTACATTGATTCTATGTTAGATAATATTTTTTGTTTAATTTTTTTATTAGGAACTTAAATTAGGTATTTGATTTCTTTACTCACAAAGTTTGCTAATCGGAAAAAATTCGACATCTGTTTTTGACTAATCTTCACGTTTTATGTGGCCTCAGAAACCAAAAAAGGTGATTTTTTCTATGCCGTCTGTCCGTCGTCCTTGTCGTCACTGTTGTTGTCTTTCTCTCGTTATAGTTGCGATTTGTACGTTACTATGAGAGCGACCACAACGATTAAAACTACATTCAATTCGGTATATGGGAATGTAGTGTGCTTAATTGAATCGTATTGAAAACCTAAAAATAACAGCCATTTTTAGCAGTTTTCTATTCATATTTCTTGTGTTATTCAACAAATAACACATTTAATTATATAAGCAAATTGCAGATTTCAATTTAAATCTAATGGAGGCAACCACGTTTCTCTACGATAACAAATACAGAAGTTATTGTTGAAAATGTAATTTCGAATCTTGACCTCCTAAGATTATTTGATATTCGTATAGTTACGAGATATGTTTCTTCACAAACGTTTAGCTTTGAGGCCACCAAGGGCAGATACACTGAGGCGAGAAGAGGAGTGGAAATGATTTAATATAACAGGTCTTTCAAAATAACTTCAAATTTTAATTGAATATTGTTTATTTATTTTTAACATAGAACAAAATAAAGAACATAAATTCCTTGGCAATTAAATGGGATTTAATTTAAAAAACTTAAAATTAAGCAAAATGCTTACTTGTTAGGGTTAATAAGACAGATGTTCGAAGTAGTCGCCATTTTATTCCTGGAGAAGCATTAGTCTTTCCTCTTTACTATGCTCGGAATTTCTTAACTTGTTCACATTTATCTGTTTCATTTTGAATAACTGTTTCTTTCAGTTCTTACGATTGAAAGACTTCCTGGCCTCTTGAGGTCTCCAACGAACCCGGTGGTTTAAAACTTACCAACAACTACAGTACACGGTCCGTTCTTTAAATTAAACTTTCTTAAGCCGGCTGATAATAATCTACGTTCACGTTCTTAATAACACTGAATCAATGCAATGCGTATTTGTAAAGGTAAAGTCAGAATGGGATAAAAAGAATGACCAATTTATTGTAAACTACTTACTAGAGGTTTACCAGCTTCTATATCCCTGTGTTTGATATTAGCCAACAATGTGAACACTCGTGGATTGACAACAAATAAATAGTAATAACAGCTGATGTTTTAACAAATCCCAATTATAGGCTACCTACATACAATAGAGTTTTTCTCGGTAAATGGACAACAAATAAAGAACCCATAACCATATAAAGTTTCAATTTACTATTGAATGATCTGTTATATTCATCTATGATGCCCGATTGAGTCTTTCGGACATCAAGAAAGTAGTGATATACAGTTACTAGATTCATAAAACCTGTGTAACAACTGTTTTAAACAAAACCTAATTGTTAAGATCTTCTGATCAACTTATACAATTTAACATTTCCCACAAGGCCCAAGAAACCAACTTTTGGGGATTGTATTTAGATGACCTGCGTGTATAAAAATTGTATGATGCGACTGGGTAAGCACCATGATGGACTCAACAACTGGTTTCCTAATTAACTTCACGAAGTATTAATTCAGTCTTGATTTGACACAGAAACTCAAACAAACATTGATTTGAAAAATTAATTATCCATTTTATGAATTGGATTAGATGCAAGTTATTGCTCGTGTATCTTACTTTATTTTATCCAACGCCATCCGTCCTTGGCAGTTCGGCCATTAGACGACGAGCCTCCCAGTAGCGTGTTGCGATGTCATCGGGCATGTTCGTGAGGTTGGTGCATGTCATAAGATGAAGGGCGTCCATCCGGGAGGACTGGCAGAGAGGACAGCAGTCATTTGGGGCCAGGCCGATTCTGTGCAGATGGGCCTGAAGATAGTCGTGCCCAGTCTTTGTTCTAAAGAGAGTAACGGCAGTGGATCTCTCCAGCCGTGTATCTCAATCGTATATAAAATGAAAACTACAGTTTACCAGTAAATCGGGAAATATCTACCTCTTTCTGATTTATTTGAGTATTTACAGATTACTCAAAATTTTAGTTTTGTTGTTTTCTCATTGACATAAAAATTCCTACATGGATTCACTTTTCATAAAAATTTCATCTAAATCTCTTGATCCGTTTTCGATCCTACCTTTAAAGACAGCAGACATTTTACAACACGTTATGACTTCCGACCTATAACCCTTCACTCAGAACTTTTGAGGAAATGATGGTGAATAAATTTTGCTTCTAAAGGCTTTCGTGTGTAACCTTCTATGAGAAAGATAGTGTAACCGTTTGTTTCTATTGATTACAACGTAGATACATATTGCCCCAAATAATTATGTCTTTTGTTTCTTTTATTTAATTTAATCAAGTTTTCCTAAATGACGTCAAATCACAGCCTGATACTGTAACAATTATAAATCAAACATCAATGAGTTTTGTTATTAGTTTTACTTGTGTTTTTAAGATGACAAACTTCGCGAACATCACCCCCTAAAAAAAGAAGAAAAGATCATAAAAGAAAGCCCTCGAATAATGTAATAGCGTCAGGGTCCGAAGAGAACAAGTGCTAGTCAAGAACAACTTAATAGGAAAGATGAAAGAGAGGGATCTAAACCAAAACTAAGTAAAGAACTAATTAGGGTAAATAAAATTAGGAACTAATATTTTCCTACTTTTTATTTTAACCCTAGAATTGGCAATCTTTTGTCCTAAAACACTAATGTTTTTCAGGCATATTATTAATTTAAAAAAAAAAAATTCTAAAATATATGGATTCAAAGTGTTATAAATCATATCACTAAGAGGAGTTTAAATTATCATGTTTATATAACAATTTAAAAAAATACCTACTTGGCGAAATTAAAAACAATTAAAAATATATTTTTCCCTAAATTTTTTTTACACAACTTTGGATATATGTTTGTGCATTATATTAATAAGAACAAAATAATTTTTTAAATTAATAAAACGTTACCACGTACTCAGTGGGTTGACAACAGCGTATAAAATAAACTCTCAACTTTCAACTGACACCAAATTAGAAAGGATTGGGAAAAACAGAGTGGTGACTATATCACTTTTATTAAAATGTCTATATATGCATCAAACTATCAGTTTAATTGAGTCGCAATTGTAACCTTAATCAATCAGTTCGGGAGTTTTAAATCAATAAAACAACACGTGTGAATAAATAATTTATTTTCCAAATATTCAAATTATAAAACGAAATTTCCCTTATCGCAGCATCAGGTCTATTAAAGCAATATATTTACAATAATGCCAACACTTGAACAAATAGGAGGCATTTAAGGAGTTGGGCGGCTGGGATGATGTACGACTTGGCCACCTAGGCTTGCCATTGTATTTGTGATTTACTGTTTCCTTATCTGACCGCAGAACGTGTCATTGATAAGTCTTTCAATTTACCTGTTTAGTGAGAAGGGTCAACATGTGATTTATCGTTGCGCAACGCAGAACGCCCTCACTGATTAAATAGTTTGCATCAACTTATAAATACCTGATTATTATTGAAGTACCTCCGAGCGGGAGAAATCTAACCTCGAGGGTTTAGACTTGTGCGTTTACGTTGCAAAGCAGGTTTTTAGCATTAATATGTGCTAAGATACGTAACTGACATGCTTGGAGCCATCGAAGTTGCATCTTACCTAGCTTTGTCAATGTCTACGTTTACGTTGCAAAGCAGGTTTTTAGCATTAATATGTGCTAAGATACGTAACTTACATGCTTGGAGCCATCGAAGTTGCATCTTACCTAGCTTTGTCAATGTCTACGTTTACGTTGCAAAGCAGGTTTTTAGCATTAATATGTGCTAAGATACGTAACTGACATGCTTGGAGCCATCGAAGTTGCATCTTACCTAGCTTTGTCAATGTCTACGTTTACGTTGCAAAGCAGGTTTTTAGCATTAATATGTGCTAAGATACGTAACTTACATGCTTGGAGCCATCGAAGTTGCATCTTACCTAGCTCTGTCAATGTCTACGTTTACGTTGCAAAGCAGGTTTTTAGCATTAATATGTGCTAAGATACGTAACTGACATGCTTGGAGCCATCGAAGTTGCATCTTACCTAGCTTTGTCAATGTCTACGTTTACGTTGCAAAGCAGGTTTTTAGCATTAATATGTGCTAAGATACGTAACTGACATGCTTGGAGCCATCGAAGTTGCATCTTACCTAGCTTTGTCAATGTCTACGTTTACGTTGCAAAGCAGGTTTTTAGCATTAATATGTGCTAAGATACGTAACTTACATGCTTGGAGCCATCGAAGTTGCATCTTACCTAGCTCTGTCAATGTCTACGTTTACGTTGCAAAGCAGGTTTTTAGCATTAATATGTGCTAAGATACGTAACTGACATGCTTGGAGCCATCGAAGTTGCATCTTACCTAGCTTTGTCAATGTCTACGTTTACGTTGCAAAGCAGGCTTTTAGCATTAATATGTGCTAAGATACGTAACTGACATGCTTGGAGCCATCGAAGTTGCATCTTACCTAGCTTTGTCAATGTCTACGTTTACGTTGCAAAGCAGGTTTTTAGCATTAATATGTGCTAAGATACGTAACTTACATGCTTGGAGCCATCGAAGTTGCATCTTACCTAGCTCTGTCAATGTCAACGTTTACGTTGCAAAGCAGGTTTTTAGCATTAATATGTGCTAAGATACGTAACTTACATGCTTGGAGCCATCGAAGTTGCATCTTACCTAGCTCTGTCAATGTCAACGTTTACGTTGCAAAGCAGGTTTTTAGCATTAATATGTGCTAAGATACGTAACTTACATGCTTGGAGCCATCGAAGTTGCATCTTACCTAGCTCTGTCAATGTCAACGTTTACGTTGCAAAGCAGGTTTTTAGCATTAATATGTGCTAAGATACGTAACTTACATGCTTGGAGCCATCGAAGTTGCATCTTACCTAGCTCTGTCAATGTCAACGTTTACGTTGCAAAGCAGGTTTTTAGCATTAATATGTGCTAAGATACGTAACTTACATGCTTGGAGCCATCGAAGTTGCATCTTACCTAGCTCTGTCAATGTCAACGTTTACGTTGCAAATCAAGGTTTTTAGCATTAATATGTGCTAAGATACGTAACTTACATGCTTGGAGCCATCAAAGTTGCATCTTACCTAGCTCTGTCAATGTCTACGTTTACGTTGCAAAGCAGGCTTTTAGCATTAATATGTGCTAAGATACGTAACTTACATGCTTGGAGCCATCAAAGTTGCATCTTACCTAGCTCTGTCAATGTCTACGTTTACGTTGCAAAGCAGGCTTTTAGCATTAATATGTGCTAAGATACGTAACTTACATGCTTGGAGCCATCAAAGTTGCATCTTACCTAGCTCTGTCAATGTCTACGTTTACGTTGCAAAGCAGGCTTTTAGCATTAATATGTGCTAAGATACGTAACTTACATGCTTGGAGCCATCGAAGTTGCATCTTACCTAGCTCTGTCAATGTCAACGTTTACGTTGCAAAGCAGGCTTTTAGCATTAATATGTGCTAAGATACGTAACTTACATGCTTGGAGCCATCAAAGTTGCATCTTACCTAGCTCTGTCAATGTCTACGTTTACGTTGCAAAGCAGGCTTTTAGCATTAATATGTGCTAAGATACGTAACTTACATGCTTGGAGCCATCGAAGTTGCATCTTACCTAGCTCTGTCAATGTCAACGTTTACGTTGCAAAGCAGGTTTTTAGCATTAATATGTGCTAAGATACGTAACTTACATGCTTGGAGCCATCGAAGTTGCATCTTACCTAGCTCTGTCAATGTCTACGTTTACGTTGCAAAGCAGGTTTTTAGCATTAATATGTGCTAAGATACGTAACTGACATGCTTGGAGCCATCGAAGTTGCATCTTACCTAGCTTTGTCAATGTCTACGTTTACGTTGCAAAGCAGGCTTTTAGCATTAATATGTGCTAAGATACGTAACTGACATGCTTGGAGCCATCGAAGTTGCATCTTACCTAGCTTTGTCAATGTCTACGTTTACGTTGCAAAGCAGGTTTTTAGCATTAATATGTGCTAAGATACGTAACTTACATGCTTGGAGCCATCAAAGTTGCATCTTACCTAGCTCTGTCAATGTCTACGTTTACGTTGCAAAGCAGGCTTTTAGCATTAATATGTGCTAAGATACGTAACTTACATGCTTGGAGCCATCGAAGTTGCATCTTACCTAGCTCTGTCAATGTCAACGTTTACGTTGCAAAGCAGGCTTTTAGCATTAATATGTGCTAAGATACGTAACTTACATGCTTGGAGCCATCAAAGTTGCATCTTACCTAGCTCTGTCAATGTCTACGTTTACGTTGCAAAGCAGGCTTTTAGCATTAATATGTGCTAAGATACGTAACTGACATGCTTGGAGCCATCGAAGTTGCATCTTACCTAGCTTTGTCAATGTCTACGTTTACGTTGCAAAGCAGGCTTTTAGCATTAATATGTGCTAAGATACGTAACTGACATGCTTGGAGCCATCGAAGTTGCATCTTACCTAGCTTTGTCAATGTCTACGTTTACGTTGCAAAGCAGGCTTTTAGCATTAATATGTGCTAAGATACGTAACTGACATGCTTGGAGCCATCGAAGTTGCATCTTACCTAGCTCTGTCAATGTCTACGTTTACGTTGCAAAGCAGGTTTTTAGCATTAATATGTGCTAAGATACGTAACTTACATGCTTGGAGCCATCGAAGTTGCATCTTACCTAGCTTTGTCAATGTCTACGTTTACGTTGCAAAGCAGGTTTTTAGCATTAATATGTGCTAAGATACGTAACTGACATGCTTGGAGCCATCGAAGTTGCATCTTACCTAGCTCTGTCAATGTCTACGTTTACGTTGCAAAGCAGGTTTTTAGCATTAATATGTGCTAAGATACGTAACTGACATGCTTGGAGCCATCGAAGTTGCATCTTACCTAGCTTTGTCAATGTCTACGTTTACGTTGCAAAGCAGGTTTTTAGCATTAATATGTGCTAAGATACGTAACTGACATGCTTGGAGCCATCGAAGTTGCATCTTACCTAGCTCTGTCAATGTCTACGTTTACGTTGCAAAGCAGGCTTTTAGCATTAATATGTGCTAAGATACGTAACTTACATGCTTGGAGCCATCGAAGTTGCATCTTACCTAGCTCTGTCAATGTCTACGTTTACGTTGCAAAGCAGGCTTTTAGCATTAATATGTGCTAAGATACGTAACTTACATGCTTGGAGCCATCGAAGTTGCATCTTACCTAGCTTTGTCAATGTCTACGTTTACGTTGCAAAGCAGGTTTTTAGCATTAATATGTGCTAAGATACGTAACTGACATGCTTGGAGCCATCGAAGTTGCATCTTACCTAGCTCTGTCAATGTCTACGTTTACGTTGCAAAGCAGGTTTTTAGCATTAATATGTGCTAAGATACGTAACTTACATGCTTGGAGCCATCGAAGTTGCATCTTACCTAGCTTTGTCAATGTCTACGTTTACGCATCCACTGTAGTTGTGGTTCTGTGAGCGGATCTCATTCCTTGGATGTTTTAATAAGTTCAATAAAACCCAATGTTACTAGTGCTTACAATACAACAATATACATAGACTAAGATGTAACAGTAAACAATACCACAAGTACTGTACATTTTAACAGCACTCACATGGAGAAATAATAAATATTAAACGCTTTAAAGATGGATTACTCTTGGCATTATGATTGTAACTGACTATTTTTGGGATCACAGTTGTATTAGATATTAAGCTGGATTCATTGATGTATATACATTGTAATATACTGACTGCGTTAACTGAAAAACGGACTTTAATTCGTAAAAGTGGTGAGTCTTATTGGCCGGTGACCCAAATAGTTGGAAACGTAAACAATCTGACTACTATGTTACACTGATGAATATAGACAAGTTACATGAAAGTTGTATGGAAAATCTCTAGGAAATTATTATTAATTTTATTATTTGTACTCGTATGGAACACTAAGAGGTTTTAATTTATTAAGTTGAAAACGTTAAACTAGTAAAGGAGTTTATTTTTGGTCGGGTAAAAACTCCTTTCGGAAAGTTAAAAACAGTTCAAATGCCATGCACTCACAGCGAGAAATTGTAAGTGTTAAATGCTTTATGAGTATCTCTTCTCTTGGATTATGATAATGATTTATCTTTTTGGGATTACAGCTGCAGTAGGCCTAAATATTAACCTGTATTCATTGAGTATACAAACCGTAAACTTTCGACGACCAAAACTGAAAAAAATGATCCTTTACTTCCGTCACTGGTGTGCATAGGAGACTGATATCCCAAATTGTTGGGAACTTAAACAATTTATCAATCTGACTATTGACTAAATTTTATTCTATGAAAATGCACGAAAGTTACATCAAGTTTTAGAAGAAATCTCAGGGAACAAGCAATGAACCTTTAACGTAAATATCGACGTATTAAATATTTTTGTAAAACAATGAAAACGGTTTTATAAATGGAAACATGAAAAAAATCGGTATGTGAGAACGGTAGTTGTTCAATAATTTTTCTAGTGAAAAATATACAACTTAAGTTGGAAGTTGAACCCAGGACCTTTAGTTCTAGACTTTGTTTTTGCTACAGTTTTAGTGTTATCAAATTAATTACCTCGTTATAAACGAGATTGAAATTAATATTTACTCAATTTGCAGCCCTTACATGTGTATTTATTTATTTCTGGGTCCTGCGTCCTAGGTCGTACATTTTTCACTTGAAATATTATTTAATTTGAAATTCTAGCTGATATAAAAAACGTATAAGCGTTAAAATTTAAAAAAATAAGATCTTTATTCTTTTGATTAGGTATTTTATTACTATTGTTTGTTATGGCTCATTCACACCATACTTTGAAGTTCGATTTATTTATAGACGGAATTCATCAACCATCCTTCGGAATCGTACATTTAATGTTTCGTTTGGCCGCCATTTTAAAATGAAAAAGAAAATTTAAAAAGCATAAAACATTGTTTGACAGTAGTTACAAATAACCTTATTCCTAGAATAGATAAAGTTGTAACTGAGTAACATACACAAAACGGTCGAATGACCAAATCGTTGCATTAAAACGAGACTAATTGATATTCCCATGAATGTTAACAAACAACACTAGGCACTAACTTTCTCGATTTATTGTCTTATTAAGAAACATTGTTACTTAAAAAGTATGTTTTTAGAATAAAAAAATATAAATAACTTAAGATTATAAAAAGTCAAAAAACCTTACATTCTCATTTAAGAATATCTTATTGTTCTTCTCTCCATTTCCTCACTTCTACTTTGACCTTTTAACGGGCTTGTAACAATATGAAATTTCTATCTTCTTCAGTTATCTGACTTCCAGATTACACCTGTCGCCTGTCATGTCCAGGATGAGGGTTGTTCTGACCACCTCGAAGCATCTTGTCTTGATGGTGACACTACTTAATTACTTTAACCCTTCAATCCCCAAGAGGCACGCAGAATGGTTAAAATCCGAATTAACTGAAGGCGAGGTTAGATATTTAACAGGGAAAGTTAAATAAACACTTAAAAAATATAACAGACACTTCAACATATTTTGTGTGTGTATAAATAGAAATTGTTTTGTAAATATTATCATTAACCTATAATAATATAAATAGTTTTTTATATGGTGTGTTTTCGATGGAAGTCTCCCGTCTAGCTTTAATATTGCTAATACTATAATTTCCTAATATATATTTTCTTTAGCAAAGTAGTTTGTGATTTAACTCTCGCATTAAAATAAATTAAAATATATTTTGAAAAATGTAAAATAGTTTTTATCCCTTTCCGATTTTGATAGTTAATAGAGATTCTGGAATTTTTACTGTAATTCTTGAAATATGCAAACTGTGAGAGAAAGTATTGTAATAAGCAAGAATTAGTGATATTTTCAATTTAGTTTCGTTTTCCATCCTCTAGAGTTTAAATACTTGTTACAGTTTATGCCTGACTCTTAATCAAATGGGTCTAGATATTCGTTAATAATAAATTTTCACAAACATGGAAAATATTTTGTTCGAAATTTTATAATACAGTAGGCCTACTTATTTTTTAATTTTTTTAAAATTTAAATAATCAATGAAACTCGAAATTTAAATTTTCTCTAAATAGATTTTAACGATTTTACTCATATGTACAAAAAAGGACACAGAAAAATATAGGTCGTCATCATCCCAAAATAGCGCTCTAGGAGTTATAGGTAAATAACCTAAAAAACATGGTTAAAGGTATTATAAAAGGCATAATTTCTCGAAATTAACGCTACCTATTTCAATAAAATTTCATTGAAATACGTATATTTATAATTCAGTGTGGAGTAACTGGCAAAATAATCTAATGAACCTTCACCACCATTATTAAAAACTCGTCATTCCAAGTACTAAACAATTTTATTGATGTGAACAAGTACGAAATTTGGAAAAGTTTAAGAGTGGCTCGATTTTTCCATTAATTGTTTAGTAAATATTATGCTGTACACATCCATGTATATAAACCTTGGAATACTGCCCTACCTTGTATGAAAACCGATCTTTATCCCCAGCACTGGTGGGCCTCTGTAGCCGGTGTTACACTTCGTTAGAAGCGTAAACGATTAGACTACTTTTTATTGCCTGAGGGAGAGCAAAGACTAACATAAAAACCTCCACTTCCTGTAAGCACCACAACTAACTATCAAATAATTCGATTTGAAACAAATTTAGCCCAGTTAGTATAAATGTCTATAGGATAATCCGATGGGATGTTTAAAAAATCTGTCAATAAATTTTAAAATTGCAGCCGCTTTAAGTTTTGTTTGTAAATAATGTTGTTTTTATGTATTTTACATGTAACATACACTGAGGAAGCGCTTGATGCTCATATTATCTATCGACAGTAAAAGAAAACAAATACAAAAATAAACCCCATAACAAGCCGTCCCTTTGTTTACGCTAAACATCTTTTTAGTATATTTTACTTTAATTCATAGATACATATACACAAGTTACATGAAAATTTTATATTAGTTTTAGAGAAATTCACAGGGTAGAAAACAGTCTAATTGTTATGTAAATATTCATTGAATTATTTTATGATCCTATGGAACTTGAAAAGGTTTTAATTCATATTATTAAAACCTCAAAAGAGCAATCAGTAGAGGTTTATATTTTTTGACCAGATAAACAATTTCGTTAAAAGTTTTTTATAAAACATTTAAAATTTAATTTTAACTCTATTGTCCCACTGGTTGTTTTGTGTCAGTTACTCCATTTTGTTATAATACTAAAAGCGACCTCTAATCGGAACACTCTCATCCGTGCTATAGAAGCTAGCAGTGACTGTTCCCAATTTAATATGTAAAATACAATTTAAAACCTTGGGTACATACATTGTTAACAACTAAAGCGTACACCCTGACGGCCAACTACCATGAACCTGTTAATCGTTTCGACGCGAGTTCAACTGATCAGTTGTAGATAGTGCTACTGTAGCTTTACTGCTAAACGGCGTTGCCAAGTTTTCAAACGCCAGGAACAGATCTGTTTATTCCATGTTGACAACTCTATATGAAAGGCAACATCTCTCTGCCACTTTGTGTTTACTCGAGAACCACTGAACGAATTTCATGCGCTGCACTTTCATATTTGTGGGAATGATGATCTCGTCATCTTTTAATCTTTGTTTGATTCAAACTAATTCATTAGTACCGACATTTTAACAAAATCATAATTTTACGAATTTTAAAACAATTTTTAGCAACAACAAATATTTCTTTATTTAAAAGTAGAATAAATGATTCGATTGCTAATTGTATTTAGTAACGTTTTATAAATTGGTGCAGCAGTTACTCTCTTGTCGGTGGTTAGGTCTAACAGCAATAAAATGTATTCCTAAATTTGGATTCAAACAAGTATTAAACCTTTTATGACAAAAAACACGCATTAACAAAAGGTAAAAGTGTCGAGTTAAAACCAGACCTCACTTGTGTGGGTCAAGTAGTTAATTTCGCGTATCAGGTTAATATCAGAAATTTATTTTCCATAAATAAACAATATTTTCAACAATCTTGAGATTTAGTTCACCATTTATTTCTGTCAGTCAACTTCAGCTTTCCACGTCATTGCACTTGAAGTATGAGGTTGACATCTAAGACAGTATTTACCTTCATAAAGTCTCACCCTCTGTAATCTACAGCTTGTCAGGACATAGTAGAAGTTGACAAGAAGAAAGTGATCCTTTGCCAAAGTGTCAACTCTAGTGTTTGTTTGTTGTCAGTCAAAGTTGATAGGATTAGCAACCCTTAGCACACTTTAACCCTTCCTAATCAAGGGTTTCGAGTGACCACTCAGAGGGGGCTCCCGTTTATTTTTCTTTTAATTATAACTGTCCTGCCTTGGACATCCTCCATTTGTGATACTGTATCCATTTGTTCATTCCTACAAAGAAGAATACTTCGGCATTTTAGATGATTGGCGTTGAAGTGTCCAAGTGTATTAAAGATAGCTCTTATATAATACTTCTTCCATATGTTTGGTAAAAATGTGACACAAGTAAAATTGAAACTCTTGAATAAGTTCATTAACGGGAAAGTAACTCTAAGAGTAAAAGAACCATGTAAGTCTTCGAACTATTTTACTTTTAATTAAGTTTTCGTTTGTTAAAGTTTGGAGACAAGATTGAAAATTTGAAAAACACTTTGTAACCTTTCTGTTCAGACCTATCTAAGACCAAATCAAAGGATGACCGGGCAACTAAAAAGCCTGACACGACTTTCACACCGTCTTTACTTATCTTTTCCGACGATGGTTTAGTTTTACATAACGAAAAACAATTTTTTAAATTTTGTACCTGATTTTTCAAAATAAAAAATAAAAAAAATAAAATATTTCAAAATAATGTATATATATATATAAATGGGGCTTAAATAGACGTTAATAATTATTATTAAGTAAACAGATTTTTTTTTTCACACGTTCTTTCTACATTGTTTAGAAAAAAGTTTATCCCGATATCGATAGAGTTATTGGGTAATTAATAAATAAATATATTTTTAATCAATCTTTTAAAAATAAGAAATTTGATTAAGCGCAGCATTTTTTTTAATGTTACTTGTTGTTTCTTACAATTATAAGCAATGTTAAAATGGATATTTAAAAAAATATATATTTATTATTTTACCACAGCCGGGTATTTTTCCTCCAATGTTTAAAATGAGTAAACAATATTAGCTTATTTTAAGGTTATGTTTAGATCATTCCTCAAAACGAAGACGTAGAAGTTCTGCACAGAGCCAGCTAACGAATAAATATTTAAATCACCCAGCCTGCTCACCAGTGTGTATGCGCGCGCCTTCGTCTCTTTGATCGTTGTTATAGGCCTCCTAGAGCTTTTGTCGCAGGTATAATGACACCCATGTATGCATTGTCTTGCAAATAGCGGCGTACTTAACAGAAACGTGCTATGAGAATGTTCACGCTAGTCCATATCATATTAAGCTCCACATAACATGGCTTGATAAATATCTGAAGGGTCAGCTTAGGTGAAGCCGCCATCTTTAAAGTCAAATTAATTTCATCATTCAATATTAGTACTCGGTAATTGATGTCGGAGTGACGAAGCATGTGTCCGGGACAAGTTTTATTGAAGTGAAATGTTTTGATAGATATGTCTAATTCATGTTGAGGACCGATACAAATCAGTCGAGATCTTTTGTCAACAAATGTAATTGCAAGGTATTAGAAAAAAATTGTAAAAACCCGTCTTGCTCAGTTAATGAAATTAAATTCAATGAGTAATTAATTAAATTTCATATATATTAAGTTCGGGTTTACAAAAGGATATTTATTTCACCTTACTTCGAATATTAATGATTCATTTAATTATGTAGTTTTTCTGACTAAGTTAAATCCTTTGATTCTGTAGCTTTTGTAGAAACTTAAAGTGATTGCTGTTATTATAAATATTATAATTGTTTTATGTAATATTTTACAAGTCTCTAACCGAGCTAATACCCTTAGCTGCTTGGAATAATAATTTCCTGACACGTAGCCTACATTCAATGTCCTCTTCATTAGATTTTGTTTTTTAAAAAGTTTACATTTATACGTAGTATATTGAGTATTTAAAAATGGCGAATTCTGACTAACTGTTCGAGTTTAAAATCCTAATAGAAAGAGTATGTAAGTTTCGGGGTTCCAAATATTTTGTAAAAGTGAAAAAAAAAAAATCATTAGAATATTATTGTCGATTTCATTCTATTTTAGTGTAACCTGCATACTGATATGGACACGTAAAACTATTTTTCTCCATACCCACTATGTATACAAAGAAAATATGGAATACTATTAGTTTTATCTTCCTAGTAGCTCGGTCTTTGGCCTCGATGTTCCATTACGTTTAAAAACGCAGAAGTTTACCGTGTTGACAGTTGTATTAGATACATTTTGTAGAACTTACTAGATCATGATTAAAGACTGTATACCATTTAATGAAAAGTTTGTTGTACTCTTTGTGATAAGGGGCCCTGTAAAGAAGTGCACACTTCAAAGTGATTTTCTTTTGAGAAAGCAAACAATATAACACGGAAATTTTTCCAACGCTGACCTCACAAGGTCCAAACGTTCAAATCACAAGGTTGAAAATGGGCGTCTTTTATTTTCCAATATTTTCAAATAATGACAATAGTATTCAATTTCATAAAATACTTGAATGAGTCATATCTTAACGGTGACTCACCAGATGAGAACGTGACTGAGATTACGATGTTTGAAAAACTCCCAATTCATCATGCCTGAACACATTCTCATTCTCAACCAGAGTATAGAGAAATGTTACAACGTTGAGAATTTAGCTTTATATAGAAGGCGATAAATAGAACAGAGCAACTCACGATATATTGAATGTTAAAAAGGTTTTTTTTTAAATTACTCTTAACAAAAATAAAACCAAGTATAAGCAACTTACTTCAGATGCTTTGAGACTGAAAATCATTTATTTTTAAAGTTACCTACATATGGTAGCTATTTGTCATATAATTGTAAATGTACAACGATTGAGAATTTGGGTGTTACTTTAATGCCATATTGATTGAATTTGTCAAGAAGATTTAGCCTGTTAGAAATAATTAAAAATGTATTTAAGTATCACTTAAGATTAGCAGCATACTTAATTTACAATTTCGTGGGTTGTTTTAAGTATGTTCAGTCTTTAATGGAGAGAGTTATAATTGCATGGGTTGGGTCTTAAATGTTTATATATACAATTCTTAATAACGTTGCATAAAGCTGTCACAACAATGTACCAGAAATTGATAAACATATTTAAAAAAACGTAACATTTTTTTTTTTTTTATATTCATCACAAAATTTCCTCTTTACTATGGATATGTAAGAAGAAAAAGAAATGAATTAGATACTCAACTGTTGTACAAAATAATGCATCCGATGTAACAGTACTTTTGCCCAAATATATAAAATGCTTTTCCCATCATTTCTTTTAATTCAACCCAATGTTGAAAAAAACCTTCAACATTTTATTTTGATTCTCTGTAAAGTTGAATTTATATATTTATAATAATATTAGGGAATTAATGATTAATATTAGCCATTAATATTAGGTAACCAATTATGAAATTAAGTAAAACCTCTAAACTTCCTTCAAGTTGAAGATGAAGACTAAATGGTATGATTTAGTGTGAGACAATCTTGCTCAAAACAAAGCTACTAAATACTATCCTGAATTTAATATATTTTCCTATGTTGTTTAATGCCGAAAAAATGTCTTAATCATCATCGCCTTATAAAAAAAAAAGAAATGAACACAAAATAAAAACCGCTACCCTTAAAATACTTTAATAGCGTCAAAGCCGGAAGAACAAGAGTTGACTAAGAGAGACCGGATAGGAAAGATGAAAGAGAATGATCTGACCCAAGACTATGAAAAGAAGTGTAGATCCAGTTAAGTACCCTCGGGAGTGCCAAGCCCGTACTCACCAAAGTGAGTCCCTGAGGGTTGAATAATCAACCATAGCCCAGTGGTAAAAAGTCCCCACTCAATATTTAAGAAAAAATCTATAAATTTTAAAGGAAAAAATGTGCTCAAAAATAGAATGTGACAAATGAGACTCTATTATCTTAATTTCATTTTTTGATCATAAAATGAATTTCAAAAACTCTTGGAACTAGTCTCATATCATATCTATGCAATTTTATTCATCTTTTATTCAAACTCATGTGAAATGTTGATGTTGATGGCTTCAATGTTTCCGATGATGTTTCCCTTCAAATATTCTGCCGATTTAAAACGTTTTCGGTATTTTTCTTTCTTTTAAAGGTCTGTACAATTAAAGTCACATGAAGATAAGTCCCGCGAATGAAGTGGCCTCCAACCATTGATTTCTAACCGTTCCTCTGAATACTTGAATGAACACTGGTCAACGAGTGTTTAGAATAATTATGAAATGAAGGTAGTATTTTTCTGTTGCAGAACAAAATTTTGTCACCCATTTTTAGCAAGTTGGTAATAGAAGTTTTCAAAAGTTTGAACATACGTACGTCATAACGGTGGTTTTAAAGAATAATGACCGATAAGCAACGAACAGAAACTAAATTCCAAACTCAGATTTGATCGTGAAGCGTAACTTAATGTGTGAATTTTTGGTGGATAAGTACGGATTAGTCTGGTTATTTGCATTGCAAAAAAGGTAAAACAATGCCTCTACCACTCATGAATTATTCTGCCTGGTCAAGCTACCATACACAATGTTTTTAAGAAACTACTCAATATTTTTATTTTGTCGGCTGGAAGTAATGATTGAGCTGGAAGTAATAATATTTGTAGTTTCAAGTATTGAAACGGATGAAAAAGATGTGCGTTTAACATCATTCTGTTGGAACTACTTCCTGGAAAATTTGTTTCGGATTAGTTGGAATTTTCTACTGAATATCGCAGGTTGTGTTAATTTCCTTCGTGTTTCTAAGGTATAGCTGCAAACATTTTAGACCTATCCAGTCAAACATAAATAATAATAAAACGATAGAATAAGAATAACATTTGTTACAGTTATATTGTATTGTTTCAAGATAAACCCCCATTCTGTTTAGGTTAAAAAAGTGTATTTTATTATGTGACAGCCATTTTAGTTTTGGAATATTGGAATTAACATTTCATTGTAAACTATTAGTCGGCCGAGTGATCTTGGTTTTAATGGTTTATTAGGGCTAAAAACAAAAAAAAACTTGGGTAAAAACCCAATTCCAATTTTAGCATTTAATTCAAAATATTGTAAATTGCAAGACGAAATTGGCAATATGTACGTTATTTATTCGTCAAACACTACCATATATGTTGGTATACCACCTTCTTTAATAAATTCTCTTACCTATTTTTCTTATAAGCTGAATGATACTAACGAACTGCAATAAGTGACGTCACTTCCCTTACCAAACGCCATTTTTCCACCACTGTGAATCAGCTGTATATCACCAACCACAACGGTAGAAAACATGGCGGAAAAAACGTTAATCTATAAAATGAATGGGGCTATTTATACCCACATATTGTATTTATTTTATTATCCAAATGGATGGCGAAGTTTATTCCGGAATTTTCAACAGTATTAACATTAAGATATAATGTCAAATTAAATTTCCTAAATTAATTATTTTATCAGCTATGTTTATTTACACCGATATGACATTTGTATTTTGATAGTGCAGTTATCAATCTACCAATGCATTCAGCTGCACAGTTGTTTGATAGAATCCACCAATCTTCCGGTGATCTAATCAATATAGCCGAATGAATTCAATGGAAAACAAATATCTGTTTGAATCTTTGTAAAACTGGAAAGTTTTTTATGGTTACCATGGACCACCATTGCGGTTATGGAGGTGTTTTTTAACATTAAATATACTTCCCACAGTGTAGAACACCAACGGGTAGTTTTTACTACGTCTTACAACAACATTAACAATATTAATTTGTATTCTTTATAGTATAGATTTATGAATTTAGTCATTACCTGTTTTTATATCCATATTCTTCCTCTAATTTTAGGATTCTTGAATTTCTTAATGTTTATCAATATCAGCGCGTTTTCTTTAAGATTTTGTGAGAGAGATGATGGAGCTTGGTTTTAAGCTCTGAATATCTGCAACCGCCCTTGGATCGTTTGAAGCATTCCACGCGGACCGCTTTTACGTGGGACATACTATATCTACCAATCAGCCTACATATCTCTACACAATATGTTTAATGAAAGAGAATTCTGCTCAGAACTGAAAACATGTTTGTATGCAGATTCCCACGGACATGTATTGCAGAGCTGCACGTCGGCTACTAAATACTGCCACTGAGTTAATTGAAGTCATAGCCACTGTAATATCATTGTGTCTACGTGTGTGATAATCCCATTTGATACGGTGAACCCGCCTCGTACAGTCCACAGTAGCAATCCCGCATCCCACATCCTCGGCTATGCCTTCTTTGCTTATGAATCATTGTTGTAAAATCTTGTTTTATTTTCGTTAAAAGCTTTTAAATTAGTACTTTTTAATATACTATTGAAAAAAAAATAAGTAATATTTTATAAGAACAAAACGTTACAAATTTTACAAGAAACGAGCTAAATTAAGTTTGTTTCAATGAATGAAATAAAAGAGAGGTCACTAAATTGACAATAAAGTCTTAAAAATTTGTCAAAGATAGATAAGATATAAATATCGAATCTACCTATTACAGGATAAATGGTGAACAATGTGTCAAAACATTCCGTGTAATAAGTTCCTTCCTTCCTAGAAGCTTTTTTCTGTTTTTCTTCGTTAATCTTCATTAAAATTCAAATTTGTTTTACAAATAAACGACTACACCTATAGGTGTTTAAACTTTACAAAAACTCAGCTTTTCATAAGCTTTTAAACAGTATAAGGGAGTCTCTAATTTACTCTTTCGTTCATAGAATGATTAAGTGCAGAAAGTCAAAGTTATCACCAACCTACTTTCATTAAGGTATAAAAATGTATATAAAAAAAATGTAAAAATATTATAATTTACCACTATTGAGTGTCAATAGAGAAACAAAATCCAAAAAAACACCTTTAATTTAATCACGAATTTGACTTTCTGGTTCAATAATTTTAGGAACGAAAAAGTAAATTATCGACGAACTTATATCGTTAGAAAGCTTATGATTGGCGGTAGTTCTTGTGAAATTTGAATAAGCCTAAGTGCCATCGTTTATTTGTAAAACAAATTTGAATTATTAAAGATTTCGAAACATTCACTTTTCCATGTTTAAGGGGTTGTAAATAATGCATATTTTCACTTTAAAAAAACGATATTGCCTTTTTTTTGAAATAGGTAATTTTACTTGTTAGGTGAAAAATAAAATTTTTGAAACTCAAAAGTCACTTTATTTACTCATCTGTAAAACATCGCCAGTTGACTTTGCGTATCTTGAAAATCGTATATTATTGGAATGTAGGGCTATATCAAAGAGTCAGAAATAAATTTTAGAAAAGGTTGTACTATTGCATGAAAAGAAAAGGTGAACACTTCAAACATCTTCTGTGAAATTGAGATGAAAATCCAAGAACACTGTAAGTGTAATTACTGCTATTTAGTAATATAAAGTGTCTAAATAATGTTTCAAAACTATTTAATTTTATAATAAATATACTAAAGAATTTGGGTACTTCAAATGTGAATCTGGAATATTAGTTGAGATAAAAAATTTATTAATTTAAATCGCCTGTTTTATACTAATTCCATTAAATTATTTTGAACTGTAAGACTAACGTTCAAAATAAATAACGAGTTTCCGGTTAATATATAAAGTAAATATGAGCTAAAGAATATTCTTATAAACGATACCGTACATGAACTTTTCCATATACCCATTCACAAAAACAGAAAGTAAGCAGAGTTTTTATTGTTTTTTTCTGCTTTTAACAAAGGTTTTAATACGCATAAATATATTTTAAGCCAACTACCATTCATATTTTGAGTTGTTAAATAAATAAACAAGAGCCTCAAAACATCCCCAAATACCATTCATGTAGACCTAACGCACAATATAGACGACAGACATGTATAACCAAAAAACCATATTTTTAGATTTAGGAAACCTCAAGTCTGATAGATATTTTAGGAAACAACTCATGGTTTTTTGTTCAAGTAATTTACATGTTAGGAAATAAAAAAAAAGACCATTGAAAGATTATGCATTCATAAATATTCAACACGTTTGATCTTTCCACCATTTCTCTTACACATGTTATGGTGCTCAAAACCATTGTCTAATCGTGCGTTCATCTTCCTGAATGTGTGATCTGTTTATTTTCATTGTGAAAAAGTTGTAATTCCACTTTCTGCTTCGACATAGAGCAGTAGTTGTTAACAAAGATTATTATTCTTTTGTTAATAATTATTTTGGATTTGTCGTGTAAACTACTCAAATATTATGAAAAAGTTAACTATTTATAAGCTTTAGGTAGTATGCGGTTTAAATGAGGGTTTTTCTAAACAAGTGTGGTTACCAAGGTGGTAAGTTTGAATCCCTTCTAAAACACAAGGGGTTTTTCTGTGCAATTTCTTTCTTTCAATTGGTAAAAAAGAGATTTTATTATTTTTCCGAGAGAGATTTAAAAATTAATAACTTAAAATCCTGTAGCTCACGAATACTCTAATAGCGCGAGGTTCAGAAGGGAACAAGTGTTGGTTAAGAAAGGCCTGATAAGTATAAAAGAGAGGGATTTAACCCAAGACTATATGAAAAAAGGTTGCCTCGGGAATGCCTAACTATAAGTGAGTCCATTAGGATAACAGCCCACTTTCAATAAACGATGGTTGGTGTGTGGGCAAGTTGGCCCATTTTGTAAATTTTATATTTATTTGTATTAAAAAAAATACATAATTTGGGTATATAGGCCTATTATGTTAGTTTTCAGATGAGTGAAATATTTGAAAGAAAAAGATTCATTTTTTAAAATTAAAACTAAACATATTAAATTAATTGTATTTACCAAGAAGGATAATAATTGATGAATAATTGTTCAATAATTAATCTATAAATTCAAATCAATTCTTTTTAAATATAAACATAAATATTTGTTTCTACATTAGTATTTTACATTGAAAAAATATATAAAACTTTTATCTAAAACCAAACTTTTTAAATCCAACATTAATTTTTTAATATAATTTAACAAAATATTTGGAGATCTCCTGATTTGTTAGAATTTGTTTATTAAAAACCATAAAGGGTTTATTTTTAATTTGCTACAGCTTAGAATCTTTTATTTCATTTTAATTGCAATAAAATAATTGATAAAACATTATCTGCATTTTACTGGGTTAAAATTTTAAAAAACTTTGTCTGTTTTTAAAACTAATTTATAAAATAGGATATCTGTAAATGTTTTACGAAAATTCTTGAATAATTAAGGTAGGAATAAAAATCTTTTAATAAATGTTTCACATTAAACATTTTTTAACGTAGTTTTCTATTTAAAAAGTAAATTTGACTTTGACCACAGACCAAGCAATTAATGCTATTTTATTTTGCATTAGTACTAAATAATAATTTTTAAAAAATTCCTTCAAAGCTTGCCATGTTTTGAAAAGTTAACTAATTTTAAATGAGACAACCGATATATATATTGCACATATTTTATATATATGTTGTGAGCCTTTAAATATATTATAATTAAGAAACAAATATTTTGTGTTTTTTATTATAGAAACTCAAAATATTTTTTCTTTCGAAATTAACGCTCGACTTAATTCACCAAGTCCCCCTATATACACACGCACACATCCGCGGTGAACAAAGAATCTTGTAT
Source organism: Aphrophora alni (assembly GCA_963513935.1). Classification (NCBI taxonomy): domain Eukaryota; kingdom Metazoa; phylum Arthropoda; class Insecta; order Hemiptera; family Aphrophoridae; genus Aphrophora; species Aphrophora alni. The sequence goes on along the minus strand of OY740767.1, from coordinate 25,764,925 downwards.
TTTCAATAGTACTTAAGCCTTAAACGAGTTTGTAATGAAATGAACCTGCAGACGTTCAACATAAAGAATGGCGTCGCTTTAAGGCTCCATATCAAGGAGATTTTAATCCTTGAAAATAAATTGTTCTGACAATAAATTGTGCTTAGCGTCACTGGCGAGTACTAATTGTCCTGGTCCAATGTGTTCGTTGCGGAAATTGAAACGGCAAAATAGTAAGTGTCATAGCAAGCTTGTGGGATTTAAACTTGCGACTTATGAGTTATTGGGTCCTCACCAAACAAGTTGACCTCACCAAATACGATCTGTTTTATGAAAGTTGGAACTAGATTTCGAAATTATATTTAGTACTATAGAATTGATATTATTTTCATGCTTAGTATATACAGGGTGTTTTCAAAAATCGTTCCAAAACTTTAGGAGCTTATTCCTCACACTAAAACAATAACTGTTATCTTAGTTTTCTATATAGCCGGCATTTTGTGTTTTTAACAATAAAATTCATATATTTTTAACAGTAAAATAACAGCTGATACATTTAATTATAGGCCTATAACATCGATCACCCATATTTCATTTCAAGCTGTGCGCAATTACTTTTAATAATTAAACTTAGGTTTTTTTTTGTTTGTTTATTATAATTAAATGAGGATTTTGACCTCATAATTATAATGTCATAATTAAAACCTGATTTTGTGGAGTTATTATTGGTCTAGGGCCTAGGGGAATAGGACAATTTAAACCTCAAAGGGGTTGGGTGAGCACGTTTTCAAGTAGTTTAAACCTATGTTGGGTAGACTAATCCCGTATTAAATAATTAATTCCACCCTTAACAACCATAACTCTTTGCAATATTAGTTTGGTGATTAATCTTCACATTTCTCCAAAATTTTATTAAAATTAGTAAAGCCGATTTCGAGAAAATTCGTCCTTTATAACAGTTCCAAGGCAGATTTTCGGTTATTGGCGATAACTTATTCTCCGGAATTTTTGAAAAGATAGCAACTAATATTTTTTGTCTGAGTACTTAGGGGCTACATTCTACTTACATTTGATCAAAATCGTGTGTTTGTTGTTTTTGTCTTATAGCAGATACCTCCTAATTTGGATTTATCAAATTTGGAAAATTGGGGGGGGGAATCCCAAGATACCCACGTACTAAATTTGATTTAAATCTAAAAAGTCGTTTGGGCTGCACAGCCGATAGACGGGATAAACAGACATCATTCCCAAAACCTCTTTTTGGACTCAGGGGCCCTCCGAAATGTCCTCGAATAACTCGTCACTTGTTTTCTCTGCACTATGTATACACTATTTATGACGATGTTAATGTCGAGTGTTTTGAGGTTTCTTGGGTCCAAAAAAATTGTTTTTGAATTATGTCAGACTGGCGTTTGTCTGTCTCTGTAGTATGTGCAGTGCTCTACAACCCAATATTAAATTTTAGTTTACACGAAGAACGTGAGAAACAGCAAAAATGCAAAATGTTATTTAAATGGAATGTTTCGATTTTAACTTTCTGATATCCAAGGTTATAAATTATTGTATAACAATTTTTTCATACTAATACAGTAGCTACCTATTATACCTGTTAAAATTTATTTCCCACAAAACTTGAACTAATAAAATTATATACGCCATCGTTAGACTTAAATAGAGATCATTTGGAAATTGTAGAACTAACTCAAAACAGATAAATTATGTTAGTTTTAAAGTGGTTAGATATTCGTTCATTTCAACGTTCAATGATATTTACAAATGGGATTAAAACAACATTTTACGTGTCGATCTGAGTTGTGAAGCCCATCGAAAGAATGTTAGACTAGTCCAGAGAAATTTGGAATAAAAAGGATAGGAACAGAGGTGGATCCTTTGTACTCTCTTTTATTGCTAGAAATGAAAACCTCGCAAGGACACCCTTAAGAAGTAAATCGGATCAGAGTTAAGCCGGTTAAGGACAATCTCTACTGTGGTAGAGAATAACGATAAGTAGAATTTGGTAGAGAGATACATCGTGGAAATTATGAAGTCTAAGGAAATCACTGAGACAAATCTAAACAACGAAGGGAAAAGTGAAGAAGACTAATAATTATCAGGAGCGCCCAACTAGAAGTAAGGTGACCTTCTCTAGCCAGTGGTCACTACCATCACATGGGGCAAGAAGAAATTGAGGTTGGGTTTAAATAGGTATGCCTCATAGGGAGTCCCTCACACGAAAGCCTCTTGTGCTGCATTCATTCAAAACCTCCTAGGAAAAAATGTAGGATAGGTGGAGGAAGTTTGCATGACCTTTTATTTTTTACTTGAGACATTTTAAAAGAAATTTAATTATAGACATTAAATAAAATATCTGTGCCAATCTTGGAAAAAACCGGGAACCGAATCAGTGTTTAATGAGTTTTCCACGTTTTGCTTTGGCAGGATAGTGAATTTTACTGCAATGTTTCAACCTAAATGGGTTCTAAACTGGGAAAAGTTGGTGGATTCTAAAAGTATCAGCGTTCGATAGTAATATCTTGACTGGTATTAGTTTCTGAGACACCTTTTCTATTATTGGATATAAATTCATTTGAGGTTTTGAAATTACTTTACATTTAGTGAAAAGAGGTATATTGATCTTTTCAAGGAACAAGTGGTTGTTTTCATTGCTTGCATAAAAAAACAAAACAAAAAAAACTAAGTTTATTGACGTCTATTCTAGTAATATGAGACAGACATTCAGGGTAATCACAGTATTCTGGAGTTCCATACACTCATTAAAGTTACAAACTTTGTTCATGTGAGATTGTATAAGATGCTTCAAAAAGGACTTTGCAACTTTGTAAATTAATTCAAATACATTTATTCAGGGTATTTAACAGAGCTGGTTTTGGTGTCATTTTGTAATAAATTAGATCAAGTTTTTACCAAGGTTTTCCCATCTGGAGTCGATTTCCTGCCAAACCAACAGCAGCCTGTCATGGGTAACGTCTTACACTTCTGTGTAGATTCTTGCTCTGAGCTGGTACAGGTTACAAATTAGGGTCGGAAGAACCTTACGACAAAAAATAACTCTTCGTTTTCCATTTGTTTAGTGTTTCTTACATACACATTTTTCATCTTACATTTTTATTAGTATATCAAGGATGGAAACTTTATTTTATAAATTATCGAAATGGTGACTGTTTGAAATTTTTAATATTAAATATTCCTAAAACCATTAATTTGACAAAAAATATAAACGGCCGCCATTTTGAAATTTTATTAGATAAAGTTTTTATTCTGGTTATACTGGTAAAACCGTTGCATAAAACATGTGTATAACAAATTTCTATTCGAAATTTTAATAATTTCAAAAACTATAATTAGTTAAAAAACACACACACACACACACACACACACACACACACACACACACACACACACACACACACACAGAAAACGAGAGACAGATGTAAAACGATGCGTTTCCGGGCGTATATTTATAGGAACGTTTTTCTTTATTTTGACCCATCTAACAACCGATACATTACTTACAGTTTGGCACTATATTTTCTGAACATTATCTACATTTACACACTTTTTTTTTTAAATATATATTTTTTGAAGATGTTTAAAAGGCGTGATAAAAAGGAAACATAATGTATTATTGGGATATTTAAGTAGTTTACACGATAATTTCTGGGTCAAATTACACAATTAAAAAGTTACTTTTGTCAAGTAGTTGGAGTTTCACGGAAAGGACAATGAACGAAATTTGTCTGGAGTGTTTATCTGAAGGCATAATACAACTTCACTGATGAAATGAAAAACTCAGAAAGCATGAACCCGGTACAAACATAGTATACCGAACTTATGTAAGAAAACAGCTGAGCATAATATGAGCAATGAGGAGTACACATTAGGCAAATAACTGGCGTCATATATCAGCTGATTGCCTTTGGCAAGACAACAATGGTAATCAACCTGTGTCTCGTACATCTTTGAGAAAGTCATCCATAGTCTTCAACTCGTTTAATACACGCATATATCCTAAGTCTATTTCCAAGATATAAAAGACATTTATTAATTTAAAACAAAACATTAGGTTATTTGTTATCCCTAATGAAAGGGCTTCAAATAATCTATTGAATTAAAACCAAATTTGACATTTCTGTGAAAACAATTTTCATTTATTAATCATTATTGAAATAAGTTATTTTCGAGTACCGCAGCAATACTTATATTTCCAAATGCTATTTGACAGAACAAATACTATTTCTGAATTATATAAATATTTAAAACAATTCCATTTAAAATTTCAGTTCATTTCCACATCAAACATAAAAACAATACTAATCATATATTAACCATTTACTGTTAGTTTGTTAAATATTAATATAAAAAAAGTATGTAGATCGTATCTATTCTGCGTTGTTTATTTGTTACTTGGAAAATTTAAGATTTCTAAATGATAATGAAATAATAACAATAAGACATAAATTATGACAACATTAAATCTCTTCTCAAAATGAAAATAATTTCTTTTACAAAACTGTAAATCTTTATTATGAATCAAATAAAATAAAATACAACTTTTCACAATAAATATTCTATTCGTGCCGAGTGTTATTAACCCAAGAAGACGTTTCAATGACTATCAAGGAGGCATGTAATACAGCAGGAAGTATTTATTATTATTATTATTATTATTATTATTATTATTATTATTATTATTATTATTGTTGTTGTTTATTATGTTATTATGAATTTTATTTTATATGTATTACATTTTGTAATGTGAATAGCTGTCTATTTTATTATTAAGAGTATAAGATTGTCATTTTTTTCCTTATGTATAAAAGAGGGTCAAATAAATAAATTTTCAATTTCAATTTCATGTTTAATGATGACGTAGTCATTGAAACACAGTCTTGTTACAAATAAAGTGTGAATTGTGGGAAAACGTATTTCCTTTCGTTTGGTTATTAAAGTTTTTGCAAAGTATTGCTCATTTTAAGAGGATATTTTGATTCGCTATTCGCGTGTCTTATATACCTTCACTAGAATATTTATGCTAAAACCGTAGGTACTTGCCAACCATGGTTCTATATTATTCTTGTAAAAGTCCTTGACAATGCTTTAACTAGCTAAACCATGACCGGCAAGTTTCAATTAAAATATTGTGGTTTATACTAAAAAATTGTTGTTTTAATTTATTTTCACTAGAATACCTGAAAGAATTACTTTGTTTGTACATTTTTAAAATGGCGGCCATTTAATATTTTTAATGCCAAATATCTCGAAAACTACAAACATCTTGAGTACAGTTGATAAAACACACACGGACACATGTACACAAAAACAAACTTTAATGTCTAAACAACATAAATTTACAATATACATTTATTTCTTATTTTTATAGCGTGAAATATATCAATTCAAAAATCATAAATCTGTGTATTGTAATTAATTGGTGAACCAAATTCAATAACCTTTATTATAAAACAATAACCAAATGATTCCACACAACATTTTATTTGTGTAAAATTGTAGTTTCAATGATTAAGTCGTCATATTCAGTTGTTGTATATACATAATAATCATCATAGCTTTAACAAAATAGAGCATAAAATGGTCCTCAATACAAAAATAACAACTTTTATCAAATTGAAAAAAATATGGTTTAAGAAAAGAAACATCCAGCTCTTTAGTACCCTAATAGCTTCAGTATCGGAAGAGAATACGATTTGGTTAAAAGTATTCTATAGAAAAGAGAGTGATCTAACCCAATACTAAATGAAAAATATGTAGATCCAGCTATATTCCTCGGGATTGAAATATCCGTATTCACAATAAGTCTCAACCTATTAAATTGCTCTGTTCACGGTTATAACTGCGATTTGTATAATTCTGCTCTTTTTGAAATATTTTATAGATATAGACGCCCAAAGAAAAAAATTGTAATAGTAAAACAGAAAAAATTTGGTAAATTTGATTTTGACGGTGTAAGTAATTTTAAGTAACATAGAGCTAACGAGACACCCTCCTCATTATTCTATCCCATTGCAGGAGCTCATACACAACGATTTCAGGATGATCACGGACATTTTAAAATAAAAGAAAACTTTCTAATGTTTCTCTTAAGTTCAAGTTTCGTGTTCAACTAAGTTTATTCTAGTTTAATTTATTATGCTGAGTAATTTCCAAGTATTCAATTCCCGACCTGCCCGACCGACAGACAGACAGATCTAGAACGTAATTTTAACGATGGAAAATAAATATTTCTTAGTATTTACTCTTAAATAAAAATTTATAATTTCTGTCTTATATCTACAATCCATTCATTCATAGCATGTCACTAGTGAAGCAGCCCTGGATCAAAATTAAAATTGTTAATTAATAGCATTTTAAAAATTTATTTCTATCTAGGTCCTACATGAAAAAAAAAACAAAAAACAATACCTGCTAATCCACTTACTATTTCATAAACATTAAAAGACTTAAAGGAGACTTCTTGTAATCTCTCTCTTGATTCTATTTCCAATTTTGAACCGCAGTCACGGACATAACTAACAATACATCCAGTATTAACTAAATCAAATGATTTCAAAAAAATCTATATTATCTTGATTTTTATTTATAGTTCTTGATTGCCATGTCTGTACTGACAGAAAATGTTTCATACTTAAAGAATGTGAGTTGTAGCAACCTAACTCTCCAAAAATCTCCTTTGTAAAATTAATTCAAGTGATGTGTCTGAAATTCACCAGGATTAAAGTTATTATTTACCAATTTAACCATAACTAGCGTTATCATTATATATTCTTTCACTACAAACTGTTGTGATTGTTCGCGTAAGAGATAAAGCCAAATCGGTGATTTGCATATTTTCTTTTTTAACATCATTTACTGTTAATTAAAAATTCCAGAATAATGTCATCAAAAGCTTGTGTTTTGAATTAACTTTTTCGTTGATGACGTCACCAACTTTAGATTTAGAGTTGGCAACGAAGCTCCAGCAGTAGCTGTTGGTGTTCCTGACGCCGTTGCCCCAGCTGGTGCAATGAAGGAAGAAAATGAAAACTAGTCTGTTGATGACACGGGTTTTGGTCTTTTTGATTAAAGAGTACCTGTCCAACACTTCCATTGGAAGTGAATTTCGTGTACTTTTTGTATTAAAAAAAAAATTCTAATACAAAACTTTTTTAGGGTCTAATTTTCTTGAAACTAGCTATCAAAGTGGTTTCACGGAGAATCACAAACAAAAAAACTTGATTGAGTATATCAGTTAATGCAAGAGGTATTTCTTTTTAGTATTTTAATATTCCTAAATGATATGCACGTATTAATGGAACACAATCAAATGTTTATTACTTAAATTATCTTAGCATGGGTTTAAAGGTGTTGATTACTGTGTCCCTATACCTTAAGTGATGGATTATTTTTAGTTCTGCTCTTAGATTGCACTTTTATTTTAGTATGTTATATTGAAATTAACATTATGTACATATTTATGAAGAATACGAGAAAAATACATTATCATGAACACATTTTGTGATTTTGATTACTTAATTATTTGCTTCTTTTTTTAAAGATGAATTAATAAAATAATTATTTACAGAAACAAGATACTAAATGACACAGCTGAGTTTAAATTTTTACAAAAAAAATATAAATATATAACTCTATTTTTTAAATAATTTATTGTTTCCCTCAATTTATAATACGAATTTGACTTTAGACTTTGCTCAAAATGAATCTCAAACACAAAAAGCAATGGTCCCGTCATCCTTTATGTTCTTTGGAGTTGATTTACTCTAGGTTGCTTGGTTCCTCGAATCTCAGGTCCCTTTCTTTGTGCTCCCTAGTTATTTAAAACCTTTCCATCTCCCCTCCCCAACTGTATAATTTCACATCAATTTGTAGTAGACCAGCAAGCCTAGTCAACATTTGCACATTTCTCACTTCGGTGTGCCAAACGACTACTATCACCTCCTAGTCTACTTATACACAAATGAAGAATACAATTTCAAAGCCTACCAAAGCAACTAGGAACGTGATTGAAGGCGGTTTCAACAATGACATTACTATCATTACTTTAAGGCTAAGTAAGTAATTACAACTAATATTCAAATCTTGGACGGCTGAATTTAGAATTACAATTACAAACTTGACAAGAGTAGGCTACATTTCTTTAAAAATATACTACACTTGACTTATTTAACCACAAACAAATTCCGTGCAGTTTCTCTAAAATAATACAATCGCCCAACAAATATACCTCACTGATTTTATGCTGCAATTGGATTTGCTGTAAGAAGCGGTCTTGTTGGTGTGAGCTCCCGCAGAGAAGGCAATTTAACCAATAACTGCGCTAACTGTCATTTGACTTTATTTAATTGAATAAAACAGTAGTGGGTAAAATTCAATTACAGGAGACTTAATTAAAGCTTTCTATATACAAAGTGAAACGCAGGAACTGGTTGCAGGATAATTATTCATCTTGCGACTTATTTACTTTAGCAGGACGCGTCTTGAATACTGGATCCTGGCCGCGTACACTCTTGGACATTGGAAATATAACGTTGGCTACGTATCTTCAGTAAAAACTCATTTTTTTCTCTAAGGAATTAATTGCGTTGACACACTTTGAAACTTGTTCTTAATATGTCCTGATTTTGAAATAATATATGTCTGCTCAACTGATTGGAATTTAAATCTTTGCAATATTTATTTCTGTTACGGTTATGAAATTCCAAACTTTCTATAACGAGAGAATAAACTGTGCTAAGAAATACATTAAATGAGAAATAACTTGAATATTTTAATAACACAATGGAATTTCTTACTCCGTGTATTTTTACTTCATTGAAGCTAAAAATATATATTTATATTACAAAATATATTTTCCCCTTGATGAAAAAGACGGGTTTTCAATTATCTTTTTCATTGCTGCTCTAATTATATTTATTATTATAACTCACTATTGAGATTTTTTGTGTTGGACAAGTGAATTACCAAAGAGCCTCAAATAACTTCTACGTGTAATTCTAAATTTTAGAATTTATCTGTAAATCTAACAACAACTATTGGTAAAAGTCTGTATTTAAATGTCAGGCTTTTGGCAAAAGATTTTTGTAATTGTCGGTTTTACTGATAAAAGTAAACATTACTATTATTTTAGTTTTGGTTTTTATGAAATTGACTTTTTTAGCGTAGCCCAAAAGTTTCTTTATCTCTGAAATTAACAATTAAATTTTTTTTGATAGCTCTAGCTTGTACCATCATCAATTAATTGTTGAATTTCGGCAAATACCAAAATTCTTAAAAAAGTCACAAGTTTAAATATTTTACTAAATACATTATTTAAAATTATTATTAACATAGGTAGGTGTAAATTAAAAAGTATGCCGATCTTATATTATACTAACATAAAATAATAAAATTGTAAATTAAAAACAATTTAATTTATACATTAATGTTTTCATTTCGAAATTTTTTCGGGTGTATATTTCTAAAATATTAAACCTAGTAAAGAATAAACACACAATCCAAATAATTTAAATATCTGAGGTTCGTAATTTTTTAGGAATTTGTCTACAAATGTTTTTAAGTATAATACATTCTAATCATTATTAGATGTGACATTTACAGAGTAATATAAATGTTCCCGCTTTTTAAAGTTTTTAAATTTTTTTAAAATGGTAATATTACGTTTCAGATGTAAGACCAAATGTATAAAAATTCTGAGGACTGTTTCTAGGCCGAAACGGCTTAACATTTTTACTAACCGTTATATGAATTTGTTTTTAAACCCAGAAGAAATACAAACAATTTGTGTAAAAAGTTAGTAAGAGGTTTGTATTGGTAAACAATATGTAGGGCCTAGATTGATTCATTTAACTTTACTCTCCAATTACCAGATCTTGCAATCAATTTTGAGGCATTTCTATAGAATTGATTTTCTTCAAACTGTATTCATTTATATTTTATCTAAGGCAATACAATATTTCAAAAACTTTTTTCTGCATTTTAGAATTTTTTTAAAGGAATTTATTAATTGTAAGGTAGGACAATTTTGAAATTGGTGTTTGTCAGATTGTTTGTATCTAATCCATCATGGATACTTTTCTTGGCTTGTTTTCTTTTCTGTTTTCTTTTTTATTATAGAGGTAATTCGTTTTTGTATTATATACAGAGAGGGGGGAGAAAGAGTATACCTGTAGAATATATTTAGGTGTCCAAGTGTGTCACAATTTAATATCTCGGTGATCTTTGTTACAATAAAATGGATTTCTTTTTTTATTTTCTTGTTGTGTGAAAGGAAAAACCTATCGGTCATCGCTTTAAAAAAGAAGAAGAAAAAAAGGGCATAAAATAGAGATCCTCAGCCCTCCAATACACCAATAGCGTCATGGTCGGAAGAGAGCAAGAGTTGGAAAAGAAATATGACAGAAAAGATGAAAGAGAGGGATCTAACCCAAGACTACTTGAAGAAAGATGTAGATCCAGCTAAGTCTCTGGGGCTTGCCACATCCTTATCCACTGTAGTGAGAACTGAGGGAAGCTTTCTAAATATAAACCTACAGACAGAATGGAAATTTAAATTTAATTTGCGACTTTCTCTATATTAGACCACGTTAACATATTTGGCAATGATCTATTAACACATCCACCATTTATTTCTGAATCGCCCTGTATTTGTGATTGCATAGTCTATTTGTATATTTAAATGAAGTCTAAATTTAATCCGGTTATTTTATTTATTTGTTGTTGTTTTTTTTTTACAGACAAAGCTAAGACCCCCAAGGTCCTCTCACGAGGACGACAGACAGACCGTATTCGTTTCCTTTTTTTCCTAAGTCATAATTTTTATTTTATTGAAAATTGATATATTCATTTAGGTTATTAATTTTCATATTTAATCAAAATTCTAAACCAATTTGAATAAATTACTCTTAAAACCGCTCTATTGTCGATTTCGTTTTTCGTTTTATTATCAACACCCAAAACTGATTTTGTTGGATAAATGGCGAACATTATTTTGTTTGGTTACTTAGAGGTTACATTTTCGCAAAATTCTTTTAAAATCGCTAATTTGTGTTTTGAACTTAACCTAAAATTTGGTATAACTTGTAGTTTTACTTCATATTCCACACATAATATTTCCCAAAAAAAACATTTTTCAACTCAATAATTTTTCCATCTTGACTACCCCAAAATCATTTTTTGTTAACGCTGTATTTTTCTTATATGTGGGACAATACAAAAAATATAAATGCAAAGTTTGAAATATATAAGATTTATCATCTTGTCTGCGTAGACCGGTTGTGACTTACAGTCTGGCAGACATGCGTGTGAAAGGGTTTCTGGTTTCACCTACACCATTAAAAAATTAATGATAAACTCAAAATCTTTTTTTTACCCATTACCCAACTTTTCTTAACTACGTGTACATGATAAACTAAAATATGCATAATTTGTACATTCTAGTACAAATAGAAATATTATTTAACCCAGGTTGTTTAATGGAGCACGAAGTTCAAGAGAGGTTACGATCACACATGCCTCCTAGATATTGACACATCGTCTAATTAATTTTCCTTAATTACCCTTACTTAACTCTCCCTACGGGATCTTTGGTTATGTTTATTTCCTAAATTTATTATGATCCAGTTTTGTACATAATTACGGATATAAATAACTGGCTTAGTCGATGAAATGTTATGAGCGAACCCTGCAGAGGTGAGTCGCTTTTTATTATCCCATTAAAAGAGTCGACATAAAATTAATATCTCATTGAAAGTTTAACTTCGGCAGTGTATGCTCTGTTTCCTGAGATATTATATATAATAACGGTAAAAGACGTTAAAAGGAGTTAATTTACTACCGTATATAAAAGCTTTACTTACTTCTTCATCAAGAGGTAGGACACACGTTTCACAGAAGTCCTGCTAGGAGAATAAATTAGTAGGCTACATGTTGTTAACTATGTCCTAATAAAAAGTTTATATATCCAACTTTAGATAGAAGTGTATTTTACAAAATTAGGGCAATGAATGATAGCGTTTATATCTCATTTTAATCTTTCAATTTATACAGTAAATTAACAGTGCACAGAGATTGAATTAACTTTCTCACACCAGTTACAAACCAAAGCATAACCAAATTATAGCATTTCTCATCATTCCCCAAAAAGTGTTGTTTCGAGATTATTAGTCAAATTATCATGTCATATAGCTCGACTAATTCAAAATCGGCTAACGCTATATAGATAAGAATTGGGTGAAATGTAAAGATTTGTGATTTAAATAAATGTGTCAGACCTAATTTAAAAGAATTTACGGTCAGTAAATTGGGGAAAAAACAGCGGGCAGAATTCTTTTTCGTTTTTTTCCAATTCACGACTAGGACAGATTTTCAGATATTTAACCTTGGATCATAGTTCATGATTAATGTTATTGTTACAATAATAACTCCTGAACCGGTAGTATTGAAGACTAGCCTATACGGTTTTGTTTGGGTCATAAGTGAAAAAAAACTTGTTTAAAGGAATTAAAACAGAATTCAAGCAAATTCTTTTTCGTCATAAGGCTGGTAGTTTTAATTTTGAAGTTAAAATAAAATAACAAATAAAACGAGAACAAACAAAACAACAAAATATCTCAATATTACAAAACATCAGAATCGGTACCCCTTTAGATCTATTAGGTACTGCACGGAATGCAGACGGATAAATATCATTCCTAAAATTACTTTTTTTACTCCATTAAGTCTGTGTTAAGCTACCTTGTAAATGCAGTAACTGTCTAGATTAAATTCTTTAATTGTACAAAATATTGTTTGCGTTTCATTTAACATAAATAAATTCTATCAAGTACCTTGTTAACATAAATCATATAACAGTGTTTTTCACAAGTACATATGTTAAAACTTTAAATGGTTGTGGTTTCGTAATTTGTTGTCCAATTCCTGCTAAACTTTATATTATATGCAGTTATAATCGAGATTTATTGAATCATCAGCTGTTATTTTCATTATTATTTGTTGCCATAGCAACGAGTTTTCTCATTTTTGACTAATTTCAAGCATAGTAGGTGGTAAACTTGTTAGTCCTTGATTAAAACCTTGATATTAGTCGGACAACAATACCCAGGAAGAGAATGGCGACCACTTCGAACATAACGCTAACAAATAAAAAATTCGTTTTTTTTTTAGGTTTTTGAAATAAAATACAGTTTAATACCAAATGAATTTACGTACTTTATTTTGTTCTGTGTTAAAAAAAACAAATAAACTATAGTCAATTCAATTTTTAACTTACTTTTGATAGACTTGGTATTTTAATAAAATTAAATTTTGTACAACTTATAGATAGCAAACTGCTTAAAAGTAAAGATTCTTTCTAGATAGTTAAAATTTGACTCAACGATTTATGTTTTATAAATGTTGGTGTGACAGAATGAGGTGTAGCCTCAAAGTCATGGGATCTAAATCGGATTTCACAATAAATTTGTAAAATTGATTTCTCTATTGTATATAGGATGATTAATTTGGGCGTGTAATATTTCGGTGCCGGTTTTTTTTCGGGAGGAGTATCTTTTTCGACGGTTTCCAGGTAGAAAGGGTTGACCAGGGTTATATCCAACGATTTTATGTTGTTTTGCATTTGGCAACGTTGCATATTCCAAACGTAGTAAAAAGTATGAGATACCCTATCAACAGCTTGATACCATAAGCCAAAACAATACAATGAGTAAACCTATATCTATGCCATCTATAGTATAAATATAGAATCTTTCAAGTTTTAAATCATTGAGTTATGTGTTGTGCTCGTATCAAGTTACGTTAAGATACGTTAGGTTGGGGCGTCAAATATTAGGTGGTATTTCCTAAAACCTTCGGAAATATTCTCTTTTTACCTGTATATCATGGGAAATAACTCCTTTTTAGAATTTCGTCGGAAATAACACTTAACCAATATTTCAGGATATGAAAATAAAGACAAAGTAATCAGTGTCCTTAAATAGTTCGCTTTCCAAAGGGGCTCACGGACGTAGCTGGTCACTTTATGTAGCCTAGTCTTAGGTTATATTAATATATTTTTTTATTTTTCCTATTAGGTCTCTTTTGAAAACACTTGTTATTATCCGAACCTGAGGCTATTAGAGTATTCAAAAGTTTTTATGTCAATGAGTACGGAGTGGTTTTTGCAATTACACAAGAAAAAAGAAAGAAATAGTTAACTTACCATTTGTTCGTCTGTTTTTTCTAAGGAAATGTGTAACTTCGGAAATATTTAGCTAACACATTTTGTGTATGACATTTTTCCATTATATGCCTGCTAGAAATGAAAACGTTATTTTTCCATTTTCAAAATTATTCCCATCAATCCAAAATCCACTAAAAATGTTAATAAAATTTTTCGTGAGGGTATTTTCCACGAACCAACAATAAACATTTTGGTCTCTATTTCTCTAAACATGCCTTTTCGAAAGTTATGGGTAAAATAAGGAAAATAACTATTATTTTCTAAGATCATCTCAATCGGTCTTAATAATTTTGGTCACAATTCTAAAGGTTTATGAAATGTTCAATTTGATCGTAAAATTATAGTTCTTGACGAAATTAGAAAATACCAAGTTATATCTAATGCGATATTTTTCAAATTATAACTGAGTTTTCTTTTTCGCGTGTATGTACGTTAGTTTGGAGCATAAAGATTTTTTGAGAGCCGAGACAGATTATGAGATATTTGATCTTGGCGTCTATTATTTATTTCTAGTTGTGACAGAAATGGCTCTTGTTTTGAAGATGTTTAACGAATATTTTACTTTAGTCTTTATTTGGTTTAAATTCTTTAAAACAAATTGTTTTAACAAAGGCAATATATTTAAATAGGCACATGATAATGTAATTTCTATTTCCTTTAGACTCAGTATTTTGATGTGTTTGAATCGTGACTGAACTACATTATAACGTTTTGTGAGATCATAACCGGTAAAGGTAAGTGACATAATGAGGGTGCGGCGTTAGTTTGCAAACTCTGAAAGTATTGAGGCTTTTAGGGACACGATCATTTTATCTCTGAAACTTTTGCTCAGAAACATGGTGTTCCTTGCAGCAGCCAGCACGACAGCCTGAATGGTGTAGGTTTTGTAACACAACCAGTATGTTGCAAACAACTTTCTGAACCAACAAGTACTAGTTGATGAGACCTGCTGGGAGTTAAGATCACTCCAATGTTTAAGTAGAACTTATAATCAAGCTAATTATTTTTATATACGACTTTATTTAATTTTACTAAAATGTTCATGAAGTAATAAAAATTACCTTTAGATGAAAATGTTGAGTTGGATCATTTTATCAGGGTAGTTTTTATATGTATGACATTGAGGCCTCAGTAGGTTAGGCCTCTGGTAGGCCAGTCATCTCCCTTTGTCTACCAGAGGTTTTTCACTGCATGTTTGTGTTTATGAGACAGTTACAGTCAAACGAGTCTACGAATAGTTATAACATTTAAGAATATAGTTCATTGTAACTACCCTGAACGATGTATGAACAAGGTTTTTTTCTTTCTTTTCCATTTTAAAATAGTGGGCACAAGTTACATTGATTCGATCCATGTGATTTCCACTTCCAACTATTTGGGTCATCAGCCACCGATGCTGTCTACTAATTGTGGGGGTAATGATGGGTTTTTAATATTAGGCTTTCAGTATTCGATGACCCCCCCCCCCCACAAAGATAAACTATAGTGAGTATTAGCGTGACAATCCCGATTGATTCTAGCTGGATCTACACTTTTCCGTATAGTCTTGAGTTAAATCCCTTTCTTTCATATTTCCTATCAGGTCTTTGTTGAACAACTCTTGTTCTCTCTTGACTCTTACGCTATTAGAATATTCCAGAGCTAGCAGTCTTTATTTTCTGTTCTATTCTTCCTTTTTTATAGGGTGATGATTACCGAAAGTTCTTTTCGGTTATAAACAACAATAACAAAGTAGTCGGGGTTTCTATACATCTATGGATAAAGAATGGTATTTTCTACCACTGTGAGCTCAATGAATGGTAAATCACAATAACAATGGAAGGAACAAGACATCCATAACGCATTTAACTTATTATTTTTCACTTTTAAGTGTTTTGTTCAAGTGTACATTACTTCTAGGGAGTAGGATCTACATTATATAGTACGACTAGTATTAATTTCTTCACAATTCAAACAATAATTATCAACCCATGAATAACAATTAGCTATAAACCCTCATCAAGTCATTTGGTTATAAATAATTCAACTCAAAAATATATTACAAATATTTATTTATTATTTAAATCTTACAATAATTCACAATAAAACCAACATATATTTAATTTGTAAAACACTAAAATATGTTTTTATATAACAGCCTTCAATAAATTCTACAATATTATGTTACAAAAAATAAATTAACTCACTTTGTTGGTACATACATTATTTACAAATTTAACTAGTCTTACATTTTAAGGCAACATGATTCAAAAAACCCGTCTGACGTAAGGCTAAAAAATTTTCATATGATTTTTAAAAGAATATTTTAGGAAAATCATTTGTTCGATATAACTATTTGACACTGAGGAGTTATTTATTTGTTATACAGAGTGTCCCAGAAATTCTGCGTAAAAAAAGTTCCTAGAAAAATATACCAATTACAAATTTGTGTTTCGTCTCTAATTCCGTTTATTATGAGTCTATAAAATGAAATAAAAAAATTAATAATAAGACGACGTTTCAATGAGAAAATCGTCATCTTCAATTGCTACGTCTCATTAAGAGAATTGAGTACATGCAACAACTGAAGATGACGATTTTCTTATTGAAACGTTGTCTCGTTACAAATCGTTGAAAATTATGCTTACTTTTTTTTGATGTTGCTCATTTCAAGTGAATATCGGTATAAGTATTTCTACAAAATATTTCACCGCAATTCCTAAACTTTATTTTGTAGATTTTTCGGCAATTTAACATATTAACCCCAAATATCTCGGAAATCATTAACTTTACAAAAATTTATAATAAACAAATATTTTTTTCTTTTAATGACAAACACAATGATTTTCATTTTGATTGTACATCAGGAGATAGCCTAACCGAAACTTTTTTTAAAGTATTTAATTTCTTGGTAATTATCTACAACAGGTAGAAGTTTATAATGCCAATTATTTTTTATTATTGTGTGAATAATACACGTCAATACACGTTAATAATTACACGTCAAAAATTCCAAAATCATAAACTGCTGTTTGTTAAAATTATTACCATGAAATTATTTTTGTAACGTTTTACCTATAACTCACCTACAGTTACATAAAAATGTTTGGAGAGTAAAATATTTTGTCTCGGCATGAAAACAATTAAACAGTTTTCATTTTAAAAATGTACAAAATAAAGTAATGGATTTTGGTGTACTAGCTATATAAAAGTTGTTTTGAACTAGTGAAACTATTCCCAAATTTTCTACCTGAATTTTTGAGACACTCTGTATATCGAATCAAGGTTTATAAATATGACAAATCAAAATAATATTACAATATAATTAATAATAGTTGTCTTATTATATTGCAAATGAATTATAATATGGAACAGACTGTAGAATCGTCTATGCTGAGACACGTATAGGAATGCATTCGTAATATAATAAGGCCACTATTATTAATTATATTACAACGGAAATATTAATTAGAATTGCGACATTTATTGGTCTATCCCAACCATTAATTTAAAGACATGTATATAAATGCCATGGCCGGCAGTTTTTTTTTCTTCTGTACTTTTACAAATGTCCTAACATAGAAAAATTATTATTTAAAATAAACTTTATGAATTTTCTCGAAGTCTAAAGAAATTTGTGCAAGTAAGTTTATCTGTTGTTAGATTGAGGTATAAAGTTAGAATTCATTATTATCAAATTTTCTTTGTCGGCATATTTTGATAATATCTGGATGTATTTCTCAATTTTTAATTTTATAAATCAAAATTACTACAAATTTAAAATCTATTTTCGTATTGTATCAAAATTGGGTTTAACGATTTTGGTCGCCAAAAATTTTAATAAATTGACTTTACCGATTTTAATAAAATGTAAAAATTAAAGACACAAACCAGTGGAAAAATCGCGAATAAAAGAAAATCACGGTTGAGAAGCAATTGAAAGAAAAAACAAAACTATCTTTGACCGGCTTTAAAACAAAAGGGAAGCTTATACTCTATTTAAATATAAAAATGTATTTCGAAATAATAAAAGAGGATTTCACAAAAGGTTGATAAGGTGGTGTTTGCATTTATCAATTTATCTTCCATAGGAAATATCATTTGAGGAAAATTGCAGTAACGAAGAAATTTATATTTTTTGTATAATAAGATACGTTTTTTTGGGAAATGATATTATTATTTTTGGTAGTAGGCCTATTTAATTTTGAGGATGAGCATATGAAAAGGTTTAGGCTCAGATTTGTTTCTAAAAATAATCCTATACAAATATTCTCTAGGCACAGGATAACGAATAAACGTCATGAAAAATAGTAAACTATACCAAGTACCTATCCGAAAATCTCCTATAAATTTCGAAGGAATGAATATTTAAAAAAAATGCGTTTTTGGTGAATAATTTACCGAACAAAAATTGTGATATGGGAAGATTAGAGTAACTAATAATTTAAACAAATAACCAATATCACAATGTTAAGGAATTGTTAGTAATCAAAAATCACGTAAGTATGAATATTCCAATATTGCGCCATTAGAATATAAATTTATACAAGCTTAAACGAAATTTTAATGTAAGTTATCTAAATTAAACAGCAGTAATCGACAGTCTAATCTTATTTTCAATGCCCTTTTGGGGATCGTGGAATTATTTAAAATGGTTAACTAGTGCCATTTTTTACAGAGCTATTATTCGCAACTTCCTATTGGCGTTTATTTTTTGTCTAAAGACTACTCTAATCAAAACGATATAGGCCTATAACTTGCTGGAGTTACCATTTATAATTCGTTTATCTCTACAAAAATTGAATAAACCTTTTAAATTGTCAACAATTCGAAGAACGAATTTCCCCAAAACGCGTGTTTTTAAAATGAAATTCTATAAGTTCGGAAAGCAGTTTTTAATTGAGAGTAAATCTGATTGAGTGATACACAATTCAACCAGTGGTAACGTTATATTTTCGAACGCTTTTTGGAATACTCGGGCAAGCTTAGTTTATCTAAGATGAATTGGAGGGGGGGGGGTAACCCGCCTGTTGTGACATGTCAAATTAAAGGGCATATAAAGACAACATTAATGACGATCACGAAATATTCATTGGATGACCATAACCAAAATGGCGGGTAAAAATGTATTTGAGATTTTTAATTATAAAATAGCTAAATATGTAAAATCACATACAAAAGAGTTTTTTTTAATGTTTGCTAAACTAAGGTGAGAGAAGAATTCGACGTTGAACTGAATTTTACCTGTTGGGGAAAAGTGTGGTACTTTTGGGAGCACTAAAAATACAAAAAAGTACCGTATCATGTGACAACCAATTAAATTGCTTTTTAAAGCAAAACTAATGGTACCAAAAAATTTCACTTTTAACTTTAGGTAAAATGTTATTTCAAAATGGCGATGACATTTTCAAAAAAATGTATTTTATTTTTACAGTTAGTATGAGATTTACATTTCACATTCACAGTTTGTTTCTTGTGGTTTATTTAGATTAAGAGTTCAAACGTTAAATGATTCTTTCAGATTAGTCCAGCGAAAAAATGAAAAATTGTTTAGTGTTCTTACTTCAAATATTTAGTCATTTTATAATTTAAAAGTCTCAAATACATTTTGTAATGCCATTTTGGTTAGGGACATCCAAAAAATATTACACGAGCGCCATTAATTTTGTATTTTTATGCCCTTTAATTTGACATGTCACAAGATGCGGGTTCCCATTTGAAAATTTTGAGTAACTCGAAATTCTTCCCTTTAGGTGGAGGTGCGAAATTCCAAACTATTATAAAGAAACTTCAGGTGATCTAGTTAACATTCCCAAAAGGATTTGGCTCTATTTACGTTCATACAAAAGTTAAGGTGAGGGCGTGACTAATCACTGTATAGGTAGTGTTCGACTTTTTCTTTCTCGCTTATCCTCTATTCGTGTTTCTATGGATCTAAAAAAAAGCGCTATGAATAATAGAGTTTCAAATAGTAAGCTAAATTTGACATTTTACGATGTTTTTCAAGAAGCAACAACGAGGTATGGAACTTGCCTTCTTGCGGTATTTATAAACATTTTCATTTATTAGAATCGATAGATTTTATTTCATGTATTTAGTTACCACAAGTAGTATCATTAGTAGCGTATGAAGATATGGAGACAGATATAAAATTATGATGATTTTTATAAAATGAAAATAAAAAGTAATTCAATTTATTGTTTTAAAATTATAAACTCGTATAAAATTTAGAGAGGATGGAAATTTCGGCGCTTGGTACAATATTTTATCTGATTTTAGAATTAAAGGTAAATATTTTTGTATATTACTTTAAAAAATTTGCATGTAAAGTAGACACAAAAAGGAAAGTTTGCAAAGTTTACACTTTGCATTGTAAGTTCACGAAAGCACTTCGGTAACAAATGTATGGAAAATCTCCTGTACTTTAAAATCCTATAATTTGTACAAACATAACCTAATTTACAAGAAAACAATTGTCACAACTGCAAATGCTAATTAATAATTAATTAAAAGTTTAAAATTAGTATCGGTGATTTATCAATATGTACTGTTACATTTTTGGAACAATAAAAATTAATAGTTTTTTTATTTACATAAATTATACGTGGTATAAATAAAGTTAATATACTTTGTTTTTAAAATATTTACAAATTTTAATTAATGTATCATTTTAAATAGTTTCTCAGCAGTACTTGGCCTTCAAATAAATTTTTGTTTTGATATTAAAGAGATGAGGAGTGAATACAAAAGTAAAGATATTAATAAAAACTGTATGTCAACAACAAATCATACTTCTTCTTTAGTTATTTAATTAATTTCGCAGATTATAAATATGTTTTATCTAATTAGGCACATATTGTATAATTTGATTAAATTTAAATATACAGAGTATGTCAAAAGTACGGAATATATTTGTTATCTCCTAAACCATAGAATACATTAAATGATATTGACTCTTTTCTTTTCAGATTACACTAAACTTTGTCAATACAAAACTTTTTAAGGATGCCTTGAAAACAGAAAGTTCAATTTTTTAACTTTAGAAGTTTCTCAATTGGGTATTCCAAAAACGAAGTAGAGATTTTTATTCTTTTAAATGGCAAAGTTTACTTTGTTGTATATCGTTTTAAAGTGTTTGTTTTCTGAATGAAATTACAAAATCAATTTTTTGTTACTTTGTATTATTTTAAAATCTTGAGGTTATAATTTTTTATATTGTTATTAAAATCGTATGTTATAACTTGTGCTATTTCATTAAAAAAAAAATATATATATATATAATTACTATAACGTTTTTGATATCTCGTTTTGTTAATTAAAACTTTATGAGATTTTGCTTTTTTAAATTGTGTATGATTTATGGTAAATCATCTAAGACAAATTTTGTTCTAAATGCAACAAAAATATTTTAAAATGTTGTTTATTTTACATAAGTTATACATGAACTTCATGTTGTTTTTATATTCCTTTCAAAACAGCCAAAAGCCACCCTTTATAATTTTTAAAATCCTGATTTTGAAGTTACCTCGATTTTATAAAAACGTTTATACATGGAAGAAGAGATAGAGAATTGATTGTAAATAACAATTCTTTTCCATATATTCTACTAAAAGATAAAATAAATATAATTTTGTTTTGTAATTTTTAGCTAAAACAAATAGGCAGTACAAGAGTGTTCGTTACTATTCTCCCAACAATTACCATTGAAATGATATACCACAAGATTTTTTTAATAATTCTGAAAGCAAGTTTTACTTGCCTGGCATCTCACCCCAAAATACTTTTCCTTAGCTTTTTTTCCCCTAGTCAATCGAGTTCAAGTCCACGTCCTTTGTGAGTCTTAGAACCTGTTTGGTTTGATTATCTTTTTTCTATTGAGCTCTAGATGGGCTGATAATCAGGAATCATCTTCACTCCAGGCTTCACACTTCAAAAGTATGTGTTCTGCTTTATTCGTGTTTGACCACGAAGTCTACATTTCAAGCTACTGTGGGGGTTTCTTGAATGTTCCATGTCAGGTGAAGACCTTCTTTGGTTGCACCTACTCATTGAAGTTATAAGGTGTTTGATTGGGTTGGTAAAATGATCATATGGCCTTCCTCTTAATATTTATCTCCAATGGTTTATAATTTAACTTACTTTTTTCAAACCAGTGCATACGTTAACAATTGAGAAGAGCCAATTTGATGTTTTTTAGGCATCCCCACCCCGTGCAAATATTAGATCTGTGTAAATGCATATTTGTTGGCTAACTAGTGCCTACAGACAATATTGCATCTACATAATTCCTTTTGTTTAGGAGATAAAAAAAGTTCCATACTTTGACTCATCTGGTGTATAAAATCTATAAATATTAAACCGTTTGTTATAAAATTACAGTAACAACTTGAATACCTAATTACTTCTTTATAATTCCTCTAGGCCATATAATATTCTATTAATAAACTATGGTTATTGTCATATTATCTCTAATAGTTGCACGAATACTTTTATTTCCACTCACAACTCTAAATTATTACACAAAATCTGTATCTCTAGAATCAGTATTAAGTGTTAGTGCACTCTTCCGCATAAACCTGCCTCCATGCCGCTCAGCTGACCGAAGTAAGGGTACCCTGACTTTGCTTCTGATGGCGAGTGTGGAGTCAAATTTGTTGGCGGTCCGTATACTTGGCTAGCTCCGCTCGAAAACAAACTGAACAAAATGTTTAAAATTATTGTTAATATTTGATAAGGAATAAATTAAATGTCATAATATTATTTAAAGTTGAAATAAAGTGAATATTATAAATTACTGCACATGATTTTTTACAGGGTATACCGTAAGTTAGCTGCCAAACATTAGGAAATTATTCTGTGGGTCAGGATAAAAAATAACAATAACACAAATTTTCCGAAAAAGGCTATTTTTCCACATATCCGCCATATTGCTTTTTTAAACAAAAAAAAAAACTTTGGAATTAGAAAAGATATTGCTTTCAGATTTGGTATACTCATTTTTTAGTGTTACAGAAAATAAAGACTTTATTTTGTATATTTTCAAAATGGCGGGCATTTAAAATATTTAAATGGTACATCTCGAAAACCATTTACTAAGAATTCACAAGATACAAAAAAGTTTCCTTTTTTAATGAAAAACAATTTTTTTTTGCATAATACTCTTGTTTTAACTTCGGTTATACATGTATTGTTTTGTGGGAGACTGTTGAAATTATTGACAAACTAATAACCAAATGAATAAAAACACAACTTTCCCCAAAAAAATCACTTTATTTGTCCAACGAAAATACATGACGACGTTTTAATGACAAAGTCATCATCCAAAGCTGCTACACGTCACTTACAGTGGGCTTTGGTCAGTGGGGGTTTGTGTGAATGTAGCAGCTGATGATAATGCCCAGTTCATTGAAACGTCTTGTATTTATGTTACACAAATAAAGTGATATTTTTGGGGAAATTGTGTTTTATTTCATTAGATTATTGAAGTTTCCACAAGTGTAGCTCATTACAGTTGATTGATAGACTATTATTTTAACATTTGTTATCTTAAAAATGGGGGTTTAAGACATTTTACAGTTGACCTATATATTGGAAAATGTCGGTTAAATTTAAAAAAAAATCAAATACACCATTTTATTACAGAGGAAGTAAGCTGTGTCCACCATTTGAAGTTTTCTGTAAATCCTATAATTTTAGAAATCCCAATAGTGGCCCAGTTAGAAAAAAAACACATTATATAGTAAAACATACACTGTTTAATGACAGCCGTCAAGTTTCATTTAGTTTTGTGGCAACTACTCTTAGACTGCATTTATTATTATATATTTGTATTTGTCTTTACATTTCGAAATATGTTGTAGGAACTTGTATTTTTTTTTTTTTTTTTTTTTTTGGTTAAGTGATAAACTTTTCGTTCATCATCAAAAAAAGAGCATAAAATGAAGATTCCTAGAACTTGGATAATCTAGGTCGAAAGAGAACAAGATGTGATCAATAGAAGTCGGGAATGATGAAAGAGAGAGAGATACATAAGAGGGACCCAAGAAAGATGTATATCCATCTAGGACTGGCTCCACGGGTTTGTTACACCCGTACTGATTAGACTTGCGCCCTTGAGAAAATATCTCCAAAGAAAGTCTTGTTTTTCTCACTGATAATTTTTAACTATTAGATTCGAATAATTTATGATCAATACGCTTTTGTTTGGGACTGAATTGAAGAAGATTTCAAATTTACATTTAATTTTATGCATAATTCATGAGCAATAAAAAAAACAACGAATATTTGTTAATACAATTACTAAATGGTTTTTGAAATATGACTGTGAACGGATTTTTGAAGGAGATGAAAAGGACTATATGCAAAAAAATTTCAACATCGATTTTTCACTTATCAATGCTTTCCGTAGTCGGTATAGAATGAGAATGTACATTTTGTAAGTTTATGTAATTATCCGGAACAATTAAAGTTTCTTAAAAGTTTTATTATTTTAGATTTTCTAGTTGACAACATTCATTCAAACCATATTAGTCTATTAATGTAGTCACCATTTTTATAGACATTTGATATACAATTGTTGTGATGTAAGCAATTTAAAATGTGTGCTATGTTAAATAATCCAGCCAACTGTATAATTAGTGCCATGTTAAGTTTAAAAAAAAAAAAAAACAATAAAGTAAAATTCATAGGTAACTGGTTGAAACTTATAGGCAAAACAAAATAGAGACAGTAAAGTCGTTTATTTAATAATGGACAATAGAATATTCATTATAAACTGTGACGCAGAAGTCAAGCAGTAATGACAAACAGGGGAATTGAAAAATTTGTGAAAATCGGAAATTTTCCATTTCCAAATTATGTTTTAATTTTCCTAGTGTTTTACAATCAGTTATTTACAATATAGAAATTTCACTGTAAAAACTGTGTGCCAATAGGTAATCCCTATTTGTTTACATATTTGCGTTATTGTAATTAAAATATACTATTTTTAGCAAAGAAATTATCTTTCAATTCAGTAGTTTTAATGTGATATTCACTTCAATATCACCTAACAAAGTAGCAACACGTTACGATTTACGATAAGTTTTAATTTAAACAACTTTAATATTTATGACTGAGTTTTACTTAATTTTAAGTTTCAAATAATTGGCCAATTCCGTTTCCAAATAAAATAATTACAAGCAAAAATTCGCACTATCTTTGCCATTCACCCATACCCCAAAACAAATCAAAACGAGTAATTTCTGTCAACAAAAATATAATACTAATACGATATTATTTAAATAAAATCAAGCTTTTAATGTAACCTCAAAGTTTTCTTTGTTTTTTGTCAATTATTACTGAACCGGGATATTTACTACTTGCGATTTTCCATGCGGATTTAGGGCGTTCATCTTTACATAAAATTTTTACGAAATCGGTAGAACCGATTTTGAGTAATAACGTATTTTATAGCAGTCTCGATATAACTCAGGAATGGACATTTTTACAGATATGGCGACCAATACGTTTAGATCTTGTCTTTACAGGCTACACTTCAGCAAATTTGAAAAATCGATTTTTATATGGTGTACCAGATACCTTCATATATTCTGTTATGACAAAACCAAACAGACTATCTTAAGACAAGGTAAAAATATGCCCACACAAATGTAGGCCTAATAGTCCGCCTTACCCTACATTTATAAATATGCAGTTTGCGTCATCGTAATTAAACCATAAATTTTTGGCAGAGAAATCATTTTAATTCAGTGGAATTTTACAGTTTTAATGTGATGTTTACATTCCAATGTCACGTAACAAAATAAAAATACAATAACGATATGTTACAGGAATATAAACATAAGTTTTTAATTTAATTCATAATGAACTTTAATAGTTATGAAGGATTTTAACGCCGTTTTAAGTTTCAATTAGTTTATGGCCAGTTCCTTTCTATATTATATAATTATGAGAGGAAGAACATTGCAAACAGTATCCCAATGAATCCAATAGTTGAAAACAGCCATAGACTCAATATATGGACAAATATTTAAATGAGAGTCTACAATTACTTCGCTTGTGCCATCAACATGTTCTCAGCTTAAGTTAAATTTAAATAACTCAGGCTTCTAATAAAGGTGATCAGGTTTGTTATTTTGTGTGTGCTTATTATTCCTCAATTTTAATGTTTACTTTGTATACAGGTTTTGAGTCATTAGTCTTAATAATTCTCAACGAAATCTGTTGTGGCGGTTTTGAGAAATGGATTGTTTTAAAAGAGCTTCAGATTATTTTTTATTTTTACGGATTACTGCTCTCACGGTAATTACATATTTAGTCTATCGATACGACAGATATTATCCAAAAACCTCTTTCATCCACTCAGGAAACCTCAAAAACGGATATATCGATGTTTTGACACATTACATAAGTTTCTAGACTAAGGATATGTGGGAAACTAAAAACCATAAAAGAAAACAAATAATATTTTTGCCATAGTAAGAAATGTTTTGAAAATAATGTAACGTCTTTGACTAAAACTTTAATTGATTATCAATATTGCAAAGGCGTTGGATTTGGGGGCGTGGCTTAATTAGTTCACTGCTGCTATATGTATGAAATTTTTGCCCAACCTATTTATTTCGGTTGCATTAAGCTCGTTTACATATCTTATAAATAACCGAAGATAGTTAATTGAAATTTATAATTATCTTGTTGAAAGTCAAAGATTTGTTGTGGAAACTAGTGCTTCTTTCATTTAATTAGCAACGATGTTTAATTAATTTAGTAGTCAACAAGAAATATAAACTGTGTAAAACATCGTATGTTCACCACATTCGCACACAAACATGTTTATAAAATTAGAAAATTGAAGTATAGGTTATTTAATGCCAACGAGTTTGGTTTTTATCTGAATTTATGCTTTTGGGCCTAACAATTAATTCGGTGGATAATTTCTCTTTGAGTAGTCTTTGGTAGCCTATGTTTATGCATGTCATTAGGAGTGATACTTTCCTAAAATCTTATCAAAATCGTGAAGATGCTTTGCGATAAACATGTTCGTGAGAAGGAGTTGTGAATTAATTTACGAACACTCAAGTAGAAAGCAAGGACTAAACAAATATTTCAGTATGCAGCTGTAACCTTGATTTGGGGAGAATACAGTACTATGATGGATTTGCTGATATATTGTGAGATTGTGAGACCCTTTGATTAAAGAAATGTGGTTTCTTGAATGATGTTTGTAGTACGTATGTTGTCTGTTCCCAAACATACACATAGGAAACACATGACAGATTTCAATCAAATTTGATATGTGGGCTTTATAAATATCTAGCTATATCCCCCCATTTTTTATAATTAAAAATTACGCGATAAGAAAAAAAAACACAAAATTTCGATTTTATCAAAATCGGCTCAAACAATTTTAATAAAATTTCGCTCATGCATAAGGTTATACTAAAAACGTATCAGTAGCCATCTCTTCAAAAATACCGCTTCGTGAATTATCCGTAAAAACACCAATGGAGCTGTTATAAAATACGTAATTTCTCAAAAACGGATCAATAAATTTCGTTGATATTTTAGTGAAATGGGAAGATTAATAACGTGTGCAAAATTGCAATATTTACGGCTCAGGAATAATTGGCAAGAAAACAAGAATGAAACTTGCACGCAGCCGTTGAAAACTCGATTAAAATAAAATACGATTTTGCTGAGGACGTAATTATTACGACACAAATGAAGCAAGTTTATTCCATATTTAATTAAACAGGGTGTTTCCAAATATAGTTCCAAAACTTCAATATCTTATTCCTCACATCAAAACAAGGGGAAAAGTTTATATAAACATATTTCCTAAAATGCTTAGTTTTATAGCCGCCATTTTGTGTTTTTAACAAACAAATCTTTTTAATGTTAAATCAATTAGAGGTAAAATTGTGGATCCTACTTAATGTTATAACGACCCAATTTTTAAGAAATTATCAACCGAATTTCTATTATATAAAAGTAGGCTACGTAGTGTAAAGAAAGTCATGGGCTGGATCAACCAATCAATATAGTGTTTGCGGATTTCCGTTTTGGGCTCCCCTTAGTCAAAAAATGTGGTTTTTGGAAAGATGTCTGTCTGTATATCTGTCCACTGTATGTGCAGTGTTCTACAAAAATGTAGGTTCTTGGGTTAACTGCCTTAGGGTCATAAGATACATAATTTCTCAAAATCGTCTCTACCGATTTCAATCAAATTTGAGTGAAATATGAAGATTAAAGACCCAAATCCATGTTTAAATTTGCAGATAAAAAAATTTTACGGTTCAGGAATAGTCGGCAAAAACAATAATGAACTTGACAGTAGTCATTAAAAACTCGTTTTTAATTAAAGTTGACTTATGGTAAGGGCGTGTTCATAACACAAGTGAAGGGATCTTAGACCCTTAATTAAATATGTTTATTTAGGCCCAATTTGGCCTAAAAGACGCGTCCATGTTTTATTGACCTTTTTGGAGACATCTACCGAACGGAGAGCTTTAGTGGACGATTAGTTTTGGTTTTTTTAAAATTTGGTTTTGAGTTGGGTTGAGCAAAGTGAGAAAAATAAAATTGTGTAACATTATTCTGTACTCTCTGATCATCGACACTGGTCTTGGCGATATAAATTGAACGTCAAGCTGCAGAAAATCAGTTATTGAAAACTCAAATAGGTTTTAGAATAAGAGAACTCTAAAAAAAACCGATTTAACAAGCTGCCATTTAGATAATTCACGGCCATTTTTTATAAGTTATTTAAAGTATATAACCTAACCTAAATTAACCTAACCTAACCTAACCGTTTCACCAGGCTGACTTTTAGAAATTTTACGGTCAGTTTTTATAGGATATTTAAAGTATAACCTAACCTAACCGTTTCTCCCGGCTGCTATTTATAAATTATACGGCCATTTATTATAAGACATTTAAAATATAGTAAAATCTCATTTTATGTACTGAATTTGACTAAAATACAATGAAACTTTCTAGAACTACACCTATTATTGGTGTGTTTTTTTCTAGTTTTGAGGTTATATTTTTATAAATTGTTTTTCAGAAAACGTGTTTGTTTTGTATTGTAAAATAGACTTTTAGGCTTCATTCTATATAGTTTATAGATGTGCCTAAATCAGCTATTTTGACATCCTACAAGAAACATTTAAATTTAAAAATGAATAATTTCAATCTTTTTTTTTTAATTTTAAAATCGTACACAATTTCTAAATTTACTAATTAATTTTTATTTGAGTAAAATCGATCTGAAATTCCGACTTCTAGAGTATTTAACACACTATAACTATTGTCAAATTTCTCTGTCAGTTGAAATGAGGAAAAATTGTAACATTAGTTGCCAAATAAAAATAGTAAACAAATAAAAGTTTCTTTATTGGTTGATATTAAACAAATTGTTTTTTGTGAAAATTTGTGATATTATTAAAGTTGTATGATGGATAAGATATGTGCACATTTCACAGTCTTCGATGTTGGCGTTTCGAAAAGGGAGATCGCTTTCGATTAGTGAGACGTTTCAGAAATTCGATATTATCAAACGTTATTTGACATTGTTTTATTTTTAGTCAAAATTTATAACAACCGATTCCTCAAAATTAAAATACCGACAGTAAAATTCAAGACGTATTTAATCTTTTTATACTGTTAACTAAACCAACCGATTTTTCCTGACACAAAAATAAATAATCTATCTCAAAAATTGTCTTTAAAAATCACTAGCGAGACGGTCAATACAAACATTACATCAGACGCCGGGCTATCAAAGTTCTGTCCACTGCAGTGATCATCCGTCCGGCCGCCACACAACTCGTTTCTGTGGCCAAGGAATTACACAGTAGACGATGGATAATGAAATGCTTCATCATTTTAATTCATGTCATTGTATTAGAGTGGACTGAGACACCTTCAATCCTAAGGATGCATTGCATTTGTTTATCCTAACCTCGGACACAACATTTTAACTTTTTTTACGAAAATAAAGACCAACATCCTTTTTACAATTTCCAAAGAGGTTTTTCATAGGGTCAAAATTTTATTGTTTTTACGTTTGTATTTTGTATAATTCTTGTAGTTCATAAACACAATTTTTAAATATATTTATTATGGATTTATTTTGAAATATTTAAATAGGCCCATCAACATAATAAGTTGATTATTTATGTTTTATTTGTACATTATTTTGAGGGTTAAATTTGAGTTATTTTCTAAATTCATAAAATGTTTTAACTTATCAATTATTTTATCTATTAAGTTGTTTTTTACCGACTTCATAATTACGTCTATTTATTATCATGGCCTACGTGATAATTAGTTTTGGATTTAAATATAGTTATTTTATTGATAACTTTACAACGATTTTTCATTAGACTTCTGTTTAAATAAGCTTTTCTGAGATACACAGGTCACGTTTAGATTGTTATTTGTAGGCCTAAATATACTTTAGTTAGAATTAGACTAAAAATTTAACATATAGGTTGGAATTATCTGTAATATTTTTTTATTTCGAAACACTCTATAAGTTTTTTTTCTCTTTGTTTTACAACAATTGTTTTCTGGATTATTTCTACATCTATTTATTTCACATTTCTGAATTAAAATATTCTATAAATTGCTAACTATCTTTTGAGAGTGTTCTTTTTTGATTTGTTCTTTCGAACATGTTAATAATATTTGTAACAAGACTCATCTGTACAAAATAAGCTATTATGGACTCATATGGCAACTAAATAGGAAGAAACTACTGAAAAACAGTTTTAAACAGCCGCCATTTTTTAAATTTTGCAAGTATTTCACGAACATAATAATTAAATTTCTAATTTTGTTACTTTTTTTTTAGGTTATTCATTAAAAATATCGTTTTCACAGTAATTTTCTCATTATTTATCTAAGAAAAGAAAATTAGGCGTTGTTTCCGACATTTAAAAATTTCACAAATCAATTAAGTTGGATAACTAGTTATTTAGAGA
This sequence comes from Aphrophora alni, assembly GCA_963513935.1. NCBI lineage: Eukaryota > Metazoa > Arthropoda > Insecta > Hemiptera > Aphrophoridae > Aphrophora > Aphrophora alni. Next base: position 25,733,728 of record OY740767.1, on the reverse strand, counting down.
TGTTTTCAGCGTCCATAAATATTTCATATCGTCCTTTAAAATATAGATTCCAATAATAACCAAATATATTTTTATTTTTAAAAAGTGTAAACATAACCTCAAATTTTAAAATTTACTATTGCCGTTTGGAAATTAACCGAATTTTCTGGTTAACAAACTTGTTCTAACTTAGCTAACGAACCAAATTAGAGTAAAATAGGACAATAACTGCATCTTCTAACATACACACACAAACAACTACTTAAAGTCTACAGTATACAAAAAATAGTGAGAAATATCTCTTTTGGATATGATTGGTGGACAAGTGTGTGTTATTGAACAAGGCTAATCGAAATTGCTAAAAAAATTTTAAACTCAAAAATAAATAAATATTACGGTGTTGACCCAGCATCGTGGGGTTGGAAAGTACAATTGTTAGCGAACTCTGGTTGAGAATTGTAGAACAACGGCGACGGGAATTATCAAAGCTAACTACGCAGTCTAGCAGGACTAGGATTTTCACATGTTGTGAAATATTTTTACTCAATATTTTTACTGTTTAAAAATCTAAATATAAACGTTGCTCAACAATAATGGTGCAATATTTAATAACAATGAACGCAAAGTTTGCCATAAAAGGTTAAAGTCATAACAACCGGTAATAAAGTAATTAAAAACTGTTGATACAGATGTCATTAAATATTGCGTAGCCGAGTTTTATATCTTCAGGAGGGCCCGCTACCAGAGCTACTGGAACTAACTCTTTGATTCTACCATTGCAGACACAAATGCCTTAGATAATCATAATCCCGGACTGCTTTCATAAAAGCCTATAATCAACAGTAGCTATGTAATTGTAATTGTAAGAATAGAAAGCCAGTAATTCGTTGTTTTTCTGCACGGGGTAACTCGGGTGTCATTACTTGGGTAAACCAGCACCAGAGAGCACGGTGGGAAGTTAATTTGATATAGACATTGGGAGGCTGCGGTACCACCCAATCAATGGCGGCGAATTGCTTCTTTATGTGTTCGAGTAGACAGTAAATTTTAATTGGAAATTGAAACGAAGTCGGATGATTCTTTATTAAATTAAATTTGTCTTTTAAAACGTTCGTATTCAATATATAATGTATATAAATAAAATTTGCCGTACATGCATAAATATTATTATTAATATTTTTTAGTTTATATTTTTATTATAATTACCAAATGTTGAAATAAATTATTTTAAATATTAGAATTTATTAATTTTTTACAGACATGTAAACTTGGTTTAAAAAAAAAAATTAACAAATAAAGTAATTAAACTAGATCTTTTAATTTATTAACTGAATTATATGAAATTAGTGATCATATACAGAATTTTCAACAATTCACGAAACATAATATAATAATTTTTGTTTAAGTTGAATAAATTATTATTTGAGTGTAGAAATGTAATGTAATATACAAAATTTAAATGTTTTATAATTATTGTTACGAGGTACAAAGTTTAAATTAAATTAATATGATACTTATGAGCATATTTAGTTTGTTAAAATGGAAACAAATAACATTAGGTTAGATCAAATAAACCAATGTGTTGAATGGTATTTACAGATGTAAAAATAATGGCACTTAAACATAAAATACTAATTAATATTGAAATTATTTTTTTAACAAGATATATTATAAAAAAGTATTATACCAAGTGTCCCAAAAGTCTCACCCCCCCTATTATTTTTTTTATTAATGGAAATAGACATATTTGCTTTGGTGAAAGTTTAGAACCAAAGGAGGAATTTTTTGAAGTATCGAAATTTTCAACCCTTACCCCCAACCAAAATGGGGGGTTTTGGGGTAAGATAAGAATTTTAAATAGCACCTCCTATTGAGTGATACCTCATTTTAAAGGTCTTTTAAAAATAAGAATAATAATTATCAAAATCTACTCAACTTATTTCAATCAAATTGTGTGAGATAAGAGATTCATAGTCCCAAAAATTTGCAGAAAAAAAAGAAGAAGATTTACATTTAATTTAGAGGTGGAAGAAACCTCAAAAATAATAGGTTTTTGACAGTGATTATAAAAATGTTTTTCAAAAACGCCTCTATTTTTTTGCAATAAAAAAAGTATGGTGTAGACTGATAATCAACTAAAAGTCTAATAAAATAGATGATTTTATTACTTATACTTAACAATATTTTATTTAGTAATAACTTTCTCATTATTTATAGTAAAAAATATACGATTGAGTAGCATTGGATGCAGATTTAAAACCTGCAAAATATGAATTGTTGATGGATAATGTAGCTCCTTATGGTAAAAGGTTATCCGTAAACTTTGTCCACCATTTTGAAATTTCATAAATCAAGTTAGGTGATAACTTATTAAATGGAAATCAATATCTCATACCGTGCAGCTTTGAAGAATACATGTAATAATACCCAAATATATTTTCCATGGAAATAAGTTCAAACATAACCTCAAATTTTGAAATTTACTAACAGAGTTTTTTTTGTTAACAAACTTGTCATTCTGACTTAGCTAATGAACCAAATTTGAGTAAAACTAGAAAAAAATAGTGTTTACATACATACACACACAGAGACACGTAGGCTATACATATTCATAGTCTACAGTGTACATAGTCTACAGTATTCAAAAATGAGTGACACAATTCTCTTTTGGATATGATTGGTAGACATTTTATAGTCTTGTGTGTGGAATTCCATAACAGAGATCGAAACTGCAAATATTTCTACATTAGTAATTTTCTAAGAAAAAGTTAAAAATTACGGTTTTGACCCGCCATAGTGAGTATCTGAAAAGTTATAATTATTGGTAGCGAACTCTAGTTGAGGAAACTAGAGCCACGGTGACTGGAATTATCACAACTAATTAAGCTTTACACGATTAAAATCCATCTAGCAGGACTAGGCTTTTCTCAGGCTGTTGATTAACAGAGTTTTTTTTTTTTTTTATATTTTTATTAACTGAACTGCATTGAGAAAACTTCAACAAAATTCATATCATTTAACTAACCACAAATTTTGATGTTACACGAGTGTTTACTGTCTGTGTTTGTGATTTTTTCTGATTGTAAAAAAGTTACTGTTGAAGTGTGTTCATTAAATAGGTCTATATAGCCTATAATGATGAAGTAAAATCGAAAGCGTGGCCGTCGAGAGGGAAATGGGTAAGGTCTAAAAACCTTAAGGTAATGATTGCATTTAGATTATAAAATGCTATCCAAGAACCAATCTAACTTAACCTAACCTAAGCTAACCTAACCTAACCGAACCAAACCTAATCTAAACCAGCTGGTTTTTCAACTATTTTCAAGGATATAAAGATTTTCTTTAAAATGTGTGTCGTGTTTGAGTACTAACCAATCGCAGCAGACTTTTCTCTCCTACAACTACTATTATTAAACATACAAGTACTCGAGCCTACCTGTAGTTGTCCGACCAAGGAGTTGGCACATCTACAGGTTTAGAAGAAGACGACTGATGATGACGTACCCAAGGAGATGTTGACGCCTGCGCACATTGTTGTGTAGTCGATCCTGTCTGGTAATACTGTCCTCCTGTCATATCAGCTGCAGATGTCGCAGCACTTCCAGGGTACCCTGTGTTGTATGATGCTGCATATCCGGCGGCTGCTGCTTGCTGAGCCCAAGAAGAAGCGTGACCTAGACATTCAAGAGACTTTGATTAGTTTACTAAGATATTCCACCAATAAGTAAATATTCCACAGTGTCTTAATGATACCATAGTAGTTTTAGATATCCTTTTTCTTGTTGCAGTTGTAACTCTATATCGGTAATCATAAACTCCTCGTAAACATAAACACGGTGAATTATAGTTGATTTGTGGGTTGTCAAAAATATTTTATGTTAAGGGTTGAAAAAGAACCCACGGTTGATATAGTTTTGATTTTTTTTTGTGAGAGGTTCCCTGTTTAATCCCTATCGGGGCTCAAAAGTGAAGGTGTTGACCCAGCTTTAAGGACTACTATTAGTAACGAATTCTAGTTGTAGAGGCTAGAATTATATCGAAGGGAACTTTATTAACCGCACATTAAATGACTAAAAAGTCGTCTAGCAAGCTTAAGCCCTTCACGGGTTTACAGAACATGATAACGGTTTTATAAATGGTTTGAAAAAAAAATGTTCTCTACAATGAACTAACTGCAGTAATTTGATTTGTCTAAAATTTGTAAGAATATTTTTCTCTTTCAAAAGTTTAGATTAGACTTTCCGTTTTAATTTCAGTACAAAAAATTTACATTTTATAAATATTTTTATAATCTGTATCTCCTAATTGTACATTCTACTTTTTAGGTACCAAATTGGAACTATCCTTATATCAAAATATAATCAAAAATAAAATCGTTTTATAAATTAATTTTCTATCGTAAAATAGAAGTAAAGCTAAACATGTTTATCAAGATGGTTGATTCTAAAAATTATTGAAGTGCTGTATCTATATTCCATTAGAATATTATTAAACATAAAGTTAAGAGAAAATATTTTTCCAGAACTCAATAATGGGAAAAAATAAGAATTTTGATCAAAATATGCAAAAACAAAAACTGTATTTAATAGTTGTTTTTTAAACAATATTTGTTATTCAGAAAAATATCAAGAACGAAAGGAGGTTATCTATATTTTTGTAGTTAGTTTACAAACAAAATTTAAATATCAGGCTTAATAAAAACGGCATAAAATCAGTAATCATTTGGGTTGTTGAAACTATACAGAAGTTTTGTCATCCTTCGAATTTTGATAATAGGTCTTAGAAAAGAACAGTTTTCAAGATTAATTTATATTTTTCAAAAGTTTTTGTCTTAAAATATTTATTTTTAAATCAGGAACATAAGAACATTTTATTTTGAAAATATCTCCTTAGCTCAACAACCCGTGAGAGCATAGGCTTTCTAGACGATGATTTTCATCGGGTGATTTGTGGTCAGCATATAGAGTTCCCACAATCGTAACTCTAACTATGTTGAAGAAGATTCGCCATTAATCGTAGCTCACCAATGTTCTAACGAAGTTGGGACAACACAGAAGCTTCTTTAAGCTCCCACTGGGATCAAACACGATACTTCAGCCATGGACACAAAGCGAGAACTCTAACCACTAAAGCAATGAAGGCTGGTGATATATCACTGTAACCTATCTTAAAATATAATTTTTATTCAATATGTGAAAGTTATGCATATATTGGAGCGATAACAGATTACATGATAAATATGAAAAAGATTCAACATAACACGTTACCCTTGGGCCATGGAAGTAATTAAAAGCGACACAAGTAGTCTAAGAATGAATCCGAGTGCTAAAGTTTGGCCTAAACTGTCAAAATAACTATGACTATAGAACATGTTAAATATAAAAAAGAGCTAACATAACCTAGTAGCTAGGGCCTTGTAGGTAACTAAAAGTGAAACTAGAAATCTATAGTGAAACTCAGAGCTAAAGCTATGCCTAAGCTGTCAAATAACTATAACAATAGAATATGAGAAATATGAAAAAGAGCTAACATAACCTAGTAACATTTCCTAGGCTCATGTAGGCAATTTTAAGTGAAACTATTAGTCAAATAAAGAAACCAGCTGGACATTAGCTGTCAAAATAAGGAGGGCAATAGAACATATAAATATAAAAAAGAGCCAACATAAGTTAGTAACCTAGGGCCATGGAGGTAAACTGCATGTATCAAGGTGAAACTAATAGTTTAAGAGAGACAACCAGAGCTGAAGCTAGGCCTGTTCAAAATAACTAAGACAATAGAACATGATAAATACAAACAAAAAAAATACCATTCATAACTTAGTAGTCTAGAACCATGAAGGTGAATAAAAGTAAAACTAATAGTCTAATAAAGTAACCCAGTGCCGAAAATTGGCTTAAGCAGTCAAAATTTCTAAGACAACAGAACTTGATAAATATGAAAAAAGCCAATATTATATTTACCTAGCGTTTTATAAGTAAATAAATTGAATGAAACCATAGTTTATGAATGAAACCCAGGGGTAAAGCTAGGCCTAAACGGTTAAAATAACTAAGACAATAGAACAGGATACATATGAAAAAGAGCCAACATAACCTCGTAGCCAGGGTCAAGTAGGTAACTAAAAGTAAAACTAATAGTGTAAGAATGAAACCCAAGGCTAAAACTAATCCTGAGGTATCTAAATAATTAAGACTATATAGGAACAGGAGTTGGCCCATGCTTTGGAAACGTTGTGCATTAGCTCCCAGAATGATATACTATACAAATATAATATAGGTAAAAAATTACCTGCAATCTGTTTATTTATTTCTTGACGACCGCGGTTTCGTGTTATCTCATCTTCTGATAAAATATTTCATTTATCAAAAAGTCAAATTTTATCACTCTCTAGTGAGATTGTTGACAATTTTGAAAAGATAATACAAAACAAACAATAAACACAATAGGCCTACACTTAAACCATTATAGAAAAAACTCAAATACATGGTACCCGGGTGAGGGTTTAGTGATTACAAACTTTGACTTTTTTATACATGTAAATAGTTTATGTGACTAGTATATAGGGTGACCCGGAACTGCAGTCGTTACGAAACAGATAAACAGTATTGAGTAATTGTTATACCTATATTATATTTGTGTGTATTAGTTTTTACTTAAAAATGAAGACAGAAAATGTTGGAATAACACACTCACGATGGTAACCTCAAACTGGTTTTGACTCGTATAGAGCTCCTAATTTTATTAATTTATTGATTTTAACGCTTATACATTATTTTACCAAGCTAGTATTATTGATTAAATAATTATTTGAAGTGAAATAATAGACTGGGTTCGATTCCCGGTCTAGGTCGTATATTTTTCACTTCAAATAATTATTTAATCCTAATTTTACTTACGAAATATATAAATTTGGTAATCTTAAACATTTCGACCTCCGTTTTAAGATTGAAGTTCAAGTTTCATGGGTTTAGGAAACCGAAAGTGATTGTCAGTCATCATTGTCATCCTTTTGTAAGCAGCTACAAACATTAAGATAAAAATGTGACATTTGATGTAATGGACTATAGTGTAATCATATTGAAATCTGATATTGAATTTATAATGGCTGCCATTTTAAACGATTTTTCGTTCATATCTCGTGTGTTATTCAACTTATAACATTATTAGGTAACAATTTGCAGATTTCAATTCTAGGTAATTGTACTAACTATGAAAAAGAGCGAAGTTATTGTCAAAAATATAATTTTGCGTGACACTGACACGAGCGGAGCGAATAGAGACTGTTTAATATAATACATATAGCCGACGTTAAGAAAATAGGGTTATTACGAGCTTCAGAAAACCTGTGTAACAACACTGTTTTAAACAAATTTATCCCAATCTATACTGTGAGACCATTTAATCTACCTATACAATTGAACATTTCTCTTGATAGGTCCAAGAGAAGATTTAGGAGATCTGCTGGGGGCTGGTTAAGTACTATAATATCGCCCACTAACTTGTTTTTTCTTTTAGGTTAAGGACTTTTTATTTAACATGTTTTTTTTTTTAATTACCTCAATTGTTTCTGTTGAATGTAAAATGTTTATTGTTTATGTAAAATGGAAGGGAAAATAAATTATTATTATTTAATTGTATACATAATGATTTCCGATTGAAACACAGATCATAATTTCATTAACTACCAATAATTTTAGGGTTTCGAATATGAACCTGTCTTCGTTCAAAGATTACAATCAAATCCTTTTAGAATAAATTAAGAAAATTACGAGTTTGGTTTGGTTTTGAAAGTGGATTATTTGTTAATGGGAAGAAGTCACGAAATATGGTCTAACCTAAAAACAGTTATTAAAAAACGTACCAGACCAAGATGCAGTTCCTGAACTAGTCTAGCACAACTAAGTTTCTTGGTTTAGTTAAACTGATCTGATCTAAAAACGATGAGGATTTGTTGAAAGGCAGGGTGAGTCTATGCCGCCGAAGTAATTTAATTTGAACGCGTAGGTACGTTTAATATGGCCGGGAACTTGTGTTATTATAAGGTATTAATATAATATCTAGAGAACGTGCACCGTGTAATCTTCACAGACTTGTTTCTTTTTTGTCCCATTTAGTAGTAGTGGCTGAAGGCAATACATCAAGAGCGTGTGCAATATAGAATACGGGGTAAAAAATCTGTTTACCGAACGTTCTTTGATTATTCGATATTGATTTCGTATGCAAAGATATTGCACGAAATCTCTTTATATAGAACCAAATATAAATCGTAAATATTGTTTGTCACCATTTCCCTGAAAATATACCAGAAGAAATGAAAGAAAATTTCTTGATTACAGAGTTTTTTCAAGTGTATTTTTTTATGAGAGATTAGTTGGAATGAAGAGTATGCTTTTTATCAAACTTTTGCGATTTAAATAACATAAAATATGTATATGTTTAATATAAGCTTGCTTCGTTTGTCCAATAAATTAGTCATAATTGTAAATCTCATTAGATTGAAATTAAATTTAAAAGAAAAGCAGTCGATGTTAGTTTTCGCAGTTTTATTTCGCTTGTAATTAAATGTTACTCTGTTTCTGATCAAAAATCTTTTTGTTTCATTAAAAATTTGATATTGGGTATTTTGAAAATTTACGTCTTTTGTAACAACTCTAGGGCCGATTTTTCAGTTCTTTACCGATAACTAAACCTGCATTTTTGGAGAGAAAACAATAAGAGTATTTTATTTTAAAAAATCATCGAAATTGTTTAAGACGATTTTAAGAAAATCAGAATTTTTTTGTTTTGTCCGTATGAAAGTGCCAAATTTTGAGTTTGAAAAACTGTGAAAAGTGTTTAAAAGTATGACCGAAATATACCCACATACCAGATTTGATTCAAAATAATCCATTCGTTTTTGATGTAGAGAAGTTCGCATGTAGGTTTTCACCATAGAGAAACAGATATAATTCCAAAACAAGTTTTTAAACCCCAGGAAACAACAAATTGTACATTATATTTTTGAAAAATTCAGCATCGATATTTCTGAAGTGCGCAGATATTTCTAAAAGAATGTTTGAACCCTTAAGGAAAAAGAAGTAACCTCTTTTTGTTGTTATTATTATTTTTCTTAAAAAGCATGATTGGTCATCATTTTGTACAGCTTTTAAATATACAAAAAATGAGAAGGTATTGTGGGTTGGTTCTAAAAGTGAAAATTTATCTTAAAAAAACTGTATTTTTAAAGTTGAAAATTTATTTCTTAATTTATTATGAGAATCGTTCGGATAACCTACTTGTCCAGTAATTTTTTGAACCAATCTTACAATCCAAATTTTATTAATTTACGTAAATTGCGTTCCTTACAGCGATTACTAAAACACAAACGCATTTATTTATTTGTATTCTCGGTGAAAATTTCCTACGTGGGGGGAGTGGAGGGGTCCTAGTAGTTTCGATAATAGATTTTGTTTTCATAAATAAAAATATTTATGAATTTATCAACATAAAACTGGAGCAGAAAAAAATGTATTTTCTTTGAAAGAAATAATGGAATGGAGAAAGTTGAATGATAATAAAACATATTAAAAAAAAATTAATAATAATAATAATCAATTTTTTTAACCATTACCTTGAAGGCAAAGAAATGAATTACAATCATGAAAAAACACACAAAAATTTAATAAATTTGTGAATTTATACTACAAACATTCTGACTATGGCAGTCGTTCTCAAGGAAACGCTGAAATCAGCAAATTTGAAGCAATTATTTATCTCGCTGTGTGTGTGTGCGTGCATGCGTGTGTGTGTGTGTGCGTACGTGCGTGCGTGTTTAGACAACATTTGTACGTGGGATTGTTATTTTAGTATGTTATTATAACAAAAATATAACTTTATAATATTTTATATAACCTAACTAAAAGCGTCTCACTCTCTTACAATATAATATATTATTTGAAACACATTTTAAAGGTTCTCAAACTATTCACAATCTTATATTTCCATCATTTTAAAACGTAGCCTACTGATATACGAGAGATACCAAAAACATATATATAAAAATATATATTTTGTTTCAGAAATGTTTAATGAACTTTTATTCTTTCCCCACCACTCTTTTTAACATTTTATATAAATTTTCAATTTTCGCCAATGAATTGGAAACAATTTTTTTTTATTCCATGTAAGATATTTTATTTAAACATCATTTGTACGGATATTATAACATTTTAAATAGCCATACGGTCGTGATTTTTATTTTTCAATAAATACCAAAATTTGATAAAAAACCAAAATTGTTTATCGAGTTTGAACTTAAACGTATAAATATTGTACAGATATTATAAAAAGAAATTCACCCTTAAAATTTATCCAGTTTTGAGGATTTTCTAAAAAATATCATTTTCTTCAAAAAATCTGAAAGAAAATGAAGTCGTGAACTTTTATTTTACACTTTCCTGCATTTTACATAATTTGTTTTCCCCTCGTTCTCTTTTTTCGTCAAAATATGTAAAAAAAATATTCCAGTTCATTTTTCACTTTTTTGTTATTATTAGAATGTTGGCTTTTGTTTTTTCTATACATTTTTTCGGAACTATTTCGTCGGTTAGATATTTACTACATGCACTACTGGCGATTTACTGTCCCTAAAATGAATAAACTGACTGTACTAATTTCCGAGTGAAAAAGAAGATAAATACTAAGCAAATGAAGGAACACACCCTAAAAGTCGGAGCCTTTTCACTCTTGACTAAATATGGATACCTATAATACATTTTTGTTTTGGAAGAAACTTAATCTGGAGAAACTCAAAAGACGGCATCTTAAAATTAACTTCTGAAGTGCCATAACTTCATGGTTACTCGAGAAAGCTCGAAACATTCCTGGCATGACATTTTCCATTTCGTAACTCTAATTTATATGCACGTGTTATACCTTTTACTCTACATTACACCTATCCCCTCTCCTACTGCAGCACTATGTTTCTATTTTTATTTAGAACCGAGTGTCATATTAACATGACATTGTCAGTTTCTAATCAGGTTTCGTTGCAGGGTTAAGTCACGTCGAGCACCAGTAAATCACCGCACCCTGACCCCTCGGGGGTCATGCTTCGTCATCCTCTTCTCTCATTGGTCCTTCTCTTTCTCCCCCTTCCACAAATAGTCCAATAGATTTTTGCAGCTGTGCATAATTAAAAATTCACCCTAATATTAAACCATACGTCCCCCATATGATGTCCTTCTAGCCAGTGTGTCATCAAAGGACATCTATGTGACATGGCGGCCACTTTACATATTGATAATTTATAATACAGATTCTGTTGTGTGCATTAAACACTATGCCGCTCTTTATGTAACTCATAAAAATACATTTACAAATTATTAAATTATTTTCAATATCAGACAAAACTTTTATAACAAAACTGCAACGTTATTATTTCCCTACAAACTATTTTTTGAATATGTTAAAAAATTTACAATAAATCTAAGCTATAGTTGTGCCTCCATTTTGAAACCGATCACAATCTTTGTATAAGATTGGGAAATTCATTACGAAATTTATTTTTATATATTTTTTACGCTCTTTCAGATGGCAAAATAAACAAATTTCAATTAAAGAAAACAGAAATCGCCACTTTAAAATTCGAGAGGCCGTTGTTTTGAAATTTGTAACTGAAATTCACTGCTTAACGAAATTTAATCGAAATTTGTTTGATTTAGTATATTCCACAAAGTTTGGAAAATTTCTGGGGGAGTTAGGTGAGACGAAATTTTTAAATTATTTAGTTATGGAAAGAACTATTTTAAAAAATAGCCAACCTAAACCAGTAACCCGTTTCAAAATGGCGGCCTCTTAGATTGTTCATACAAATTTCCAGTTTTTGAGTTATATTGATAAAATTTATCAGCCGCTATTTTGAAACGAATTATTACGCTAAGTTGGTTATTTATCAAAATAGTTCTTTGCCTTATTAGGTACCGTGCCAAGTTTCAATTCAATCCATCGAATCGATCCAGAGAAAAATAAAATTGTGGTTATTTGGGAAACTATACAACTCCGTGTAAATCATTACAGGAACCTTTTCTTAGTTTGTTGTGAGAAACCAACTCTTGATGTATATTAACACAATTTTACAACAGCCTGTATACAGTCATGTAAAGGTAGCCTACATGTATCGGGTGTCTCATTTTAATCCAGACAAGTGCATATTTACAAAAACGACAAATTTTGAAGATAAATATTTTGTCAAAATTATTTGATATTTAGTTGCAAATAAAATGACATTCTTAATATTTGATTTGGTCTGTATTATTCAAAGGTCAACTCATTACATAAATTAAAAACCTAACTTATATAAAATATATTGAGCTCTTGAAATTAGACGCTTTTATCAGAAACATTTTTTAACCCAACTGTATTTTTCAAGGTACGTGTTTTTTTCTTGAAAAAACATAAATTTTAGAGGAAACTAAAATAAACAAAAATACCCAGTTAACCTCAGAGCATTGCGTCAGAATGTTTAATCATTTATTTCGTTGTAGGCCTAGTTAAAAATTAGTTATCAAAGTGAAATAAGGGTTCCGGAAAAATAAATCATTTTTGTCTCTTTTTTGTCGAAAAAAAAGTTTTGAGAAACAAATTCTTGAAGGTCTAATATTTTTTTAAAAATGGTCAAATTACTTTTAAAATGTTTGAGATAAGGGTTTCGCATTTGTTAGTCGCCTACAACTAAAATATAGTTTGGACAATTTTGTCAAAAAAATCTTTATTATTGTACAACTTATTCTTTCTAAAAGGTTAAAAACCTATCTCTGAATTTTTTAATGTTTTGAAATTGTTTTACCTGATGTTTAAAGTTAATTTTTGATTGTGGCTAGGCTAGTGAAGACTGGGAGGGAGACCAGATTCGAGCCCCACATCCCTTAAATCCCGAGATTTGAAATACAGAACCCCAGTAACTTAGATACGCCACGATCACCCCTTGAAGAATTTGAAGGTTGACGTCCGATTTTCAAACGCTTATGTTTAATTTATTTAGAAACAAACAGCATCTAGGCCATATTGTAGCTATTTTATACAGATTTATTAATTATCCTATTTTGTCAAAAAAATTTACAACACTCTGAGAAAGCTTTGAACCCATAATATGTTAAATTAAAAATATATTTCGCAATAATGATACTTTTTATAATTGTTAGCTAATAAACTTCAAAGATAAAAAAAATAGGGAATGTCCATTCGTAATTAAGCATATTCCGCCTTCACTATTTCTTAGAACTGTCAGATACATATCAATCTATATAAATCAACCCCCCCCCCCAACTGAACCTATACAACTAACAGGCTAACAGGTTCATCATAAATCATAGCCAAACAACGATTACTCGTTTAGGACTAATTAAAATCGTACACGGATTTGAGAAAAAAAATTATCAATATCTTTTTTTAAATTTTGACTAGTTGATTTAATTTGACCTAATACGTTGACATAAATAAATATATAATCATAAATTTGCATATACATAAATTCATGTTTAACACGCTGATTAGATTTCCAGTAATATTGAGCTTTTTGTAGTTATGTACAGCTAAAGCTAGTAACTATAAGCCCAGTATTAGTAAACCCAGTACACTAATATGGACAGTACAACCTAAGGCCATTACTACTAAGGCCAGTACAACTAAGCCCAGTTTTACTAATCTCAGTACTACTAAGCCCAGTAATACTAAGGTCAGTACTACTAACCCAGTACACTACTATGCCCAGTACTACAAGCCCAGTACTACTAAGGCCAGTACAACTAAGCCCAGTTTTACTAATCTCAGTACTACTTAGCCCAGTAATACTAAGGTCAGTACTACTAACCCAGTACACTACTATGCCCAGTACTACAAGCCCAGTACTACTAAGGCCAGTACAACTTAGCCCAGTTTTACTAATCTCAGTACTACTAAACCCAGTAAAACTATGGTCAGTACTACGAACCCAGTACACTACTATGCCCAGTACTACAAAGCCTTGTACTATTGAGGTCAGTACTACTGTGGCCAATACTACTAAGCTCAGAACCACTAAGCCCAGTAATACTAAGGTCAGTACTACTAACCCAGTACACTACTATGCACAGTACTACAAAGCCCAGTACTATTGAGGTCAGTACTACTGTGGCCAATACTACTAAGCTCAGAACCACTAATCCCAGTAATACTAAGGTCAGTACTACTAACCCAGTACACTACTATGCCCAGTACTACAAAGCCTTGTACTATTGAGGTCAGTACTACTGTGGCCAATACTACTAAGTTCAGAATCCACTAATCCCAGTAATACTATGGTTAGTACTACTAACCCAGTACACTACTATGTCCAGTACTACAAAGCCCAGTACTATTGAGGTCAGTACTACTGTGGCCAATACTACTAAGCTCAGAACCACTAAGCCCAGTAATACTAAGGTCAGTACTACTAACCCAGTACACTACTATGCACAGTACTACAAAGCCCAGTACTATTGAGGTCAGTACTACTGTGGCCAATACTACTAAGCTCAGAACCACTAATCCCAGTAATACTAAGGTCAGTACTACTAACCCAGTACAATACTATGCCCAGTACTACAAAGCCTTGTACTATTGAGGTCAGTACTACTGTGGCCAATACTACTAAGCTTAGCACCACTAAGTCCAGTATATACTAAGGCCACTACTACTAACCCAGTACAATACTATGCCCAGTACTACAAAGCCCAGTACTATTGAGGTCAGTACTACTGTGGCCAATACTACTAAGCTTAGCACCACTAAGTCCAGTATATACTAAGGCCACTACTACTAACCCAGTACAATACTATGCCCAGTACTACAAAGCCCAGTACTATTGAGGTCAGTACTACTGTGGCCAATACTACTAAGCTTAGCACCACTAAGTCCAGTATATACTAAGGCCACTACTACTAACCCAGTACAATACTATGCCCAGTACTACAAAGCCCAGTACTATTGAGGTCAGTACTACTGTGGCCAATACTACTAAGCTTAGCACCACTAAGTCCAGTATATACTAAGGCCACTACTACTAACCCAGTACAATACTATGCCCAGTACTACAAAGCCCAGTACTATTGAGGTCAGTACTACTGTGGCCAATACTACTAAGCTCAGCACCACTAATCCCAGTAATACTAAGGTCAGTACTACTAACCCAGTACACTACTATGCCCAGTACTACAAAGCCTTGTACTATTGAGGTCAGTACTACTGTGGCCAATACTACTAAGCTTAGCACCACTAAGTCCAGTATATACTAAGGCCACTACTACTAACCCAGTACAATACTATGCCCAGTACTACAAAGCCTTGTACTATTGAGGTCAGTACTACTGTGGCCAATACTACTAAGCTCAGAACCACTAATCCCAGTAATACTAAGGTCAGTACTACTAACCCAGTACACTACTATGCCCAGTACTACAAAGCCTTGTACTATTGAGGTCAGTACTACTGTGGCCAATACTACTAAGCTTAGAACCACTAAGCCCAGTAATACTAAGGTCAGTACTACTAACCCAGTACACTACTATGCCCAGTACTACAAAGCCTTGTACTATTGAGGTCAGTACTACTGTGACCAATACTACTAAGCTCAGAACCACTAAGCCCAGTAATACTAAGGTCAGTACTACTAACCCAGTACACTACTATGCCCAGTACTACAAAGCCTTGTACTATTGAGGTCAGTACTACTGTGACCAATACTACTAAGCTTAGCACCACTAAGCCCAGTAATACTAAGGTCAGTACTACTAACCCAGTACACTACTATGCCCAGTACTACAAAGCCTTGTACTATTGAGGTCAGTACTACTGTGACCAATACTACTAAGCTCAGAACCACTAAGCCCAGTAATACTAAGGTCAGTACTACTAACCCAGTACACTACTATGCCCAGTACTACAAAGCCCAGTACTATTGAGGTCAGTACTACTATGGCCAATACTACTAAGCTTAGCACCACTAAGCCCAGTAATACTAAGGTCAGTACTACTAACCCAGTACACTACTATGCCCAGTACTACAAAGCCTTGTACTATTGAGGTCAGTACTACTGTGACCAATACTACTAAGCTCAGAACCACTAAGCCCAGTAATACTAAGGTCAGTACTACTAACCCAGTACACTACTATGCCCAGTACTACAAAGCCTTGTACTATTGAGGTCAGTACTACTGTGACCAATACTACTAAGCTCAGAACCACTAAGCCCAGTAATACTAAGGTCAGTACTACTAACCCAGTACACTACTATGCCCAGTACTACAAAGCCCAGTACTATTGAGGTCAGTACTACTATGGCCAATACTACTAAGCTTAGCACCACTAAGTCCAGTATATACTAAGGCCACTACTACTAACCATAATATTACTAAACCCAGTATTATTAAATATGACTTCGTCTACATTTTTAATATTTGTGATCGCTTGTGGTATAAAAAAGGTTCAACCCAGAAAACCTAACAAATTTCACTTTGTTAAAAGAAGATTGTTTAATAAATTCTAAAGAAATTACTCCCCCACTTCGCCTCTGATATTTCTATAAGATATAAATTTAAGATAATGAGTATAGATTCACTCTTTTCTCAGAAGCTTTTTCTTAAACCGACAAATTGTAAGAGAAGAATTTGTTCCTAACCTAGTTAGGTTACCAACCTCTGTATCTAACACAAGTGTCAAAGTGTAGCATAACAACACAGCTGCAAACATTATGGTAGGTAATTATGGATGAACATACCTTGGGCATTAAAGTTGGCAGTAGGATCCGTCACAGGGTACTGGTGATGTGTTGGGAAGGCACTTTGTAAAGACATGGAATTGAAAGCGTTTAGTTGTTGACTGTTGAGCTGTTTACGCAGTCGAGCTCTTCGGTTACTAAACCAAACTTGGACTCTGGCTTCAGTCAGTTTAGTCCTGAAACAAATAGCATTAATTAAATAAAATATCAATGATTTACTTCAGTTAAGTAAAGAGAAATACTGTTCACATAAAAGGATATTAATTTATTCTGTTTTTTGTGTATGTTATCCACTTAGTTGACTACCTTAAACTTGTAGTACTAATAGTTTAGATTGTCGAAGTAGATAGAATTAGCTATTACAAGCTTCAGTAAGACGGAAAAAAACCCGTTTGAAACGCCTGCATTTTATATTGACTGAACATTTATTTTGAGTAACAATAATATTTAACGAATAGAAATTTAAAAATAGGATTGAAATATTACTAAAATTACAGATCCTAGAGCTTCTCTAATTTCAAGGTTTATTTTAACAATTTAATAATTTTGTTTTATCTCTCTTATTTTTTGTCTTTACTTTGAACTTCACTAATTGTTATTTTCAAATTTTATAAAATGATATCTGAACGTTATCTACATGTTAAACAATAGCAATGAAAAACTGTTTTGAAATTGTAAAATGACCACTATTTTGAAATTTATTGACAGATTTTCGATTTATCCAACGATTCGTAAAACCTAGTTTCCATGAGCAAAGTGACCAGTTGCGACCTCTAGAGAATTTTATATATGTTACAAATAACCAAAATCGATAGTAACTTACTGTTATGGATAAAATCGATGGACGTTTGATAGTCATGGGTATTGGCGTTTCCATGTGTGTGTGGAAGGGGTGGGGGTATTTTCAATTATTAATTTTAAAGATTGAAATTTATCGACCAATTTTTATCATCATTGAATTTCCTTAAGTAAAATCTGAAGTTGAGACCTCTAGAGCATTTTACACATTACAATGAGCAAAAAACGATAGTTAAATTACTCTTATGAATACATTCTGTGGACATTTCGTAGTTTTGGGTGTCGGCGTTTCCATGTGTGTCGATGAGGGGAGGGGATTACAATGGTTAGAATTTTGGTATTGAAAATTAATCATCGAAATTTAATGTCCTCCTTTAAATTTCATAAAAAATCTCGATTGTCTATGAAAAATAAAATTAAAAGCTGTGAAGACACATACAACTTATAATTGTATATACTTTGGTCCTTATTAAATATGTTTCTTTAATAAATGTAGTTTTCTATTGTAAAAATATTTATGAATGATTTTAATATTCTTTTCATTCAAACTTGCATTTATGTATAAAAAACGTGTATATTTTGTTTTAGTTTTGTCTTTTAAAATCTTTTTACATAACAGTTTATCTAACATGTTGATAACAATTCATGTTCTGATATATATATATATATATATATATATATATATATATATATATATATATATATACTGTATAATCAAAATGATATAACTTGTAGTTCATATAAAAGACTAGTCTACTTAACAATTGACGATTTGACTTTGCAATTTAAAAAATACTCTTCCTATTTATTTATTTGTGTGTGTGCGTTTGAATCTGTCTCTGTGTGTGTATGTTCTAAGTTTAACAAGTCATTATTAAATTGATATAAAAGTTATGTTTGAAATTATATTTGGTAAGTTATAACAAAAAACTTCAGTAAAAGCTTGAAATCTTTAATATTTAAGAAAGTAAGTTAATGTTGGAAATATTATTTATAATATTTTATCTTTTTCAAGGGCTGCAAGTTATTGCTGTTTGCTGTTCATAAGTTATCGTTTGTAGAATATTATTTAAAAAATAATTATTTATAATTTTCTTGGGATAATCAAAGTAAAATAGTTTTACTTCTTTACATATAATTAATATAAAGAAAGTTTTCTTATGTGTAAAAAAGAAAAAATATCTGTTTAAAGTTCTCCTGAACCCGGAAAAGTGTTTTTGGGTTGATGTCTGACGTCTGTATCTGTGTATGTTGTCCGTACGGTTTTTCAAAAGAGAGAAATGATTTTTAATCACTTATTTGTGTATTTTAACAATTTTTTTAGGAGTTTTCAATAAATCAAAATTTTAGGATAGCTGTCATTATAATGAAACTTTTCTAAAAATAGCATCTAACATTTTTGATCAAATCTATAAACTCTGAAGAAACAGTTTAAAAAGTGGATTTTATTTAATATCTCAAAATCGGTAGAAATTATTTTGATAAAATTTTTGTTAAATGTGAAATTTTATGATCCAAACTAATGTGCAAAACAGCAAATTTATGAAAATTACTGTTCGTGATTGAAATATTCTGATTGTATTCCGACAACTTTTTGGTTTGATTTTTTGTTTAAAAAAAATAATAATTGGAATATGAGTTTTGTTCTCATGCCAACTTCTCGCCTTAAATTTTAAGGTCACGTGTATTTGGTTTTGTGCATCACTTTACGAGAAAGTTTGTGCACTCTATATTTAAATAAATTTATCCTTAATAAAACTATTTTATAAATGTAAATTCTCTAAATTAATACCACTTGAATAAATTGAACAACTTACTTTTCGACATCTAAGCTTCAAGTTGTCATACTCTGATAGTTTTAGGTCTTTTAGGTTTTAGTAGCTTACTTCACTCATCACCAATAAATTAGTAGAAATGAACAATTCAATACTTTATGAACATTTAATTATGAAATCGCATTTTAAGCAAAATTTTAGTTCACTTTTAAAATACACTAACACAGAGTAAATTTGTGTTGTCAAAACACATTTAAATTAATATTACAATTATCATTCCCTTTATTGAAATGTTTTAAAGTTATATTTTAATAAACAATTCCAAACTAAGCCACTAATATCCTTACTTTTGAGCCAGCTCTTCTCGCGTGTATACGTCAGGATACTGAGTCCTCTGGAATGCTCGCTCGAGTTCCTCCAATTGGTCTCCTGTGAAAGTTGTGCGACTGCGTCTTTGTTTTCGTTTTAAAGGGATTCCGGGTTCGGACTCGGTGTCACTCTCATCACCACTGCTCGGACCTAGAAGGATAGCAATCCTGTTAGTGATTATACTCACCGTTTATCACTAAGGATGTAAATATTTAAATAAGCGTATTTTTTTTTGGAAATTATTCTTTAACGGTATTTCCTGTTACTTGAATTTTTCCACACTCTTCAGGTCATTTATGTTCAGAAATTATCTCTTTAACAACCATGAATTTATTTTTGGGTTTGTAGGCCTTATTACTGGTAACACGAAAACCGGCATTTTTTAAGAAACATCAACTAATACTAAATATATTAACGAAATCGATAATTTTGAGTTTTAGTCTTATGAAAGCTACTACGAGATTTTTACTAATCGATATAATAGAAATAGATAAAGTGGAGATAAACTCCTAGGAAAAATGTCGTAATATATATCGATCGGCTCAATAGTTTGGGCTGAAGAGCTCTGCACAGACATTGTTCTAAAAATCACTTTTTGGTGACTAAAACAGATATTTCTGTGAAAATCACGATATGATTTTCAACCCATAATGTAAATTAGAATTTATCTATATTTCGAGACAAAAAATGGGAGTATTGGAGTAAAAAATGTTGTCTTTTTCATTAAAAAAAATTGACTAAGACTCTACCTACTATACACGTTTTTTATATTTAGGTTATGCATTTAAAATGTACTTTTCTAGCAATATCTCTATTTATTATTATGCCTATAATATAAACTATCTTTGGATGCAGATTTTCAAAACGTACGCAATATTTTGTTGCATGAGTCGTGGGTTAGTTTTATAATTATATTCTCAAAACGTTATTTAAAACTGTAGTCAAAATGAAATTTACCAAACCTATACAAACAAGTCATATGACAGTTATAAGAAGTTTTTTAGGAAGTTATAAAGTGCTAAACAATATAACAATTACGAAAATATTAATTTACTTCACATTTTTGTTACCATTCGAAGCTCGAAAAAGTTTTATTTGATTTAAATGAAAATATCAAAAATGTATTGAGTTAGGAAGTTTTTTGGGTGGCCAGATAAAAACTTATCTTGGGAATTTGAAACAAAAGTTCAAATTTCATTTGCTCGGTATGGCTCGTCCACATCACTTTATTCAATGTTGTATATATTTAAGTAATCAGATATTATAATTTCTTAGATTTTACAACATATCTTATTTCAATGATTGAGAATTCCTAAAATGGCGTTTTTATTATTTACTAAATTATCTTCATTATTTAAACTTTACATGTATGTTTTGATATTTTGTGACAACTTATTGTTATTATATAATATATATTATATTATAAAACAACCTTCTACATCAAACTACATTCATTAAAAAACCTATTTTTTGTGTATAATTTTTAATACCTTATTTAAATTATAATAATCATGGAACAATTTTATTTCATTTATAATCCGGTTTTGTTAATTTGCGACCTTCATTTGGTACACTTAAAAACCATTGTAATTATATGGCATTTAGTTTTGTTTTATTACATTTTTGTGGAGCACAAAAATTTCACCCTGAAAAAGAAAAACTGTAAAATCAGAATGTTGTAATTTTGTAATTGATTCTCCAGTGGGTGAGTCATAAAATAATTGGAAGGATAGATAGAGCCGGTAAGTATTCAGTCGTTGGTAAAAGGGCTGCCTAAGCCGACAGACTCCATAGTCGGCATGACAAGTTATGCGTCTTTGGAGACGTTCATGCCTTGTAAATATGCAATAATTGTTTTTAGTGGAAACTATTTTAAAATAAAAAATACAATTTTTAATAACCTAGTTACAAAGAACGTTATTCATACATTTTATAACGTAATGTACTCTCGCTTGCCCGATCCTAAATCTTCGAGTGAAAAACAATATCTCTCTCTTGGTCAATAACCTTTTCTAGTAAAGTTTATCTGACTAAAGAACATATCGAAAAATGTAATTAATAAATTAATATTCTTTATTTGTATTAACAAATTCTGGTTTTCCTAGCTTTGTTTTCAGTTACGTTTAGACTATATAGCAATAGTTTTTCACGGAAATATCAGTTTCGATATGCCCAAAACACAAAAAAGTGATTTATGGCTGGTCTACAGCTCAAAACTGTAAACTGCTTTGATCAAATTTGGTATGTAGGTATACTATGGCCGTTTTAAAGGATAGCTTAACTCCGAATTTGAAAGTTATTAACATAAAACCAAAACTAAAAATTCTGATTTTTCAAATCATATTCTAATGAAGCCTATATGGGGGGGGGGGGTATATTAGTTGCTTTGTTTCCAAAAATGTCGGTTGGGAAGTTATTAGTAAGTATAATTATACAGTCAAAAAATCTCCATTGTTAGAAAAGAACTAATTATCAAATTAGCTCTACTAATTTGATTAAAAAGTTGATTAAACGTAAAAATTAATGACCAGTGTGGAAAAACGTAAGTGATGAACATTACCATTCAGAAATATTATAAAAATTACCCTCTGTTCACTATCATTACAAACTATTTTCAATTAAATACAATTTACGTTTAAAACTGGTTTTAGTAAAACAACTTTCAGCTCTATAAGTTTCTAAAATATTTTGTCTAAAACTTAAGACTATCCATAGTTCATTTCACATTTTGCCTGACAACTACCGAACTGTCATTTTTGACGATGAATAGTATTGTTTGGTTTAGAAACAAAGTCATAAAGTCTACAACTACAAGATATATAACGGTCGCTTAAAACAGAAAATCAGTTCAAATAGAAGACAGAGAGACTGATGTAGCATATGATGTGTGCCCAAATTAGGCCTTCGAATGATGGATCTGGCACATTGACTGATGACAGAACGCAGTTTGGTCTCACATAAATCTAGCACTAGGTGATCCCGCTCCTCTAATGAGCTATATACATCTCTTGTCCAATAACGAGCCGACCTCAGCATGTAGCCGCACAATTAATTGTCAACATTGTACTTGAACGTATTAGTAAATAATCAATTGATTATCTTTATATCGATTAAGAATTATTTACGAAACGATTATTCATCATTAATAAGACTATTAATTAATTTACAACTAGCGGCTAATTGACACATTTTGACATGTCTTGAAGCGTTGTTAGGTATGGCTTTTGTTATATGTGAGGTTAGAATTTTAAAGCAGACAAATTGCAAGACAAGGCGGGATAAATATTTTAAAAAATGTGTGATAGGTGCAATGAAAATGACTGAAAGCGAATATTGAGTCACGAGCATAATGTTCAGCTTTGGGTAATGCCACATTCGGAAGTATTTGATCTTATCGGGAGAAAGTCTTAAAGAATTTAAGGTTGTGTGTTATCTTCTTCTTCTCCTCTTCCTCCAGAACTACAGATTGAAGTGATCCTTAGCCTGTACAAGAATCTTCAGACTTAGTGTTTTATTTTCCTTGAAGTGCAAGTTAATCTTCCTCAGCAGTATTCTACGTCTCCTTCAGCAGTCTCTCATTTGGCCGCCACTCGTTAACCTTTCTTCACTTGTCGATCATCTCACATACCAATACCATTCCAGACTTTGTAATTTTATCTATTCTAACAATAGCAAGTCATCGTGAAGTCTTAATAACATTAACTATTTCTTTGGTGTTAAATTCTGTTTCGATCGTTTTACTGAACTTCCATTGAAATCTGGCCAGTTGTTTGTACTCGTAACAGACCATGTCAAGCTCCCATACTTCCACAAAACCATTAGGATAAAACAGCAAAGCTATGTGGTGTTACATAGTAAATTATATATGAAACCACTTCAAGCATTTTTACATACTATCTTCTGTTAACCTGACTTTTAATTTAAGCACATGTATTGTATCAAGAAATTGTAAAAAAATCTCCAGTATATAAATTTTTAAATATCAGAAAAGCGTGGTTGATGATTGTTTTCAATTAAAAAATATTGTCTCACTTGTTCATGTGTAAATATTATTAAATACTATCGACAATTTAAATTTGCGTTTTCTGCAAATAATAGTTTGAATTCTTATGAACGAAATTCCCACCTATTTTGTAATTTTACGTTCTCATTTCCATTAAAAAAATTTGGAAAACATGTACAAAAACTATGTAAGTTGACGTAAAAAATATTTACGAAGAATTCTACAGATTTTTTGGTCGATTGGAATGAAGAACACCTGATCCATATTAAAACACTCAAGCGTAAATTGAGGGTGCTTGGACATACCCTAAGAAAACATACTAACGGTATAGCAATCATTGTTTTGAAGTGGGATCCAGAACTGCATGGAGACCTACAATTTTAGAAAAACAAGGAACAATAAATCCTAGATACAAATGAACGAGGTTCCCAAAAATAGGATCAGAGGGAGAAGTTTTGTCAAGACATTACATTCCGGAATGGAATGATTGATTGATTTTCAAAACAAAGTATTAAGATTGCACACGGCTACGTGGATCTGTGTCATCCTTGTAATTTACACTTCTAAATATTATCATTTGAATCTAGAAACATTCCTCTCCGTACTGAAGTGAAATTACCAATCTGTACCAAATCAAAATTCCACTGCAAAGTACAATAAATAAAAAATCGTCGTTGTTCTCAGTTCCGCATTAATCAATTTAATTTTTATTAATTATGGTTTTTTTAAACTCATTGCGGACTTAGTGCTTGACATTTTATTTATAAATTAGTAGCAAAGTAATAAACTAAAACTACCTAAAAGTTCTACAGTTCTACACAAGATATGTAAAATCTTATTTATGTTTGTTGGAACCGCATGAAGTCTTTATGATTTAAAGTAAAAAACTTAAAATAGCAGTGATCTGATCAGGATTTAATTGTTATCAGATTACTAGTGTCCTTTTACGACTTAAATTATATTATAAACTCAGTTTCACTTTTAGTTGAGAATGTGTATTTAATACAGGAAGGTTGCATACTACGCCTTTAAAACACATAGCTTAAAATAAAAACATAGGTATAGAAAACATATATACAAATTATGTATTATGAAAGTAAAAAACCTAAACAATACAGACAATTCATGCAAACAGAATTGTTTGCAACCAACTGTTACCAACTGTTTAGTTAAGCGTTAGTCAACAATAACTCCTTATTAAAGTTAACATATTATATTCTAAATTTGCATATTTACAACATAGGAGTCTTACAGATTTTAAAAAAGTGAACGTAAGTTTGTACAGTGTGGGCAACATCCGTCCAATTTTAATTTTGCGCGAAAAGAGAAACATTTGGAGCAGCCCGTTAAAATATGCTACTCGATACCTAAGTAGAAACAATTCGGAAGATTCATCGGTATTTTAGTAATGGTTAATGCACAGATTAAGGAGTGGTACAACTGTTCCAAATTTAGCCACGCATCGGTGGTGAGCGGCTCACGTTCCGATAGGTCCTCAACAAGTTGAATTGACAAGGTCAACTGCTGACGTTGCTCTTACAGGACCGTTGTGTCACCTTCCGAGAACTTGTGGACGAGGTGAAGATTAGTGTTAGTTCGTTACATTCCTCTTTTAAAAAGGGTTTGACCTTGAAGAAAGTCTCTGCGAAATGTGTGCCGCGAAACTGAAGGAACTACTTCTGGAAGTCATGCTGAACTCACCAAACGGCGACTTGAACACTTATGACTGAAGATGAGACATGTGTTTATGGAAATCAACACGAAACTATCACAGAGGAAACATTTAATTTCCTTGTGAGCAAATAAAGCACGTCACATTGGTAGCAAGTGATGTTGGCGTGTTTCTTATTTCTGAAGGATCTTAGATCACTAACACCATCAAAAGGCCAAAACATTATTATAAACTACTACCTGGATACCCTCTGTGATATCTTGCAATATTAGAGACAGGACATGTAGGCAGAGGCCAGAGTTGGAGGCAACGGAAACTTTTCATTTCATCATGATTACACACCATCTCTTCTTCGCATCTGATTAGAGTTTCTCGGTCATACACATCACTCCTGTGTACGTAAACGCTTTTTATTCTTCCGAATTCTCATGATTTTTGGATATTCTCTGTGGTAAAAATGGTGAAATTACAATTCCACACAACCAAACGCACCCACCACCTTCACACAGGATTTTCCCGTGATTTATTTGTTTCAGCGAGAAAATTTAAGTCTAATCCTTTCTTTATAAGAGATCAATTAATTATATCCTACTAACATGAGATTCATTATATTCTTAGATCAGCCTTGGAAGTCCATACGCATATAATTCTCTTCATTCTCTTAGTTCCTATCAAATTATATCTATCTCTGGTGATTCGCCATTTTTCACATCAAATCTCACTTCTATGAAGGCAACGTTTTAACGACCATCCAGTTGTGTTGCCCTTGTTGAATCGATGCGACGTCTCTCGTTCAAGAGATTTGTCAAAAAAGATTCAGTTTACTTTAATTATTATTGTCTTATGTTATTTTGAATTGTCATTTCGTTGTTGTATGACATGAAAGAAGGAGGAGGGTCACTCCTTGAATGACAACAATTAGATTTTATCTCTTTTTATACTAATGATTCATTTGACCCATGGGTTATGTCTGAAGTATTGTACATTGGTTTTTATAAGACCTCCTTCTCTATAAATGTTTTGTTCTTCAAAACATAACTGCCACAAATGATCTAGAAATTTAAAAAGAATGAAGTATTAAACCAAATTTGCGCAATATTTGAAATTGTAAATTCACTCTTTGACATTCTAAACAAATTATTATATTTTTTTTAAATATTTTAACAATAGGCTATATATTACTTTCTCTCATATTTTGTAATAAAGAGAAATTTATGGCTACGTTTGCATGAAATGAACTTCTTTTAGGTACATGAAAGTGAAAAAATGTTTTTTTTTACCATAGTTACCTGGTATAAGTTTTTTAACGGCCATCTAAAGTTATTTCCTTCCGGCAAATATCATTTCCTCTCAGCTCTTTTCTCTGCTTTAATTTTCCTTCACATCTCTCTCATTCTCTCTGATTGTGTTTCTTTCTTTCTTCTATCCATTTTCAATTGGTGCGTTCTTGTTGTGCACCCACAATTAATTTTAATTTTAAATTTTGTTTCTCTATATTGATTCCTATCTAGGTAATCTTCGTTTGTAATTTCAAGTTTGTTGAGTTCTTCTCTCATCTACTTTTACGTGTTTGGGCTTTCATGTGCGGTTTAAACTTTTATTATATTTTTCAGTATTTCTGCTCCGACGATCTTTATCTATTTTTTTTATTTTAATCGTTTCATAAAATCTGGCCTTATCCAAAATTAACACATGGGTTTTTTCAGCAATTACATTTTGGGAGTTATCTGTAAGAACCCTCAAAAAATCCTCTGTAGAAATGTTATTTAAAACATAATTTCTCAAACTTGGTTCTATCAATTTCGGTAAAATTTCGATGACATGTAAAGATTAATTACTCAAACGTGAATCTTTTAAAAGAAAATTAGCGTTTAGGGAAACTTGTAAATTAATAAATTTTTAACGTGATTATAATTAAATAAGATATAATTTTATGACAAGTTTATGTCAAAAGTGAAGTAAGTTTATGGTTATACATATTTGTTCAAAATGTTCTTTAATAAATCTAATACTATTTCCACATGTCATTTTAAATTATTCACTGGTACGCCTAATTATATGACTGACATTTTCGGGGACAGAGCTACGAATATTTTTGTTTGGTTAAAATACAAATAAGTTGGCCATATAACAAATGGTAAATCGCCCTATTATAACGAATCCGGACCGCCCGTGTGGCAGGGGAGCACTCTACCACTGAACCACCTTCGGGCCGGATCCTTGGTTCCCTGAACTACTCTCCTGAAGAACTCAACGACGCGACGTCTACACCCTGACAACGGTCGACTGTTTCGCTTTCTTCCGTCAGCTTCGCTGTCTACATCCAATCCGTCTGCTGACCTATTCATTCCAAGCTTTGGCTTATTTATGGAGTGATTTATAATTTTGTTAATGGGTGGGTAACTGAGGAAATTTGTGCGATGTTTTTAAAAATAGTTTTAGATAAATTAACTTAAGTAATTATGGTGTATAATAATTGTGACACTAAAAGAAATAAATTAAGAATACACAAACGCTAACAAATGCATATTCACTAGCACAAACTAATTTAACAAAAACAATTTGTCAGAATCTCTCCAAAAATGTCAGTTTAGTATTTAACAGTTAAACATTAATACGAACTTCGAAGGCTATCTTATATTTAAGCAAAATATTTTAAAAAATAAATAAAATATAAAAAAGAAGAAGGAAAATATGATATATTAAATAGAGCTACATCTACGTTTGTGGCACGAACTTGAATTAATCGTAAATTTCATTTAATTGAAATCGAATTTTTAATAACAGCTTTGTATATTCATTTTCGTTTTTTGCTTTCATTTTTTGAATATTGTATTAAAATCATTATAGCCGATTATTTCAATTTGATCAAATTGAAATATTGTATTTTAGTCCTATAGCAGGTAGTCTACCAATAAATATTGTATTATAAAGCGACAAAGCAAAAATATATATATATCACATACCAATTTTGGTAAAATTTAGTCCACCCGTCGAGACTGTTGTACATAACACTTTCCATAGACAATAGACGTCATTTCTATATCTTTTTTGGGGTCACAATTTGGGTTAAAACAAACTCAAAATTTTATTCCTCATCACAAAACATACTCCCAATTCCTTGTATAAGTGTGAAAACAATTATTTTTACACATATAATTTTTTTTTGCTAATGTATATTTTATAAAGATGTCTATTTACCCGCTAACGTGACTGTACTACCAGTTATTAGCAAATATTAACAGATTATTAACTGTTAATAGAGAAGAATAATATATTACACAACACAACACAACTACGTTCTTATAACAGGGCGTCTGTTAGTATTAATGATTGGTTTTTATTTAATTTACAATTCAATAATTTAATTTTACAAGTTTATTTATGGAACTCTCGTAAATAACGGAGAAGGCCGCTTGTAGGACATTCTTCTCGTACAGTATTATTGTAATGTTTAAGAGCGGTGCCGGCGAAGTTGGTCAATTTATCATCATTAATAGTGGCGATGAAGGAGAAGAGGCCGCTCTAGGGTGGTCCTTAGGACACCTGTTGGAAACACGCCTCCGGTCTTGCCCTCTAACACAATCACACGCTCTTCATATCTAACCTAACTCATAATTCACGTTTAAAGTTTCACCTACATTTAACACTTTGTTTTTTTAAACAATTATTAGCGCTGTTCATTTTAAATAGACGACTTTTGACCTTTCCTATGTGTAGAGAGTGTTATGTAATGAGTTTAAAAAAATCAGTGTTTATTTTAGTGTGGAAATCTACGTATTGAGGTCTTTTGAATCCACAAAAGTGATTTCTTAAATTATGTTTGTCGTCTGTACAGACGAAACCAGTAGACCGATTTCGATGTAATTTGTTAAGTGCGCTATTTAAGTAATATCTCTAGTGTGTTTTTAAAAATTGGATTAAATCAAAGTTTGAGAGTAAGTTTTCATAATAACATAGCTCAGAATTACGATTTTCTTTCAGTTGTGTTCAAATTTTACAAAAAACATTAGCTCTAAGTACTCAAACACAAACGAAAAGTACTGGTTAGCATCTTCCCAAATATTAAGTTTAGTAGTTATTGGTTGAATTGGGGAAATTAAATATGGGCCAAACCATAAAGTAACTAATAATTCAAAATCGACAAAAAGATTACAATAAAATTGTGGTGAAGATTTAAAACGTAAACGGAAGTGCGAAATCCCAAGTGAAGCAAAAATCACGTTCGGAAATAATTTGAAAAATATTTGAACAACTATTCCATGAAATAATAAGATTTTTTTAATCGTTCAATGGGTAGCCGATACAATAAGGTGTTTTAAAACTACCAGTAATTATATGTTTGTACTTTTTAGCGCTGATATCGAATTTGTATAAACGGTCTCATACCCCAATTCCCGTAATATTTAAAAAAAATCTCAGAAATATAAAAATACGGAGTTATAGATTTATATTTACATTTCATTTATATTTATATTTCGTGTTCAATTAGAACGTCATTTTCTTTTCACATACATTAAATTCTGTAGAGTATATTAACCTATTTTTAAAAAACCTTATTTCATATTTTGTTTAATGTTTAAACTCGAATTTCTTGTTCTTGTAGGTAGCATTTTTGTCCAGATCTCGAGTCATTAAAATCCAGATGATCGGAAACATATTTAATAAGATTCCGTAGGATGAATGTATGTGGAGTTAATCTATGGAAAGCAACTTAGATGAAACGATACAGCGGAGTTACCCGACCACCATCGGGTGTAAATCTTGTTCAAATGTGGAAGGCGGTTGGGGATGAGTCTCTATCTTCCCCTGATCCTCGCGCTCACGAGCACTCACGGGGAACCCAACCCTGACACCTGTCTCTCACCTTCTGGACTCTTTCTATAAGTATAAAATAGTTCTGTTGAGAATATTCTTGAAAATTAAATGTGTTATCGCATTCCTTCTAACGTTACTTTGAAAATGAATCCAAACACAGAACAGCTGTTATGTTTTTGACGTATTGTACTTGCGTCTGAGAGCCTCTGGAAACTATAGTTTCCATTTACTACAACTATTTCGCGTAGCTAGGAATAATATGCTGGATCAATAAAATATTATCTAGTCTAGAAAAAAAAGGAGGATGGATTTTTAATAACGAGCTCTAAATAACCATTCCTTGAAATGAGTGTAATTGGTTATAATGTTATTTATTAACATCTACATGACAATGTTTGATGTTATAAATTAGAATACTATACAACTTAATCAATTTAAACTAATGTAGAGAAGTTCACAATGAATATAAATCAAAATACATTAAACACAGAATTATAAAATAAAATAAAATACTACCAAAACCTTATGGGAAATTATAAATGCAAACAGATTTTCTTGCCGCAAAATACACCAACAAGTTCATATTATCTACGTTTAAAAAATCAAATCATAATTAAAATTCATAGAACCAAATTGTACACAAAAATTAAATTTTGACTGGAACATATTGTAAAACCACCAAATCATTTAAAATCCGAGAAGACAATATCAAGAAATTCAAAAAGAATGTAAAGCAATTCCTCACTCAAAAAACAAACAATAGTTGAAGTGTACGTAAAATTCAATTGTCAAAACTGAATACAAATTATTATTATTGTAAAACGACATTTAAAAACAGTTTTATTATTCAACAATTGTCTTAAATTATCACGCACATCCTATCATTTTCATGACATTTACTGTCACTTTCCCTGAACCAGACACTCTCTTCGTCTTCTGGTGTCAGGTTTATTAGGCTGATCACTTTTGTGGTCAAAACCTTTGATTTTCTAGTAGTCGTTTATAACTCTTTCGAAGTGTTTTATGTAAATTTTCCACATGTCTGATGTGAACTTCTCAATCGATTCTTCAAATTTTTTTCGCATCTCTTAACTTGTTCTCTTACGAATCCTTTAAGATAAGACCACGCCAGCTCAGTTGTGTTGTAGTGGCAATGGTGTTGAGATAGACCTAGCTCGGATCCTTTGGTGTTGATTTCATATGTTGGCAATGATGGAATGTGTAGACGAATGAATTAATACAATTCTGGCTTTCGTAGATTTCCACTGTAAGGGATATTTAGCGTTTTCAGTCATTTATTCGTATTTTCTATCTTGGTCGATGAAGTGGGCATTCTGTTAGTAAGGTGGATTCAGGTGGAATTGAAAGGAGCAATGAGTTGAAAAACCAGTTTTCAAAATCTCCATGTTGAATTCCTCGAGTTTTTTATAATCAAATATTAATGGTGATGAATTAATCAAGGCATTACTGCTTCCTGCATGAAAAATAATTAATCTTTTTCCTTTCCCTACGGGAGAGCCAAGGAATGCCTTCACTGAGTCGTCGATTCATCCTCTCTTCTTACTGTCATTTTTATTGATCCTAGTTTCATCTTAAAATACTGTCTTACTGAAATCAACTTTTTGAATTTCTGAGAAACCTATATCTAGATAGTGCAACTGAAGGTTTTTCAAGAAGAACCTCTCTGTTGTTAGCAACTTGTAGCCTACTTTAATCCCAACTTGTGTAAATTCTATGGGAATTCAACCCACCGTTGAATACCTCTTCATCCTTTAAGGAAAAGATGAATCTAAGAAGAGTCCATATTATATCACGATGTGGTCTCGAATCGTACTCTTATCGTAGTCGACTAACCCTGTGACTCTTCGTTTTCTGTCTTTCTTCCTCTTCCTCAGTGTGCCCGGTTGTCTTCCATTCCCACATTTTCGATGGTGAAAAGCAACGTCACAGTTGTTCGCAATGTTGATGTTTTTTTTTCTTAATCTCAACACTTATTCGTTCTACTCTCCTCAACAATATGTTGCATTCCACGTACTTCCGTTCTAAATCTTTGCTATCATTAATTAAAGGTCCTTTATTACCTCAATATTTACGGAAGTATTAAGCCTCTACCACTGTTCTCGTCTGTCCATGTAACATTTCACGCTTTGTCGCCGAACTTTTCATAAAAGTAACTTTTTGTATAGAACAACTCATTTGAATCCTAATCCCCTGCGCTTGTGTGTGGGGGGGGGGGGAGGAGGCAGGTAAAAACGCAACCCTAACCGCTTTCCTTATTAAAGAAGATATAGTTTATTATGAATTTAACAAACCCATTGCTACCATAAAATAATTAATAAAATGACCCGATTCCTCATATTTTCTTGACGAACAACAAAGTCCTATATCAAGATTTATGACCTCTTAATCAAGATAAATTATCTTGATAATATTGGGGTAAGCATTTTAGGCCTCAAAATGGGCATGGGTCAAAAAAAATATCATTTCCCAAAATTTAGGCATTAGGCTAAGGTTAAAATGTAACTTTCACGTTAGTAACTGACGTTACAAACAAAAGTTAATGCATGTTTTTGCGTAGCTCATTGCGTTTTTTTTTTTTTTTTTTTTTTTTTAAATAACTTATTTATTTGTTGTTGTATGATTTATTTGACATTATTATTTTTATATGTAATTATTATTGTCTAATGGTTAACTTGTTATTGTTATTTATTGACACTGTTATGTATTTGTTAATTTTATAAATTATCAACATTCTTGTATTCTTGGTTGTGTTTGTTAATCTATTATTATAAGAAATGACTCCTACCATGCGTGGAAATAACGTTCGTGCATTAAAGGTAATTATATTAGTAATTAATTAGATATTATGAATATAATTAATATTAACTGTAAAATACAGTTTACTACATTATGTGAAAACGTCTTCTCTGTACGAGTAATTACATACATCATAATACAATTAATTATTTAATATTATAAGTTAATAATTAAATTTAAAAATTATCAAATTAATAAAAGATACCCAAATTTTTAAAATGAATAATGTATAGGCCTCTCTCATTTGAATTAATTTAAAATGCATTTCACTTTTGAATAGATTTAAATTAAATTATCTTTTAATTATTATTATTATCCCTAAAAGATAAATGAGTGTATTAGCGTGGCTGAATACATCGTGTCAATGTAAAGACCTAATGTTGCACTTTATACGTTGGGTTGCATTAATGAATAGCTGGTGAACGAGTGGACGATATTCTCCGCAAATTGCTTGGAGAGAAATGTCTGTAGGCATTAGTGAGGTTGCCTGGACCACACACCTTGACTATTGCTCAATTTATCCGTACATTATTCCCTAGCCTGGCCTAGCATGGCATTAGAAAGAAATTTACTTTTGGTAGATATCGTAAAAAAATATGTACTTTGATGAAGAGGATATTTAGATGGGAGGAATTAAGATATTATCTGTTTAAGTTTTTAGAGATGCTTTATTTTTATTTCTTTTTTTTTCTTTTTACATTATTATTCTTTACTTTATAATCCTTTTATAAACCAAAATTTAAATATTATCGAATAGACTCAGTATTTTTTTTTTAAAGCAACTGACGTGTTAAGAGCTTTGTAACTGTTTTAAAACTAATTTATTTTTCACCAGCTGGTACGATTATTAGTGAAATTTATATAAGTTTTTATTTTATTCCATGAATAGTAAAAGTAACTAAAATGGTTTTGAACAAAGAAGAAAGATTATTTATTTTAAAATGTCTAGAAAAAAGTATGCTAGCATTTAAAATCTAACTGCTAGCAACCTTACAAATATTAGACACATAATAATTGTACATGAAAGTTTTAAGAAAACTTCATTTTATTATTCATAAAAAATCAGAAAATCATTACTTTGATTGGCTGTTTCAATTACTTCACCTGGGGTTAAAGTAAACCACAGCATTCATTTGTTTAAAACAAGTTTAGCTAATTGTATGTCTGCCATTTTATGTTTTGTAAAAAAGCATTATATTTTTGGAAATAAATTAGATATCAAGTCCAAATTTGGTATATAGGCTATATTTCGTGACCTTTCATCAATGTACTAAAAATCAGGAACTTATTTTGTATTTTTCAAAATGGCGTTCGTTTAAAAATTTTATCCTTGATTATCTCTCAAACAGGTATCTTTATAAAAAAAATTATACGATAAGATTTGGTTGTCATTTAAAACGGAAACTTTTTTGTCTATTGTATTATATATATATATATATATATATATATATATATATATATATAAAGCTAACGGTTTTCGAGATATTCTACGTTAAAACTTATAAACGGCTGCCATTTTGAAAACAAATGTACAAAGCCAACAACAAGGCATCTTATGATACAAAATATATTTTATACGATAACTAAAATAATTAGCTTAATAAAATCAAAACCCCAAAATTAGCTATAATAGCCGGAATATTAGTGAAATTTAATTTAAACTCGTTTTTACTTAATTAAAAAAATCGTATAAACATATCGATGTGGTGACTGATTAAAAGATTTTTCATAGATTATTCAATTCTAAAACCTGCATGAGACTATATTAGATCATGCTGTGTTGCTTCAATCTGCATTTTTTAATGACAAAGTCGTCAAAATAAAGGTATAAGATTGACAGAGAGCGTATACAAAAACAAAACACCAAAACATTCGATTCTCATAAAGTCAACTAACTGTTATCTATATAAATTATAAATGTATCGATTTCGGTTCTCGAAAAATTACTAACAGTTTTGAATTCATTATTATAATAGGTTTATGCAGGTTTTTGAAAGAAAACCAAGCAAATTTAAAATAAATAAACACAAACATATTCACAACGTCGTGCCAATGAACAATATTGCTCGAACACACACGCACTTAACTAAAGACCTCGGATCTAGAAAAATTCGTCATGAGTAAATTAGAAATTGAAAATGAAATCGGACGACGGATTTGATCAAAATCACCTTAACCGATTTTGCGATATTGACTGTCAAAGTCATCGTATAGGGTTCATTTAAATTTTTTGATCTACAACTCCGGAACGGGTGTTTTATGACGATGAAAATTATTACGTGGTATTTAGATATTAGGGCTACATATTGGAGACTCGGCTGGTCTATTAGGTAGAGCTTTCTTCTAATGTGCAAAATATTTCGGGTTTTATCCACGTGTAAAACGTTACAGTGTTGACCCAACATCGTGAGGTTAGTTGAAGAGAGTAGCGAATTCTAATTCGGCGAGGAGAACTCCATGTGCTAATCTCACACCGCCTGGTGAAGCCAAGGATTAAAGGTTATATTTTAGCAAAACTTCAATCGAAGATGTTAGAGTTATTTTAGTAAATTAACATTTTTGTAATTTGATGTTTTAACACTTTGGCCTATTCCCATATACTTGAGTTTAAAACATTGCTAAACTTCACGTATGGCCAAAATGTTCAAAATATCATTCAAATCGCTAAATCTGTTTAGACGACCGATACACGAGTAAAAAACCGTGTCAGACAACATTCCACAGTTTTTTTTAACTCTGGAGATATATTTGTAAATAATTCAAAATAGATTTTCTTTACCTAATACAAAATTTGTTTTTCTTCTTCTTACTTTCTTGGGTTTGGCACCCTCAGGGGCTCGCGTTACTTAGTACGGGCTTGGCAATCCCGGGGTACCTAGCCAGATCTACACCTTTTTCCCTGTAGTATTGGTTTAGATCCTATCCCATTTCAAGACTCTTTCATATTTCCTCTCTTCACCAACTCTTGATCTTTTCAGACCCTGACGCTATTAGAGAAATCGAGGAATAGGACTTTTTATTTTATGTTCTTTTCTTTTTTATATAAAACGCTATGTTGACAGAGACATATTCCTTTAAACAACATGGAATAGTCTTAGACTTTACTGATACTGATTGGATTGCATGAAATCTGAACCAGATTCAAATTTCTATCAGCATATGAACACTAAGGGAGGTGTACATTGCAGTAAAATCTAATTTCCGAAATAGAAGTTTACGTGACAGAAACTGCAAAAAGTAGACTTTCTATGAAAATTGACTTCATAATTTTCTAAAACTTTACAGTCGTGATCATTTCTAAAATAAAAAAATCTGAAGAGAAAAAAGGAAGGGGTAATGTTGATTTAGACCCCCTTCTCTTGACGTTTAGTTCTATTCATTAGCCGTACCTCACCTGAGATGATTGTAACATAAAGGAAATGAAGGGTCTGAGTGAAAGGTAGCTTATGATAGCAAAACACGCTAAGGCATGTGCTCTATGGCACTTCGAAGCTCCTGTATACACGCAAAGATACAGACTCTATTAGTCTTTCAACAAACATTAAGTAGAGAGGGCAATTATTGTAATCACACGGATATTATTAAACGTGATTGATATAACGGTGTAGTCATGGCATGCTGTGTTCCATAAGCATGCGTCCAAAATAAATGCAACAAAAAATGGAAAAAACAATGTAGCAATTCCTTCATACCAACATACTTCGCATAACAGCTGATCAGATAAAATATCTGTTAAAATTGTTTGAATTGTAGAATAAAAAAAAACATGTGTTTGAATTTCTGTGAAACAACGAAGTTTTTTATGCTTGGTAACGCCTAAAAAATTAATACTTCAGGATAAGTTTGTTTTTAGTAGATTTTAAAACCCTTAAAAAAGAAATAATGCTTCAAAATTTAATAATGTAAGAACAGCAGGGCAAATATTTTAAAATAAAAATATTCCAAATAATTGGCACTACGCATGGCATCCCGATTCAGAGACTTTACTGGGGAAAGAGAACTGTTTAAAACGAAATCTATTTTTAAAATAAACAACAGATTTTGTTACCAAATAACTAGATTAACCTAATGTAGAAGTGTTCCAATTTGAAGAAAGCAGACTAAAATTGAATCCACTAACAGTTAGATCTGTTATATCGTTAACACACACACACACACACACACACACACACACACACACACACACACACACACACACACACACACACACACACACACACACACACACACACACACACACACACACACACACACACACACACACACACACACACACACACACACACACACACACACACACACACACACACACACACACAAACATATACATTTAACGAACATGTTCTGAGAGGCTTTACCAGTGCCCATTGATAATCTCACGGCACATAAATGTTATCACAACAACTGATCCAATATTTGAATTTCTGAGGCGAAACTAAATTTACAAGTTACAATTAATAAACTAAACATCAAATTATTTTATAAATGAATGGTGATGTACTACACACCCAGAATACCATCAATAGAGTGATTCTTGCGAGGGTCGCTGTCATCCCTCCTGGTTCCTCTCAGAAGCCTGCTGATGGAGCTGACGGAAGGAGCGCTATTTTTGTCACAAATGCCGTCCTGCTGAAAGAAAAATCATTATTACTGTTCTGTTCACAATTTATTGTTTCATGGTTTTAAATTCATAAGAAACTCGGCTGGTTTAGGTTTCCAGTTCTTTTGCTCGAGTGAAAAGTCGAGGGTTACGCAAATTTTAATCTGGTTGATGGTTTTGTGTTTTTTTTATAAGTGTGTTATCTACTGTCGTGGTTTCATTAATCTAACGAGTCTAATGTAAAAGCGTTAAAAAAGAAAGATGAAAATTTTGAGAATGTAGAGAAATAAACTAATTAATAACAAAAATAATTAACTATAATTAACAAAAATCTAGGTTGCTCATAACAAAAATCTTGCCATTGTTAGTAACTTTTATTATATTTATTTATTTTAATGTGATGGTAATGAAATTGACCTGATTTTGTGAAGTTATTATTCATTCGAAAAATTTGTAAATGAAACTTCGTTGACCGGCTAAGCGAAGCTCCCTTTGAACTCAACCATCTGGGAATTTGTATGTATGGTGGTTTGTTAGACAGATGTGGGAAAACGTGTCTACAGATCGATATGAAATTTTGAATATTTTAAACTAGTTTAAATGATAATTTTCTAATTTTCTATTTTTTTTATTTATTTCTTTTTTATATATTTTCGTTTTAAAATGGCGGCCAAGGATGAAAATTAATACTGAACGGTTCCAGGACACGGGAACTCCAACCAGACATATAGTGCGCGCTCTGGAGTATTAAATTATAACTTAATGAACGAGGCATAACAAGCAGTCATATAAGTAAAACTGCAAATGAAATTAGAACTGTTTTCTAAAACTTGCCTACAGAAAGTTTTCACCTTACCAAAAAATAACATTTGTATGTTTTCATTTTACATGATTTATTTTTGCTTTTATTAAGGTTACAAAAATATGAATTATTATTTATTATGGGAAACTAAATTGTAAATGTTGTTGATTATTATTACATGACTAGTACTTAACCAAAATTAGTTGTTTTGTTTGTATTAATTATTAATCTATTTGAGTTGTGCCTATTTTTTTCTAATCAACGGTACCCTACATTGTAAGCGTTTTAAATTAACAAATCTGAAACGTATCCACGCAATACATTCGCGGTGTCAGCTGGTAGACCCAACAATGGTGTGCTTTATAGTATACCAAGCGTAAAATTAATTTTTAAATATGTAAAAGAAAACCAGGATTTTTTGGAAGGGGGATAGATAATCACTTTTCAATAGGTGGCATTGCAGTAGTTTTGAATCTAAAAGAAAACGAACAGACCTTACGATGAAGAGAAATTTGAAATTTGGTCAGCGTAGGAAGTTCAAAAACGTAGAGTCTTAGAAACCAAAATTATAATTCTGAAGGAAAGTAATGGTATGAAAATAAAGTTCAAATTATGTATACAGTTTTGAATAGATGTTATTTTTGGTGCCCTAGAATCACAAAGCTGTTTTTAAGTGAAGACCACTGGGGAAAAACATGGAAAGTGCATTTTTTTTTTTTTTTTATATTTTTTATTTTAGTCCATTGTATAGAATTAATCCTACATTAATCCTAATGCATTCTGAGAAAAACATGATAAGTCACGAGCTATGGGCATTTGAAATGATGTCGTACAGGGGAAGAACTTGGTAAGTCAATCTGATACAGGGAAGAAATTGATAAGTCCTGGGACATAATTGAAACGAAACGACAAAACAGTTAAAAAGAAGACATTAATTTAGTTAAAATAATTATTCTCATGTAACCTACTGTCTTAACTTTTGTGTGCAGTAAAATATTTTAACATAAAATGTAACGATATTTTCATTAATAACCCTGAAATTTTAATTTTAATTTATTTATTTCTGGGAAAAAACTTGATAAGTCCAGTAGTAAAAATTTAAAAAAATTGATATTTGCGCCATTTCATCTTGAATGGTAATAGCGCTGTGGCTGATCTCTTTCTTTCTTTTTCCTCTATATCTAGATTTAAAAATTATGATGGTAAATCCTATTCAGGCACATGTGCCTGAGAATTACCTATTCTTCACATAATTTAAATTTGAATGTAAGGAAAATTTATGTTTTAGATAAATCAAGTTTAAGTGTAATATCAAGAATGTGTTATTTTTACTTGTATTGTATTTTTATTTTTATTATTATTGCATTCAAAATTATTATTTATTGTAATCTGATTGTGAAGAAATAAATATTATTATTATTATATTGAAAAATATACCAATTTAATTTTTTAAAAGCATAAACAATTAATGAATGATTCAGGGGAAAATTATATTTACTGAAAAAATTGAATAATTTGATGGTTTTATGACTTTGAAACTTAAAAAATGCTCTCCTGAAAAATGTCTGAAATGTGACTTACCAAGTTCTTCCCCTGTGGTCTTCAAGTATTATTTTCTAGGAGTGCAGAGGTTGCAATAGGTTATTTTCTAATAACAAACTATTAATCCTTAAGTAATTTAGAGATAATTGAACTAGAAGTCAAATAATGGAATTTATATTGAGAAGTTAATTATATTTCCGTAATTATAACTCATGCGGATAACATTCATTAATATTTTAGCGTACGTAAAACGGATTGTCTAAACTTCCTGAGCCTTTCATTATTACAAGTCGACTTACAATCATTGAAATCCACATAACATTATGTCCAGTGTTATACTTGTAATAAAACGGATATCCGTAATGGTGTTTTTAATGAAAAGATAAAGTGGGTCAAATATTGGGCACGAAACCATATAGAGCCAAAATACAACTTATGTTTTGGTGGTGGAGGACAGACATTTGAGAATCCAAGATCAGAGTGGATATAAAATTCAGATATTAAGAGTTGATAGGTTGGTACCGGGAAAATAGTATCAAGAGTCACCATTTAAACAAATAAAATAGACTTGCAGAGGAAATTTTCCATAGATATTGACTGGATTATCCTCTTTAAGAAAACAAATAGATCTCTACTCCAACCTACATTCCATTCTCCCCCCTCCATGAGTGGAGGAAAATACTTTTTTTCTTTAAAAATATATACATTATAATAATTCGTATGCATGTTATAAGAAAATGACAACGGTCAAGTTTAAAAAAAAATTGGATTTTTTTAAAATTAATTATTTTTCTATCATAAAAATTGATCTAAAAACGGATTTTTGAAATCTATAATTCTACACGTTTTCACCAGTTTTTAATTAATTACAAGAAATATACGAATCTAATGTAAAATTATAAAAACATAATTTTTGTAAAGCATTTTTCTTTTCTTTTTCTTTTACATTACAAATAAATCGCGGTTTTAAAAGGGAAAACACGTTTTCAGCTGATAAAATAGAAAATACTTCGTCACTTAAGAAATATCAAGATATAATGTTTTAGAGAATTAAAGTACCTATAATTTTCTTTCAAGATGATTTGTATATTAAAAAATAACAATTGAAGTTTTAAATCTAATAAAGTTCACGATTTTTGTGAGAAATACATTATTAACGGGTATGAAGGTTAATAGAGGGGTTGGAAAGATTTTATTACGAAATAGAAAATATTACATATTCTACAATTAATTGTTAATCATTTGATTAGGTTCATTCTTTGATACCTTAAACAGAAAATACATATTACGAACTTTTTTAAAATACAGAAATTATATAAATTTTTTAAATTGTCGAATTCGATGAATTGCATTTGTCTGATTTTTAATGTCAAAAAGTATAATCCCCTAATGTGTAAACATTAATATATGATTTATAGAGATGTATCTAAAGGGAGACTGCATCAGTCGATTTTAGAACTAACTTAGAATCGACATTCACTAGAGCTGTCATCCACTTAATCAGGTTCAGTTCTAAAGTGTAGACTACCTATAAATTCTGAACGTAAAAATCACATTTTGTTTTTTATTACTTACGATCTGTCAATTCCAAGGTACACTTGTGTGGATCCAGAAAGCGGCTTTCCTAGATCGTAAATTTACAACTTATTGTATTTGACTGAATAGAGTTTCTACCAATTATACACCATTTTGATAATTGACTCCGGAACTATAATGTATATCCGTTTTGATTTGAAAGGGTTTACATTAAGTTTAATGATAAAGTGGTCATGAAGTCCTATTTATGTCCAGATATTAATCTATTGAATGAGTTATCCGCCAGGTGCAATACATACAACTTGTGGGTTTAATTAAACGTTTTACAAAAACTTTAATTTGTTATCGTTTTATTTTTATCTATTAAAGTTTGTAAGGTTCCACTAGAAGAAGCTGACGATAATCAGCAAACGGTGGTGTAGTGTTACATAGACGTAAAGAGGATTAGGAGAACTAAAAACATATAAGATGTTTAAAACCACCCAGCATTCAAATAAACAT
Organism: Aphrophora alni; assembly: GCA_963513935.1. Taxonomy (NCBI): domain Eukaryota; kingdom Metazoa; phylum Arthropoda; class Insecta; order Hemiptera; family Aphrophoridae; genus Aphrophora; species Aphrophora alni. The sequence continues at coordinate 25,691,741 of OY740767.1, read as the reverse complement.
CAAAACACTATGGATCTAATGTAGCATAGAGGCTGTATAGAACATGGAAACGCGGAATCTTGAGTGTGAAGTACTGGAGTAAAAGAGACTACTGATTTGTAGGTCTCTTACAACAGGAAATGCAGATAAACTAGCGAAGGAATCAGTTATAAACTAGCTCAAATTCAGAAACATTTCTCAAAAATCAAATTATACTCGCTATCATTAAAATCAGAATTCAATCAAATAAGATTTACTTTTAGGTAAGCGTTTATGACGCAAGCAAAGTGTCTACCTCAAGTTAGGAGGACCTGTTGTACGTGTGTCTAGAGAGTAAAACAAGATTCCAAAATAATAAAAAATCCTTATTTTAAATACAACATATCGATGTAACGCACCTTGACCAGTCTGTCCCTGATCTCCCAACTGAAGATCCCAGGATTACTCTTCTTGTACTCCTCAATACGACGTTCCACATCCGGAGTCGCAACGCGAGGTTTGCTGCCACCAATCACACCGGGGCGTATACTTCCTGTTTCTTGGTAACGGTTAAGAATTTTAGAAACACACCCGTGAGATACCCTCAACTGTCGAGAGATCACACAGGGTCTAACACCGGCAGCGGCCATCTCAACTATCTTCAGACGGATGTGGTTTGGTAACGGTCGTCCATTGATGAACACACCACCCAGCTGGTTGACTCGACCTTGGCCTGGAAAGGTGAATTGATAATTAGTTTGCAATGTAGAAACATTTATATTTAATAATAATTAATACGTTGTTTTAAAATTTTAAAAACTTATGGAAGTTTTATGGAAGTCATCATGACACTTACCAGCCATCTAATTAAACTAATAACATGCCTAAATAGATATATATAAACTTGAAATAAAGCATCATTGAATCTAAATCTACAGTCTAGTTGGTGTAATCTTAAATTCTAATTTAATTTAATGGTATTGATGTAGTATATTGGAACATTTGTGTGTATAAAATAGTATATTTCATCACTAGGACTAAACGTGAAGCTTTTCGATACAAGCTTAAGTTTAGCTGGAAAATGAGCGAGGATCGAAAAGCTTCTTTTTGTCCTAGTGATGAACTATATTTTTCGGTATACCCCAAACAATATAAGAAAACAATTTCACAAAAACTAAAATGTTATAACCTATTTACCTTTAAAATTTTGGACAAGTTGCACAAGTTTGCAGCTATTACAGTTGTTTAGTTTGTGTTAGTGGTACTTATTTATACAATCAATGGTAACAGCTGTTTTATCTGTTATTTACAATCGAGAGTATCGGTTGTTTTTATAGAAGCTTTACAATGATTAATTAATTCGTATAAACGATGTTACAGCTGATGACCTCGACTTCACCTGATGTTTTTAGGTCCTAGGACTTAAAGGAACAACTTTAGCATCTCAATGCATGTATTGAAAACAGCTGTTTTTGAAGCAGTGTGACGAAAACTAATAAACGACTTTTCTAGAATATGAATAAACTGCAGTTCATAAAACTTCAACATAACTTAGTAGCCCTTGGTCATTTTGACATCCGATCGTTTTTAGGGTAAAATCTTTGGGAGGCGATTTTGAGAAAATCGTAATTTTGTTTTTTTCTTATGCTCACATACCTAATTTGATAAAGTATGCGTTTGAGCTGAAGAGTACTGTAGATGTGACAGACGGCAGAGACATCAGTTCAGAAAACAATTTTACTCCGCGGAGGGGCATCAAAATGGATACATCTGTACATCTGCCCAAAAAAACTTGATACCGATTTTCTGATCCACCTCTTAGCTTTCCTTATACTGTACTATGTATATGTGGGAAAGTAATAGTCAGAAAATGTCTGTCCATTACGACGGTTTCCGATTTGAAACTGTTTTTTTCTACGTCTTACAAGATAGGACATCATACCTTTTTTGTAAAACGAGTGGTCTACAATTTAAACTTCCGTTGTTGTTAACTAACAGGATCAAAATGTGTGTAGAAAATTCTCAATTCCATTTCGTTGTTAGTTTTCTACTACTCTGGGTGAGCAAACGAAATATTTTTCCCCTTTTTCATTTACCAAATTATAATTAAAGTCAGCCTCCCACCTGCCGTTTTTTTAAAACTTTTGACTGAAATTGTAAATTGAATTTTATCTCTAAAGTTCTTTTTTATTATCTAATATATACATAGGATGAATCTCAAAAGAGTTAGATCCGGATCTGGATTAATTAGGAATGGTGAAACGAGGACTCACGTAATTTGGTTTTATAAGACTAGAACTAAATTAAATTATTTAAACATATACCAAAGTGTGTTCGCTTTGTAATATGATAGTGGAAGAAATGATGTTCATTTCCCAACTGTTTGTCCAACACTGAGTGGTTATAGAATAAAATATATGATTAAGAAGAATTTAAATATAGCTGAACTGATAAGGAATTAAAATGGCCGTAATTGATGTAAAATGATTTGCAAATTTGTTTGGATTATAGACACAAGTTTAGTTTAATTATTAAGTTTATTAAAGAAGTGCATTTGTGACAAAGAAACAGTTTTTCTTCCCACAGACTAAGTTGAACTTTAAGGACTAGACTATTAGCTCCATTTAATGCTACCTTCGTTTGTAAATAGATATTGTTAATCCTATTATATAGTGTTTCTTTTTTTATAACTTTTTTGTTGTTATTTTTTGGCGAAGTGTTTTTGTATTGGGGAAAACTCTGTCCAACACTTCAGACGGTATATAACCATGTTTTTGTTAAAACATTATATTTTTGTATATTGCATATGATTTGAAGACAATTATGTTAATTAAAGACTTTATTATTATTATTATAAGTAGGTTGAAGAAAGTTATACAATGAGTCAAACCACTGACGTGTCTTTCAAGGATTTATCTGTTTGAGGTCCCCGAGTGAAAAAGTAGTTCACTATCTGTGTATCTGTGTATCTGGTGTGTGTTGTTTGTGTAAAACAAACTAATTGACCGATTTTGATAAAATTTCATGCATGGGTATAAAATCACATATTACAAGATTTTTTTTTGTAAATTTGGTTCTATAACTCAAAATTTGTAAAACTAACCCTTTAGGAAAAGCAAAAATTCTGCTTTACTCAATATCTGATAAAACCATTTTTATCAGACTTTGCTAAATTGAAGCCTCAAAGGACACAAACAAAACAATAAATTGGCATGAAGCAGTTATAAAAGATATAACTTCTCAAAACCACCTTTACAGATACCGTTAAATTTTTTGTAAAATGCAAAGATAAATGACCTAAATTAGTGTACAAAATCTCAATTAAAGAAATTTACTGTGAAATTATTAGTAGAACATAAATCTTGTTTGTCGTTACTTAAATCAGGATTTCAATAAATTAAGATTTAAAATTAGTTTAACTTTAAGGCACAAGGAAGCAAACTTCATCTCCATTTAATTATATAAATATATTGTTTTTTCACGTATGAGTAGGATATAAGTAGTTGAGGGAGATGGGGACGAATTTGGTTAGTAATTAGTTTTTTTTTTGTAGACTAGTGAAATGTTTTACACCTTTTATTAATCAAAGTTTCTTCTTCTTCGAGTAATCCTTTGCAATGAATATAGGAACAATGTATTACAGAATCCACTTGTTTATCTCCAAAGTCTCCTGAAAAGTTTCTCTCCAAAACGGATTAGGTAACTTTATGTCACCCAAGTGAGTAAATCAGATCGCATCCATCGAAACCACGTTGGAGTGAAACTCCGGAAGAGCAACTCTATATTCTTGACCTTTGTGTTAAATTGAGTCTACTTCGTTACAAAATGAATTCCAGTCTAATGAGATAACAACCTCGAAAAAGAACTGATCAGTTTTGTAAAACTATATTTTATTTATTACTTCCTAGTGAAGCGTACAGTCTATTTGTTGGCAAATGTGTATTTGTGTCAGTACAATGTCATAATATTATGAATATCATAAACTATTTTTCTTCAAATGAATTTACTAGAACGAGTGAATAATAACCTAATTGGTAAGCGTGGAGGTAAAATCAACCTACGGAATGGTTTGCAGTCGAAGGTCTAGTTGCTGGGCATTATAGTGTTCAAGATTTATTACCTACATAGTATAGAATAAGTATGTTAATTGCATAAAATCTATGTTTGTCTGTAAAAATAAAATATGATGCCGGTCATAAAAATTAACTTATATTAAAACTATTAGAATCTCTTGAGTGTTCATTTAGACTCTTCTAAAAATTTAAAAATATTCTACAAATACGCTGATACGAGAGCTCACTTAGGATTGGATTTATAAAGAGCTAAAAAATATTAAATGTCCATTCAAAAAATCGTCAACTTATAACATTAGCAGTTCTAGTTTCTCCAGTTTGTTTAGGTTACTTTTGTTGTTAAAAATATGCGTAAAACATCTAAAAAAAGAGCTAAAAAAGACCTCCAATGAGCGGGCAATTTTAAAATGTCAAAAATTTCAATATCACCAATTAATTATTTTATAGAATATTTTAAAATTCAAAACCTCAATTTTTAAGTGGCGTTGTAAAAGTTGAAATTTATATATTTTATAGTTAACCAACCTTGTGTATGAAAAACTCGATATTTTAAAGTATGTAAATAATTGTAAAACATATTTTCATAACATAAATATGGTTGTATTAACATTGTTTACAGAGTAATAAAAGGTTGCACTATTGTTTCACTTCCAATATTGGTCAATTTAGATTTCATTCCTCTCGCTAATGGATATTTTATATATTAAATTACTTTTAGTAATCTGTGTTTCCAATTCGTTACAGTTACAGTGGCAATAAAGTGCATGTGCAATGGGGATTGAAAATGTCTTCAATTAATTTTAAAAATCTTTAAAAATATAAAATGATTATTATAAATAATACTTTTATTTGTTTTTTGAATTATTCTGATCATTATGTTGATGGTCTAGAGCAAATGGATATCTTCAATAACTTTTTGTTATCTATTTTATTAACTATTTTGAATAAAAATTATTTTCAAAATTCAAAGATTGCTGGCGGTAAGTCACAGATAACAAATAGTTATTCAGATCAAATTCATGTTTTCAAAGAAAGGATGGTATTAAAAATAGAAAATTATAAATACTGATATTTTTAACTCATTTAAATGTTATTATTAAATCGTTCGTTATAAATGGGCATACAACTCATCTATCTTTCGTAATAATAAAATTGCAGATTTACAAAGAGATAAACGCAGGTATAGGCTATTACAGACCAGCTCAAAGGTTAGATGGTTCGCTATTGGTCAACAAAACAGAATAATATAAATGTAGTGCATTAGATTAGTTGATGGATGGGCCACCCAGGGCGCTGAAAGCTCCAAGTAGTTGTACACAATAAGGCACACAAACATTGTGTTAAGGTTAGGTTAGGTGTGCAGTGTACAAGCCGACCCGACACAGAGCCTTTGTCCAGCGTCAATTTGCCGTAAAGCATTACACTCTATTGGAAAGGGATCACCGGGCGGAAAACTGTTTGTCCTGCGAATTGGGTTAAACTCATTCGGCACCTTTACAACTTTTGAAATGAATAGATTGCTCTGAAATTTTTCCATTTGCTTTTGCAAGTGTTTTTATTTTGGAACTCCTTTATGACCTTTTCACTACATCTTCTTACAGTCTTTTAACAATAGAAGGATGGAGAAAAGAATATAAATACCGTAAACAAACATTAATAAATGCTACTGTGAATCGAACTTACAACAACATTAGCTAATAAAGTGAGCATAGTCAAGTATCTTAGGAATTCTATTTAATAAAGACTAGGGAACATTCTTAGCACGCGGCTGATTCTCTGACATGAAAGGACACGCTTTTATTTTGCTGTTGTTTTGTGTGTCTATAATATACAGACCACTAAACTGACTAAAATCCATTTAGGTCCTACATAAGAAGGAACTACCGACATAATATTTCATATATATAATATTGACATTATCCGACAATTTAACATATCGTAGTCAACTAATAATAAGCCTCACTCATTTTTAAATTTACCTAAAATTCACAGGTAATAATTATAATTAACATAACTCTGGACAAATATTACTGATTTTGTTTATCTTTGAGGTTATGTTATAGCTAAAATTTAAATTTTAAATTTTGAAAATGGGTTAAAAGCGAATCCAACTTCGATCATGGTATTAGACTAATACATAAATAACACTGAACTGCAAAAGAGAGCTAATATATGACTAAATAAGATTTTATAATTATTGAAAAGTGTACTATTTGAAACGGTATAACGGTATTTTTTTTGTTTTTGTTTTTTTAAACAACGATATTCAACAATTAATTAATGATAGTTTGATTGGGAAATTAAAACCCGTTTAACTACTATTGATGTATTTATTGATTTGTTTCAAAAATTGATGTTAGATTAAAAAAAAAAATTTTTCAATAAATAATTCTTTTATTATATAATTTGTATACAAAAGAGAAAATAATTGTATTTTTTAAAGACTTAAAATTAGCCGAAATATAAATGTTATTAATTGTATTTTGTATTTTGTATTTAATGACTAGAGTGGGTATTTCGATGGATAAAATACAATTGTAATTTTAAAATACATTAATACAACACAAAGTTTACACGTTCTGTTCTATACCAGCGTTGAAGTCTCCACTGCGCATACCATAATATTTCACGTTATTAACAATAAGAAATACCTTTAATGTTTTACTAGGTCAAGAATAATTCCATGAACTAAAGCATGTTTCCACGATTTCAAAATTTGACTATGAAACTAAATCTTTAGAAAGACTAAAATTTTGAAAATTAACCACTTTATTATACATTTTATTTTGCAGTTAGTAGTTGGTTTTTCTTTGCTAAATTTGTTGTGATAAAGAAACAGTGCTTTACATATTAAAATATAAATTTGATAGTTAAAGCAAAATCATTTTTCATTCATTTCCGATCTAAAGAAGAATAAAGTTCTCACTTTTCAAGTACTTGATTTTCATATACAGTTTGTTTTAACCTAAACCAATTCAAATTTTTACGAAAGCTAATTTATCACAGCCACCATTTTGAAATAGTTAATGGAATCATTTTACTGCAAAAAGAAGTGAATTGATTTTATTCCAAGTAAACTTATAATTTATCACAATACTTCTCCTGGAAAAAAAAATGGTTCAGTTAATCCTGTCCGTTTTATATGTTAATTTGAGAACCATTTCCTTCAGACATCACAAATACGATACAAAATATAACAATTTATCTACGAAGATATATATTAATCTGTGTTGTATGGCCAGTGTTTTTGTTTAACTTGTTTTAAATCACGAGAAATTCTATAAAATTTTAATAACTATTTATTTCAAAGATTTTTCAAACTGAAAAACTCTCCTCTATTGTAGAACAGTAGACCCTACTATAAGACTATTTTTATACTAAAGGGTAGTTAGAATTTTTCATTTATAGCCTACACGCAATGTAGGTTTCAAAAATCGGTGGCTGTTTTAAATTGTTCTGCTGAAGTTTTCAAAATCCATGTTTTATACAGAAAGTTGTTTTTTACTGTTACCTTGGTTATGCTTTAAGTTACAACTCAAAAAATATAATCACGTTCAGTATTAAATAAGAAAACTTTAAATCGATGCCATTTCAAAAGGGTTATGTTAAAATTTATAATTTTGGATGTTTACCATCAACTCTCTGCATAAAAATATTGATTAATTAATTGAAACAGTTTTTTCTTTAGAAAATTGAAAGAAAATTCCCCAAGACCACAAAGACTGTATAATTATGTTTATTCTACTTTATGTAGATTTTCAATAACACTGCTATCATCTTGAGAGGTACAATACAAACTGAAGATGATAGCAGTGTATAAATGTACATAAGGTAGAATAAACATAACTATACAGTCTTTGTGTTGTTAGTGTTGATTGTGTTTTTGGGAAATTTTCTTTCATTGTATAGTGCTCAAGTGATTCATTCATTTTTTCCATATTACGGATATAGACTTACAGAGGCCAAACAAAACGTCTACTGACAAATATTTTCAAAATGATGTTGTTTTAAATATTTAATGATGCCTCTCTCAAACACCACTAACTTTACACAAGCTGCATGAGAAATAATATATTTTGCTCTCTTAACAACAAACTTGAAGACAGCTTAATTATTATTTTATTATAGACCAACGGATAACATAATTACTAATAAAACTATAAACAAATAATTTGTTGGTAACTGACTGCAATACAAAAAGTTTATATTTACCATTAGTATAAATTCTTATAATAAATGGAAGCTTGTAAATAAAAGGATTTGTTCTTAGAAAAGGGTTATTCTTTGACCTTAAATAAAAAATATAAACACCACAGTGTTTATTATTAAAAGAGTAAATTTATAGTTTCTAATAAATTTTGTATAAAGTTAAACATTTTTAACGGCCACCGTTTTGAAAATTTACAAAATTAAGTCTTAGTTTCTGTTATACTGGTAAATATCTCCTAAGAAAAAGTATAAACCAAATTTGGACCATCTCTACAGTTTGTGAGTTACAAATTTGGTTTTAAAAACACAAAAGACCGACAGACGTAAAATGAAGTAAGACATTATATTTTTATTATTTTGACGCTCTGAATACAGTTCTGAAATAATAAACTTTTATATTAACTCACACTATACAGATAAAATCAAATTAAAACGAAAATCTTAATAAATAAATTGAATTAATTTACACCACGAAACTATTTATTTATAAAAATGATAATCTAACTTTCGAAATACCGGAATGAGTTAAATTTAAGGTGTAAAACTGTAGGTGTGTGTCTGGGACATATGCGACCCGCGGAGAGTTACTAATTTACAAGTAAGAGCTGGAATTAAGCTCGGCCGAAACATCAAAGACAGCCGCCCGTGTCGTCACTCGTTGCTGGCGGGCTGACCTGGTCTGGCCTAATGACGGGCTCCATATAAAAGCATGTAATTCGCGCACATTACAGACCCGGTGCGGGATATTCTTGTTCCGACAGTTGTCACACCTGGACTCACATTCACACGATTAATTGATACATTGTTTCTCTTACAATTAAATGATTAGTTTTGATTACTTTCAGTTTCTTGTGTTGACGTTGTTATTTATGATTGCTTTTGTGTTTTTGATTGATGCGGTGACGTGAATTAATTGTGATAGAGCTCAGGAAATATCCATGCATATGTTAATAAGTGTATTAACCTACGTTTTTTACGTCTTCTTCGTAGAACAGATTGTAGGTAACTTTAAAAGTTAGAGTTTAACAGTTTGTAGTGCTTGAATAATCTAAAGTCAAGGCTTTGATATTTATACGTTTTAGTGTTTTATTCTAATAGAAATACTTATTCTCTCTATAAAAAACGCAACGTCTCACTGTCTGTTTGCAACTTTACAACTCAAGAACTGCTAAACCGATTTTCATGCAGTTTTATTTCCCATAAGGGTACAGTATCTGGTCTGGTTTGATTCATTAGCTCACAAGTTATGAAAATATTTGAATATAAAAATTAGAAGTGTCAACATATTTTACGCTTAAAAAAAAAAATTCTTTATATGACAGATAGTTTCTTTATAAAGTAGGTCAAATTTTAGGCTTATTTGTTTTCAGTAGATGATAATCTGTCGATCGTTGGAAAACTGAAAGTGATTTCTGCGAGAAATAAATAATGATTTCTGTAGTAATTTCTACCGTGTACAATCTTCCGCATGAAAAACCCGACACCTAAAACTAAGAAATATCCACCGAATCTACCTGAAAGCATAAATTATCATCAGTTTTTCTCTCTGTAGTGTAAGGGTGAGATTAAAAGTATGGAACCATTTAATTATTTTAAATTTTGTTACGAACTACAGACTGATAATTTGTGTATTTGTATCCACCCACTAAGGGCACATTTTTATAATGTTATTATTTTTATGATCGTTTGAATAGCAATGGTGTCAAGTGGTACTTATTTCTAGACTAGTTTTTAATTATGAAAATGAATATCTCTTACTATTTTAATATTTGAAAAATGACATTTTAACAATTCAAATGAGAAAAAGCAATCATGTAAAACAGATAAAGCTATATGCAATAGTTACCAAAACACTTTAGTGATTTATCAAAAACAATTGAAAAGTTGCCCTTCAATCAAACTAACAGTTTTTGTTTCATGCCACTGTTTCTAATTTTTGTCACGCCTTCGCTTTCAGAATTAAAACCCTACTAGAATACTGTATCACACGAAACCCTTGTATTTAAAAGAAATAAGTGATCATCCAAGAAAACGTTAGACGAAACTGTGACCTATCAAAATGTAAAAGAATAGAAACAAACACCCAACCGTCTCGTTTTAAATCATAATAGTTTTCTTTATTATGAGTATTAAGTGACAACAGACTTTTGCTCCACTATGTAAACTTTCCGGAAGTCGTAAGTTTTGTCCAATATGTTAATCAATTTTAAGAATTAATTGTCAATTTTTGAAAACTGATTAAATTTTGTTTTAATTATTTTACAAGAAAACTATTAAATTGTAAACCGTACAATGTCGTATTAAAGTTTGTACAGCTTTAAAATTTGCAACCAACAAATAAAACACAAAATTGTTAAATATAAATATTCAAAACTAAACGCAAAATTAGAAATAATAAGACGAAACTTTAATTAAATTTTAGTAAGTAGTTTTGGTTAAAAATAACATTAAAAAAATGATAAAAATTTCAAAATCAAATTAAATTTATAAACCAATATTGTCTTACAATAGTTTAAGAAGTTATGAAATTTCCAATGAGTTACTTCTTTGTTGCTGAAATAAATGAGTTAAACATTAAAAAGCACACACACACAGTGTACAGACAAGCAAGACAGTGTACAGACAGTGAAAATAATTAGTAGGAACTTAATGCTATAATTTGTGTAGCAACAAACCCTACTTGTCAAATTACACACTGCATTTATAGATTGTTCCGAACGAATATTCTGCTGAATATATTAACTGTAATGATCACAAGTACTGCTTTCCGTCTTTTTTATCTTTGGAAAAAACCTGATATTATAATGAATTTATTCAGAAACTAACAAGATTAGTAGTGAAGGGAACGAGTGAAAAACATTTACGCTTATATTTTTAGTTACGTATATAGCCTATGTCGATTTTTTGGTTACCGAAGAGAATTTTTTCAGTTAATTTTGAAATGTAAATGTCTTTTGTAAAATATTTTTTTGATTATTTTAATTTCTTACTTTTTAGTCTTTGAAAATTTACATTTTGATATTAGTGATGCACCAAAATACTGTATAATCAAATTATTATGATTCAAAGATTAACTCCATTTTTTATTTAACAGGAAAACCGAAAGTAGTCGATATAAAGATAATAAAACTTCATAAAGAAAGAACTTGGGATGGAAACTTAAATTTATTTGAATACTCTGACACTAGTACCTTTATTAGATGCCCATATTGTTGGTGTTGTCCAACGATATGAATCAGATAGAAAGAAAAAATCGGAGGGAGTAATTTTACTTCTGGGGTTTTCATACAATGTTGAAATCGAAGAGGAACCATTCAAAATACGTAAGTATCCAAAGATTGAATTACATTGGAAAGTAGTTTAAATTGAGCACAAGATGTGAATGTAACTGACACAGCAAGTGTACAAAATGCCAAATAAAATATATGTCTTAACAGCATACCAGCTGTTTATTGAGTACAGTATTATATTACAACTGTAAATTTCGGAACTATTTTATTTTTGTTTTATTATTTATAAATAAACTAGATTTGACATAGTTTTGAACATTTTTACCTTAGATAAAGAGAAAATGTATTATTTTAGCAAATATTTTATGGGAGCAGAAAACAATTAAATCTTCATATAAATAATCCAGTTTATAAATTCATAGAAAAATAGACATAATAGTAATTAATTACTAATAATGGTATGTGTTGTTATTGAATTTGATTTTTATGATTTATTGTATTAATAACAAGTTAGAAATATTTATAAATGGTAGATAGGAGTGAACAAACAAAACCAAACTTTTTCAAGCGTACATAATCACAAATCTGTTTAAATATAACTATAAATAATATATCGGTGAGTCAAAGTTAAAATCGGTGGAATGACCTAATTGTAAGTAAAACTATTATAATTTATAGTTTGTATCCACACACTAATGACACATTTTGATAGGGTAGCCATTTTCAACGACCATTTATTAAATGCGCCATTTTTTGATATTTTTCTTATTTTTATATAGTTAAAAACTTTATCAGAAAAAACTCAAATATTGCTCTAACACTAAAAAGGTCTCTTGTCCCATGACAGGTTGAGAGAGGGTGTGTTAAAACGTGCTCAGATTCTACTGTGTTTTTATTGTATTCTTCTTTTGTGTTTAAACTTTAAAAAAAAATTATCAGTAAATATTCTGATTTCCCCAATCTTAAATACTTAAATGGTTTTCTTAATTGTTTATCCTATAATCTATTTAATGACCTGCGTGTTGTATGATCTTGATAAAGATGGATACGTCGTAAATAAAAGGGATTATTTTGTTAGAATTTTGAGGCGTTTAGAATTTAAACTAATTTCTATCAAGTTAGATTAACTCTGACGTTAATGTTAAATAATCACAAAATTCTTAGCAAAAAAAATTTAGATTTAAGACAATTTGACTCATTTAATTGTTTAATGAAAAGATAGGTAATAAACGACGTAAAATGTAATTCACATATTAAAAACATTTACTGAATCAATTTATAAAAATTGACCGAAAACTTAATTTTTTTTTTTTTTTTTACTCTTGAAATCAATTTTGAATTTACTAATGTTTCTAGAAGAATAGGCTAGTTCTAATATCAATTCAAGTTCAATATCACAAGAAATACAAAACAACATTTAAGATTGAAAAAGATTCATTGATAATATATGTTTAAAAATACATTATTTTCTAAATCAAGTACGAAACGAACACGAAGACTTATATTTTTTTAAATTGAACGAAAAACTAAAGAATTGAGCGACATTCTTAATTTAAAGACGTTTTAAAAACTGATAGATTAACTGATTCTGACATTTAGTCAAAATCATTAAATCGAAAACAAGAGGAGAAAGTATTTTTGTCAAAATTTATTTAAAAAATAGGGATTTAGATTTCTTCGTCATTATGAATTTAAACTTTACTATATAGCCTACTAATGATACGTTTGGTTATAAATATTTTTAATTTATACAGAAAGTCTGTATAGGAATAATTTCTTCATAATCATTTCACAAAGTTTAATGAAATAGGTACATATTTTTAATATTCTCCAAAAGGATTTAATTCTTTTCATGTCGTTAAAAGTAATCTATGCAGTTTTTTATAAAGAAGTTTGAAAATAATTTTTTCCAGGTTTTTAAAGCCACAATTCAAGATATACAATTATTTTGTCAATAATTTAATCAACATAAAAATAAATAAAGAAACCACTACGATAGTAATAACTTCTAAACACGTGATAGCAATTCCTATTCAGTTGGAAGAGTTACCTAACTTCGTAGCTGTTAAAAGTAAATATTTAATAAAGTTCAACAAGTTTTTAATGACGTTACACTATCCTTAAAATTGAAACCTTAAATGTACAACAAAGTTTTGAACGAACATTTAAAAAACAAGATATGGGATACAGCAATTAATCAAATTGAACTAGCTTTTTTTACACAGGTAAATTTCTCCAGCCAAAAAAGGATTGCCTCCAGAGTATCTCAAAATTTTCAAATATAAACCTATATTTTACTTAAAAGATTCCATATAAAAACACATTTAAATATTAGTTTAAACTTGTTACATTAAAATATATATATAACCGTTTAGGAGATAATAGCTCTCGAAAGTTATTGTAATTATAACATTTTCGGAACTAGGAGCAAAACTAAGAATTAATCTAAAAATTTGCAACAATAAAATAACAATACTTTTTCAAATACAGCCTATCTAGGTGAACATTTCTTAAATTATAATTTGTTTCATGAAATCTAATCATGAACATTAAGAAAAACTTAAACTACTGACTCTATTAACACAGAATTTGATCGAAATGTCCACCATTTTCCTGTAAACATAAGTTCACTCGTCAGTAAATATTTATTGATACATTCATTATCATATTAGCCGAAATATCTTCAATTCAAGTCTGAATGTTTCTTCGCAGTTCTTTTAATGTTCTATCGTTGTTTCCATAAACGTTTCTCTCTAAATATCACAGAAAGAAATTAATGGGGATAAATCTTGTGGATAACCGTGGACCAAAGAATCAGCGAACCAATTTCATCGTTTCATTTGAAGTATGGGAATTGGCACCATCTTTTTGCAGCCAACAGAAGAGTATGTTTTCAAGCATAGCAACGAATTGATTATTTATAAATACGTAGCTGAATCAACAGTTTTTTTCAACGAAAATTGGGCCTACGATCCTTCGCCTATACAGGTCCTACCAAAGTCCTACCTTTTGTGGATAGTGACGACATTCCTGAACACCGTACGGGTTTTCTACTAACCATATCCGACTGGTAACATATTTATATACAATTAAATTAACTTCATCACTAAAAAAAAGTTTTTGTTACCTTCTTCTGTACATCTTTGCGTGTAAATTATCGAAACCAAAGGCAGTAAGTAACGCGCTTTTTGGAGTTATATAGACTCAGATTTGAACAACTTTGTATGGACGTAGTTTTAGGTATTCTGTTACTCTTTGACACGTTGTATAGGACATACCTGACTGCTGAGATAACAGTCGAAGGGACCGTTCAGGAGAACGATGAAAAATGTTTTGAACAGTCCCCACGAAATGATGTGTCAAAAGAGAAGGTCTGCCACTTTCTCTAAAACGTTCCAGTAAATTGAGCATTGTGTTTACATGGTCTTGGATATTCAAGGAACCTAATCATAAACAATTCAACGCACTGATCTTAAGATCCAGTAATAAAACCTTTTGTTCTCACCTGGATTAATTTTTAATTGAATTACAACAATCGTTTAATTTGCCCGTAACACGCCGTTGCGCAGTAGTGCCAACTCAATTCCTAATAATCAATAACAAAAACCATTTAGAGAAATGTTTATAAGTTTTCTTAAAAGTAATTTGGTTTAAATTAGAGTTTACGAACTTTTGAATCATCCTGTATAACTGGATCAGTAGTTATCGAACAGCATTCCTGTCTAGAAAAATAACGCATTGTATTATCCAGTACTTGTTAATTCAACCAATATTTATAAAAAAATTAATTATCTGTTAAATTTTGAAACAGCTGTGCAACTGGCTGTTAATACTGTTATTCTAGTCCAGGGTTTAGGCCATTGTAGAGCACCCAATTCATCCGATGAACTATTAAAACACCTTTCGTGATAATAGGCAGTGATCACGAAATCTCATTATACACGGAATTAATCAAAGCTATCTCTGACGAGTACAATTACGCATACAATATTGGTGTCGGCAATTTCAATTTCAGATACGTTTAGTTACCAAAACATGATATTGTAAAGTTCACATATCAGATCAGGCTATCATAATCGTTTCTTTTGAGTGTTTCATTAATATGCCGCCTTGTAACCTGTTATGTAACAACTGTTACAGTTAAGTGAAGAATAAGTGCTTGAATTTGGATTGAGTAAAGAAGAAATGAGGTTATGATTTACTCAAGTAGGCTGGAGATTTGGTATAAGGAAAACTTGTTTGTTTATAAAATTATCAATGAATTATCAACAATTTTGTTAACGCGAAGCGAAGAAATAAGCGTGACAGCGAGTTGAATCGAAATGCAACAAAAGCTGTAGATCGAAATCTATTTGACCGATATCGTTAACCCACCATTTGATCTAACCCACCATTAAAGTCTCCAGATTTTTTGCAATAATATTGTTTGTTCAGTGATAGATTATTTGATTTAGAGAGTTGAAATAGAAATGTAAACAATCGCTGTATCACTAATATTATTAGACCGGATATCACGATTTTTGCACACAGAACTGACAACGTGCCAAGTGTCCGATTTTTATTTTTCGAAAAGAAAAATAATTTGATTGTCTATGAGTTTCAAATACACTAAGCTTCCCAAATAACAATTTATATGGAGAGAGAGAGAGAGAGAGAGAGAGAGAGAGAGAGAGAGAGAGAGAGAGAGAGAGTGTGTGTGTGTGTGTGTGTGTGTGTTTCCAAACTTCAGGATAAGGTTCCTTAGCTTAGGTTAGAGCTATTTCTAATCGACCCAATATTGGCCATTATTGGTAAAAAAATTGAGGATGTTCCCAAACAAAGTTTAAAAAATTCAAGACTCTTTATCAATGTACCAAAAACCAGAGGTTTGTTTTGTATTTTTTTCTAATGGCCTCCGATTAAATATTATAATGTCGATTAACTATAATTATAACCATTAACTTAAAAAAATTGAAAGAAACCAAACAATTTTTAACAATAATTCTGTTATTCTTTAAGCTAATAGACAATTACAAATCTCATTTTGTTTGTCTTTACAGTAGAAAACTCTTATTATTTTTGTAACTTAGTGTAACTCGAAAAGCTTTTAATTCATGTAAATATAAAAAACATAAAAATTAATGAGTTTTGTATTTTAATCAAGTGAAAATATCCTTTGGAAAAGTTTAGATAACATTTCAAATTCCATTTAAGTTATTATTTTTGACGATTGTTCGTTATACCCCATTTGCACTATTATAATTAATATTTCAGAGTATCTGTTTTGAGTTGCCTACATTTTAAATCGGAAATTAAAATTAAAAACTCTTGTACCTAAATCGTTCAACCTAGTTATTAAAAAATTTATTTCTAAATTAATAACTATTGATAGTTGCATTTGGTCTGAATAACAACAACAACAACAACAAAAATCGTAAAGTTGAAATGTCAAATGATCGAGTAAAAACGCGCAACTTCGTTATCTTGGTCAATTCAATTTATTAATTGCTTGTCTTGCGTCACGAATTGAACGATAGATTTCATCTGTCGTACTTTAAATTTATAAACGAATGAACGCACATTAGACTGTACAATATTAAGATCTGTTTCTTAGAGTTAACTTTAAGAGTCTTACTATATAAAGGTGTTGCAAACTAAAGAAGGAAGCGGAAGGTAGAATAGGAAACGAAGTTTCTTTATTCTTGTTGTAAGAAAGAAATAGCAAAGTGTCAAAGTATAAAACATGCAAAGTATTTCTTAGACTACAGCATGACTTAAGGTAATAAAATACTTGAGGGATCGCCACTGAAGTATTCTTCTGAGAATGGCAAATTCTATTTGTTCCAAGAAGAAGACAATGCCTGAGATAAATGATAGGCGGTTATTATTCGGGCAAATAACAATGGAGATGTTAGTGAATAGGTCGCTAATTAGAGCAAACAGGCAGGCCGAGCCAAATTAGGCCACGCCTTGCCTTGTTAGGCACACGCTACTGGCCTCGGTCCATCTATTGTTCTGATTTATTTTATTGTTTACACTCTACATCAAGTGCAACTAAAACTTACGGGATTTCTTATTTTTATTAGAATTTCTAATATAGAAATATTAAATGTTGCAATTTCCTCGAGGAATCGCTGACGTACGAGACTATGAAATGTCCACTGATCCTATTTATAGGAAGATTTTGGGTTATGAAAGTATGCATAAGAATTTTCGGCACTAATGACTCACCTAAGAATAAACATTTTATTAATTAAATGGCAGAGAGAAAAAACCATGATTTACAGAGTCATGATTCCTCTCAATATTTAGAGAACGACTTATAATCAAAAGTTGAAAATTAGGTAGGGCCTCTACTCTTAGTTTTTGCACTTTCTGGCGGCTAACATTGAATTTTTGCAGCCTCTCCGGAGATGTGAAAAATTACGACTTCTGCTTAACAAATATGTATTTAATTATTACATTAAATACATCCAATATTAATCGGATACATTAATATAGAATATAAATTCAGTTTAAAACTAATTTTACATTCAAAGAATGACTTAAAGAATTTAAAAGTACCGGTATCGACTTTCATACTGGCTATCTTTGAAATTTCGCAATTTCTCGGCAGATGCGGTTAAATGTAAGAATTCTGTTTTAAAAAAAGTATTTCATTGTTGAATTAAAGAATACAGTTCATATTTGATTTTTAAAAACACCAGTTGTTGATCAGAACGTAAATACATAGTGTGTAAATTAAGTCTGAAACGTACCTCAAATTTATAGAACTACTTAAATTTAAAATTATCGACTTTTATGCTGGCTATCTTTGGAATTTTGCAGCTTCTAGGGAGATCTGGCCAAATGTAAAACTTCTATTAAAAACATATTCATTGTTGGATTAAAGAATACGTTTCATATTTTATTCAAGAAATACATTAAATGTTGATCACAACATTAATATACTGAGTGTAAATTAATTCTAAAACGCATCTTAGATTTTAAAGTATCCACTTTTATGGTTGCTATCTTTGAAATTTTGAAACCTTTCAGGAGATATCGCCATATGTAAGAATTCTTTTTTTTTTAATGTATTAAATTATTTAATTAAAGAGTACAGTTCATATTTTATTTAAAAAAATACATCAATGTTGATCATAACAATATTAAAACAGGTTGCAGTATTGATTTTGTAATTAGAATGGAACTAAAAACAACGTGTCCCTCCTTCTATTAAACGGCTTCAAGATGGTAAAAGTGAAAAATACTTTGCTTTAACAAACGTAGTAAACCAAATTGAAAGTTGTTATTTTAAATCCGTCTTTAACACGTTTATTTCAACGTTATGAACTAATTTTGTTGTAAAACAAATAATTAGATAATCGCTAGGCTTATTATACAAACAAAAATTAATTTATTCCTCGCAAATATTACAAAAAATTATTTGCTGGTAAGATATTGCGATATTAGTTCGAAATACTAATAATGAAATATAATTATGTTAGTAAGAAATTTACAACATGACTGATTTCAATACAATTAAAATAAATTGCTTAACGATTTTTTAAATCGAACAATGTACAGTATTACAATCTTTTAATAATTTCAAGTAGCCTAAACATTAATGCAATGAAATTAAGAAATCCTGACGTAAAATACGTGCATTTGTAAACATTCTAAAAGATCGTAAATTTGGTTCGAATTAGCTCGAATTTAGTATTCGGTCCCAGAAATCGTTGCACATGTTTAATACCCCAACATAACTGAAGAGTTATTTTCAAACTTTGATCGATTTATATATTTAAAAAAATATTTGAGTGTGAAATTTCATGTGTAAACCCTGTAGGCCTAACTTTAAAAATAACTCAGTAACTTTAAAATCTAAATCAAATTATGTGTTTATTATTTTTAAAATTAAAGAAAACAATATTTCAAACATAACCTCAAAATTATTTTAAAAAAAACAAGCACAGTAATGAACGGAATGTTAGTTGATGTTAGCAAGTAAGTTAATTTTAACTATTCGTTGAGTATAATTTGAAAATTTCCAAATGGCGACAGTTATTTCTTATCTTATATTTGCTCTTTAAATGCAGATTGGTGGTCGAGGTAGACATTAATAACAGAGAACTAGAAACACATAAAAATACGTGAAAGCAGGCATTTATAGTAAATAATTTTGAAATTTCCGTGTTCTATTGTGTTATATTAGTTCTAAAAATAAATGTGATGTAATATATTTCATAGTAGCGCTTGCTCCGCCTCTTTATGTAGCGTTACGTCTAGTACACAAATGGTAAGCCTACATAGACTTATAGTTTTTATTTAAATATTTTCATAGGCTATTGCAGCCACCATCACGTTAATCCACATCAGACTCCTCAAGACTATAAAATGTAAACCAACCTACTCCATTGGCTTAGGTTTTAGAAAACTTCATTCAGTTTATTTATACGTATTATTTCCTGTCTACAATTTCATCTACGGTTCATCTTTTTGTGAAATCATATATATAAATTGAAATATTATTTTATTCAGATATATATTACATTATATTCCTTTCATCTCAATCACTGAGAATCTGATTAGTAATTGCCAGCACAAACTGTACTCGAAGTTACCCTTCCTCCACTGACCTCAGAGAAAATAAAAACAGAAGTAGATCTACAAAATGGGCTACGTTTAGTAAAATTGTTTTCCCAATTCATTCATGTAATTAGTATACGTCAAAGTGACTAATAAAAGAATGAATTTAAACTTTCATTACTGAAATTACCAGTCGTCTTTATAATATCTTACTTTATACAGTAAACAAATTAATTTACAAAATAAAAATGATTTTATTATTTGAATTAAAAATAATTTATTGGAGTTTATTTATTGCAAATGGTATTCATTTGATTAAATATTACTTTTATTTCGGAGGTATATCTAATTTAAAAGTTATTGTCTTTTTATTTTTTTTAAAGGATGTATCAAACATTGTGGAAGTAGGAGGTAAAGTTTTAATTTCTATATTGGTATCAGTCCTAACGTTTAATCCCGATGGTACAGTTGAAACTGTCTTTGGAGTTGTTTGTTTATTTATTATGGTAAAAGTTTATAGGCTACAAATTACTGTTTAACCTACTGACTCGTATTTTTATTTTGCAATTAGGCTTACGTTACTTTTGTTTAAGAAATTCAATTTAATGATTTAATAATTTACTCAGATTTCAATATCACAACTTTTATTTATTTTTATTTGAAAATTAAGATTTATTTATAGAAAGTACTTGTTCTGCATTACTTATAAAATATAGTACATATTTATTACGAAAAATCTTCTACAGTATTAAAGTGTTAATTGTTATGGTTACGTCAGATTTCTCAATATATTTAAGCTAGATTTCCCAAAATATGTAAAACAATAATATTCTTCTAGTCTTTTTATGTATTATAAATATATATATTTATATTTTTGTTTTACATATTTTGGGAAATGTACCTTAAATATGATGAGACTAATTTATTTATTCTTCTAGTCTTCTTTGGGTTTATTATATGTAACAACAAAATATGTATATGACCTACACAGAGTAAACATTGTTACGTTACAAATGGACCTTAAGTAAACATTTTGGAATTAGAAAATCGTTCTAAGAACAGGTGGTGTAACAAGACAAAGTAATCAAGGACAAACTCTTAAAGTTTTCGAGATGTTTCATTTATGTTTTGCTTCAATAGTCAGTTAAATATTATCAACAGTTTATTTTGTTTTCCATCATGAAGATCCTCGAATAATTGATTCCAATAAATAAATTGATAATTACCTGAGAGTTACGAGTTTCATTCCTGATAACGTGAACTACCACGGTGCGTAGCGTTCATCATAAAGAAAATACTACCAACCCGCGTTAAGAAATAACTCTACGATAAAAACTTAATTTCGAACATTAGTCTTAAGAAAGTGAACAATTTCATTATTTGTAAATATAAGAATTTGTAAACATATTTAATGTTAAAATAAATGAAAAACACATTATTTGGGTTATGGAATAAACCAAAGAACTGATTTGCAAAACATCAAGTTTTGTAGCACACAATTAAATCACCGAATGCGAAACGTGTTTTGGAAATTGCTTTAGCGGTTTAGAAACTATACATATGGATAGCCGGACATCCTCCAATTTTGTTTATGACGAAAATTTATTAGACGATTCAAAATTTTAATTTGTCGTTTACAATCTTTAGCATCTCGGAACACGCACTTTACAAGTTGATTGTAATTAACATTTCCTTAATATCTAGATGATAATATAAGTCTATTTAGATTTAATTATTTAAAATAATTTAAATAATTCATAAATGTAACTTTATTCATTTCAATCAAAACACTGGTATTTTATGTCAAATAGACGAAGTTGATAAACTTCATGAAAAGATAAAATCCAACTTACAATTTCATGATTTTTGTAATTATATTTTTCTTGGTCCTATTAAAATTTTAGCTTGTTTCACTAGTTTTTGAGAATTAAAAGGAAAAACAATCGATACTGTCAAAAATCGGCTAAAAACATACGGAAATTTTGCTACATTTCTATAGCTAATGAACTCATCCTAGCTATTGTAAAAACGAAAATAAAAAATCCTAAAAATGTACACTCACTGACAACTTTAGATTTGATTTATTAAATGTATCCTAAAGCGATGTGTTAGCCCTACTATGGTTATTCTACCAACACTGTTAAAAACTAAAAATGTAGTTTTGTTACGACATTAAAATGTCTTAAAGAAACGACAGATATTTCACATGTAAATAATATCTCTCTCAATATATTATTGTGTAGTATATACCTAATGTATATTATACATTAATGTGTAATATATATATATATATATATATATATTGTGGTAACGAATAAAATTCTCACCATACCGCCAAAGAAACAGCTACTAGGTTTGTGTAACAACACAATTTACTTCTGTATTAAATACGAAAATTACGTGACAAACAGTTAAAAAATAACTGAAAATTACGTTTTATCACAATCAACTCTAAACGTGTAGATCCAAACATTTCCCGGGAAATAATGATTTGAATTTTCTTGGCTTTTTATTACAAATAAGTTTTATTTACGTTATATTCAGTTTTACGACTATCGAAAACGTATTCTCTGGTTGGTGTTTTATACTCTGAGGTCTAGTTTTGATATTTAGAGGAGTTTTACTCTGGTCGTTTTACAGATTATGAAAATTAATGATTTTAAAACCTAGCGATGGTCTTTGTAAAAACGATGGTTGACATTTTTTGCGATTACAAAACTTACCCTATACTTTGTTACTGGATTAGTAAAATAAATCTACAGGGTTATTAAAAATAAGTTTTATACTTTTATTTGGCTGAAATATCCAAAATATAATTAACACAACATGATTTACACAGCTGGAAAGAGCACGTTTTAAAGATTTGTTTAACTTTAAAATCAGAAGGGGTTAAATTGGGGTTTCGAGGAAAAGATGAAACCTATCCAGCGTTGTTGAGGATTTTCATTCATTCAATCTATCATTATAGCTATCATCTGTCATTAAGGCTTGGGCTGTGTGACAACTCTCAATCTTGAACCCAAATGAAGTTGTCTTCATTTAGTTGAAGTATCAGCCACTCAAGTAAGCTACTCCTTAGACAGTATTTTCTTTAAAAATAAATTAGCAGTATACCTTTGTAGTTGATACAGTACAAAAAAGTCCAGCTTATTAGAATCTCTCTTATAACCGCTCTAGGATTTTCAGTTCCCCAAATATGTACATTGTGTTTGTTGACTTTTCCACTAATGTGAAAATTGAAGAATCACCAATAACAACTCGTTAAAAACCCCATCTTCACTAAGACCCTGTACATTATTACAATCTCAAAACGTTTAATTTTGTCGTCATGTCTTAAATTTTACAATAGTTGAAGCTCATAGGGATCATCTTTAATCATTTTCTCATAATTCTCCAATCTGCAGACAGCGGTATTTCAAGTTAAAACTCACCTTGGTCGTATATTTTTTCGGACTACGGAAGAAAGATAATTGGAAATGTTGAACTTGATTCGCAGGTGTTTTCCCCTTTTACACAATGTGTATTTTTGAAATTCTTGTACCAGGCGTAGATTGACTTCCTAGTTGGAAGATCTTTATGACAACGAATCCAAAAATGACGTTGCACGACAGTAACAGATTGAGTTTTTCAAACTCAAGGACACAAAAAGACTTCTCCGTTTTAGTATTGGCCATTTTGTTGGTAAAAGAAAGGGATATGCTGACTACAACCAAGTGTTGGAAATAAAATTTGAAGTTATTGATACCAAATATGACTAAAAAAATAATGTATATCGTATTGTATAGATTATATAAAAGTGAATACTTATTTTTGAATAACCCTATATAACAATTGATAACTAAAAAACATCCGTTGAATTGTTGTCTAACGGTAGAAAACAATTGTTGGAATCTTTGTAAAATTACAAAGTTGTTTATGGTTGCTATGGACTATTCACATTGCACTTATCCTGATGTACTTTAAATTTAAAATTACATAAGCTTCCTACAGTCTAAGACACCAACTGATAATTTACACGTAGTCTATGGATGTAGGACTATCATTTGCAACATTCAATTTTATTCCTTCTGTAGGAAATGTTTTATTAATTTGGTCATCAAGTCGTTAACTGTTTTTATAAAGAAATAAGCATAATATTAATATAAATTATAGGCCTTCACTTGTGTTTCAAAGTTAGTGAATTGTGATTGATAGGCCTACGATTATTGTTTATCCAAAAACTTAAAAAATCATTATTTGTTTTAACAGTTGTTACAACTGTCATTAACGAGAACTTAGTGTTTTCACTTCTGTATAACAGATGTTTGAATGTATTCTTGACGCAAACTTTTTTCGACATGGTATATATTGCTACAATTAATTCTTGTGCCAGTAAGGATCCAGCATCCCTCATCAGACTCAAGATATTAGCCTAAGTTGACACGTAACACGCTGTAAGTCGCGGCGAAGGCAAAGGGCGGCCTGGGATTAGACGTCGAGACGAGATATCGATAAAATTACTAACATTACGAGAGTATAAGCTGACCAATTACAGGCTAGCTCAGAGGGAAAAGCCAAATACATTTATTTCTACAGTGCTGAGCATTGTAATCTGTAAGTGAATTTATAGTGGTTGAGTCATCTAAGTGTTACATTAGCAATCTGTTATAAATACGAAATCTCAAAGTAAAGATATCCACTTATTTTATTGTTAGATATAAAATTATGGTAAATAATTTATAGAAAAGGTTGGTTTTACTTCAAAGTAACGGTCAATTTGTTTTAATGATAACTATTGTTTTTAACGATAGGCCTACTAATCGATTCAGGTGGTCTAAATGAACAAAACGTTCCACACAGCTAATTTACAGGAATCCTTTCTTTGTGTGTACCTGTTTGTGCAGTTTTTAATTTATTTCGTGAACCTTTGGCAGGTCCAAATGTTTAGGGGTCTACTCTAACCTAACTTAACCTAACCTAACCTAACTCAAAATAACATATTCAATACTGGGGTGACCTGAAAACTATCCTTACTGCTCAGCAAAATATCGACATGACAGCCAATAGCACTTTTAAAAAATATCTGTTTTTTTTTACCTTTTACATTTTTCAACTTCATAAAGTAATTTCCGGATCATTTTATTTGTTTCCAGATCATTTGTTTGTGTACGTTATGATTTTTCCTGTTTATACTAATTTAAGTTACGCCATAGTTGTGGATTAATTTGTATTTGTTTTTGTCAACTGCTGTTTCCTTCTGTATTCAAGGTTACTTAGTTATTTCCAGATGATTATTTCCTGATAGTGCTATATATTTTTTAAATTTTCATTTTAGCTTAAACATATTTTTAACAGGAGATTGGTTGTGTACCAATTGCTGAAGGAAATAATGGTATAATAAATAATAAAAGTATTTATAAAATATTTAACATGTTATTTAAAATTTGAAAAAGAAAATAACAAAATGAAGAAAGTAAGTGTCAAATATTTGTTCTACAATAAGATTAGCATTTTTTTTTTTTTTTTTTTTTTTTTTTTTTTTTTTTTTTTTTTTTTTTTTTTTTTTTTTTTTCAATATATAAAGGAAACGTGTATGAAACTTAACTTTTTGTATTTTTTTCCCCTAATTATTCCCGTTTTAAAAATCAAACTTTTCCTCTGTGGCATGTAACTATACAAACTAACCGGAAGATTCTCCTGACAATAACCTTTATCGTCCTTAATGCATCCTAAATTACAAAAATACAATCAGATTTCTTTTATATTATTTGATATTAGATTTCTGAAGGGAAAATTTTAATTTGAATATTGTCCCTACAAACTTTTAAAAGTGGAAGTTAATATATTCGCTTTTTCTATACAAATGCCGCAACTAAAAATTCACATTTTTACAGTTGTTATGAAAAATTAAACTCAATAATTTAAAAGTGTTAAAGTTGTAAAGTTAAAATCTTATTTTTTTCTTCTTGAGTCTTTAAATAAAATAATAAGTTTAGATTGGACTATCCTGTAACATACGTAATGAAATGAAGTTTAGTTTTTAATCCAACTATTTGGTATCTCATATATTTGTATCATAGACTGGAAACTACAAGTTAAGATCTAGCTATTTAGCCTATTTATTTTGTTAAAGCTATGTTCCCTATGGTTGGGTGGACAGTACATCACTCCTCGTTGTTGGCGTTAACAATCCGACTACTGTTTATATTTTACTGTAATTCATCGATGTTTGTAATATACCAGTTACAAGAGAGTTAAATCACGTTTTATAGTGTAACTCTTCTATATCTAAAATTAATTTGATATTTTTAAAACTCTTTAAAACAAGAAAAGGTTTAAAAATATAAATTAAAACATCAAAAAGTTGCAAGCATGGAAATGTTTTATTTTTTGGTCAGGTTCGATATTTTTGCTGAATTATTTTAACAAACGATTCAAATGTAATTTTAAGTTTGACTAATCGTTGCTTCCTTTACACCATTATATGAAATACTTCGGAAGATACGATGTATACCTCCTAGTCGGAGCACCCACGTACATTCCTTTATGAAAACGTAAAATAATGTTTCGAATAGCCATCATATTTAAACAGCAAGGAAAATTTATAAAAACCCCTTATTCATACATCGTTCCTCATAAGAACCACATTCATTAATTTTATAGGTATCGGTTGATTCGCTTAGTGGTGATTGCGTTACAAACACATACAGAGAAATTACAATTGGTCGATTTACTTGAAAACTGAATCTTCCCTCAGTTGAAATTTAAAACATCAAGACAAAATGTAGGTTCCGATTATATGTTTACTTATTTTACAACTTCGTAGTTCCTACTATTAGAAAATCAAATATATTTTACCTGAATATTAAATACAATTAAAACTGACACAAATAAACGGTTTGTTAACTTTTACATAAACCCATCTACAAATTTAAAACCAACCATAAATAATTTCCTCAAAAATATCTCTACCTTTATTCTCCAAACGTGATATTTTATTACTTTAGTTATCCCTCAATTTTGGGAGATAAATTAATACAGGAATTTCCTTTCTTATCATAATTTTGTGAATTTTGTTACAAAAATATTTTCTATTGCATAATCATATATTTTAATAGCGCCTAAACTTGTTTTACTCGTCATAAACTCAATTTAAGAATAAATCGTATTTTATTAAATTCGAGTTTATTAGACTACTACAGTCAAAGTTTCCAATTATTTCTAAAATATAATTTTCTTTACTTGCAATATAGGACACTGATTTTTGTTATTAATATTTAGTTTTCAACAAAATTTTAACTAAATCTGTAAAACTGATTTTGAGAAATTCTATCGGTCAAAACAGTTCCACGGACAATGTTTGTTTTTGCATTTTGTTGATTTACCTAGCTAGGTAAATATTTTAGCAAAATCGTTAGTCTCTTTGAGAAAATCAAAATTTTAAGTTTTGATCGTTCACGACTATCCCCAAATTTTACAAACATTTACCAAAATATTTCCCATTACCAAATTTGAGGAAAATCTGTCTAGTAGTTTGAGCTATAAAGCATTTCACAGACATCATTCCAAAACCACTTTTCGAGCTCAAAACGGACATTTCTGGCGAAAATTAGATATTTATTTTTTAACTCATCATATAACTTTCTCTGCACTATCTATTTATAAAAAAAAGTTATCTAATTAAATGACACAAATATAAAATAAATCATGCTTATATATATACTGTATCGTAATAAGCTATACTACAAATGCTAATATTTAAGATAGATTTTAATAGTTTGAAATTACCTTATTAAATGTTACCAGGATTGATAAAATAGATAACTATTTATTAATTTTATCAAGAAAGATCCAATAATATGAGACCAAATCAAATTAATTGATCTCAGCAGTATTAGAGTACGTTTCTTAGTTAATATTAATTAAAACATCATTATTAATCGTTAATATCATACAAAACTCCATAGTATACTTTTTTTTGTAATGCATATATTTCCTTGTAAGAAAGTTTTTTGGTAGTTTTGTCATCTAAATGAGGGAAAACATTTCAATAGACACATGCAATGGACAACAGAAATAATAATTTTAATATCATTACGATAATCATTCGTTAAGTTGATTTTATATTATACTAACGACTCACCTATTGTTAAAAATTGTTGCAATGGTTTAAACTTTCAAATTAGACAGCTGATTTGTAAGTTAGTATGAACTTAGAACTATTTGAAGGTTTTGGTTTTTCAGAATTTTTTTCTCAGATGAAAAATTAAACATCTGCCTTCATCACAACCGATACCTAGTTGAATTCAAATTATTTTCAAAAATCGTGACAATTGATATGAAAAATAATCGTGAGTGTTTGTTACATTTCGATTTAAAACCTCTACTATTTAATCTACGTCTACAAAAAATGTGGTTTATGAACTGTGAATATTATTGATAAAAAGCGAGAGACTTTAACGGTCGGTTAGGTTATAAATCTCCTATTAATTCATGTATAAAATTTGAAATAACATCACTAATGCTAAACGATGTACAACGAATGATTGCATGAACGTAATTTTATAAACTAATAAATAACATTTCTTATTGTGATAAATAGTCGTATATTCGGAAGATAAGTTTATGTCGATAAAAATACCCATGATTTTCAGGAAAATATCGTTGTTTGGTTTGTGATATTATAACATATCTATTTTCTTTCTCTTCTAACAGATATTCTATTAAATACAATGGAATGATATCGGCTTCATAACAGAGCAAGTTTTCGACAACCTTGAGGTATTTTGTCAAATCATACAAACACTAATTTTCGTTTACAAGGCGTAGTCCGCGAATTTGCCCTTGCACTATTTTAAGAAAACAGTGTAAACTTATGTCTCAAAACATTTTGTTTCCATCTGTCGTTCTGTTCGTATAAAGATACGATTTTTTTCTTTGATTTTCTTTTCATACATAATTTTAAAAGTGGATAATATATGAGTCCAAATTTAATATACTCATTTTTAAATAACATTATACAGTAATTTACACCAAAAACAAAAACTCTATTTGTACATTTTCAAAATAGCGACCGTTAAAATGTTTAATGCTGAAAATCTATAAAACCAATAAATTTACAAAAAAAAGTCAAATATTTCTCTCTTTAACGTCAAACACGTACTTTTAATTTTGTAAGTCAAAGGTTATTAAGCAACGTAAATAATAATTATTATAATGTCTCCATAATTAATTGATTACAACACCCAGAAGTTTATTAAGTAAAAAAAATTATAAATTTCTTGGTTTTGTTAATTTTCAAAATAAATATAAAAATCTCATTGTGTTTTTCGTTTTTATACCATGTAATTATTTTGTTAATGGTTTTTGAGGTATCCACACTGCAAATTTAAACATTTTGAAAACGCGCAAAATAAAATTTAGGTTTTTGTTATGCTAGTAAAAAGTTACATGAGAAAAAGGTTACAACAAATTTGGATTCAATATATTCAATTTAAAAACGCACACAAAAATCATCAAACGGAAATAACAGCGGTTTAGAACATACGTTTAGAGGATCTTTTTCTACAAACTATGAAAGAAACATACTAAAAATAAAATTAAAAAAACATTTAAAATGTTTGGTATAATTAATTCGTTTTTATGCGAGCGCAAATTATTTCTATTTATTCCTTAGATCACACAATTAATTTTAACAACTAGATAGACATTTTTCATGGCAATAAATTACACGAAATATTTTAAAGAATAATATTTCATTTCCTCATTACATATGCTTTGAATTATGACAGTGTCAAAAAAATTCCTTATTGCATCGAAAAAATATTTTGTCGAAAGGCAAACTTTTAATGTTTTTTGAAAATTGTTTAAATAGTTTTATGCCACCATAATACGGGTGTTGGCACAGTTTAAGACTCTGGAATGGATAGTCTAAATTGTCTATATTTCCAGTGTTGTACGTATGAAGCAAAAATCCATCTCACTTATTTATATAAGTAAAACATCTCATAAGTATGCAGCCATGGTAATGAAATCAAATTAAACCTTCGAGTGCACACTTTGTGACGTTGAAATAACTTGCGTAAAGATTAATCGGACGGTAAGATTTTATGTCTAATATTCCGGCGTCCGTTTTTTCGTACATCAACAATTTGTTGTTAAGTAACCAGTAAATTTTGTTATTTAAAATAAAAGCAGTTAGATATGTTCTTTCTAATGAACATGCTATTTAGTAGGATACGTCTAACTTTTGACAAGTTCGATGTGTTGATAATAACTATAGGCTAAAGTATGAAGAAAAAATGCAAAGATAGCGGTATAGCGTTATTTTTATTCATATCAACAAAAATTCATAAACATTTGTGATTTTGGTGGAACATAGGCTACTTATTTAATTTGTGGTGTATGCCTGTATATTTTTTTATTGCTAAATTTTTTTTTTACTGACTTTTTCTATGGACAATTGATAATTTCACGACAAGTTAGATTTTTTCGGTTGTTAAGTTCCTATAATACTTAAGAGAATTTGTATAGTTACAAACATTTATTTTTTATTTTTTAAAAAGATCATAACTTTTGATCAGAAAAATAATAAAGATATGAGATTTATTTTTGAAAACCTAAAAATTATAAAAAAGTTGCCTGCACTTTAGACTTTAACTGGAGGGAAAATACACTGTATGACACTAACATTTCAAAAACAGTCTGACACTAAAAGGTTTAAGTTTTTGAGAAGTATTTTACATAGTGTTTGAGTTTTTGCATTTGAACTTTTTTCAATACTAAAAAACGTTTACGAATTTCCCCCTATAGTTTATACAATAGGCTGCGTAATCAGAGAAAAGAAATAGCCACAGTATTCATCTAAGTCTGGTATTCTGCTTGCAATGTCTATGTTAAAATATATTGAATATATTTTTATTAAGGTTAATTATTTTTAAACGCCGTAAATCAAAGTAACAAAATTGAATGTTTCCATTTTTCAAAAATTTTAGACGATATTTTACAATTTCTATAGTAGAAAGTTGATAACTTCTCCATCCGGACCTGTCTAAGGCCAAATTGTAAGATGCAGTGTTCGCTCAATTTTTTCACTTCGTCTTGTAAATATAACTGCTTCAGAATGTTTTTAATTTAACATGTTTTATCCATAATAATTTAAATGGAACAAACAGTAATTTCTTACACGTTATTTTTCACATTCAAAAATATATACATTTAGTTACATTAACAACAAAATTAGTAAATAATATATATATATATATATATACCACAAAAATTTTAAAAATCCGAGTACTATAATTTAATATAAAACCTCTTATTACAATATGTGATGAATAGGTAAACCTTATATCTATGCCTAATTAGGATTTAACCTCCTTCTTTTCGGTAGGCCTAAATAGTGTTAAGGAAAAAGAAAAGAAAGTTATAAATACTCCCAAGTAGGCTATAACCTATACAACTCCCACACCCAATACTAAGGGATGCCACTGTAAAAATAATTTAAAATGATACATCATTGTATAAAACAAAATTAAAAAGTATTTTAAAATCTTACTTTAAAATTAATACAATGCTTCACATTGGAAGCAGTCAAGGTTTTTAAATTTTTGTTATTGAGATAATTTTTTCTTTTCTGAAACATGACCGGTAACATATTTAATATCACCCCTCCCCTCCACTATAAATAAACAACATTAGAAAAGCTGTTAATATATTTGTAATTATTAATAAACTTTTTTTTCTCCTTGAATATCTATGTCCCCTATAAACGTTATATACCTCCCCACGTTCCTTGTAAAACTCTAATTATACGAGTATTAGTAAAACAGGTAGGCCTACCTCACGGCAGTATGTTTTATTGTTGCATAAAGGCAAAAAACCCTTCGGTCATCATCGCCTTATGAAATAGAGACCACTGGCCCTCAAATACTCTAATAGCGTCAGAGTCGGAAATGATTAAGAGTTGGACAAGAGAGACTTGATAGAAAAAATTAAGGAGAGGGATCTAACCCAACACCACATGAAAAAAAAAGTCTAGATCCACCAAGGTACCCCTAGGATTGAGCCACAGAGGGTTGATTGTTTTAAAAAGTAGAAAGATGAATCAGTTTTAAACTTAAGTAATATTACTCGTGTAATAATTTGTAGAGTAGATATAGCCTAATTAGTTAATAGCCAATAAATATGTACCTTCATTACGTCTCTATTGGTAAATAAATCATAAAACAATTTCAATTTCAGTTTTCTATAGCCTATTATGAACGTGAATTGTAACTAATATAATTATTTTTCTAACTCATATATTATGCTTAAGCCTATATTAATGTTTACAAAACTTACAATTTTTAAACATCCTCTTATTGTTAAGGTAAATGTAACAATATACATACCTTGAAAAGGATAGCCTGTAAAATAAGGAGCCATATTAAGGGTTGATACAGCCATCGGAGCACTGTCTAAGAAATAAAACTAGGGGATGAAACCACTTTAGTATAATGTTCACAACGGCACAACGGTAAAGGCACAAAATTTGTAAAGTTTTTTCAAAAATTAAAACACATTTTACGATGAAATATCTCGAGCTATCACGCACACTCGCGTGTATTCATCGAAGGCGGATTTACCACTGAATGTGTGGGCTTAGAGACTAGAGGAAGCCTTCGACTTGAAACCACTCCCTCGGATTTGTCGGAACAAAGATAGTTCTTTTGATGTTCAACTGTTATGCCAAACCCTCTCTTCCGATTGGTCAACTTATACATTCAACTAGGAGGAGCATTCTTCTGAGATTTACCCCCACCATTGTGTTGTGTTTCATAACCAACTACCGATTGTGGCTTCAAATAAAACTCGTAAAAGAAAACCTCAACGCGCGACTTTCATCAATCGACTTCCTATATTATATGTACTTTATTAGTTGATGTCATTAATATTTTATTTGATAAGATTTTAACTTAAAAGGTCTGCGATTAGAAAGAGAATTACAGAAACGAATTTAATATCCTTGAATGTTAAATGTCTCTTTTGGTATTAAAATAGAAAGGCATCAGAACGATTACGATCTCATGGCGTATAATAAGTCTGACATAAATATGAGATGTATGATGTCATATGTGTGTTTAATTATATGAGTTTAAAACTGCATTTCAAAAAGCATCAGGACTCCTTTTTTCGTAAGCGAACATATTAGATTACTTTTTTGTGGGTTTTGTTAAACAGACTTTTAGATTATTTTATCTAAATAAAATAAAATTTACCGTGTTTAGTGTAGTTTGTAGATTACTTACGATTTTGTGAGTTTTCTTCTTTTTAAGTTAAAAAAAACTTGAGATCATTTTATATAAAGAAATCTATATATCTACCTTGCGTATTGTTTATAGATCTAATATTTAAACAAATAAATGGTTCAAAAACATTGTATAGCCTTTTTCACTCATCATCCTCAAAATTAAATAAAAACTAACCAAAATAATCGTCACCAAAAATATCAGTTTGGTAGTTCTTAATTAAAATGAATCTAAGATGACGTCTATGAAAGTCTATAGTCCTATTTAAATAAGGACATAAACTTGCTCTGTCCTTTACCATAAATACGCAACCTGCGTAAGTCGTAATCATTTAGATACTAAATAGTAATATTTTTTATTTGCTATTTTGCAAAGGGGTTCGCGTCATTAAGATTCACATTTCACTATTAGATTAGTAAATTTGGAGCTAAATTAAAAGATATTACGTATTTCATAACAGCTGCGGTCTCATTACTAAATTTCTTAACTTTTCTCTTTGTTAGGTTCTATCGATAACATTACCGGAATATTTATAGATATGGTTTGTTTGGGTCCTTAGATACGTTTTTATTACTGGAGAAAATTTTAATCAAAATCATTAGAGCCGATTTTGATTAAATCCTAAGTTTAACATTTGTTTTTGTTGTAGCTAGTGCAAAATTTTTAGGTACGGAACAAATTAAATAAACATTTAGAGACATTGCCAAAATATCCCTATTAGATTATCGATCTAAGCGTTTATTCTGTAAAACATTTCACATAAAACATCATAACCATAAAATGTTTGGGTTCAGGAGACCTCAAAACTCATATTTTTTACCCACTGCTTAAGTTTCTACGTAGCCTATACCTATGTGATAAAATGAAAATATAATTCTGTAAGTTCACCGTGTCTAATGAAGACTATATTTTATCTCAATACTTTTTTGTAAGTTTTTTTCATTTTCTTTAGGTTATAACTATAATCTTTCGATCATTTATCTAAATTAATCAGAAATTACAGAAATTAATCCAAATTCTGTAAATCCACCTCGTGGTAGCTTATAGATATAATTTCTAATCAAAAATCGGACTTCATATATACATCCTCCACAACCCATATGTAAATTATTTTACTTAAAAAAGTCAAAGGGTTTATTTAAAACAAATATTTAAATTTTATAGGCTTGATAATTAGTTTATAATACAGGTACAAATAGAACATGCAAAAAAATATATTTAGAAAAAAATTTATATCAAATTTTCATTTTAAAATATATTCTGATTATACTGTATTATAATAAATAATAAATTATTTAAGTATATTTTAATTATGTGAATTATAATTTATTTAATAATCCTTATATCCCTGTGCCCACCAAAACAAATCCATTCAATCATTCTATAAAAATATCATTTCCTACGTATGGGGGGGGGGGCATATTTAACGGCTTTTTAACCAATTATATGAATGATGTTATTTAATTATTTGTAGGTTTTATAAAGATTAGTGGAACTGTTTATAACTTTCATCGAAGGCGAAATTTTTCAAACAGGAATATAGTTTGTTTCTAGCTAAGACTAAATTAGAGGTTTTATATTGTTTATTTATATAGGAGGGGGGAATCAAATTTATTTCTTATACTACCGGTTGATATTTTGAAAAGAAAGGCTGTTCACAATGGGAAGTATTGACTTAATTGTAAAATAAAAAATAAGTTTTAACTTTACATTGTGTATATTTTCTTCTTTTATATAATGAATGAATGTATCATTTTATATTATTATTACAATGACATATATCAGTTTGGAATTGTTAGTATACATTGGGATTGCTGCTAGCAATTATAGGTATGTCTTGTTATTTGATTTTTAACATATTATGTTAACACTTTTTATGTTGAGTATACTACTCGTAATTGTAATTTTTATTTGATAAACAAATTTGGTGTCCTTATTGTATTTTACTAAATAATAATAATAATAATAATTTTATTTAGCAGAAAAAAACATACGTATTTTTCATCTTGAATATAAAGACTGAAATTTACACCTCCAATTAAATCACATCTATAATTTAATCGACATTAAAAAAAATTGAAACTATTAAAAATGTGCAAGGCAATAAAATATGTTTTAATAAATAACAATTAAACGTCTAATAATTTAATTATTGCCCTGAATAGATAATACCATAAGTTACTAGAACTTAGGCCTATTTTCGTAGATTTCTTGGAATTAAAGACTGATTAAAAATTTGTCGCACTAGAGATTATTATTTTGAATTTCAACAGGAAATTTGAACAGTGTCATTTGGAAATGTCGTGATGAAAGGAATCTTGAGATCTGTTTTGTTACGTATGATGATGTAATTTATAAGTGATTACACGTAAAACGTTTGATTCATATAACGGAATTTTGTAAGTTACTATTTTTAGCGGGGAAAAAAATTTAAATCATGCATGAATTGATTCAGGAAAACCTTATCTTTGATCTTACTTCATGGATGTAATCTATGTAATTAGGTAACTAGTTAGTCAAGGTTCTATAGTTTACCTTCCTGGTTGATTTTGTTATTATAACAAAATCAACCAGGAAGGTAAACTATAGAACCTATATATATATATATATATATATATATATATATATATATACTTTCCACATCTATATACATACAAAACTACTTTTTACATAATACTGCATTTTGTAAACGTCCTCAATTATTCCATATAAACTTAAACCTTTTAAAATTAATTTGTAGAAATTGGATTACTTTATTTATAAATAAGTGGTTATAATTACCTTTTTATATGTCTTAGCAATCCATATTACTATACTACACGTTTCACTGACAGCATCTTCAGGCTAATAACAAATAAAACACTACACAATACTTATAACACTTATAGGACATAAAATGTTATTTCGTACATGTCTTATATTTAAAAGTTTATTTTTGTCAGTAACCACATATTATTCCAGCTGGTTCTGGTATTTCACTCACGGAGTAAGATGTGATTACTGACAAAAATAAATCTTAATTATACTTTTAAATACAAGATGTGTACAAATGTACAAAAAAATTATGTCCTATAAGTGTTGTATAGTGTTTAGTGTTTTAATTAAGTATTAGACTGATGATGCCGTCAGTGAAACGATGAAATATGTAGCATAATAATATGGATTGCTGTGGTAATTATAACCAATAATTTAAAATATTTTAACTCATTCTTTGCCTTAACTTAATTTACTACAATTGTAGAAAATATGACAATGCCTTAAGGAAAACGTGATTAGAATAGCATCTTTTTTATTTTTACTGCCACGTTGTGAGATAAAAAAGAAGAAATAATTTGCTCGATATGCATGGTACATGTGGAATTAACTCATAATTTTTAAGGGAGTGAATTAATAATAAAAGTTAACAATATTGGTTCTAAATACATAAGATACAAAATATATCAATAAGATAATATTTAGATTGACCTTTCTATAGAAACGTTCCTATTCAAACTTGTTATATTTGAATATTCTCTTATTATAATATAACAACAAATATTGGTTTTACGTGTTACAATAATGCTCACTTAAGTGCACGGGGACAAGTTAATACTGCCTGAGACAACTAAGAATTTACTGTATAATGGATGACTGACTACCTCTATTTATAACCTATGCTTACTTACTAAGACATTAAATCCTACTGAGGAAGGGATTTTTGGGACATAATTCCTCCATCCCTAAACAGAACTTCGGGAGTTGGCTGATTTACATCCGAAGTTACAGCTGATTTTCGTATGTATATATAAGCTATATATATATATATATATATATATATATATATATATATCACCACTATGATAATGAATCTATATAAGGTCATAGTCCAAATACTAATGTTTTTTGTTATTTTTTATTTAATTGAAATATTATTTAATTCTATTTCATCTAAATTCTTGGAATTTGATAGAACGTACCGGTTCCTGATTGAGTTGTAACTTAAGATCAATAACATTATTTTATTTTTAGATGTCCTGTCTTAAGTCTAGTTACATGTACAAGCATTTTGTTCCTATAATCAATAACATTGTTATTATCTAAATACACTAAGTAATTCCTTGCAACATTATTTCAATTGTTTCTTTAGCATTAACTAATTTTCAAGGTTTCGGGATTAGGGAAAACAATTAGGTTATGGTATCCAATTAATTAAATTAATTTATCGTTAATTTCTAAATTTAAATAGTTACACTCACTTGGTATTCCATGTTTAATCACTTGAACTTTAGTCATCATGGTTATATGACTAGATTTGCATATCGTAGGTACATAATTCAATTAGTACAGTCTATATTCTATTGGCTCAACAATAAGGTAAATTGATAAATTATACAATCTCTTTAGAGCTAATTCTACAATTAACCTATAACAAATTTTTCAATTTCTCATCTGTTTCCTAATTCGACTTAAATGGGTAATTTATTCTGATAGCGGTGATCTTATCTTGATGATTGCCTCGAACTGAAATTCTTGTGCTGAAATCACGCTTGGATGTAGCTTCAAAATGTTAATGAAGTTTCAATATTTTTCATTAATTGTAACAATGTCATATAAAATATTTAGCTGTAAATAAATTTTGAGCTTGATTTGTGAGATAATTTTAGATAGAATAAAACTCGAACACAAGTCCTCAAAAAATTACGTTAATTAATCAAACGCGTTTCAAAGACAAAGTCGCCATCCTCAGTGATACATGAGCTACAATAACTAAACTATAACTTTTCCTCGATTTGTTTAGTATATTTGTTATTGGTAGGTATTTTTATCTTCATAAATTTCGGACACAGTTTTCGTTTTCGACACATACTTAAAAACCAATATGATGAGATAATAATCTAACTTTTAACTTTAACTTATGTAGTAGGTTCAGCTCTATTGACTAGAGTGTCATATTTATAAATGAATAATGAGCTAGACTAGTGATATAATATTAGATAGAATAAAACTCGACCAAAAGTTCTCACGAAAATTCGTTTATTTAATCAAAAGCGTTTCAACGGCAAGGGCGCCATCCTCAGTGATACATGAACTACAATAACTAAACTATAACTTCAGGTGGTAATATATTATATAACTATAATTTTTAGCTGGTTCAAGATATTTCTGAAATACTCAATTTTTATGTGGTCGCTCACCTTTTCGTTCACAATTCAAAGTTTATTTTGTAATTCATCGAAATTGTTTCCAATAACTTTAATAGTTTAGTTAAATTCTTCAATAATATTTACACTAATGAAGTACTGTGATTTAAAATGGTCTAAAATACTATTTTGGTTAGTTTTCAAGTTTTTTTTTTTTTTTTTTTTTTTCATATTTCTCTCCATCATATTAGTCTAGGTTTCCTGTAATAAATTATACAATGAATCTTAACCATTATCATCTTTTGGTCCTAACATTTACAAATCCAATTATTTCTACTTTGTCCTTTAATGTTTCCCTAGTATGATTAACATATTTTATATAACTAATCATGTCTCTTGCTTTATTACCATTATCGGTTACGGAGTCTATTTTGTTGTGTACACTCTCATAAGCACTTAAATTGCAATGTTAAGAATGTTTACAAAATAAGCTAATACATCATTATAATAACTTTCAATATTATCTACTTGTACAAAGAAACTTTCTATATTTACACAAATGTATGGTACAATGTTTTTAATCAAGCTTTACCCAAGTCGATTGGGATCATACCTATGTTTTTTGAAAAAAAAAAAATTATTTCAAAATCTTCAACTGCTGCTATTCCATAGAATGAGATATACCTGGATCAGGAGAATTGTTATTATTAGAATGTTTTTCTTTTAACTTTCCGCGGCCTTGGAGTTGGAGAAGTGAATTTTATCCTTTGTATTATGTTGCCGTTTTTTTTTTTTTTTAATTTTGGGATTTTTCTCATTAATTATTTTCTCATAATTATTTTTTATCATTCTTGCGGGATTAACCGATGAAATTGGTTCCTTGTTATAACGATTTTTTGTCTTGCTCTAGTTTTGCACAGTTTTTTTTTTCTGGAATTTCTGAAAGTTTTCTATTTTCGTTCCTTTTTTGTAGAATATTAATTTTTGTCTTCCCAATTTATTTCCTTAATTTGTTCATCTAATTTTTAGTTTTTCCTTATGCGAGTTTATATAGTCATTCATAATTTAACTTTCCAAATTTATGTCTAAAATTGAGTTCATATTTATGAGTCCATATAATACTTCAATTGGTGTCAGTTTTATTACGAAATGAATAGAATTATTATGGACAATTACAGCGTATTTAACCTTTTTTGTAATTGTCTCATTTTAAAATTCCAGTTGATTATTCAAAAGTCTGATGATTGTGTTCTATTATTGTAGATAGTACTCGCTGGTATAATCCGTTGGATTATGGGTTTTGTGTACTTATGTAGGCTAATGAATTGATTTTGCGTATTTCCATTAGTTCTTGGATACTTTTATTATTAAAATACGTCCAGTTGTCGGAGATAATTATCCTTGTCACACCAAAACTGCTGAAATGTTCGATGAGTTTATTACTTATCTCTATTGCGTGTTGGCTCACGATTCTGTACATCTCCAGGTGTGTTAAGAACGTGTCTATCACTGTAATGAACTTAGTTTTATCAAAGTCACTGTGTCAATTGATACACCTCTAACTGTTTACTAGACGTGGTGATTTCTGATAATTCAAGATTCAGGGGAACTCTATCGTACTTAGATATTAAAAAAAACTTCACAAGTGTTTTAAATCTCGTATACTGGGCTAATAGTATTTGCGTTTAATTTGGTTATATGTTTCAGTGATACCTCACGTGATAGTTATTTATTATTTCTAGAACTTTCTCTGGGTTAGTTACATCTAATAATTTTATGTTATTTTTAATCAAGCTTAATTGTGAACTTCTAAAGTTTTTCAAATACAAGGTGCAGATGTTCATAAAAATCATCCTTAAAATACAGATATTTAACATTTTTGGAACCAGATATTCTTTGACAAAATTAATTATATCTTGCTCGAAATTCTTTTCTGAAATTTCGTCTAACAATCTCATTTC
The DNA here is from genome assembly GCA_963513935.1 of Aphrophora alni. Lineage (NCBI taxonomy): Eukaryota > Metazoa > Arthropoda > Insecta > Hemiptera > Aphrophoridae > Aphrophora > Aphrophora alni. The sequence continues at coordinate 25,651,372 of OY740767.1, read as the reverse complement.
GAATAACCAAATAATTTTTGTATAACTACCTTTTGTGGTTGGTACTTCACCAGTGAAAGTATAATTTGATTTTTTCTTCAGATATGAGGATTTCAACTTGAGTGTTTCCTTCAAAGTTCGATGAACTGTTTGGTTTGTGCCATCAATGTCATCCAGGTTGACAATTATTGATTTATTTCCATCAGATTCTGGGAAATTTAATTGAGTTGAGTCTTTGATAACTCTTTTTATTTCATTAATGGAGTCTGTGTTACACGCCGATATCTTTTGCGTTATATTTAGTTGTAACTTATCCTTAGAAATTCCGTTGGGATTTTGATTAATTTTGCCACGTTTATACTTTATTTCATAGTCAAATTCTTGAAGCTTGAGATAGCATCTTAATAATTTTGAATTTGGTTCTTTTATTGAACATAACCATTATAGTGGTTTGTGGTCAGTATAAATTGTAAATTTCTTTCCAAATATATAGGGTCTAAGGTATTTGGTCGTCCACACAATCGCCAATAACTTTCATTCTATCACAGAAAGGTTGAATTCATTATTTTTTAAAGTTATTACTTGTGTAGGATATCGGTAAATCTGGTCCTTTCGTTTCTTGGCTCAATATTGTACCGATAGCAAAATTACTCTAGATAAAATATTGCAATACGGGTTCGTTACACAATATATGTTTACATGTTTCAAAACAATCAATGCAATGTTTGGTTTCCTATGTCTATTTTGACATTCTTCTATAAGCAATTATTCAATGGTTTTGTAATTTTAAAAAGTCTTTTATAAATTTTCTATAATATCCTACTAAGCCTAAATATCATTTGATTTGTTTTGTGGTTTGTGGTATTAGGTAGTTTATGATTACTCTTATCTTCTCGGGGTTTGGTTTAACTCCTTCTGACGTCATTACATGTCCGAAATAGGCTGCCCTTTCCGTAAGAGCGAAATGAGTTAATATACAACAAACAGTTTTTCTTATTTGCCTATTTTAAAATGGTGTTCCCCCAAAAACTCAGTGAACGAATACTTAGCATTTGTTTTTTTATACCCCCAAAACTACAAGTCTACTTTAAGCCACAAACTGGGGCTAAACACATTTCTAAAAACCAAACAATAAAAAAAAAACTGCAATACTATACTATCCTATTTCTGTAGTGTAAATGACATGATTTTTGAGCTTCTTATGTAAAGTTTAGTTTTTTTTTTTAAGCATTATTTGTATCTATTAAAACGTATACGTTATCACTACCAAAGTGGAGGTCGTCAACCATCCACAAATCTCATTTTCTTTAATTTGTATCTTATCTGGTACATGCTGTGTTTTGTACTTACTAAACCAGGAGGTCCTCCAGCAGAATGATCACCATACACAATGAATAAACCTCAAGATTCTATTTCAACGTTGGATGTAGCCTACCGTCAAACAAACAAACACAAGTGCATTCCTAAAATGTCAATTGATTTGTGCAAAAGCTAAAGTAGGAGCTCGAATTGATGCATTGTGTCTATTGATGGATCACAAGTGCGTGAATCGGAGCTGATTAGAGTCCGGCCCGAGGGACCACTTTGTTGCCATCTCACAATATGTCAAATAATTGGAGATGACAGTATCCTTGGGGGTTTATCTGTCTTCCTTAGGGAAAGTGATTTCCGATTTAGTTCATCCACGATGACTTTGCCATTTTCATTCTTTAGGTAGGCGCACTGCTTTCTAATATCCAATAATTCAAGTAGGTCTAACAATAGAGTTAAATGTTAGGATAAACATTAGGTGTGCGAATTAAATTTTGAGGTTATGATTTACATAAAATAGGTACTTTAAATTTGTCATACAATCATAGTAGAAAGTTTCGTGTGATGTAGACTAATAAAATCAACTTTTATTCCTAATCCAAAATATTATTGTTATAATAACTAGTTTTTGTTGGAATGTAAATGAAGGGGTTGTAAAAAGTGTTTTGGAGCACAAACTTTTCATTTATTCAAAATTTTATGAATATATTTTTTACCCACTTTTCGTTTGCTTAATTTTGAATTTTGTACGCCTGTATGAGAAAGTTTGTGCAATGTTTTACGCCATTTATTTATAACTGTTAGTATTAGTAAACGTTTTTCGTTTGCAGTAAATGTGAAAGTTAAGAATTTGCCATTTAATCATCATTTTTTTAAACTTCCTTTTTTCAAAATTGATAAATATCCAAACAAAGATGTTGAACATTACAACTGCCATTTTTTTATTTTAAAATAATAAAAATTGAGTATTTCTGGTCGTTTTATCTACAAAGAAGTCTAATAAATTTATTATCAATATTTGCATTACAAAAGTTGTCTTCCTAGGCACATAGAAAAAGTTTTCAAAAATATTACTTTTCGTGCTAAAAATTTATGTTCAAATGATTTCGATTTCTTAATGTATATAAAGTACCAGGAAATCCGATCTCCGATCGGGTTATTGTCTCATCTACAAAAATGTGGGCATGTTATTAGTTATTTGGTTTTGTTATAAGTACAATAATTATCTCTCATTATGAATTTTTTTTTAATATATTTTAAAACTTTTTTGTAGAATTTTTTTTTTTATAATGTATTGATCAATTCTATTGAAAAGGATGTTGGAATAGGTATGGTCGCTAAATAAATTTACAAAAATTTGTACAGAATAGGTATTATTTATTAATAAGAAACATATAGAATAAATATGAATATGTATAAAATTATTCAACATAATTATTTTTAAAATAACTGATTCATTTTAAAAAATTTTCTTTTATAAAATCAAAATCTTAAAATACCAATAATAAAACATATGAAACATAAGTTGTTTTTTTGTTTTTAATACTAACAACTAATGTGAAAATTTTCTAATGCTGAATCAAAGGCTTCCAAATTTCAAGGGAAAAATCTTCGTCTTGGTACAAAACAGGTTCGATATTATTATATCCGTTATTTAATACTTCCGTCCAAACAACGTTTCGTGTATAAACATGTATTTGGCCATTATTTTCTGCTGGTAACAAAATTTTTCGGCTGTTTCTTCTCTTAACTCTTGAAAATGATACGTAAAGCATGCCATGCATGAAAACTGGACTTCTTAAATCAACACCAACATACTCAAATGTTTGGCCTTGCGATTTATGAATCGTCATGGTAAATGCTGGTTTGACTGGAAATTGATGTCTTTGCATTGAACATCCCAGCTGACTTTTGTTTGATTCAAGAGTTATTCTGAGAATATGTACTTCTTGTCCAGCATGTTCACCAGTTATAATTTTCCCTTTAATTATATTGTTGCATAACTGGGTAACAGTGAGTCTAACTCCATTACAGAGGCCTTCCTCAAGATCTCAATTTCTCAAAAGCATAGTAAATTATTGTGTTTTTTTAATTTTAGCTCAAGTGGAGGTAAATCTGCAATTTCAATTAAATTTAGAAATTCAGGAGTAAATTGCAATGTATTTTCTGCTGGATCTTTTACTGAATCATAACTCTTATATTGCTGACTTTTACCACCTAACTTTTCAATGATTTCAGCATTAATTTTGGCCACGTCCTTATTTAATGGTGCTAAGATTGCTCGGTCTTTCATATTTTCATATTGTCTGTTAAGCAGGCAGTTGCCAAAAACTTCATAGATTAAATCACCATTTGAAATGATATCACGTGGAATTTTAATTTCACCCAACTCGTTTTTTTGGAATTTCACCATTCCCAACTAGTAGAAGATAATTAGCAAATTCTAGTTGCTTAAAAATAAATCAATATTGCGAAAATTACAGTAAAAATAATAACAATCATTAATAAATAACAAGCGATGACAAATTCATAACGACGGGACTATAAAAAATTATTAATATTTTGAAATCTACTCACGAAGTACTTCAATAAATCCTAAAACTATCGATTTATCCGAAAGTAAACTCCTAAAAATATTATTGTTAGGTCTAAATTTCCAAAAATGATCACACTAATCTAATTCAACTTTTTGGACATGAACTGTGTAATAAACCTCGTCAGGCAAATTGAAAAATTCTTTTTAGAAAACAGAAAACTAAAAAGAGTTATCGAAAGCTTACAAGATAACATGTCAGTTAAAAAATGAAATTTATCAACTTTAGATGTCAAAATTTTCGTGAATATTTTATTAGGCTATCATTTTTTTTTTTTTTTAACATGCATGACAGGATATGATTTAGAAGTTATTCACCGGCAACAGCGCATGCACTAGAAAATCAACAAAGTACTAAACATTATTAACATAAAAGCCAAAACAAAATTACCTCCTGACACAAATTAAAACTCTTTAGTTAATATTGCAAACTAAAATTCTAGGCAGTCTGAATATTTATTAAAATACGGTAAATTATAATAATACCGATTTAGCACATGTAACAGGTGACTAAATTATTAAACAACGTTTCATAATAGTTCTCCTTCTCTTGAAATTTCGACAACGGTTTTAATAAATAGATATATAAGTATTTTCTATTTTTATTTATTTATTTTTTACTTTACCATATATACGCAGTGACGGATCAAATTATTGATTATTATTATTAATGGCGGGAAAATCGATATCGAGTTTATTGCACGTGTATCAGTTTTGAGTCCAAAAAGTGTTTTGTTTTTTGGAATGTCTGTCTTTTTCTACGGTTTTAGCGCGTGTACAAATTTTAATCAATTTGGCATGTTAGCATATTTTGACCATCTTGTGGGTTCTTCATTTTTTTATGACTCAAAATTTGTGTGTAGTTGGCATTAGAAAGAAATAACAGCTTTAAGATGTTTATCAAATGTTGTTAAGTGTTGCCTCTAAGGATCAAGAATGTATTGGGTCCCATTTCTAAAAAAAAAAAAAAAAAAAAAAAAAAAAAAAAAAAAAAAAAAAAAAAAAAAAGAATCCAAACAACCAGCTTTAACGATTTTTATCAAATTTTGTTAAGTGTAACCTCTAAGGACCCAGAATGTATTGGGTCCCATTTCTTTAAAAAAAAACAACAAAAAATCGGTCATGGAGCTGTTATAGGCTACAAGAAGTAATTCTCAAAACCGGCTGAATAGATATCGTTCAGCTTTGAGGATTAATGTGTCAAACCCGTATGCAAAATCGCAAATAAAACATATGTATTAAATACGATACCGTCAGGTGTAATCAAATTTATGGTACAAGCGAAGCAAGTATACCATAAGCAAGTATTTAAGTACTCTTACTTGAATATTTTTCATAAGTATAACTTTTTCCATTAACTTTGTGATTGATAATTTACGGAAATGAAATTTTTAATGACGTTTAGTTTTATTATATATTTTTATTTGGTTTCCGGGATGAGTGGTTAGAAAATTGTGTATAATATTTAACACAATTTTTTAAATATACAAATGAATTAAATTGTTTAGTATTATTAGACAGATACTCGACATCCGATGGAATGCTACCTACGATTCAATTTTTTGGATCGGAAGTAATGTAAAATCTCCGATTAAATCAATGTAAAATAACAACTGTACCCAGGAAACGGAAGACTTGTCACGGAGCTCGATGAAGAATTCTAATGTTTCCTCCTCGCCTAGCTTAGCTTGGCAGTAGGCAGGAACATTACTGCAGAGGTGTGAAGACATTCATCTTCCTAAGCACTATAATTGCATCCATTACTCAACACAAGATTCAATTTACAATTAATAGCAAATTGCACGGTGCTTAACTTTAGCCGACAAAGATTTATATTTCGATTTGAGGTAGTTGCTCTACTGAATTTTAAATTAACAAGCATCTTCAGCATCTGCGATCTGGTGTAGGCTGTGGAAACTTATAAAGCTGTAAGCTATAAAGTCGGATTTTTGTGCTAAATTTAACATTTTTTATAGCGAGTGGTTTAAATTTAAACCATAGACTCAAATTGTGGGGAAACAGTTTTATGTAGAAACTTGGTGTAAAGTTTTATCTTACTAATTTGAATATCGAGAATTTAATGAATTTTGTAATACAATTTGGAAGCACTAAAAAGAAATGTAAGGAGAGGATCTGTTTCTATAGATTTTTAAATATAATCAATCATAGGTCAAGTCATATCTTCTTTTAATGGTCTTTAAAAACTAAACGTTTTGGCGTACATTTTTCCTCTCATCTCTCATCATTACAAAATGGCGAAATAAATATATAGCCTAATGTTGCAGTTTACGTTCATCTGCATTTTAATTATACTTTATAAAATAATAATTACAATTTAAATAAGGCATCAGTAATAATTGAGCTCTAAAACAATGTACCACAATTGGAAATTGCCACCTTTAAAAAATTACCCGCAATGGCCTATCTCCAACGTTTTGAAAATAATTAAATCCCACAAATGTTTGCAAGAAGTAGATTTCCTTCTATATATAAAAAGTAGGGTAGCGTATCATTTGGCAACACATAATTGACAATTTAAACACATTTTAATTACATTTTCAAAATTAATTTTTACGTAGACATATTCTCCTAAATTTGTCACTTTATGAATTGTTAATATTTTTTATTGAACTAAACCTAAAATTCATAGTAAAGAAAATATCAAATATGTAAAAGAAGTTTGAAATATTGACACTTCCATCTTTATATATTTTACACGGTGTTTTATTTTTAAAATCATTATACTAATTTATAAAATAAAGAATACATCGGGGGAAAAATAACTTTCAATTACCAAAATATTGCAGAACAAAGTGTCTAAAACTTCTGATTTTATGGTTAAAAGTTGTTAAATTTTTTGAACTTTAAAAATATTAAGCGTTTTAGTTTTGAAGGAAACACTGTACACTTTTTTAGTTTCCAAAGAATTTATAGTACTAGTGAATATTTAAATGATAAGTTTATTTAAACTTTAAGCATATTTTGTTTATTGTAAATTAGTTGCAAGTAGAATTAAAGCCTCATTATAATGTTTTAAATTTGTATGTGTAGTGTAAGGTTGACTATGTGTTTACATGTTATCGGCAATGTATAAAATCCAGGCATTCTACACATTACCTAAGCATTTTTAGCAAAATATAAATTAAAGTAATTTTGCTACATCTTAACTCACTTTGCCTAGGCATTGTGTTATAATGCCTGTAAATTTTGTAAAATGCATACATTTCTTCAAGCGAAGTATTAAATTAACAGATTTGCTCAGAAAATTATTTATTTACAAATCAAACATAGGAAATGCAGAAAATAGAATGTGTGTATATTAAATATTTACTGAAGTTAATGAACCCAACTTAACCTAACCCAAAAGCAATGGAAAAACTGGTATTCCAAACTCTGCTTGAAGTGCAGTGGACATTCTATAGAATGTCTAGACAAAGTATGAAATATTGTCTGCCAACTTTAGGCGATTTATATAATTTCTAGATATTGTATACAATGCCTGATTTAATACATTGCCGGTAATATATACAGTGTTGAGCAAACGTCCAGCATACATTGCAATATCTCAACTCTAGTTGGCGTAGGAAAGTAATAGACACATAACTTTTGATTGGGGCTATCTACAGACTGTGCCAAAAAGCAGGTTCCATATACAGAGTGTTCTGTAAAATATATAACGTATTTTTGCCCTTTTTTAAAACATGCATATCAATGCCCTCCCCTTTATTTTGATGAAAACGGAATCTTTTTATTTTACTTAGATACTGTGCAGAAAAATAATAATTTAGTTACATTATCAGTTGGCAAATACAGCTTTCTAAAGAGTTGTCACATAAATGTTTTTCTTTTGTTATGGGCGAGTAATAATTAAATGAATCTGTGAAATTTGATTCCTCGTAACGAAGTGTTTAAATAATATAAAAGGACTTTTCAGAAGATTTTTATATTTAAAAAAGAGGCAAGAAATGGGTTTTGTACTTTTTCATAACACTCTCTATATGGAACCTGAGTTTCGGCATACACTGCAGGTAGTCCTCAATCAAGAGCTTTCCATTGATGTGTCTATCATTTTTTCATGCAAACTAGAAGCTGATATTTTGCGATGTATATTTTCTTTTACTCAACCCCGTGCATTTGTTTGGTATTCATTATTCTGTAAAATTTGTTTTTGACAATGTCACATGTTTTATAGCTTTTCATTTTTTAATATAAAATGTTACCCGACCCTAAAACAAAATAAATAGGTAAAAATATTGTCTATAAATTTGTATTACACTAAAGGAATAAGTGACTGACTTTGCAAAAAACTATTCTTTCCTCACAAATAAATTTGTATAAGAAGGTACCATTCTAGTACCCTTTATGTACCCTATATGTAGTAAACTGTGCATATGGTGTAGATAAATTTTAAAACCAAAAATTATTCAAAGTTTAAACCATATGAACAAGATTTAATTCAAAAGAATTAAACTATAATTTTAGTACGTATGTAAATTTTATTTAAAAAAGGTTCGTAGGATTTTGTTGAAATAATGTTAATCTAAGGTCCGATTTAGAGGGTAAATGATTTAGGTCCTAACTTTGAGAAGCGTATTTAGGTTAGATACCCACATAGCCTAAGACTTGGCTAAAAAATTGGCCATTCTAAGGGCAAAAAAACATTTAATTATAAGATGTTATAGCTACTTTCTATTATTGATTGCATATAACTTTAATTTACAATTAATTAAAATAAAATCATCCTTGATTGATTACGATAAACGTGTATTAACGAATGTAATTTCCACGTTTAAAATACAGAAGCTTTTATTTACTCAGAAGCGTGTATTTACTCAGAAACTTGTACAAGTAAAATACTATGAAACGAGCAATTTTTTTATACGTGTACCTATAGTTTATTGTGAAAAACGGCTGAAAGGTTTTTGTTGGATTTGGAAGGATCTAACGTTTCCAGTGCGAAAAATTATTTAGCCAGGTCCTGGACTTTGGAAAAACTTATTTTAGGGATTAAATAATCATACCTTTAAGGCACATAATTCCGTTGAGACAATTCAACATGGTGATCACGGTGTTCGCTAATTATTAACAAATAAAGGTTTGTAACTACTTTTTCCATACTAGATAGAACATTTTTAATCAAACAAATTATTGTGATGTACTTTTATGGATTTTATGATGGGCAATGATGTTCAGGCATAATTAGAGGGTAGTAAAAAATGCGTAGATTTTTTAATTATTTTCGTAATCATCCAGTACGTACAGGAACTGCAACTTTTTTGATGAAATAACTCTATTGCCTGAGAAATCAGAGTGATATGGCTAATTATCTACCTACAATCTGACTTTTTACCTATAACATTACCTTTATCATGTAAGAAATTATATTCGTAAAATTTACCGAAATAAATCTTTAAAGTTACAATTAAAATGTTTATATACTGGAAGAAGTTCTTCCTATTTTAAAATTTCCAACTTATTATTCAGGATTTTAAATTACTAGTGTGCATCGTAATTACTCAGATTAATGATTAAATCACAATAATTTGTTCGTTATAAACTGGTCAGTGTTTTATATGTAATATTCCAAACAGCAGCTATTTTGAATTGATTAAATGAAATTACTTTTTATTTCCGCCATTTTCCCCTACTCATCAAGACTTTAAAATTAGGTATCACACGGTGCTCGCGCCTTTTACTATTTAAGATTTTTGAATTGACACTCTCATTTTCAGTTTCCTTCAGGAGGGGTGTAGAAAAACATTATTTTACCAAAAAGTATAACTTTGGGACTTATTATAGACTAAGGTTCCCAATATTGGGATTTTAAATAATATTTTATTTAAAAAAATAATGGTTGAGACTTTTACACAATGTATATATTCCTCTGACTGATCCATTGTTTGTCGATTTTCTTTAAATGTGATACAAATATACATTTTACAATAATTGTAACTTGAACAAGTTCATAAGCCAAAAATATCAATTGATATATTTATAAAAGTCTGCCGTTTTAAATAATTGGGGAGAAATATTGTCTCTTTTACGTTCCGCATTGTGTCATCCCTAACAGCTTAAAAACTCGGCAGTGATGCCGAACTCGGCGGCACTCGAGTTCGGCATCAGATCTGACCATCGGCAAAAGTTGTTCAGGGATCGGCACCAGGGCAGTTTACAGGGAGAGCGGAGAGGTTCGTCGTCCACAAACCCAGATATACTCCCCTCATTCTCTTCTTTCCCTCCCCCGAGCTCTTTTTAATTTTAAAAGAAGAATTTTCACACTCGAGTTCGGCACCAGGGCAGTTTACAGGGCGAGCGGAGAGGACGCTCCCCTCCTACCTAACCTAACCTAACCATTGGTACTTAGGAATGTTGTATTCTAGTATTTTAGAACTTCTGTTGAGTTTGTCTTGGGTAGCGTCCGAGGGCTTGTGAAGGTTCCCCCGTAGATGAGAGACCGGAAAGGGGCAGGAGTCGAGAGAGTGATTAGTGAGAGGGAGGGTTGAAGGAGGAGGGGTATAATTGGAATGGGTAAGAGGGGTGGCTGGTGCCGAACTCGAGTGTCATGGCGGTCGCTGAAGGGTCCGGTGCCGAACTCGAATGTTTTTTTTTATAACTTTTAACGGTTGGTGCCGAACTCAAGAACTTCGAAAAATCTGTATCCAAAGATTTCCATTGTGTGTTCTCCTACTATAAAAGATTAACAAAATAAAAGTTTTAAAAAAAACCCTAAATTACATCAGCATAAAAATAGGCATTTACTGTTTCAACCCTAGCCTTATTATGTATTGCATGCAAGCACCTGAAGACTTCACTCCAATTTCTAAGTCTAACAGAAGTAATCTGTAGTGCACGTTAAATATTTTCACAAATATACAGTGATAAAAAATGTGTCAAATTACTCCATAGTCTAGAGTACCGGCGTGATTGTTATAGATAAAAGTTTTATATTATTAAAGACGCGTTTAATAACATTCTATATTCATGTCCTTAGCCACACAAAACTATATGAAGTAATGAGTTTTAAATTCTTCGCAGTGATTAGTATGAAACTAGTATCGGAGAATTTCACGATCGAAACCATAACTTGCGGGTGTTGGATCGGAAAGCTTTTTATTGCATTCAATTAATATTTATTAAGGCAGTCTTTAATTATACTTGTACTTTATAATTATAATTAATTAATGTTGCATACTGTAGATAACGCCTATAGCGAGTTGGTGAAGAAAAATCAATTAAATGTATGAGTATCACAAAATCTATTTATTTTAATTTTTAATATTCACGACCCTTTCACCCCTCTAGGGGATGGCGCTTGGGAGTTGAACGTTTTAATCTCAAATTTTGAGTTGTACTTTATTTTATATAAATCAATATTGAGCTTGTCATGTGAGATAATATTAGATAGAATAAAACTCGAACACAAGATCACAAAAATTACGTTTACTTCAAACGCGTTTCAACGACAGAGTCACCATCCTCTGTGATGCATGAGCTACAATAACTAAACTATAACTGAGTTTGTGTTTGAAACACGTTTGATTAAGTAAACATAATTTTTGTGAGATGTTGTGTTCGAGTTTTATTCTATGTATTTTATAGGTCTTGAAAGAAAAAGAATTACTTCGCAAGCCGGAGGTTGCTATCTTAAACTAGGTAGTAAAAGAATAAAGAGAGAAAAAAAACAGTAATTTTGGGGGAAAACTTTAATTTTCTAAGATGTTTGAAATGGCTACCAAAAATATGTTGACAATAATAGAGCCTGTTTTCGACTTCTCTTCTTAGAGCGTTATTTCTTGCGTAATGCTGCCACACACAGTTGCATTTCTTCTAAAATTATAGGACTTACTCGATTTTTTATGTACCCCAAATAAAACAATCTAGATGAGTAAGGTCCGGAGACAGTGGTGACAGCTTCGTATCCTCGACATTTTATCCAGCGTTCAGGAATTGGATTTTTCACATATTTCCTCACAGGTAAGTAAAAGTGTGGAAATCTCATCATGCTGGAAAATTGGAGCGATATTATTCTTGAATGGCACCTCGAAGAGCAGGTACAATACTTAGTCTAGTATTTAAAGGTCCGTTTAGGGCCCCATTATTAAATAATAAACCAATTACCCTATTTTCCATAATTCCGAACCGTTCGTTTAATCTCTGGGGATAATGAGTATAAGCCTATTCAAACCAATCAGGATTTTGGTCAGCCAATTATCGGAAATTATGTCTATTTATGAAAAAGCTTGCCTAGTCACTAAAACAAATCCGATACAAGTAATTTGTTGCGTCTTGATCAAGTGAAGCATATCTTCGTAAAATAACCGTCGATCCGAATTGTCATCTTCAAATTCTTGTAAAAATTGAAATTTATAGGGTAGAATTTGCGCTTTTTTTAGTTTCTCATATAGCCTACTGTGGATTTACTTGTATTACCTATTATTCTTATCATTTGCGTTGGTTGTACTTCTGGAATTCTGACGTACAAAGTTGGATCTACGCTTTGCTTATAGTTCTTGGGTTAGAACTTTCTCTTTCTGTCTTGACCAACTCTTGTTCTTCTACGACCCTGATGACATTAGAGTATACGAGGGCAGGAGGCTATTTTATGCTCTTATCTTTTTAAGCCGGTGGCGATCGCACGATTTTTCGCCTTTAAACAAAACAAAATAAAACTCTGGAATTTTTACAACTTCCCGTCAAAATGTGAATATAAACTGATATAATAAGCGACAGTTAGTTTATAAATACTCAAGTTATCAATTGTGTGTAACATAAATTGTAAAACGTCATATTTACATATAAAACGGCAATAAAACCCATTGTTTTATATTGAAATATTTAAAAACCCTCTATAGTCGTTTTGATTTTTTGTTCATTGCAATTTGGAGTTTTTTGTAAAATGTTACTTCTTATATTTATTTCTAAAATTTAAGTAATATTGACAAAATTAGGATCTGAGGCGTTTGATTGCAATGTTTTAGCTAGTGTCACAAGGAGCGTAATTAAATTCTGCAGACTTATCCCTACAGTAGTGTGTGCACTAAAAGTTTTACCTGCACCAGCGGTCTTTCTAGCCATTTACATTGTGTCGACCCCACACATCCGAGCCCCCCCCCCTCCTCGGAACAGCCCTAGTTCTGAGAGTGTTCTACTCTTGTTACCCAGTCCTCCTTTTTGAATCCTCTATCCTATCTGAGTAGAGAGCATTATTGTCATTCCACCACAAGTGGGGGTTCTCCACCTTCACCCTCAGGGGTTTCACTCTAATCTATCCTATCAGATCAATATGGTCAAAACCTAATTTAGTTTTGTCCATAAAATTCACTCTTCCAGCAGAGTACGACTGTAGATGCAGACTGTGTTACAAACAGAACATTTAATACAAACACTACGCAACACTGTATGTCTTTACTCAGGCTGAGTTATTTGATAGGATCTCCTCTGTTTTTGACATACTCCTAGAGTTCAGCAGTTAAAATCGTTCTGCACATTGCTGATGGATTGTATATAAGTCTGAGCAGCCATGCAATCATACTCAAACAAAATATTAGTTACAATTTAAACATAATCCAGAATTAGAGATTCAGTGTGAATGAGTGGGAAAAGTTTAACAAATGAAAAATAACTGGTTCAATTAACAGATGAAAATGAACGTTATATAAAATTAGATTCCATCATGAAATAATTTCCAGTTGTTTATTAAAATGCGAACATTTTAAAAATAATGTTCAAAACTGCACGTAAATGAAAATTACAGTTAGCCTAGTTAAAACAAAAATGACCCCAACTGTTGCCTGTATTTATTTGGATGTTTACAGTTTTTTCATGTATACCATAATTTTCTCTTACATGATGGTTGACACATTTAATAGGGTCATAAACCTTCCAGTCAACAGACATTTGGTAGAAATCACTAAAGCCAATACTACATAGAATATGAGGTGTGGGTATAAATTAACTGGACCGATCAAGATCCCCGTAGAGTTGTATACGTAAAGATTATATTCACACCAAGATTTCGGACACATCGGTTTTCCACATACCTTGGTCCAAATAGTTTGTTTAACCCGCAGTGGCTTTGACGCCTGTATAGAGACAACAAAAATGAAGATAGGAACACGAAATGAGCTATAGGGAGCCATTACTGTGCTCATATGGAAACTTTTCGAGATTCAGAAACATATAATCAAAATGTCAAAATTGCGACTATTTTAAAAGATTTTTTGTTCATATCTCGCATATTTATAAACTTATAACAAACTACATTACATAAAATGTACGTATTTAAAGTCTGCATTTAATTTTAGCAATTCCACTTCTCTAGAATGAGAAATAGGGTAGTTATTATCGAAAATGTAGGCCTAATTTAGAACCCTGATGATTCCCAAGAAAATGTGATCCGTATAGTTACGAGATCTGGTAGGGCAGTGACACCGAGATGAGCCTGACGAGTAGAGGTTTCTTCACGTGTGTACAGCTTTGAGGCCCTCCAAGCCCGAGACGTTGACCAGAGCGAAGCGAGTAAAAACGGTTTAATATATACGCATCTTCGAGGCCCGTTAGGGTTCTGTAGAAGTCAAAAAGTAGAAATATATACAATTACTAAATTCAGAAAATCTGTGTATCAATTGTTTCAATCAAACTTACCCTATGTATGTATAATGGGTCTTGCTTTACCAATAGCCTACAACTTATTATTTCCTTTAAAGCCCAAGAGACCAACTTTGAGAATTACTTTTGGTGGATCTTATATTAAATTATGTGATTGGGTTGGGTAAGTATTATGATGGCCTCGTTAACTTGTTCCATGTAGTCTTGGGTAGATCCCTCTTTTTCATCTTTGTTATCAGATCTCTCTTGATAACTCCTGTTCACTTCCTACCATGATTAGTGTTTTCTAGAGAAAGTGGTCCTTTATTTTACGTTCTTGTCTTCCTTTTCTACCTTCAAACAACAAAGGAAACAAATAGTTTGTTTACTAAATGTATTAAATTTGGTTGAATACACTTCGATATATTTAAAAAAATTGTACTAAACACTCTAAATCTGAAAGCACTTATTAATTTATTGTAAAAGAAAGCAAACGATTAAAGTTCTGATTACCTGAACATTATGACAGTTAACAAGTTTCTAATGTGGAAATTCTCACTAATCCGACCTCCCCGGTGAACACGCTGTTACCCTTGAGTTTTATTAAACTTCAAATCAAAACACAATATTATAGTTTTCACTTTCTTACACATACTTTCATAAATTTAATCTAATAAATTAAAAAGGATTTACATTAGGGGGCCTATGTGTTTTTTTTTTAAATCCCCAATATTAAATTAAATATCATTATCATTAGTCTATGTATGCTTACAGAGTTTTCTTAAACTAGAAAGCTTTGAAATGTGTCTCTTATTATTTAGTTAATTCATATAACATACAATTATTTACTTACACCGAAAAGGTTTTTTAATTCATAATAATATTGTTCCAATTTCACTGCTCTAGTTACGCAATAACAGATTCAAATATACCGGGTGGCCCATAACTCAGTTGACAAAAAATGCGTAACTGTAAGTAACAAATGTATTTATAAAGACAAGATTACACAGTCTGTAATTATACAAAAATGACAGACACAGTATGTTTTAGGCAGGAGGAGATTTGACAATTCTTAAACAAAGAAACATAAATTTCATCACAAATGTTCAGTGAAAACAGCGACTCAAACTTTGTTTATATTATTTGTTTTAAGTTTTCTATAGAGTTAAATCAACCTTTTACCATCTCCCGTACAAAAATGACGTGAGTTTGGGGAACGAGGAGGTCATTGTGTTGTTCTTAATCTGCCGAAGTTAGTTGTTCTTATTCTTATTGTGCCATTCTCTTGCTATGTCAGTTTTCCTGAAGGGGCTTGTTGTTATGTCAGTTGTTCAAAGATATGATTTTTTTTATAGTTACCACACAGCAATTCCAGCCAGTTTTCCTGTGTGACTGTCTCATTAAAAATAAGAAATAGAACTCACCAGCAATATTTAAAATATAATTTAAAGAAAAACGTGCCTGTGAATATATGTCCTGAAACGTTTCTTTTACCAGCTATCCGGCATTTTAATTTTTTTACTAAACACTTGTAATTTATATTTCTAGAACGGCTTAACCGATTGAGTTGAAATTTTGCACGATAATCATCAATGTCTTTGATAATCATCAATACCTACAGTGAAAAAAATAGTCAATTTGTTCAAAATATCTGTTTCAAAATAGTGGCCATTTAAAATGTTAAATGAAATAACTAAACGAATTATTTTCATTTGAAATATTTTATTGGCCGCCATTTTTAAACGAATTATTGGACAAGTTGATTTTTTTTTTTCAAACTAGGTCTTTATATTAATGACTATCGTCCAAAATTTTAACTCAATCGGTTAAGCCGTTCTAGAAATATAAATTATTAGGTAAATATAACAAAATGGCGAATAGCTGGTAAAAGAAGCATTTCCGGAAATATGTTACAAGAATTTATTCTTTATTTTGAACTTATAACCACCTCCTGGATTATAGAAACACTCTGTATACTAGATTTTACAATGACATTATTTTATTTTAACTTCTGATAGATTCAAATTGTTTAAACTTTTCTTTTTAACTCTAATTTCCTAAAATAGAATGAATGGTTTTCTTTCCTTTAAGAAAGAACTTCTCTCTATAAAACAAATAACTGTTTCAAACGAATATAATTAAACCTTCATAAACAATATCATAAAAAATAGAAACAAAACCGATAAGAGAAGCAAACCAAAATATTTTTACATTGAATATCACTGTTTAATAGATAAAATTACTAGTCCAATTTAAAAATTAAAAAAAAAAAAAAAAACTTGGGCGTACTTATTTTTAACATTCAAAACTAATAACAACCTCAGTAAATCATTGAAACCGTAAAAAAAAGCCATTTGTTCACATAATACGACTGGAATCTACAAAATTAGTTGCGATAATTGCCATAAACAACACACCGAACAAAGAGGCCTTCAAAGTAATGTTTAAAGATCACATGTAGAAAAAAATTACAATAATAAGACAAAACTCTTAAAATTGCAAAACATATAATTGAAACAAGCCAATACAAGGGTATCAACAATAATTTACCAAATTTGTAGGACCGAGTATGAACGTTTAAAAGAATTTGAAATTTCTAAACACACAAAAATTAGACCAAACAATTTCCAGTTGAACAAAATTCAAGTTAAACTCCTTCAATACAAGACATAGGCTACCATATCTTCAATGGTAACGTTACATAGCCGAGTGCACACAACATGTCTATAAATATATTACTTTTATTTGACAACGTAATGTGTTCTTGTTGTGTGTATTAGTGTTGTTTTGTAGTGTTATATATATCGACACACATCAAGTGCACGAGTATTAATGTTTGATAATGACTGAAGGAAGAGGCGAAACTATCGTCACGTAAAAGAAAACAAAAGACAGGACTGTGAAATTAAGGCAATTTATTTAACTGTAACACTCTGGAAGTCAACACGATCATTATGTCTTTGGCTTCTACAGTTAGTCTTTCACTGCATACAGAATTGTTTAACGTAAAGAAGGTCTCCTGCAGCTTAACCTCAAAGTAGAACAGAATTTTTCAGTAACTCTGTAGATAATCAAAACCTCCAATCTCCTCGTATTCATAAGAACAGATGTACTTCATAGACTTAAGTTTCATCTCACAATAATTTAAACAAATACAATTGCAATAAATTATAACTGCAACCTAAAGCAATTGAATATCTAATAAACCCATTTCTAATTTAAAATTACTGAAACTATAATAAAGTGGGAAGATAATAGTGAAATAGGTAACGTATTCAACCACGAACTGGGTATTAATTAATTTACCCGAGAGTTCAAAATGTCAGCGGAGAAATAAATATTCTCCCACGTAGTAGATGGTACGTCTTTCCCGTAAGTAAAAGGAAAGCCTAAATAATCAGTCTAAGCAAATTGTAGCCAGATCTAGTGAGCACAGATTATAAACAATGCAGAGGATTTAATTTGATGCGTGCAGATGTGAGAGCTACCGGGGTTCATTATCAGATTTGTTATGCCTTCAAGGAACAGATGTAATTCTAGTGTAAGGGTATTCAAATTAGTTTAGTGTCATTGGATGACAGGAGAGAGAGAAAGAGAGAGAGACTATTGCTTTCCTTTCTGGTATAATGAAGTCGGTCGGTTTTTGTAAAAAGCCGTCTTGAGATTGTTTGTCACTTGTCAACAATGAAAGAAAACGCCGCCGCCGCCGTCCCCCCTCTCCCCCGTGTTGTGTGGGCCTGGATGGATATTCATGTTTACACCTACAAAAAGAACAGTTTTCTTTACAACAGTTTGTAAGAAGATGAATTTAAAGCGCGCCGCCTTGCTTTCATTACGTTCTAAACTTCCCCCACAAGCCATAAAATAACTTTGGTCTCATCCTTGAGGGTTAAATTTGGACAGTTTCCTTGTACAGGTTCTTTAATTTATTTTATTTTAAAGAGCATAGTTCAGTGGAGATATTTTACTATTTGTGAATTTGTGAGTTTCTTATCTTTTTCTTTTTCACAAACACGTCTGACGGGCCTAGTGCTCTGATAGGTTTACTTATTTTGAATACTGTCGTGCAATTCCGAAAAATTGGATCTACACCATTTGTCATGTAGTCTTGGGTTAGATCCCTCTCTATCGTTTTCCTATCAGGTCTCTCTTGATCAACTCCTGTTCTCTTCTGACCTTGATGCTATTAGAATATACGCAGGGCTAGGGGTAACTGTTTTTTCTTCCCCTTTTTTATAAGGCAACGATGACCAAGTAGTTTTTGGCCTTTAAACAACAAGACATTTATCTTTTATATAGACCTAGATTTCTTTGTATTTTTTTCACTATAAAGAAAATAATTATAGAACTTGTATGTGGTTCATGTATGTAGGCTATGCAAGTAACTGTTTTTTGGTTTACTGAGCCTATGAAACGTGAATATCAGTGTAAAACTTAGGTCCATTTTTTTGCTATTACCAAACTTAACCTATCCTTCAAATACGGTAAGTAAAATATGCGAAAATTGCCAAAAGGTGACTAGTTTTAAGTATTTACTTAAAACAAGTTTTGTATTTAAATTGAAGAAATAAATGTTTGATTTAAATGTTATAGAACGTAAAATTTCCAAAAAAATCAAGTATTTGAGTTCCAAAATTTATATTCATGGAATTGTTTAGAGGGAAAAAATAAGGCGAGGAGAAGGAATGTCGCCTTAAGGATTTTCGAATTCCAATTTAAGATCGCATAATATCACAATTATAATAACATAATTAATATGTTATAATATAATGTGGTAAAAATTAATTAATTTTTTCAGAACGCTTGAACAAGTGTGATTAATTTATTATTATGATTGTATGTTTTCTTCATTTTTTATTATTAGGCCTAATATTTTGTTTTTAGGGTCCGTAGGTAAAACCAAGGTCACATAAAATTTCATGCGTTATGTCTGTCAGTCTGTCTATCTGTAAATCGCAACAGACAAGACGATAAGTCCTACATATTTCAAACTTTGCATTTATATTCGTTGTATTGTCCCACATTTAAGAAAAACATAGCGGTAACAAAAAATTACTTTGGGGTAGCAAGAGGCAAAAACTATCGAGTTGAAAAATGTTATTTTTTGAAATATGATGTGTGGAGTATCAAATAAAACTGTAAGTTATTCTGATTACGAATATGTATGTTTATTTGACGAAGCAATTAATATGTTGGCAAAACTGACCCTAAATCCCTTTAAATTTATACGTCAACTGTTAAAATCCATTCAGCTGTTGATTCATCACTGACAAGAAATCCCTTAAAATAATTAATAATATATATAGATTGTCACAGTACTCTCAGCTTGTATTTTATTCCAGTTACAGTTAATGCTGCACGTGTGAACAAATGATATAATGTAACTTTATAGCTGTGCGATAAAGTCCATCAATATGTGATTGTTTTGTACTTTAAATTGTTATAAAACATAATCAGTTCTCTTTGCATTTTCCGCTCTGTTCGGACAGTTGTATCATTTGTACTGACTCTTTCATACTTTCATTTTTAAATATTTGTTACAATTTAAACTGACGCTTAAGACTTCGACTTTATAAAAATAACTGTCCCTATATGGCTATAAATTAGCTTATTAACTTGAACCGGTATTTTAAAGAGGTAGGTAAACTAACCTAACCAATACATTTTGTTGGAGTCTTTAGAAGTTAAATTTTAATAAAAGTTTGTCAAAATCGTTAGGTTTTGTTATAGTTTGACTCAAAAATAGTTATAGTTTGATTGGTGTAGCTCGTGTATCACTGAAGAGGACGACCTTGTCGTTGAAACGCGTCTGATACTTAGGCGTATTTTTTATGAGAATTGTGTTCTGTGTGTTTGTTATACTGTAAAATCGTTAGGGTTAATTTTGAGAAAAAAGGAATTTTTAGGTTGGGTTTTGATACTTTTCAATTTTAAATTATATATAAAAAAAAGTCTATAGATATTGCCAAAATTCGCCCACATACCAAATTTCATTAAAATCGGTCTACTCGTTTGGGCCGTAGAACGCTACACAGACAACAGAATGACATCATTCCAAAAACCACTTTTTCTGCTCAGAGACCCTCAATACGGATATATCCGCAGAAACCTGACTTTGTATTTTGACGTAACATAACTCTTTTTATACTAGACTACTAGAGAAAGTAAAAACGTAAAATGATAAGTTGTTTGCGTTTATCAATTTTAGCACAAATTTAATTTTGACGCAAATGAGATATTTAAATGCTACGAGGAAAACAAAATTTACCTGCGACCAATTTATATTTTGCGCAACGGTTCGTCCCAAGCTAACTGTAGTAGAAGTACAAATCACAACTCTGCATGAAGCAACCCTGACCCACTGTCGGCAATGATTTAGCTTACTACATTTTGCATAAATATCTAGACCGTATTCAGCTCATGAGCTCACCTTGGCAGAAATAAATATTTAAGTAAACTCGAAGCTACAAAGCTAACAATTACTTCAATAGGTTGTTAGGTATTGTTTGTGTCCGAAGGATTATGAATTTAACACATGGCAAGTAAGGTTTTTATACCTCACCACACTTCATTGTTGGAGAAAGCTTTGTAATCTTACATTTTATTTTGTCACATATACCTAGTTATAGAGAAAGCTATGTGACAGGGGGGAAATCGATATCTCGTTTATTGCAAAAAAAAAGTTTATTGAGTCTTTAGAGCCGCAAAACGTGTACTTGAAATGATGTTTGCCCAGTTTGTCAGTTGTCTATTTTCTAAAAATTACAAATTTGTTCAATTTTTCTAAAAAATATAACCTCTAGAGAGTTTAAAATAAACAGTATTTGTTGAAAACATTTAAAAAATAAAAATAAATAAAAATTTAAAAAACAGTTCGGGAGTTATTGGTAAAGAACTATAAAAAAAGTAGTGGTAAAAAAATTAATTGATCATAACTGGTTCAACGATTTTGTCCAATTTTTGGAAAAATGTAAATATCAGTTAGCAAAATTAGTGACCAAATCGCAAATGAAAGAAAATTTTCGTTCCAGACTCATTAACAAAAATGATAATAATGCACGTGTTCACCTTAAAATTTGATGTCAATCAAATCTGATTAGCTAAATGCAAGTTTAAGACGCTAGCAAAACAAGCTGTCTGTGTTTAAATATACAGGATGCTTTTAAAGTGCTTCCCCCCCCCCCTACTTTTTTATACATTTTATATCAGATTGTTTTCTAACCAATAAATGTAAAAACAATAACTTATTTAGTAGTTTTAGTTGTAGGTTTATTTCATCGGTATATTTAGGTTAGTTTGGATTTGGATATCTGGAAAACAGTAAATTTTTCAGTTTCGTTCCACCACTGTTTTTAGAAAAAAAAAAACATTTTAAATATCTTGTTAAACGATATAGGCTATCGCATAACCGCCTTCTCATTAATTATCAAGTCGACTCCTGAATCTTAAATCTACTGATATCTCGAAACTGTAAAATCTTTTTCAGTTTTTTTATTTTTTTATGACGGTGTTAAACAATATGTCACACAACCACTTTCGCATTAAGATTTTGGTAGTTGACACCTACATCTAGGATCTACAGTGATTATCTGATATATCAGAACACATAAAAAGTTAGTGTTTTTACATTTATAACGGTTGGTTAAAAAATAATTTCATATAAAATTTTCAAAATAATTAAGGGGGAAGGGACTTGAAAACCACACTATTTAAAAAAAAAATAATATCAAAATATTAAAAAACATAAATCGCAAAAAGTTGATAATAGAAGATGGCGATAAATGGTATATTGGGGTTGTGAAAGGGTGCGTGAGAGAAAGTGCATTGTTTTTGTACCGTTTGTTTTACTTCAAAGAAAATATTGTGACAGTGATTAAATTTTTATATTTCTTTTTTGATGGTACTTAATGTTTGAGTCGCTATCTCAAATACTTTGTTTTGTAGCAATTTTATCCTGAATTACCTCAAGAACATCTGATAGACTGGCAATTTAAAAGTTTGATGTGGGGTGTTTATTATTCTACGAATGATTAAATGTTTGAGAAAAATGTTCAAGGGGTGTAAATAGGATAAAGATTAAAAGTTTTTATGCATTTTATAAAGAATGGGTGGTCTGATTGACTCAATTTTTAGTTTAATACGGGTAAGATGTTTTACAGAGTGAATAATTTTAGTTAAAACATCCTAAATGGTAAAAAATGAAAAAAGAGGGTTATTCGTAACATTTTTGAAATTTCTTTAAATAGTGGAACAATTTTTATAAAACTCTAATTAATATTTATATACTTTAGAACTCCAAGTTTGAATTTGAGGTTAATTTGTATGTGTCTTCCAATTTAATTGGTTATGAGATGAAAATAAGGAAAAGTGAAACATGATCATCACAAGTATTCTGAAGAATGTGTGATCAAAATGACAAAAATTTGCCTTTAGGAGCAAGGTATTCACTGGGTGGATTTTAACTATACTAAAATTTTTTAAGGGGTGGATAATAAAAATAAGGATTGAACCAAAATTTGTGAAACTTTCTATTAATAGTCCAATTTGTATGAAACTTACATTATGTACATATTTTGGAGTACTTACTTTACACTTGACAGGTTTTTTTTTAACTTAAATAATTGGAAAGTTATTCAGAATGCTAACGATATTAACTATTTATGAAGTTTATTCACAGTTCTAAAATTTGTATGTGTAAGTTTTCAAACAATTATTTGTTTTTAATGGGCTTTCTTTATTATAAATAAATCTGTTTGTCTTGTAAAATTAATTATATTTACCTGAATTTGTAAGAAATTTTAAAATAAACATATAATGTCTATGATAAAATAATCTAGAGATATGCTATGAGTAAGATGCATGTAGTAAGTGGCCTCCATTTTCTTTAATGGCCAATGGGTTGTTGATTTTTTAGAACATTTCAATTAGGAGTCCGACCACACACACAAATCTAAAAGGAGCATTTACGCTTAAGCTATGAAGACGAAATTTTATATGGATATTTTCAAATTAAACAAAACAGACACTGTTGGTTTGACACTGTTGTCATATTTCATTAGACAAAGATACCACTACAAAAAACACACAATGAAAAATAATGTTTTCTAAGTAATGAAGAAATTTGGTTTTGTAAATTCTCAAAATCTGCTGGCGGACTAACGTTATTCTTTGTTTTTGTAAACTCAAAAAGTACTGTTTCTATATTTAAAAAAACCTGTTTATACCATACTATTCTTAGAAAATCAAATAACAAAACTTGGAGTTATAGTAACCACCTGAACCTGTTTGATGTGTATGGTGATCATAAGTAAACGATAGTTTAAATATTATAAAATTATATAGAAACTTTCTCTCATACACATTCTTATGAAAATTAAGCATGACATAAAAATGTATGTATTATAAAAACTATTCTAGTAATTATTGCACTGAAAACTAGTTTAATATTAATGTGGTCTAGTAATTACTTTTTGATTTATGACATTTGTTCACTTATATAAGAAATAGCAGAACAGAGTTAATTTGCACTTTAAATACCTAAAAAGCTCATCAGGGTGTATAGTCACTGACACAAAAGAAATGAACATATTGTTTTACATACATTCACTATGAGAACGCTTTAACAGGGTTCGCCTGTTTTTGCTTTAGTGTTCTGCATGGTTGATAAACATTCCAAAAAAACATTGTTTTAACTGAGGGGAGCTGAAAATGGTTATTAGGTGAAAAAATAAACATTGTTAATATAAATCTACAAAACTATTATACTGTGAGAAAATAAAACACAATGAACAATAAACAATCGTGCACATACGCATATCTATTAAGAAGTTAAAACTTGAATATTTGACATAATAGGATGCAAATATTTTCCTTTTTTATATAAATACTCGTATTTTGAGTTTTAGTATTAATATGCAGATTGATAAAAGTAAAAGAAGTATTTATTATAGGGTCATGTAATAAAAATTAAAAAAGGAGAACTCCTGAAAAACCATTAAATTTTTAATTTCAATTAATCTATTGACTGTTTTAACAATCAACTGTTTAGTTCCTTTTTGTTTATGTTTGCCATGTTCTAAATATAATATAATGGTATTTATAACCATTTATTAACTGTAATAAAAAACTGAAAGGCCAAAATGAATAATAAAAATTTAATATAACTTATAAATATCTGAAAATTAATATTTAGTGAGCTTTTGGATTGAAAATGGTGATTATATGAAGAGAAGTATTAATATAGAAGGCTATGGTTCAGCTGGCCTAATATGACTAATTATAGTTTCAATTTGTCGTGAACTATGTTAAGACTCACATTTTCTCTTAATGAGATTATTTTGGGAGGGAGTAATGGGTAGCATTTTCAATTTTCAAATTTGGGGGTTTTAAGGTAAGATAATAAATTTTTGCAATTTATCAGTTGACATTGAAAGCCCAGCTCTGTCCGAACATGTTTTATTATTTTTATTTATATCCATGGGAGAACACACAACAACATAAATTGAAAAATGTTTATTATTTTATAAAAATGTATGTACAAAATGTTTCTTACAATAAATATAATATATACAATGGTAAACTAATAGCATAAACAAAAAAAAATATGTACAAATTTAATACACAAACTTAAGACAAAATAACTACAGTAATTGGTTCCATAGGGAAGGGTAAACACTGAACTAGGGTTTGAGTAGATTTATAATTTATTAGATACTAATAATTAACAATAAAAGGAACCATTATTATGTATTTATATTAAGGTGGTGTTTATTAAACTAACTATTAACTGAATATAAACAATGATTGGCAGTGTGTATACCATAAAAAAGATACCTCAAATACTTAAAAACAAATTATAATAATGTGCTTTCAAAAAATCTTCCACAGTATTGTAAAGATCTAATAATTGATAGTGACTATGACATATTACTGTTGGAAATCTCTACAATTCCACAAAGTATAATTAGTTTAATAAGTTGTAGTGTCACTTCAAACATGTTCCACAAATGTGAAAAAACAAAAGATATTTTATTTAATTGATACCTAAACTAATCACTGAAGAGAAAACCTTTTTACTCTGGTAGAATTACACAAAGTCTGAGCACAAACATTACAAAAATCATAAACCCTGATTTGTTGAAAGCCATTTAAATTTTTCAAAAAAATTGATGTCAAAAACTCCTCTCTTCTTTAATATAATGTTAGTAAAATATAATGGTTAAACAAACCAACCAATAAAGTACTACTCTCTTAGGGGCCTAAAACAAAATATAACCTACTTCAAAAATTGTCTTGAAACTTGTGAACCGTATTGTTTTTTCATAACAATAAGTAGTAAAAATAATTTATTTATGAAATTATATTAATTTTTGTGTTACATTTCAAAATCTGCTTTACAACTAAAATGTATTTTATTTATTTAAGATAACATTTATTTATTTTTTTTTGTTTAGTAGGTCTAGATATATAATTATCATTAACATTACCTGTTATAATAACAGTTGTATCAGAGTTAAATAAACCAAATTAAATAAGTCCTGAACATTATATTATCCAATTTATTTGCAAAACATAATACCATTTTAATTGGTTTTAAACCTATATATTTCACTAAAATTTTATCAAATTAACAAAGCATCCAAAGTTTATTGTCACTTTTTGACTGATGACATCTGAATCTGAATTTTTTGGGGAAATGGACACCCTTGTTTTGTTTCTAAACATCATTGCTTCACGCTCATTAAGATAATGAAGACAGTCGACTAGGTGATGGAAAAAAAAAGTCATCAACTGGGGTCAAACTTTCATAACTTTTGATTTGCAAGTTCAAACTGCGGTGAGATAAGCCGATTAAGCTGGATCATATTTGTTAGACTTTCTTTGGAAAAAAAGTTTTACTTTTATTTTGGTATTATGATGTACCCACATTTAGAGATATAAAAAAATAAAACAAGCATTTGTAAATTTCTCAAATAAACCCAAATTTGATAAAAACAATCCACTCATATGAAATTCATGGTTGATAGACAGACATCACTAAACAAATCTCTTTTGGAGACCTCAAAAGAGAAGTTTCCACGAAAAATTCTACACATATTTTTGACATCATATAACCATATAAATTATATATATATATATATATATATATATGTGTGTGTGTGTGTGTGTGTGTGTGTGTGTGTGTGTGTGTGTGTGTGATAAAATAAAAGTTAAGACTAATTTTAAATTAGTCTATATGAAATCTTCAGAACAATATTTTTTCTAACTTTATTCTGAAAATGTATACAGTAAAATATTCTTTATAAATATGTACAACTATCTTTATCTTTTAGACCACCTGGTTGCATTACATTTCAATTTTATTTTTATCTTTTCATTCACAATTTACTCGATCAACATTTTCACGTATGGTATCATTAATTAGTGTTATAATAAATGTAGGCCTAAACATACTTCTAAAACTCAGGTTTGATTATTAGTAAACAGACGAGGGATGACAGAGAAGACTTATATTATAAAACTAAAACATACATTGCACTAATGCACAAATATTGTTTTCTTATGGAAGAAATAAGCGTGTAATTGTAACTGGTGTTTGAATCAGATCCTGTCTTCAGAGCTCAGTAGTCTCTAGTTTCTTGGCTATCAAAGGATTGCTTAATTTGTCCAAGTGTTGGTAGAGGTTCTGATGGTAAGTCCCACCATTGGTGTTGTTTAAGTCATTCACACTGCCTCGAATCATGTTAGAACGACTGAAATTAACAAACGTGAATAATTAAATAAAATTTAATTTGTATAATATTATTGAGTAGTAATAACCGGTATTTCTGGTTTCATACTAAAACCCCTAGATACGTTTAGGAGAGTCTCAATTTTTAAAAATAGTTATAATATTCCTTCACAAAAATGGAGGTTTCCAAACGTGCAATGATTTTGTAATATAAAGGTAGAAATGGCAGGTTTCAATACTCAACAAATCCACTTTGTTTGTTGGAACAGAGCACACAGTTGAAAATTTTAAAAAGCAATTGAAAAAAATTCAAGTGACACTTAAATTAAATTTACAAAAACAACTATATTTTATTAATTTATTTTATTTGTCGCCATTACAACTATTGTTTGCATTAGTATGATATTACAACTTACAGTAATCAATAGACATTTGTTGTATAGTTTAAAATGATGCCCGTTTCGGCTATTCAGCCATTATCAAGTTTATTATGGGAGAAGTTTCTCCGTTGTGATGGAACACTCAACAAAACACTGTCACAAACATTTAAATGAAATTATTTAAACAAACAAAAGCTAAACAAAGATAATCCTGATACAATACTTAATTTTTTTAAATATGTTTCGAATTGAACACAATATATGAGACCATAATAACAGATACAGAAATATAATAGACCCCACCATCTTTCCCAGTGACAAACCAGTTATCATATTAATTGATAAACAATAGTTCAGTACGAGACAGTGGGTCCACTGGAGATGATTTTTATTAAATATGTTTTTTTCATGAATAATTTTATTTAAATGTTTGTGAAACTGTTTTGTTGAGTGTTCCATGACAACGGATAAACTTCTAAAATAATAAACTTGATAATGGCCGAATAGCCAAAACTGCTGTCTTTTTAAAATATACAACAAATGACTATTGCCGACAGTAAGTTGTAATATCATATATTTTACTGCTGTAAGTGCTTATGATAAAAGAAGTCTATTGATTAGTAAAACTTTGTTATTTCATTACAGCTGTTTCGGTTTAATATACCATCATCAGATACATACATACATCATTGTGCATAAACAATAAACATCAGATGAATAAACATACATTGTGCAATAAACTTACATTAACAATATACATCTTGATGTATATCAAAATACCAAACATTTTATTTTCATGTATTTTTGTACCATGTATTCAATTGTAATGTAGTGTCATGTGTTTTTTATTCATGTGTATTATACCAAAACAAACCTAAGGAAATAAAAAAGATTCAACTAACTAACGAACTGCTTTTAACTTACATAAAGTACTTTGTAACTAAATAAGCAAGTCGTATTGTACTATAGAAATCTATATTTTAATTTAGTTTCAGATTTCAGTACGGTAGTTAAACTGTACAATTATATAGACATCAGACAGAGGTTGTGTATCATCAACTAATGTTATCAAAACATAATCCAGATAAGACGTAGACCTCTTTACTAATAAAAAAATCTAAAAGAAGGAACTCTGATATTGTAAAATGCCATAATACTAAATGTTATAAATGTTTAGTAAAATGTTAGTTGTATTTATTACTTTCTATAGAATCTTGATTTTTAAATGCATTTTCTTTCATATATTGGGAATTAGGAAAGATTTAAATAATATTAAAAATATATTTGCTTATTTTATTAATATTTAAAATAATAAGGGCTCTAACATTTTTTATTTCTTTATTCGTTTCCATTCAATGATGAAAACAATTGTTTATTTTACTCATATCTTTTGCAGCCCTGAATCTAAGCCAATGCCAATGCTAAAAAAACCAGTGCTAAAATTTAGTACTACTAAGTTTCCACATACCTATTACAGGACGAATCTCCACCAGTATCTCCTTGTGCTTCAATACTGACCACAGCATTCTCATCCAGAGAGTCACGCTCAGATGTTTGACTGAAACATAGACTGTAGTCTGAATCTCACAAACTAATGCACATTAATATATAACATTTTCATAATATGATTGTTAGTTTATATTACATGTGAATAAATTGTGAATATTTAACGTGATGACTCATTGTTGATTTGATTTTAAACACAAAGTAAAAATGATAGGTTTTAAGTTACAAATAATTCTGCTTTTCTACCTGACAATGTTTGTTTTATAAGTGTTACATACTGTAGTTAAAGATACTCAACATACAGCTAATATGTTAACATGAAAGGAAACTAATTGCTTTTGTACATCCACTTGTTTGCTGACACTGACTTTGTATTAATATATACAGATTGTCAAGTTGCACAAAATTAACTTCTATTACTTAGCCAAAGAGGAGTGTTCAAAACTTGTTTCAAAGGGCAGCCATTTTGAAATATTCTTACTATGTTTCTTAAACCATATTTAGCAAAACTGAGATTATTTGGTAATTTTGACTGAAATCCAACTAATCTTCCAGTGTCAAGTGACATTATTGTTTATCTTTTTCTAACTTTGTTAGTTTTTAGTTACCTATAACGTATTATTTATTGTAGAAAATTCATTTGTCCATTATTGGATGTAGATTTTAAAGCAGTACAAAATAGGCTATAAGGGACATCATAGGACCTACAGGTATAAAGGTTATGTTCGAAAACCAATTTAAAAAAAAATTGCTTTTATTCTCTAATTTATAACCAATTTTTCTCAACAAATTGTAAAACTGAACTTACATAACAAATTTATGAGAGATCGCAAAAGCTAGACAAATTTGTTAATATCATTAATAGAGTAACAAGTAATTTGACCTATAACAGTAAAAATGTATGTTAACAAATTGACATGATTTAATGCAAAATTTTAGAAGTACCGTACTTATGGAGTACTCACAACTTAATTTCACCTTAAGTTACTAAATTCTTCAGTGACTGAGACAACTGGAACCAACAGATTGCATTACATTCTTAATTAGAAATAAAATTATTGAGTGTTGAACTTAGAAGACCATTGACTGACCAATATCCAAGGGAATCTGGCTTGAAAATATTATCTCTAGCAAGGGATTTGACTATATTTAATATGTTAACTAATAGGTACTGGTAGGTACTAATATAAAATATAATATTTTTATTTCATATACTTAATTATTTAACTCTTTTTCTGACATACAACTAAATAACAAATACACAATTTTTACAAAAGTGGTCTTCTAATGTTTTATTACTGATCAAATCCTTTAACTTATTTTTTGCATTTGTTGTATTTTCCAACCTAACCTCTACATAGTTTATTGAGTGAAATATTTTAAAATAGTTCTAAATTATGAACCATTGTACAACCCTTATCTCTTAAATTCAAAAGCAGATGAAAACCCAGATCCCCGTCTACAACCAACTATCCCCATCATCAACCTATAAAGTTGACTTAAATATTGAAAATACGGTGTCGACAACACTATATTCTAAAGGGGTACTTTTTATTCCTAATGAAAGAACAGTTACTCAATTTATTTATAAAGGAAACATTATATACACATGTGCAAGAAACAAGTACCCAAATGCAAGAAAAACACAATTAGTACATGGTCAAGAACAAGTTAAGCAGTATTCACTTACCTCATGGAATCATCTGCCTTGTACCACTCATTCTCATAAGCTTGCATCCAGATAGGATTGGATCCTTCCACACTATGCATGTTTGTGTTTGGAACTCTGCCTGGGCCTGGACCTGTTACTCTGGTCAAATCTGATTCTGTGGAACCTTTAACAACAATACTTACATAAATCATAAACATAAAACAGTTGGTAAATACAAAAATATAAGAGTAGATTAAAAAGTCATAAATTTATTACACTAATCGATAATCAGGCTCTTGAATTATGATGTCACAGCATCATGGCTACCTTGGATGTTTACTTCCCTCATTAATTTTTTTTCTTTTAATTGTGAATATAACTTAAATAATAAATATAATTTGCATAAGTTTGTTTTAATATATTAACAGGTGCAGAGAAAAAATATATGATACTGTTAAATTACCTAATCAATTAAATGCCTATAAAGCACTAGAATAGAAAAAGGGAGAAAGAAACCTACAGAATGTTATGAACATGATGGAAGGGTGTATTTCAGGAGGATATGCATGCCCAGAGAGTAGACTAGAAACTGGTGGAGAAGAATCAGGTGTGGAGGGATCGCTGGTAAAGTAAGAGGTTGTGTCAGATGACCAACTGAGGGAAAAGTCAAAAGATGGTGATATTACGAGTAAAGAATGTATTATTTAACAACACGAATTCATGAGAAGCAAATGAGTTGTTCTGAGCTGTTAAAAGATAGCTTTTTAATAGCAGACAAATATTCACTTTCATGTTATTTAACTCGGATAAGTTTCTTAAATTTATAATTTGTAATGGTCGTCTTTCAATTTTCAATTGTGTTTTTCTTTATTAATTTACTATATTCAATATAAAATACTACTTGTTTCAGCCGTTTATTTCTAATTAAATATTTTATTTAAAAAGGTATACTGTATCAAAAAGAACACAAATATTTTTGTGTCATAAATAATACATAAACTAGACATAATACACACAATAGTCGAAACACTTAGATGTTTGAGCAACACTGAAGGCAGTAAATAACAAGTCAAACATGTGAAGCACTCCAAAGCTGAACAACTCTCTCTTGTGATGATATGGCAAATAAAGTGGCAGGAAACAACATGGTCTTATAAATAGTACTATCTTGACTAATTGGCAGAAAAATTACTTGTCTTTGGCCTTGAATCATTATGGGTTGTGAAACTAAAATTACAGAATAAAGAACTGTTTATATTTCACTCCTTTTCTTAAAAGTATACTCTATGGACGGGGATGATACCCTGCTTCCTTTAAAGAAGAAGCTCCTATACAAGTAAGTGTTTGCATAGAATTAACTCCACCCTTATGTGTCCTTGCTTTATCTTACAATATCATTCAAAAGTCAATTCAATGTCTGGTCAGAGGACAATAAATTTGCTGTTTTAAATTAACTCTTATTGGAAAAATATAAATAAAAATAATACTAAGTTAAGATATAAAACCTTATTATTTGGATTTGTAATGAATAATAGACGGGAAAAAAACTGTAACAACATTGATGATTTGATACATGTAAGGATTTCAATCACAGAAAAAGAATAAACTAGTGTCATAGTGTCAGAAATGGCTGATTATAGAGCAATAAAGAGTTAAATTATTTGAAAATGGTCTTCAATATTAAAGTAGAATTGTAGGTCAATTTTTTAAAGAACAAAATTTATTTAATTTTGTAATTTTTGAGATCCCTATAGGAGAATGATTGTTAAAAAAGTAGAATCTTAAAAAAGATTTTAAAAGTTAAAAGAATCTTAAAGTACTAAAGTTATAATTTTGTAACTTTTAAGATCCCTATTAAAATTATTTTTAAAGTTGTAATTGTACATAGTTATTTTTCTTTTGCATTTCTCATTACACAAAAGAATTTGTAAGAAGAATTTTTGTATAATTTGTAAGCTCAAATTCTGCACAATTCAAAACTTATCCGTTCATCTTTAAGTTAAAAGTATTATGCCTTCATCATAGAAACTTTAAAAAAGTTTACAATCTGACTTACCAAATGCAGTAATAGTTGCAGCTTTAAGTTGACGCTGATAGGTTGATCTTTGTGAGAGGCAAATTGAAATGACTACAAGCAACATTAGACCAAGAAATACAGTAGAACCTATCAACCAAAGTACTATAACATTGTCAGGTGGGCCACTACGAACCAGAGCTACAGCTTCCGCAGCTTGTGTGTCTAGCACGTTAAACTCCTGAAAAATAAATCACAATAATAACTAAGTTAAGTACATTTGAAATAAACAAAATTTGTTTTTTTTATCTAAATCGTTTGTAATATTTTTTAAATTTTTATTAATCACACTTTTGCCAAGAACTGATAAAAAAAAAGAAGATATTTATTAAATTTATATTAAACGTCTTGCTGACATTGAATGAAATAGTGATATTAAACGTAGTAAAACTGTAAATACCACATATATTTAATATATATATAAGGAAATTATTAGAAGTTAATTCAGATTGCAAACATTTAGTTAACACAGCGTTTTTTCAACCGTTCTGTGAATTCGAGAAACTTTCACTAACAATCTCATATATGTTTGAATTTTGTCAACAGAAAGAAAAATGTATTTATGAATTCATTAAAATCAAATAAAAACATTGTTTACAATGCAATCTTAATTAATAAAAATATTTTTAGCTTAAAATACAAAAGAAATTGAATTCACTGGAAAACTTCTCACTTTTGGATAGTTGTCTCGAGACTTGAGAAGGGATTTTTTGAACTGAATTTGACTTTTTTCTGTTGAAAAGAAACCACAAGTCTTTCTCAATAATTGTGTCTTACTTATTAAATTGTGTAAAATAATTAATTTTTGATATTTATAAATCAACCAATGTTTCTTCCACTTCAAAACAACTTGCATTATAAATTATAATAGAGGTAAGTATATTTTTTATCCGAACTGAACTCAAACCAATCAAATTTCCTATTACGAAGTACAAACCAAAATGAAACAACAGGAAAATTCCAAATCTGAAGCCTCACTATATCTTACTAGTGTAAACAGAGCTAAGACAGTATATCACTTCTGTTTTGAAAAAAACAAACTTACTTTAAATAATGTATCCAGGTGTTCTATGCTTTGGTCAATAGCTCTGAGAACTTGATTTACTTCCATGATAGAATTATCATTTCTGTCGACAAAATGTAAGTATAGGTCTGATCTTGTCTTGTCCACTCGTCCGTCCATAGTCTCATGAACTTTCACTTCATCTACATTAACAATGGCTCCTGTCACGTTGCCTAAAACACTGAAAATGGGAAAATATTTTAGAAACTTCAAATCTACATTTTAAAATGTTTAAACGTTAAGATCAATAATCCATCCATGTATATTCACTAAACAATATACCTCATTCTTTCAAATGTTGCACACAACATAATAACTTACAACTAACTTACAAGATAATAATTTTAATGTGAATAAAGATTATATCTAGGTACAGCACAAAAGAAGATTTAAGTAGAGAAAAGTACCTTAAAGATTGGCAGGAATGAAATAAAACTTGTGAGTTGACATCACGGATTCCGATGCTTTAAGACTTAATAGCATGTCTTACCTTTGCATAAATATTTAGTAGTATTGGATCTGTAGTACTTTTAAAGTTACATAGTGGAATATATTTTCATTTGTCTTAATAAATAACAAAATAAATAATTATGATTTACCAGTGACACAAAAGTGTAATTAATATAAAAGTTTTCTTTAATATTTGTAATTTGATACAAAAAAAAAAAAATAAATAAATAGGCAATGATAGTTTCCAAAAAAGGAACCATTTGGTTTCAACTGTGTTTTAAAATAGTTTAAATGATAATTCTGAGAAGAAAAATTATATTAATACAACGTTTTAATCTCAACAATATTCCTGTGGGTAATAAATTCAATATGGTGGAAATAGAGCAGAGTTTAGCGTGTTTTTTTCACATCCTTGTGGTCACTATTGACATTTTGTACTTAAGTTTTGACATTTTATACTTAAGTTTTGACAGATTACCTCTTAATCTTAAAATGATATTTCTGCCCATTACAATATATTCTCTGCACTATGTATAGTGAAAAAGTGAAATAAAAACTTAAATTGTAAGTCTATCTGGCATAAAACTGTACCTTTAGTTTGTTTCCCAAAATATTTTTACATACACAAATCTTTTAAATTAAAAATAAAATACCATAAACTTTTACTCACTCTCTGAATATATCAATTTTCTCACGAAGTTCTATAGGATGCTGACGTAGGACAAACCTCACTCGTTGGTCTTCTCTAAGCAAATAAATAAACACTCGAGCAATATCTGCCAATCCTCCGGAATCATTGGCCATAACCTAAACCCACAATACTTTATAAACTTTCTAATAAAAAATATTTGTAACATAAAAAAAATATGTATAATTAACTAAAAACAATTATAATGATAACATAATTGACTATTTTTCAGATTTATTGATGATTTTGCTAAAAATTAAAAGGATTTTATAAACATTGTTAACAAAACTTACATTACAAAAAAAAAAACTATTAATGGACCTGTCTATTAGATATTATATATTTTTTTAAAACTCAGCTGGATTATAGATAGTTAATATATTTATGCATAAATAAAATAGACTATTTTCTCCCAATACCAGAGACTTAGTCAACACAATGTGGTATGGTTCTAATGTACAATTAATAACATGAAAACCTGTCATATCCCAGCATTTAAAACACACAACTTCCAAAATGATCACCAAGTCACTTAACATGTCCTAACACATCATTGACATTTCATAGAGGTTTGTCACTCTTCGTTGCATACTATATAAGTGAATTATATGTTCACAACAAACAGTGTTTGTTACGCCATACTAACAAAAACTTTGTGCAACTATAGTATTATAACCTTTACTTACACAAATAACAACAACTTCTATCCCTATAGACAACAGTCACAATTTTGTAACACCAAGAAGTAAGCTACTTAATATATTGAGCAAAACTTGTGGAAAAGTCATAACCAATAATTAATAAAACACACTGATTCCTACAACAAGAAGATCCACCAACAACATTGATTGTTTGCTTTTTCAGTAAATTAAACGTATTATGATTACAAATATATTTCAAATGAGCCAACACTACAACATATTATTAAACTAATATCTTACAGATATTACAGGACTACCAAGTACCTGTAAATAGTACCACATTGTTAATCTACCAAGCAAATTATTGTGAAGAGTAGCTATTAAAAAACTATTTGGTGCTTTTACGTCCAAGTTTAATAAGATGCTGATCTTCCGAGTTTGAGGTTCCTAGTTACATTAGATCTCTGCTTATCGCATTAATCTTTTTTATATTGTAAGATTAATATTTCCAATTTTCAGATAATAGCTGTTTATTGAAAAATCCTATTACATATAATTTAATTCCTCAGTACTTATTCTTCAAACTGTAATACATACCTTAAAATCAAAATACCCTTTCATTTCTTTCTGAGGATCAAAATTAAGATAAACTGCACCACTCTCAGAGTCAACAAGGAATGGTGGATGTTGAATATTCTCCATGCCTTCGCTTAGAGTCATTTGTACAGAGCCTTCCATGAAGTACTTCACTTTCGCATTCTCTCCAATATCAGCGTCTATTGCCTGGTAGAGTTAACATAGTTTTAGTATTTATTACAAACTGGTTTAAGAAGCATAAAACAGGATTGACTCAATTAAATCCATAAAGCATAAGAAAATCTTTTAAAAAATATACAGAAATTTTTGAGCCAAATAAAAAAACAGGTCTCATGATTCACTAATGTTTTCTAAATGATATTAAATAAGTAAGATAATGAAATATTTGTTACATTGACTGTTTTTTTATTCATGTATAATCTTTTGTTATCAATAATATGCTCCTTCTTTTATTATCAATAATATGTTTATTTTATTCTGCTAATCCTTAACTCATTACATTTGTAATGATATCTCTACACTGACATGTCTCTAAAGAAAATGTAAGTTCTATTAAATATCATTTTAAAATGTAAGAAGATTGAAAAACCTGCCATAATTTAAAGCTTTTTGTGTATTTTAAGATACTTAAATAAAAACAGCTGATTGTTTAAAATGTCATTTATAAATACAACTGGGCATATTCTGATTTGGACTAAGTTCATATGAGAGATATGAGACACCTGTTGAGAGCTACTACATTTAGTCTCAATGTGATAGTTATCATACTCTGTGAGCTAATGTCTTGCTTTGCAAAACTTTAGACTAATATTCAATATTACAATCTGATCTCAAATCCAAATGTGAAGATTTCCATCATATTACCATAGTATTCCTGTTATTAATTACGAATTACTTATTTAGTTGGAAATGAACTAATAAAATGCTACTCGTTTTCAAATAAAAAAAAATAGAGGATCAGTTAAGAGTTCAGACACTGATCATTGTACGTTTTACATATAAATTTTCTTTCTACTTGTTTATTATTAATTTGTAGACCTATTAAATATTACATTTAAGCTGAGACAGTCATAATATATTTCAATCTTATTACTAAATAGTTTGTTCTCTTTCAGTGATAATTCATTGCATTTGTCAACTGTTAACATACAAATGGAAGTGCTTTTGGTTTTTTTTAATTTATTTATTGGCATAATCTACTTAAGTTGCATCACAAATAGTTAATATTGTTTAAATTTCATTTTTGAAAATTTAAACATCAAACTTTGCAATAAATTTCTCTATTACAAATTGTCATAAATATAACAAATGTAAATAAATGGAATAGATCAAATTTGTGTGCCTTGAAATATCCTATGTGAAAAATGACATTGTCGTCTGTGTAAAGCAAACAGCAAGTTCGGGCTGTCAGTACTGGACACTTTACACGTTTAGCTCCCATCTGAACATGTTGAATACTTTGTTAAACCTATTAAGTTTTACATTTCCACTCATAATCTCTCACGTGAACTCGGTATAAGACTGAATGTTTTCCACAAAATATTTTGCTTTTGCCAAGCATAATTCCAAGTGCTTTAGACAGATGGATGGATTTAGTGGTCACAAAATTTGACCATTTTTCTTTTATAATAGTATAGTCTTATATATAAAATTACAACTTTATAACTGAATATTTCTGTCTCCTACAAAGACTATAAAATGGTGAATTTAATTATTGATGATAAAGCTACAAGTCTTAAGCTTTTATCTATTGGAGCAAGTGCTCCAGTTGTTCAAATTTAACTGTTGAAGAAGATGAAAACCATTTTTTTTACATATTAGGATTATTTAATAATTTATAATGATATACGTATAAGAATAATTTAACCATAATAATTAAGTAGAAGAGGTGGATTTGTCCATAGGTGCGAGTCACACTTGGAGACTGCATAAGATATTTTTCCCTCTCAGAGAAAAAACTATCATACTACAATTACACTAAAGCAGTTATATTCAGAGACAAATAATGTTAATTGTATTCAATGTATTTGTTGTTCAAAATTATTTTCAAAAACTATTTCATTAGCTTACCCTAACTTGCATGAATTCAGTGCCAAAATCTGCTTCCGTTGTAACTCCACCTGTAAATATGTCTTTAACAAAAAGTGGTGGATTGTCATTAATATCATTCACATGAATAACAACTCGTAAAGTGGTGTCATCTGTTGGATCATAGTCAAACTGGCTGTTGTTGATGTGCGGTGGCGTTGCACAATCTTCACTTGCTTTAATAATTAAAACATGTGTGTCCTCAATTTCTCTATCCAGTTCCCGAACAGCCTACAAATACAAATATTAAATGTTGTTTAGACTTGTTTAAACATATTTGTAATACATTTTTTTAAATAGGTACTTTTCCTGCTATTAGCATATTAATGAAAATTTAAATTCCTTTCTTTTTCAATTAAAACTAACATTTTTAATCATTTTATTTAAGTTTTATAATAAATTCCACAATCAACCAAATATGAAACCTCATTTAAAGGAAATAACCTTGGATTACAGCTTCATAGCATTGAGAGGAAAAAAAAGGTTATGTGACAGTTGTAATGAATATACAATCTGGAAACTCTGAAAATTAGCAAAATGCCAATGTGATTATTTATATATATTTACCAGCCTTTCGAATTTAACAACAAGTATTTTTTTTTTTATGTATTTATTCACTATTAAGATTTTAAATTTAGGAACATTTCAATTTTGTCAATAATTACCTATTTTTTTTAATGTTGAAAGTTGGGGTTGATAATGATAGGTTTAGAACCACAATCAGCAAAATTTTATTTAATTGTATAAAGTACTTTAGTTTATTATTGTAATAAGTTGGGGGGAAATAATAAACCTAGAAAATGATGAACTGGTGCTTAAAACCTATTTAAAAAATAATTAAGGAAAGAAACTCTTGGTGGCTAGGACAATGCACTTAGGAAAGAAGACAAAATCAGCAAAGTTTTTTTAGAAATGAATCCTGAAGGAGATCATTGATGAGGAAGCTTGAGGTCCATTTTGAGAAATACAATAAAAATGAGTTATCAGAGAGAGGAAGACATAGGGTGAAATTCAAAAACTAGCAATTAACCATGTTAGATTGCACACATATATTTATAGAAGCTCAACGTCTCTTTTGATTTTAAAGAAAATAAGTTGAGCTATTTGAAACTGTGTAAATGAATTTTCAGGTTATTGTTATTAAACATATCCAAGAAAAAACTATGAACTAAATTTGAATAAAACCGAAAAAATTGTGACTGTCAAATTTAAATATGTACAATCAATATCTAGAAAGTAAGTTCCATTTCTAAAATATTGTCACTGCAGTGATGTGGTTGTGATGTTACCCATGATTGCTGAGATAGTTTATTCATTAGCAAGGCTATTTTCAGACATTTCAATAATGTGTAAGCATTGTGGTGAAGATAATCAAGATTTCCGTAATGTTAAATTCAGTCTGCAATCCATTTTTTGAATGGAAAGAAACTAACTGAAATTCATTGTAAATTTGTGACATAAACTATGAGTGATTCAATGGTACAGAGATGGGTGTGACTTTTTAATGAAGTCCACAAAAATGTGCACAATGTTGAAAGAATTTATATCAACTTGTTTTCAATGTAAATTTGTGGCTAAATTTCTGATTGGCTGACTATACAACTTACTGTAATTAAATGGCTCAAAGGTTCTATGTTGAAATAACCTTGCTCATTGCCAGCCACAATGTAGTAACAGACAGGAGTAGGTGGGTCATCCAAATCATCTACTTCATCTCTGTCTACTGTATCAAGGAGTAGTCTTCTCTCAGAACCTGGTACTGTATGCTCTGCAACAAAACGAAGTCTTGCAGTGAAATATATGATTATTTATAAAAAATATTCAACATGCAGATAATACCACGACATGATAAGTTGCAAATATATTTGTGTATCTGTTCGATAGTATCATTAAGCTGGACAAAATGAGCTCTTGTAGGCATAAGTAGACCTAGTTAAAAAGAAACTAAAGAAGAATAAAAACTAGAGTAACAAAAAGCCATTTGCATCTTTAGAGTATGATTGTGATAATCCATGCTTTTTGTAACCTCAACATATTTAACATATCTGGACAAAAATACAGGTGACACACATATGTATAAGTCATTGACCACATGTATTTTTGTAATCATAAAATATGTTACCGTGATTATATTATGTATAGTGTTAGTTTATTGACTGTGGCATTGATAATGACTGATAAAGAGTCGAAATGTGTCATGTGAAAAAAGAAACAATAAGTGAATTACTAAAGAATGATCGACAGCATCACTTGAATGTAATTAATAATTAGTAAACAATCCAGTAAGGCTACAATCACAATATAGTAT
This sequence comes from Aphrophora alni, assembly GCA_963513935.1. Classification (NCBI taxonomy): domain Eukaryota; kingdom Metazoa; phylum Arthropoda; class Insecta; order Hemiptera; family Aphrophoridae; genus Aphrophora; species Aphrophora alni. The sequence continues at coordinate 25,610,726 of OY740767.1, read as the reverse complement.
TAAAACATAAAGTTTTCAAATAAAATGTACTTTTATCTTATATTATTATTATTATTTGTTTTGATAATTGCACTTACCTGTAAAATTAACTGAGAATTCATCAGCAAGAAATTGTGGTTGATAATCATTCACATTCCTTATATAAATAGAAAGATCAAGATCTGAAGATAATGGAGTTGGGACTCCATGGTCAAAGGCTTCTACTCGGATCTAAAAATTGAACGGTTAATACATTATTAAAGTGAAGCAAGAACGAATTAATTTATCTTCCTGACAACATTCAATTAAGTGTAATATTTTCAATTTTTTAAATGAAATACACAATGCTGTGAATGTAAGACTGTATACTAGATTTTGATTAACTCTGTATTTTTGTCTGTACGTCTCTCTATTCGACATACATATTACAGTAGACTCCCGTAAGTTCGGCCTCGGTAAGTTCGGTCTCCGCATAGTCCAGCCGGCTCTCTGAGCATGAGGTCATGCACTAGGCGCGCGCCAGCCAGACGCGACCTTAACTTGTTAATTATATTCTTTTGCGCATCTATTTACAAACAACACGATCCTTACCCGCGCCATCCAAATGTGACCTTAACTTGTTTATTGTAACTTTTCCTATACGCATCTATTCACAACACGATCCTTACCCGCGCCATCCAGATGTGACCTTAACTTGTTTATTGTAACTTTTCCTATACGCATCGATTCACAACACGATCTTTATGCGCGCCAGCCAGACGCGACCTTAACTTGTTTATTGTATTCATTTCCTATACGCATCGATTCACAACACGATCCTTACGCGCGCCAGCCAGACGCGACCTTAACTTGTTTATTGTATTCTTTTCCTATACGCATCGATTCACAACACGATCCTTACAAACAATAAATAGGCATTTTTTTAGATAGGGATTGGTTAGTTCGGCCACTTTTAAGTTCGGCCTAGGGTGCAGTCCCGAGGTGGCCGAACTTACGGGAGTCTACTGTATATGAATTCTCTATATTGAGATGCAGCCAAATTGCAGTAGTTGTTTATTACTACAAAAGAGGTACAAAATATCTCCTTTTAAAATGATATTTACTCAAAGTTTCTAATCACACCAATTCTCATCGTTGTTGCAAATCGACATGAAGCCACCATTAACAGCTATCCATGTTTTACATATCGACTTTATTTATATTTTATATTTTAACTCACATTTATATTTTAAAACATTTCAACAGATTTTGATTATTAAAAGAAAATTGTAATACATAATTAATTTGCATTCAATTAGAATTATGTTATCTTTCATATGTTCATTTTAATTGCTATCATTATATTATTATATTGATATAATTACTGTAACATAACCTCAATTCATATTGTTATATTCATCACATCTCTAAATCGGCTGTTTAAAGACTTAAAATGAATTCAAAACATGCCAGACAATTGCTCTAGTCATATGTGTACTTAAATACGTTTCTTTATATTTAAAATAAAGAATATCATATCAGTAAAAGGTAACTCAAAGAAAAAAATTGAGTACAGACTATTTAGGACAACTTAAATTAAATATTGTTAAATAACTGTTAGGATTAATCTAACAATATAATTTTATTAAAATTATCTTACATGGTAGAGTTTTTGTTTTTCTCTATCCAATAGTTGCTTGAGAGTGATTAGACCTGTATCTTGGTCTATTGTGAAAGTCCTCCAGTCACCAGTGTTGTCTTGTTTTAGTCGATAGCGCACAGCTGCGTTAGGACCTTCATCTGCATCAATAGCTTCCACACCTATTACTGAAGTACCAAGTGTGGCGTTCTATAAATTTAAAAAAATAATTTTAAAACACATGTCTTTCTTTAAGCCAGCTTTATAATGCTGATCAAAATTGTATTAAGATGAAACCTCTAAGAACCCAAACAAAATAAATTGGTTTTCATCTCCGCCAATTTTCCAATTCAGAAGTTGTTAGTCAAAAAGGAGAAGTTAGCCAACAATGCCATCCCAAAAATTCAAATATTTCAAAATCATCCTAAAAGATATTAATCAAATTTGGGTGAAATGTATATATAGATTTATCTCCCAAATAAACCGAAATGTCAAACTGTTAGTAAAAAAAAGTAAAAATAAAACAACCCAAAATGAACCAAATGGTAGTTTGGTACATATATTTTGGTTGTAAATTATAAATTTATTTTGATATTGGTCTAAGATAACGAACCACAAATCTTTTTGTGTTATCTTGAGATATTATAATAATATCCCTACATAAAAATAATCATAATCAGTATAAGCTTTGAGGGTCACGCCACAGACAGATATCAAACATGTTCATAAGTCTTGTAAGTCAAATTTTGTATGTTTTGTAAGTCATAATTAAAATAAAATAATTCTTTAAGACTTCAGCAAAGGAAGCACAATCAGCTCCTACGTATGATTAATGACACTAAATTAATTTGTGAAAACAGTATTTGCCAAAATTTACGTTCAGGTATTTATCTTTTAAGAAATCCAAAATCATTTGGATGCCCCTCAACCCTTTACAAAAACCTAGTGTAGGCTAATTTACCCAAATTTAAATTATGGAGTGCTATTGTTGGAAGACTCGCCATTTCGAAAATATGAGAAGAAAATTCCTAATGCAATAATATACTGAAGTCTTATAAAAGGCCTGAAAAAATTGGAATCCTGTAAAAGCTCTTAAAAGAATTGAAGACACTTATATGATGGCTAATCAGCAAAGGTGGATGGGTTACCTAGAGTCACCCATTACACAGGCACACATATGCAGCAGACCCGACTCACCTTCACTCGTCATATAATTGCCACAGTCTGAATCACCAAGTTGACATTCTAGTATCTAACTAACTTTCTTTTAATTGTTAACTTAAACACATTGAATCAACAATATTCGGATTCCTAGTAAAATTTAAAGAAAACTTTATTCCAGACCATAACTATTTAATTTAATTTTACACTTTAATGCATTAAATAAATAATATTTGGGTTTGTTATAACATTTAGAAAAGATAATACCATAAAGACTTTTTTGGGATAAAATTAAAAATTCAACCAAAGTTCAACCAATGAAGCAGATTTTTACTATTCCTGTTAATTATTTTCTAAAACTTGATCTCACAAAACTTTTATGCAGCAACAAACTATCAAATTCGGAAATTTCCTGTTAAGTCCTTTGAAGAAAATTTTACTAATTTCTTGTAGGTTGATTAAAATTTAAGAAGATTTAGGCATAAATAATTTAACATCATAACCAAAGTATCAATTATTATTTCTATTTGACCAAATATGTTAAAATTTTTTATTCTGATATTTTAATAATATATTCTTTCGTTTTGTTTTCTAGTAGTAATTTTTTTTTTTATTTTTAAGATTTTAGAAATTACATATTTTAAAAAGTTAGTAAATTTTTCCATAGTAAATTATTTCATTAAATAATGTTTCATATGTCACAAATTTCAATATTCCATGCAGTCTAATGTTAAAATTACAAATAATAATGAGCCAGGTAAAGTACAAGAGATGTAACTCCATTTTTTGTTTTTTCTGAGTTGGAGATAGCATCTTATTCAGAAAAATTCATTCTGTTTTTTTCACAAGGTGTAAGTTGTAGTTGGCATATCAACCTCATAGGTAGCAGCACAAGTTTATGCAGTCAGTGGCACAATCTGTTGGCTGACAACTTAAGTGGTGTAGTTTGAAGTTACATCACTAGACCTGTAACTTTGTTATAAAACTAAAGAGTTTTATTGTTTCATTGCTAAGTGTGGTTTATTATGAACTCCATTTATGAAGAGAGTATTGGTAAGCCAAGTATTTTGGCTGACAATGGATCTGAAGATGAATATTTGCCATCAGACTCAAACATATCTTCTACTACTAGAGGTAAAAGTTGTTTATTTCTTATTTTTTGCTGATTTTCCTTAACTATTTAAAGTTTACCATGTTTTTACTTCCATTAATACAAAATTTTGTAATAAGGGTAGCTATAGAGCCAAAACATATTAAATTTGTCTAAATTATCAATGTTGTTTTCATAACCTAAAAATGGAATTGCACCACTTCTATTTTCAACACTTAGGCCTATAGCATGTATCCTAGATTGCATATAAGTGGGCGTTCTCGATGCCCAAGAAAGTTCCTGCTAACAAAACTCCTGAAGAAAAAATGACATTAGTAAGAGAACACATTTCATCTTTCCCCTCTTATCAATCACACTACTAGAACCCATGACCCACACAGGAAGTATTTGTCAGAAGATTTGAACATATATGATTGCTCTATAGCTTGTACAAAGACCATGTTGCCAGTCAAGGAAAGCAGCCTGTGGAAGAGCACATTTATTGTAGAACTTTTAACAATGAGTTTAATTTCCACTTCCATGCCCCACACAAAGACATATGTGTTGTAAAGTGTGATATTACAAAAAAAATAACTAAAACATTGTACAGATGTAATAGAAAAAGCAAGGCTCCAGCAGAACCACGAACTGCATTTAAGAAAGGCAGAAAAAGCCCGAGAGTCAATAAAAGCAGACTGCGGGAAATCTAACTATTCCATATTATGCTTTTACATTTGACTTAGTTAGTCTTTACCATTCCCAAAACTCTCTTGCCAGCTGGCATACTATAATCGCAACTTATACGTGTATAATTTAGGTTGTCATGAGCTGTCATCAAAGTTAGGATTCATGTATTGTTTGGATGAAATAACTGGATCTAAAGGTTCACAAGAAATAGGTGCTTGTCTGGCTAAACACATTGAAAACAGAGCCTCAGGAGCAAATCATATAGTTATGTACAGCGGTACCTGTACAGGTCAGAACAGAAATTGGAAAATTGCCATGACATTAATGAAAGTTGTTCAAGGTGAAGACAACAACATTGAAGTAATAGACCAAAAGTTCATGCAAAGTGGACATTTCTATCTCCCTAATGACTACGACTTCGCCTCAATTGAAAACTTCAGCAGGATGTAGCAGATCTTAATCGTAATGATTGGTACCAGGTTATAGCTAGGTCAAGGAAAAAAATTCTTTTCATGTAATTGTTATGTCACACAATGACTTTTTGTCAGTTGAAAACCTGTTACAAAATATCACTTAAAAGGAAAAAGACACTGAGGGACATTAAATATCTCAAAACAAGAATAATGTGAGTTACACCATGTGTACTTTAATTATGAACTACAAATTAATTAATTAATTTTAGGACATTGTAATAGTCCTAATTTATCATAATAGTTTATAATATTACATTAAATAAAATCCTTTACATAAGTGTACTTTTTTTTTCAAACAATGGATATTGGAGACTTGATAAACGTTTACATTAAACTGTATTATTTTATGCTTTATAATAGTATGGTGGATTTTGGGTTCATTTTTCATGAGATTTAAAGTATAATCCAACACTGTCATCGAAAGAAAGAAATGTGTCACTAATTAAAAGTTGTCATTACGCACTAGTCATCTTGTAATGACTCTGTGACAGATATGTACACCCTTACACCCAGCTATTGTTTGAAATATGTTAAATATATTTACATAGTACATATATTGAATTCCAGAAACGATATACAAAGAATTATCAATAACTTTGGTGTACAATTCCTTTTACTCGATGGGGGAATTACCCAGCCACACTTGGTAAATTCAAATGTGTTGAGTCTGAGTCATTGGACAAATTGGTCAATTCGACAATGATCCTGTCATATTAAGATATTAAATTGTATACTATTGTATGTTTATATATGTTATTTGTAATTGTATTTTGATTTCTTGTTTATTTATTGTATTTAAATGTATGAACTGTTTGGTGCTATAAAACAAAAATAAATTTGTTAAAAGCAATAGATCAAATAAATAAATAGTAATAGGTTAAAAAATAACTGCTTAAGAGATCACGGATTACCAGATTAGGGTGCACATGGTTGGTATTCTATATGATGTTATAATAGGCTTGTACAATAAAAATGAAAAACCTTAAAGACAGGTCTCAGTGGCAATTTTTTGTCTGACCCACAGGACATAATTGCTTGGATCAACACTTTAAAAAGATCAATATCTATAATTCAGACTAGTGCATCTTATGTAAATTTACTGGTTGCATAATGAACAAGCATCACCTTCTGATCTGCAATAAATTGGACAAAGACAAAGAAAAGAGAATCACCTTACCTTACTTGGGGTGAGCCAAATTGAGACTTTGGAAATAACAATAATAAATAAAATCATCATTGTAATAAAACTCTTCTTTTTTTAAGACAGGGATCCTCCGAACAATATACAGTTCGGGGGTGTAATGTAGTAGGCCTCCTCGTGGTGCACCCTGGGTAACGCTAAATCTACTACAGCGATCGCCGTCTAATGGCCGAACTGTCAAGGACGGATGGCGTTGGATAAAGTAAAGTAAAGTAAAGTACAATATACAGTTCAACCCAAAAAATATGTATATGAAAGGAATTGAAAGTAATTTATATATAGATTTAGTAATTTAATTTATTTATATAAATACAATAAATAATGGTTATATACTTTAATAGACAATATCAAAGGTAAATTGATTAATTTTATCATACTTACTTCAGGAATACGAATGGTGATATTCTGTGGTGGACGAATAAAGCGAGGTGCGTTGTCATTGAAGTCTGTAACACATACATGTAAATTACTCACAATAGAGTTTGGTGGAATTCCTAAGTCTTCAACTCGAATCACCTGGAAAAATATTTCAACATTACACATAACAAAAAACAATATTAATTTAATGTTTAAATATCACATCTAATGAAGTTACAATTTGATATTTAAAAACTTATTATTTTGTATGTTTCTGGAATAGTTAATTGATTTTTGGTTTAAAAGACTTGACTATTCAAACAATTAAGTTCATAACACTTTTAATTATTTCCTTACTTGTGTTTATTACAGTTTTTATAAATAACAAATGTACAATTACAAAAGAATCTACCTTTATTTACTTACTGCAATTAAAAAAAACCTGATTTAGAACAGAATAGTATTTCCATAAAAAATATTATATATTTTGAAAAAACCATAGAAATGTATAGTATTTTTTAAAAATAAATAGTTACAATTTTGTTTTAAAGGGATCAATTTTGCATTGTGCAAAGCAAAATTAATTATGTGTATCAAAATTATGTTTAAATTACAATAACTAAACTGTTGTAAAACAATATTTCGCTGGATGCACAGGGTGAGTCGAAAACACAAAAATATTTATGATTGAATTGTTATATGCAGAAATGAGGGAGAGAACATAAAAAATATTTGTTTACAAATCCGCCAAAGCTTTGCTTTGTACATTCCAACTACATCTTGGAGATTTGACAAGAAATATGATGTTTTAACTGATTTATTTTTCATAAATCCAATAAATCTATAATAATGTAAAGTAATAAAAGAAAATATAATAACCAAACAATATCTAATTTAATTATAAAAGAAAAACTCTTAATGGATAAATCAAAGTTAAACCCACATAAATGATTAAAAAGTAACAAGAAAAACAAAATCTTAAAATGATAATGCTTTAAAAAAGAAGGTCCTTTTCCACATTTTATGTTATAATAGAATTCAGTACCCAATTTTATGAAAAATAAATTAAATGAAATTTAGATTGAATGAATGCAAATGCTGCATCTAGAAAAATTTGGTTTATATTATATAAAAAAAAGGTTTCTGGATTTTCTCTTAAAAATATCCAATTTAAAACTTTAAAAAAAATATATTTAAGGCATAAATAGAAGCATTATCTAAAGGTAAATAGTTTAACGTTTTATAAAATCATAAGACCTATTAAAAGCTTTAGTGTATGGCCTAGGAGGAAAGGTACATGTACATTTGTTATAGCCTCTTAGTCTTCCGCTGTACTCATTTGGTACGTCCTTTGTATCATCCACCTTTACATAACATAATCTCAAGACCTTTTAAATAAATAAATACCTTAAATGAATAACTACTTTTTGAAATATTTGTATATTCAAAGGAATAGTTCTTAACTTAAGTCTTTACATCTTAATGAATGAAAGGGGTATTTTCAAACTAAATCTGGTCTGTTACCTTTTGTAAAATATCAAGGCCTAGTTATATAATAAGCTAGAGGCAATGACTATAATAACATTATTTCAACATTTATGTTCCATAATTTTATGAGACATGAAAAAATACTATGTTATTTGTGTTAAGATACTAACTCATTTGTAAAAGAACCATTTTAAACTGGTATACAATTATATAATTGTCCCATATCCCTTTTTAAAAATTGAAATGATAAGCAAAATTTTCTTTCTTTTTCTTTCCTCTATATCAGAGATAACCTGTTTGTAACCAGTGATTTGACTGAGAGAACCTGAGGTTTTTTTAGTCTACATTTTTTATTTAGTGATACAGAGAAATAAAGTGTCCAATCATTAATTGTTTATAATTTTTTTAAAAGTGCCAATCATATGACCTACATTAATCTGACTGTCTACCAATAAACAAAACAGACTTACCAATGTGTAATTGTTAAATTTATCTTTCAACGAGCCAGCACTCACAACCTTTGCAGTCCAATGGTCCACTTCTTCAATATCAAACAGACCTTGATAGATAATAAATATATATGTTAGAGGCATTGAAATTAAATAATACTGACAAGAAAATAATTGTACTTCCTAATATACAAAGTATATGGGTAAGTTTGATATCGTTGAATTCCGACCTAATTTTTTAACTGATCTTAATATTTCATGGCCTCAGGAAACTATAAAGTGAAATTTGACATGCCGTCTATCTGTACATAATCACAATAACAGCCATAAAAATAAATTTGATATAGGCTCACATAGAACCCTATTAAATACATAAAGATCAAATTGAAAATGTCAATGGGGGCCATATTAAAGAGTTTTTTGTTCATCTCTATTGTTATTCAACTTATAACATACTAAATTAAATACAAATTTGCATATTTAAATTCAACATTTAATGGTACCAACCCCACCACTTTATAATGACAAATAGCAAAGTTATCATCAAAAATGAAATTTCGAACCTGGACCTCACAAGAAAATGTGGTATTCGTATAGTTATGAGATCCGGTGCAGGGCCAAATTACTGATACAAGTGTAGCGAGTGGAGGCTCCTTCACATATATATAGCTTCAAGACATGCCAGGAACAAAGCACTGGCATGAGTGAAGTGAGTTGAGATTGTTTAATACATACTTATTTATGGGCTTATTGGATATCAAGAAAGTAGTGATATGCACAATTATGAAGTTCAGAAACCCTGTGTAACAACTGTTTTAAACCAACTTACTTTACTGGATAAAAAACTTAGATCTGCCAATAACATTTCCTACAAGGCCCAAGAGACCAACTTTTAGGAACTACATTTAGAGGATCTGCTTGTGTTATTGAAGGGTGGGTTAGTACCATGATGGCACCCATAAACTTGTTTAGAAATGTTTTAATACATCTCAATAATTTATGAATCATTATAACATATTTAACGTTTTAATATCATTTGTGAAAAATTAACGTTCACAAGTAATATAGAAATATTAAAATGTACAATAATTACCATCATTCAATGACGGATTCAATCTTCACTATTTCATTAGAATCGCTATGGCTTATTTTAAGATAAATGAAAGTCTATACCCACACACTTGGTCTGTTAAACAATGACCAGGGACACAGAATATTTGTGATAATGTTGACCAATATATTCTGTTTGGTTTCTTAAGAAATGTATGTGAACATAATAACTATATTAGAGCCAATTATGAGAAAATTGATTTTATTTTTACAACAGCAAGCCCTCATTTTTTTTTTGGTTTAATACATACTAAATTTAGTGATCCCATGAGACGAAAAGAATAGTTTTTGGAATGATTTCTGCCTGTCATGTATGCATTTGCCTACATCCCAAAAGAGTGGACCACGTTACATCAAATTTTATAAGTGAATATATTGTTGCATATTTAAGATTTTTTATTCAACATCAAGTCGTGTAATTTTGATCAATTTTAGTATAATTTAAAGGTTTATGATTCAAATCAATGATACAATATACTGATAAAAGAAAATAATAATTGGTAAATAAATTGGAAAAAAATAAAATGAACCTTGACTCCTGTTCATATTTTCCTTTTTAGCCAATAACTCCCAAAACACCATTTTTGAGGATAAGACAACAATACTTTTTTGTTTGCTGAAAGTTTGATTTTTGTATGAGAAAATTAGGGGAGTGGTTCTGCTCTGTTTACTTTTCTTTTATGTAAAAGTCTCAAAATAAAAATTTTCGAAAAATTTTTTTTTTAAACAAAAATGTATATTTTTGAAATATTTTTAACTTAAAGTACTAAACATAAATATAATTAATTATCTAAACTGCAATTATTCATAACCACAACAGAGGACACATAATGAAAAAAGTAATACAGTACCTTGTTCATTTCCAGCTAAGATGGAAAAACCAATCCATCCATTAGGTGTAGTGGGGTCATCTGCATCACTAGCTTTAAGAACTGCTACTGTTTCTCCTGGCTCATGGAATTCCGTAACTACAACACAGTTGTCTGGAAACCTTTCTAATACTGGCGGTTCATCATTTACATCTGTTATAGTAACACTGAAAACAAACATGTAAAGGTACAACATTTAATTTAAACACAAGCACTTTTAGTATTTTTTTACTAATTGCTTTATAAGCAGTTCAACATTAGTAAGAACTAAGGATATGTAACTCTGAAAAATTAGAACTGAACTGTATGTTCAAATGGACTCGATTTCAAATTTTGTATTTACAGAAGTTTGGATCAGTTTGAATATCAAACTTGCAATTTTAAAAGGTTTTGTGGGGTTTAAAATAGAACTTAAATTTACAATTTTTAGTAACATATTATTATAAACACATAGTGTTAGTAGGCCTACATTGTTAAAACTTTGAACCATTTTTTCTTCTCAACAAAGTCAAACATTGGTTTCAATAGATTTCAACGTTAGTAAAAAGAATAAAAGAGAATTAATAACCGTTTTCTTAAAATCAGAAATAAATTAAAATAAGTTTGTTAAAAACCAAAGAGTTCTCAATTTCTAGATCTTTTGTTTTATTTTTGATTTTCATGTACTAAAATAAAATTGTTTAAAGCTGAATCTAGTTTTTACTCCAGTAAGGATCCTTGATTAACTACGTATATTTTTAGTTTATTTGAGATGTTTTTCTGTCTTCATTATTCCAAGAATCATAAAGTATAATGTTAAGAAATAAAAACAAACTTTGTCTTACTGATTTTACAAAGCAATAGGACTTATCAGTTTGCTCATTGGCATAGGTCATAAATATTAAAGTGGTTTTAAGGATTAAATCAATTTCTACAATGAAACAGTTCACACTAAAATTATAAAAAAATTAAGTTCAGTTTGGTTATGGATTATTCAAGTTGGTTTGGACTAAAGTGTAATAAGATAGAATTAAAAATTACCAACATTACTTTTCAATTTGCAAAGGTAGCAATAAAATCAGTTGTAATTTTGAAAAATATTGGAAATACACAATTTTTACCACAAGTATTATCTACCACAATCATTTACTTTATTCATTTTAAATCAAATTTATAGTTTCAACAAAATTTTTGAAAAAATACACAAATGGATATTTTAGACAATGATAATGTTATTGCTAAACAGCTGGTTAACTAACATATTAAAATATACCCTCAAATATACAAATGAATTAAAAATTATATTATATACATCGTAATATAATTCCTAGTTTATTTAATATAAAATATAAATAAATAAATGGTAACAAACTCACGCAATCTGTTTGAATGCATTCCTACTCTCGCCACTAGCATATCCAAACTGATAATTGTCCCAGGCTTCAATAACCAACATATATAGGCCATGTTCCTCTCTGTTTAATCTGTCAGTTATGTTTAAAATTCCAGTCTCTGGATTGATCTGAAATTTCCCCTGAGAAAAAACAAAAATCTTTTGTACTATTTCATTGAACTACATGTCTTATAAATAATAACATTAAGGACACTCATGTTACAAATTACTATGTACTTTTCATGTGTACCGGTATGATGTCATTGAAATTATTTTTCACACCATTTGTAATTTTAAAATTATATGACTCCAAATCCAACTCATTAAATGATAACAATAAAGTAGTTACAATATATCTCAATGTAGTTGTATTCAAATTATTTATTTTGTTTTTTATTGCAAAAGTTTGGAAAGTAATTGTATTTTAAAATACTCTTCTATAAATATAACTTAGATCTGATTAACCTACAGCTGGTAATGCAAATTTTAAAATAATCAAATATTGCACACAAAAATACAAAATAAATCATTTTACCAGAGAAGAAATACGATCCAAAAGGAAAGTAACTTTGCCAAAATCTCCAGAGTCTGCGTCATTTGCTTCTATGATTGCAACCTCAGTACCTAAACATAATGTTAACGTTGTGTTAGTTTTCTGATATATATTAATTTAAAGAATACAAACAGTGTTTAGTGTTAATAAATGTAAGTTGTAAGTTGTCACATTCAATTAAATTCGAGTGCATTATTTTCAGAAGTATTTTACAATTTCAAGTTGATACTTATTCTATGTTATTTTATATTCAATATTATTAGTGATGTTTTAACTTATTTCATTTTAATTTTAAATGTACAAACATTTTAAAATATAAATATTTGGTGGGAAAAACTAATTAAATTAATAATTCAAATGTAATTTTATTGTGCCCGAAACTTTGATAGTAAAGTGTCAGCAATTGACTTATGTAAAAAGCTGTAGACTTTAAAACAGCTGATTTTTCCATTCTTCTATTAAGTGATTTTTTTTAAATTGATGGTTAATTGTAAGTGTTGTATTTTCATTAAAAACAACCAAAAGTATTACAAAAAGTTCTATGGTTTTTATTTATTTAATGATCTAAAACAATCATTTTCTGATTTAATATTTGGCAATAACTATTTGTTTTTAACATAGAAATTTGGATTGATAACATTGGGTACAGAATATCAATCATATTTTTAAAAAGTTAAGGTAATTTTAGTATTTTTATTTCAAAACTAAGGGGGAAATTAAAACTATAATTATTATAAAACTGTTTGAAATTTTGGAAGTTATGGAACTTATCCAAAATAATGCTAAAAATAACTCAAGTAGGTACCTAATTTCTACATAATCAGGCACAAATTGTGACCATTTAAATGCCAACACACAATTATAAATATATATACTTATCGTTAATTTTGGTTAATGTGCCCAAGAACTATACATTTCACATTTTCGGGTCCAAGGACTACTACAATAATTCATTTACTCCTATACAAATTTGCTACAATGCACCCAATTCAATTGGTAGAAACCAGAATTGAGGCAGATATGACTCGTAAAAATATTAATTTATTTTATAAATTGAAGTGAAGTAGTATAACTAACCTACAGGGGTGTCCTCCCTTAGTGTGATGTTGGTAATATCACCAATGAAATAAGGGTTGTTATCATTCTCATCAAGAACTTGAATGAACACATCAGCGAATGTTGAGCGTGGAGGAAACCCTGAGTCTGTCGCTCGTACAGTTAGATTAATCCAAGATGTCTGCTCATGATCTATTCTGCTAGCAACAACCATCTCTCCAGTCTGTTGGTCTAAGTGAATTAATTCCAACACTTTTGGGGATCCTGCAAATTTGATTTAGTATACTTTGAAGAAACTCAACACAAATTTGTGCGTATGTTATTAAGTGGTGACATTGAAGCGTACACTTTTTCTACTACTAGGTAAATGCAGGAGGAAAACTGGTAGAAAGTTGAATCAAGAAGATAAATTCAATTATTATATTTCACTATGTTAAATAAATAATTACACTAAGTGACCAAAATCATGTATTAAAGAGGAATAGAAACTAGTTGAGGCTGATTATTTTTAAAATAATAATTAACCACAATTACTCTATATGTGGTACCGGTACATTAATTTTTTGTAAAGTTTAACATTAATAAAGTTATGTTTGCAAAGTTGAATTAATAAAGAATGATACCTTTGATAAAATAGCTTGGTGATGATATGTAAACAAGAACAAACGAACTAAAGTTTTAAATTGCTTTAACAAACAAAATAAATAGTTTATTTCAAATCCACATGAAATAAGTTATAAATATTTTTTCAAGAAAATAATAACAAAATCTGTAATGGATGTATGTCATTCTGGAAGTCAAAGAACAGCCTAAACAGAAGAAAATGAGATGAGTGTTTCTTTAGCAGTGATTCAGAGCTCAAACATCTTCTGAATTGTAAGATGTTTCAAGGAGGTCAGTACACATAATTTTGTGAAACCAGACATTTCAAATGTATATTTATTATTCACAACATGAGTTACCAGGAGATGACCTAGACCACAGACTCCAATTTTGCTAAATTAGCTCAATCAGTATTGGAAAATTGAAACAGTAATTGTATTGTCTTTTAACTGATGTACTAGGGTAATAACTTTGTTAAGTTAGAGTACTTGGAGATAATTATTTGCACATACTTCAAAAATCATATGGTTACAACTCATGATGCATGTGGACAGCTTTCATGAAGCTTATTTTCAATATGATATCACCCTACGTTATGCAGTCTGGGATTATGTAAACTAAACTTCCAAACAGAGAGTAATGTGGAAATATTGACATGTTGCACTCATCAAATATCAATCAAATGTATTACTTTCTGTGTTTGTGGTAAGGATTTAATGTACTACAAGAAGCCAAAAATGATTGACAACTGTTAACTTGCATCAAGGATGTATTCCAGGATTTGTATGATGTTAAAGATCTTTGTATTGGAGTAAAAGTTTTTCAGGTAGACTTCAACCAAATGTTCTTGAAAGAGGAAATCATTTTCAAAATAAATAAATTATTTACTATAAATAATATAAGTAATTAAATAGTAATCCATCCCAATTTTCCTTTTACAATACTTGAAAGCAAAATCGAATTCTTTCCAACTGGTGGTCAAGAGGAAGTAACATAATTGATGAGGTTGCCAACTCTCAGCCCATGGACTGAGTAATGGAAGAGACATGTCCAAAGGATGGAATGCAGAAGACTACCAAAGGAAATTCTTTGATACTAATTGGAGGAAAAAGTTCTATAGTACATCCAATGAAGTTAGGGGGGGGGATAAGACCATAGAGTTCACTTGGCTCAATAAAAGAAGATGTTGATGATGATTTAATAATAATTGTAAAATAAATAAAGTAAACTCAGTTTTGTAAAGTCAGCAACAAATTCCATCACCATGTAATCTAGTTAGTTTCAAAAATATTATTTCATCACAAAAGACAATATGTGCAATGGAAACATTTCTTTTTTTTTCAGAAAAATATTAATTAAAAATTTAGATTAAAATCCTTTGTTCAGCATTTTACCTTCAAGAGAATATGTTATTGTCCTATTTTTATCTGAATCATCAGCCACCACATTAACGATAGTCACTCCATTCTGACTGTTCTCAGTTATAGATCTTCTGTAGAATGGACGACGGAACACAGGATTGTTGTCATTCTCATCCTCAATGACGATCGTCAACACAGCTTCAAGATAAAAAAAAAATCATTAATTTAATATATTCTGTTATATCTAAATAACATGATATGTTTAGTTTCATATGATGTTTAGAATTCTCATGTTTATAGACATTATATAGAAAATATTGTTACGTTAAAAGAAGTCAAAATTGAAATTATTATAGCATAACAATTTTTTCATCTCTAATTCCAAAAAATAGTTTCTGCAATGACCTTTAGGCTATAAGAGTGTAGGGTGTTAAATGTAGAACCACATATGAAAAAATATACAGTGGTCTGTATTAGGAAGATTTAGCCTAAACCCTTAAATGGGATTTACTATTTTTAGTTTATACTAAAAAATCTCCAAACATTTAAGAAAAAAAAATGTGAACCATTTATTCATCATAATAAATAATGCAAAAACACTTAACAAATTTCATTGCATTCCATACCCAGATGGAAAACCAAATACTAACCAAACAAAATTATGTATATGCTTATCTTCACAAAAATGAAAAAGTTCAAATGAACTATGGTCACCATCTTGGAAGGTTTAATATCTGAAATTCAACTCAAACTATTTCTATCAAATTTGGAGATGTAGACCCAAGCTAATATGTCAAACCGTACAAAAATACTATTCGTGATTAATTGTGTAAATACTGTAATAAACCTAACCACAGTTAGGGTTCACTTTAAAATTTACTCTCGAACTAAAATTCGCTTTACATTAAGTTTGGTATATTGATTCATGCTGTAAGCTTTCACCAAAATATTGATCAAAATTGGTAATGCTCAACTCGAAATATTCAACGTTCTATGAAAGCTTCAACAGTTAATTTCACTTTTTTATTGATAACTATCGAATAGGGATTTTTGAGATGACTAAAAATCTTGTTTGAAGTCCTCTGGAGCTGGTTTAAGCAAAATTTTGTCAAAATAATTAGAGCCAATTTTGAGTATAACAATATTTTTTGCTTAGTTTTATAACCTCTAAATTTTTAGTTTTCCAAAAAAATGTTTAAAATGCCTAGATATATGGTAAAAATATATCTATAAGTTATAAGGTTTGAGCTATAAGGCACTGCATGAACAACAAAAGACGTCAAATATGGTAAAAATATATCTATAAGTTATATGGTTTGAGCTATAAGGCACTGCATGAACAACAAAAGACGTCATTTCAAAAACCACTTTTTTTACGTGAGATCTAAAAATGGTTATTTCAATGAAAAACTGAGCATAACACTTTTGACCCTTCTCATAACATTATCTATTCTATGTATGCATGTGAAAGTAAAAACTCAAAACCAAGTCCGTTTTAAGACGTACCTGTGTCAAACTGCTTCCCTTTAGCTGCAGCTATGTCTTCAACCCTTACAGCAAGGCGAATGATCTCAATTCTTTCCCTGTCTAACAGCTTAACCACTCGTAATAAACCATCAACAGGGTTTAATTCAAATGCTGCAAGGAAGTCAAATTCTGAAGATTTAACAATAGTCCCCTCTTCACTTCGTGCTTCACAATTATCTCTATCAACTGAATAACGTAAGATTGGTTTCTCATCCGGATCAGTTGCAATGATACGATGAACAAACTGTCCAACCTACAACAAGCAAATAATTTGCATTCTAAAAATCCTCATAAGTCATTGATGGAATTGTACTAAATCACTCTCACACAAAAACAAATGTGTACACTTTTACCAGAAACATGAATAATTGTTTAATATAACAGGGATCAAGAAAACCCAAATACTCATATATGAAATTCTTCTCAGGGTTTTAAAATCAATACTTTACATTCTACTGTCATTAAAGTTAGTTAGGCATATTGTGTTAAATTGTAACAATATAAAATTTGTTTAATGTTGATAATTTAAATGGATTGTTTCCCCATAACTATATTAGTGCAGTCAAATTATTCCTCACATGTTTTTATTGGAAAGTGCAATTCTTGGTACAGTAGATTTTTTTTTTTTTTTTTTATCTTGAAATGTGTAGATTGGCTATTTAAATTTTTTTTATATGGGGTCAAAGTACAAATATCAAGTATTTGTTGTCATAATATACATATCTGTAAATACTGTAATGTATACTGTATACATAACAATTTATAATATACTAATTTGTCATGACTATCACATGATTGGAGGCTGTACCTGATAATAAAAATATCAGATACGACCAGTATTAGTATCATGTAACAACTACAGAATCATCTTGTCACAACCCAGCTATAACCATACACACTTCATCCTTTTTGATACTTCTATCAAATCAGGGCACAACAGTGTCACTATCACAACTGGCAAGAACATATATTTTTTTACCTATGTACATCTACACTTACCACTAACACTTTACCTCACAATCAATATCTCTGAAAATGATCATTTCCTTTATTATATATTACCACCATTTGCAAAATATTTATGTGGAGAAAATATGTCCAAGATCTGACATCGTTTTAAAATTGCTGGATCAGTAATAATGCACTGAAGAGCACTCTCAAATATGGTGTTTGTCATAGAATGGAATATACTTAACCCTTAACTAACATCATACGTCTTGAAGGCGGGCGCGAAAATAAAAATCGGCGTATTTCCCCTCCACTTGACCTATTGTTTTTGTCCGGCCGTCTAGCTGCCAGTCGGACGTTGGTCTTTTTTCGGTGAAAATTGCCAGTTTTTTTATCGCCCCTTGGCTGCGCTATTTATAGTTTTTGATGACTTTCCGTCTGTGAGACGTATGTTGTTGTTTACGTGACTTTATTTTATAGTTTTTATCTATGGTTTTTATCGAGACGCGTGGTGAAGGACATTGTGAAAAGATGTTTCTGAACTAATTCTACGTCCACTGTATGTTTAATATAGGTATGTAAAGCCATTTTACTGATTATTACATTTATTGATCATTATGTATGCCTTTTTTCATTTAAATACCCATAGGTGTCTCCCAGACGTATGATGTTGATTGCGTAACTTTTAATCATGATGTTAGTTAAGGGTTAAATTTATTATGTATTTGTGTTAAACATTTGAAGTATTAAAATACATGTTATCAGAAAATATTAGATTATAAAATATTATATAGAGTTACATTAGCATTCTATTTTTGAGGAAGTTTAAACGTAATATATTTGTCAATAATCGTGGTAGATCAAATATATATTAACTGATAGCTAATATAAAATCTACTATTTTTAACGGAAAATTTCTATTACTTATAGGCCTATACATTTCTTCAACTAACCTGAGTATTTTCAGTGACTCGCACAGTTCCAGGATCTACTAAGACAGGAGGTTTGTTATTTACATCCTGAATATTGATTTCTATATTCACTGAAGCTGTCATCTGTTGTGCACCTATCCCTCCATCTAGAGCTACAACAACCATATTGTACTCTTTAGTACGAGGATCAGTACCATCTGGATCTAGGCTTGCACCATGAGCAACACTTATTATTCCATTGCTTGCATCAATTACAAACTTATCTCCGGCTCCTGACTGAATACGATAAACTACTTCATTGTTTGGCGATGAAGAATCGTCATCCCATGCCTTAACCTGTTCAAGAGAATCAAATGTGTTTAAATGTGTTGAAAAATATACAATGATATATAAAAAATAATTAAAACTATTTCTTGGAGGTATCTGAATATTCTGACAGCCTATAAGCTAATTTATCATAAAATATAATTACACCATACAATAACTCTGTACACAGGTGATTAATCAATCAACATGGTTTGTCCAGCAGTGGTTGCATGATTTTACCCATTTTTTTTAGGATTGCTGAGCACTGCTCACATGGCAATAGTCAGTCAGCTAATGACTTCTACCAGCTATATTTGGGACTATTTCAAGAAACTAAAATATCAGAGCATGAAGAATAGCTATTTTTATCATTAAAACACAAAAAAGTTTCGGTCTTTTACACAGTGTTTTTATAATATTTAAAAAAAAGTTTTTATAGTATTATTGTTGTGTAAAAATGAATCGTGGCGTATAAATTATGTGTAAAGATTGTTTTGTCATTTTGTTGGTATGTTTTTTTTTTATAGTTTATTGGTTAATATTTTTAGAGTTTAATTCTGTGATTACTTTTGTTTATAATTCTTTTTATAGTTTTTTAGTAAATTCAAAGTGTTTTTAGTAGTGGACTAATAATGTCTCATGTTAAAAATGAAACATAAATATTTAAATGAACAGTTAAAATGCTTACTAATAACCTCACTAAATCTCCGACATTGAACGTAAATTTCTTTCGATAACATCTGGAATCATTGATGATCTTGGTCTTCGTAATAATGTTTCCAGATCCCTAAGCTTTACAAAATGTACTATTATTTTACTAATGTAAAATCTTAACACAAGCAAAAAACGTTTAAAACTTATGAAACAAATTCCATTATGAAATACAAAGACACTCTTTATATCAACTAACATTTAAAGGATTAATAACTACTAATTCAAGAAAGGAACCATTAAAGTTAGATCAGAGTAGTCAAAATAACTAAAACCACTCAGGCCTAGCTTTAGGTTACTAGATCCATTCTTAGATTTAGTTTCCAACATGCTAGTAAGCTATGTGGGGTCTTTTTCACATGTCTAATATTCTAGGTTTATCATTTGATAGCGGAAGTTGATGCTATGTTATGTATTCATTTTTACATACACAAATGTATGAATAAACTA
The DNA here is from genome assembly GCA_963513935.1 of Aphrophora alni. Classification (NCBI taxonomy): domain Eukaryota; kingdom Metazoa; phylum Arthropoda; class Insecta; order Hemiptera; family Aphrophoridae; genus Aphrophora; species Aphrophora alni. The sequence goes on along the minus strand of OY740767.1, from coordinate 25,590,425 downwards.
TTCCAATAATATTAACAATCCAATAAATTTAAAACCAGAATAAGACTTCCTACATCTATAAAAGCAGATATTTTTATAATGTGTAAGACTCTTAATTATTTATTGTTTGTGATAGTTTGTCAATTTTGTATTATTTAGAACTAATTTCAAGAAGGGAAGGATCAATGATGTTATCTGTTATCTAGTAAATGGTAATATGATGATGTCACCAGAAGGGTGAGAAAGATGTTTTTGGCTCCTATGTAGACTCCAAAAGTGGAGTAAGGGCACAACACTGTCTGTTGTTTGGACAGCCAAAATGATTCCATTGTAAAAAATTATTTCCAAAAATTATTCAAAATTACTACCATTAAAAATTCATCAATTAAATTTATTATTATTTTTTAACTTCTAATCAAGTTATTTTAAAAATAGTTTAACAAATTTTATATATAGATCATGATTGGTACTTATTTGATGATCTCAAGTCTCAAATTTACCATGAGGACAGCTGCAAATTTATATACTAAGTTACCATAGATATATGATTTCAAATATATACAAATATAATATATAAACTAACAATTACCTGAATCATAGATGTCCCACCAGGTAGGTCTTCTGGTATAGTTCTCTCATATAACTCGTACTCAAAGCGAGGTGCATGATCATTGATATCCTGAACATAAATAACTAAAGGAGCTTCAGTAGCGAGCGATGGTTGTCCTAGATCATTAGCTCGAAGTGTAAGATGAATTTGACGTACATTCATATTTCCATGGCCTCCTTGAATACTCGCTAATGTTTCAAAATCAATAGGAGAAGCTGGTCGAATGAAACCAGTTATAGAATCAATAGTAAAGTTGGCAACATTAGCATCCCATTCTACGATGCTGTAGTGAATCTCGCTGTTTAAAGTTCCTGTTGACAACCAAAAACTAAAGATAAAATACTCATTCATCATTGATTTAAGCATAATACTTTGAAGTTGCTCAAGATTATTTATTTAGGAAGAAGGAAATTATTTGATATATTGATATGTTGTGAACAGTTTTGCATTATCTTGAAGCTGGTTCTGTTTTCTATATAATTCTGTACATCAGTTACACCCTGGGAAGAAAATCAGTGTAATATAGTTTGTTACACAGGTGGTTTCAGGTTTAAAGTCAAAGCAGCAATCGAGGCAAGTTTATAAGTATCAAGATAACCATTCACTTTGGAGAATACACTACAGTTTATCAGTGCCTATTGGTAAATGAATTCAGGGGAAGCAAAATTAATGAGGCTTTTATTTAATCAGACAGTCATGTGACCTTGAAAACTCTTAACCTTAACTCTTGAAAATTCAATCATCAGCTAGAGTTGGGGCCGTATTTATGTACGAGTACAACTAGGCACTAAACATAATTGTAGGAAAGAAAATAATAAATATAATATAGACTACAAGGTTTGTAATGAAATATCAGACAAGTTAGCTAAACTGGATGTACTTGACCATTACACAAGACCATCCAGGATACTGATAATAACATACAGGAGAATACTTGTGGTATTGTTAATAAAGAGGGGAAATTCTGTCAGAGCATTCAATACTTACAATGGATAAGGATGATATTACAAAATGAAAAAAATCTTAACATCCAAAACTTATTATCAATTATCTAGTAATAAAATGTTAAATCTGAGATTGTAGTTGTAACAGAAAAAGAAAAGAGTAGTGTTCAAGCAGGAGAGATAAAGTTGTTGAGAATCAAAGTAAAGAAATGGAGGATATGTGGAATAACATTGAAATAACATGGCAACTAAAAGTGAAAATATAAGAGGATTTATGAAAGTAACAGGATCAAGGATCAAATGGTATGGACATGTCAAAAAAAAGACAGATGAATAAAAACTAGCAATAAATAACAATCAAAGGCTGAAGACCATGAAAGACATAGATATTGTCTATACATAGACAATATTAGGTGGATAGCTTATAAGGTGGATAGACAATATTAAGGCTGGTTTCTAAAAGAGAAGTGTTTCTTGGGAAAGTGTCAAGTGGGATTAGTGATGGGATGACCAACAATGGTGACGAGGCTTGGTTAAAACTTACACTCACATTAGTGGAACAGTATTAGGAAATACGTGTTTGTATAGTTCAGAAATAAATAGTAAAAATGGAAATAAAAAAACATTCACCATTCTCTTCAATTTCAATTTCAAGTATACAAAGATATATAAAGTATTTCATCTAATCTTCTGATTATAACTCGATAGAATTTTGATTCCTTGCATATTCAAGATAAGGGAAGCTTAAAAATCGTTCTGAAAAGCAACTTTTTGGCATCATTTTAATTGAGCAATAATGAAGGGTAGTTAAAGATATTTTTTGTAAAAAACTGACTTTTTGCTGAAAAGGTATATTTGATCACAAAAAATATATGGATCACAGTATATTAATTTTTAATGGAAAACTGATAAATTGCTGTTTACGTTATTTTTCTCAGTCAAATAGGAGTTTTTTAAATTAATATTTTTATAATAGTTTAAAAAACTCCTAAGTCCTAAAAGTTTTGTACAATTATATGGCAGACATTTTATACAAAAAAAAATAATAATAAAATCATACCATTCAAATCCAAGTCTCTGGCTTCAACTGTTAGTGGTGTATCAAAATCTAGTTGATTTTCCAAAAGCCGTGCTTCGTAATTGTTATGTACAAATATTGGAGCATTGTCATTTACGTCCTCTATGTTGAGAATCATTTGAACTGTGTTTCTGAGCAAATAAAATAACCAAAAATCAAACACTTTTTCTGAGCAAAATCAAACAATGTAATGTAATAACATAAGGAAGATGAAAATAAAATAATAACATTTTATCAAAATAATTAATTTATTCATAACGTATTTTAAAATAACAAAAGCAAATTACAACTGAATTAAAATTTTGGAGAGTAAATTTTTATTTACATAGTTTTGATTGTTAAGGCTACATTAAATTCTTAAGAAAACACTGAATTAAGAATTTAACACTTTGGATGCCACATGAAAATGGCACTTAATTTTTGGAATTTACCAGATTTGTTATCTGGAAAAGAGAACTCTGTTTTAATTTTATTAAAGGTTGTTAACTATATTATAATACTTTTTTTTTTAAATTGTTGATAATTTTTATTCAAGTTTTATTTTTCTAGCTCTTTAGAATGTGTTATTTTTTTTTAAAATGGTCAAAATTTTGTGAATGCAATATCTATGTTTATACTAAATATAGTGATAACATTGTGACAATGTGAAAAGTCAGATTTTAATATAGACTCATTTAAAAGACGCGGTTAAGCCAAACAGATAAGAGATTCAAATAATAAATTAAATGTAGTAACTTCATTAATAAAAGAAAAATGGATTTTCAAGACAACAATATGAATTATTATGTTTAATTTTAATGTAATTTAGTTTGTTTGTTTTATTATGTAAAATATGTGTATTTTACGGCAGTGCGGTAAAATGTTGAACAGTGACCGGAAGGAACGCTTTTCGGAAGTAAGAATTTGCCTCATGGTTACAGCAGTCTGAGTCCAGCGTTAGGAGTGACAGGTTGTTTCTAAAAAAGTCTAGATCAGAGCTTGGTGGAGAATGGTTGTGTTTTTGAGAGTCTAGTAAGGCTTTGAGGAGTAAGGTTGTGTGAAATGTAGAGTTCTTAATTACAAGTTTGTTTTATCTAAAAAGTAATAGATTTAATTTTTGTCTCAAGTAGAGACTAATTTAGTAGAAAATGGATAGGAAGTGATAATGGACGCTTCTAATGACAATGTAAACGTGTTTGAAAGTAATAGACTTACTGTATTCTAAGTGACAAACAATATTTATGAGAAAATTAGTATAAAGTATTTAATTAGACGGTGAATATAAAAAAAAAAAACTTAATGAACACTCGAATTTATAAGATTTCAAAGAATAAGAGACTGTGTACTGTAAATGAGTGTCTTAAACGGATCGTTTAGCACGTGGCAAAAAACTTTGTATCGAAGTGAACATTCTTTTATTAATGATGAATGTTATGATTGTCGTACAAAAAAAAATAACATTCCTAGAGTGCTGGGTGAATATTCGAAACATGAACTTTTCAGAAAACAACGCTTGCTGTAATCTACAAGTCTCAGGACATCTGGAATTAATATCTTTGGACAATTTTAGTGCAAATGGGTGTTCTGGTATAAACACCATATGTTAAATTAGGACTAAGTATTTATATTATGTTTTGATATATTTTGCTATACATGTTTAAATTTTTTAATCTGTTTCATAAATATTTTAAAAGGAAATAAATTGATAGATAAAATAATAAAAATTTTAATAATTGAAGTAAATCTCCATCTGAGATCTTTATAATGATTTAAATTTAAATAAAAAGTAAATTCCTGTTGCAACAATTTTATTGGTAAAAGCATTTTTAAAGATAAAATTAATTAATTTGAAAGAAAGAAATAAAGGAAATATAAATTCATAATTTGTTATTGAAATTAAAAAGGATAACTAGTATTTATAATATGATTTTTTTGTTGTTAATAATAATTTGTAGGATGTTTCTTTAATAGTTTAATAAATCTTTATGTTAACATTTCAGAGACAAGTGTTTTCATTAAATACCAAATATCACTGTAAGTACACTGTGAAAAGAACTTACGACCCCCAGATATTTTTTCTTTCTTTTAAATATTTAAATTCATTCTTTTTTCAAAATTGGTATGTTAAGGATACCTGGCGCCCTAGTCGAGCAATTTAATAAGATAATTATAAATAATTAAAGTAACTTCATCACCTCCTTTAAAAGAAATATTACAAATGTCGCCGCAACTGTGGGCCTTTTTAGTCGAAATAAACAGTGATTTTGGTAATGAGAATTCTTGAAATCAAGGTAAGGACTCTCTTTATAATAATAAGAAAGATTCTTTTTTAAAAATTTTTTGTGTTAAATATAGTAAGATAAAAATGGAGTCAGAAATTGTAAATGTAAATAATAGTGATGAACAGGTAGGGTTAGGAAATCAAAATTCTTTAAATAATATAGAGCCATTGGAATTTACAGGGGATATTTTTGATAATTTAGAGAAGGAATCGCAAAGTAATGAGCAAACAAATGAACAATTTGCACAAAATTTTTTAGATCAAGAAATAAGTAGTAATAGTAATAGTAGACGTTCAAGTGTGAACGCGAATAGTAGTTCAGGTTCGGATTTTAATGGGTTTGATAGTGATAGGATGCTAAATAGTAAAGAAAAGTGTGAAGATATGAATAAAAAATTAGTAGAAACACCAGGGGTAGAAATTGTAGAAGAAAATTCAGATAAGGAATTAAGAGCTGAAGAGGTTAGGGTAATTGAGCAGGTTAGTGTAACCAAAGAAGTTAGGATTGATGAGAGTGTAGAAAATAATGATCAAGGTATGAGCATGGAAAAAATATATGAGATGTTAGTAAAAGGATTTCGACAAACTAGTTTAGATATGGATAAAAAATTTGATAAAAATAGCTTAGAATTCAAACGAGATAATGATAAGAAATTTGAATGTATAAGTAATGATATTAAACAAACAAATAATAAAATTGAACAAAATAATGTAGATTTGAAGCAAGATTTAAATAATAAATTTGATGACTTCAATAATAAATTTGATCAAAATAAGCTAGAAATTAACACTAAGCTGGAAAATTTCAATGTTAAACTCGAACAGAATAATGTTAAACTGGATAAAATAGATAATGACTTGAAACTGAGTAAATTAGAGCTAAGACAAGATAATTTAGATTTAAAAGAAGAAATGTACAAAAAATTTGATGAAACTAGGGCTGAATTTAAAGAAGGTTATGTAAATGTAGAACAGGGCCTAAGACAAGAAATTAAGCAAACTAGGTTAGATATAGAAAATAATTTTGATGAAAAAATTGTTAAAGTTGAAATAGATATGTCTGATAAAATATGTAGCATAGTTAAGGAAATTGATAATGTTAAATCTGAGACGGAAGTAAAGTTGTTAAGTAATCAAATAGAAGCTAAAAATAATCTAAAGGTTGTTGAAAACAAAATTTGTAAAGAAATTTTAGAGGTTAAGAGTGATGTAAACAATAGAGTAGATAAGTTTGAGATGCAGTTAGGGAAGACAGACGAAAAAATAACTTTGTTAGACTTAGAAGTAGGAAAACAGAAGAATTTAGAAAAACAGGAAATTTTGGAACTAAAAAATAGTGTAGATGATCAGATTAGTAGCCTAACCTTAAAATTCGAAGGAGAATTTATGCAGAAAATAAGAGAGAATTTTGTCGAACAGGGTAGCATAAGTCAGGGTACTTATACGAGTGCGAATATAATTAATGAGACTATAATCCCAGAGTTTCAAAATGAAAGGTTAGAACCACACCCGAAGGTGTTTATAGAAGCTATAGAAACATTTAACAAAATAAATGGGGGACAATGGAAGATAAAATTAGGTTGTTTAAGAAAATATTTTAAAGGTGAAGCAGAGTTATGGTTTGAAGCACACAAAAATGAGTGGGGTAGTTTTGAAGAGTTTAGGGTAGCATTTCTAGATAGGTTCTGGTCGGAAGAGAAACAGGAACAACTGAAAACTAAGTTATTGGTAGGAAGCTATTTTAGGGGACCGATAGAAGAAGTATTTAGATATGTGATGAGCTTATATAATAAGACACAATTTTTAGATCCGCCCATGTCTATGGATACATTTGTAAGACATATAAGTAGGAAAATGCCTGAAAAACTAGAGTTAATGATGTTAGCAGCTAGACCTAAAAATGTTAATGAACTAGAAAAGTTAATTTTAAGTTGGCAAGAAAGTCAGAAGTTGTTAGGTCCAGATAGGACAAGACAGGGGGACAATAGGATGAATATGGACAGACCTATGTATAAAAATTTTCAACCACAGCAATTAGGACAGGAAGGATTTCGATTTAGGGCACCACCTCATTTTCAAGAGACAAGGGGAGAGAATAGGTTTAGGGGACCTAATAATTTTACTAGATTTCCACCACCTAATATGCAAAATAACAGTAATAGACCTATGTTGACAAATCAACAAAATTTTAATAGGGCAAATGGTAATGGCATGAATCAAGGGTTTAGGCCAAATTTTCAACAAAAAAGATATGATCAGGGAAATAAGGGAAATGGTAATAGACCACAGGGAAACCAAAATGGACAACAATAAATAGGGCCCAAGCTTTGTTGTCTAAAAATCAAATTAGGCCTAAAATAATAAATTCTAAAAATACAATTTCATCTATAATAACAAAAGAAAATAATAACATTGATGTAGACATTAGAGAAGAATTGTTAAATGAAGAAAATTATAATAATGTAAGCATACAGCCTATAAAAGGAGAATTAATTGAGATTGATGTGAAAATTAATAAAGAAGAATTTAAATGTTTAATAGATACAGGTTCAGAAATTACTGTAATGAATGAAGAAATTTATAAGAAACTAATTATAAATAATGATAAAATTTTGGAATTACCAGTATGTAACTTAACAATAGTAGGAGTAACAGGTGTGCGTAGCAAGAGGATTACAAAACAAGCTTTTATAGATGTAGAAATTGGAAAAGATGTAGTTGCAGTAAATTTTTTAATTGTTAGAGGTCTAAATATTGAAATGATTATAGGATGTGATTTTTTAAAACAAAAGAAAGCTCAAATTGATTTTGATGAAGAAAAAATTAAATTTAATGTAGAGGATAAAATAATTCAAACAAAGTTTAGAAAACAAATTTCGCAAGTAGAATGTTATAAATTAAAATTGTGCAGGACTAAAGCAGAAATAAATTGTTATGATGAGACAGATTTTGACTATGAAGAATTGCAAATTAATGATGTAGCTACCAACTTTTTTCAAGATTTTGATTCAAAATATTATGAAAATAACTATGAAGATGTAGAATGGACACAAATTGTAGAGAAAATTTTAGAAGAAAGTAACTTAAATTTAGATAGTGAAAAACAAGAATTAAAAACTGTATTAAATGATTTTAAAGAAGTATTTTCGGATCAGCCAGGAAAAATGTTAAATTATAAAGCTAAACTAAATGTAAAAGAAGATAGTAAATTTATAAATAAATCTTATGCAATACCACATTCGAAGAAGGAAGCTGTAGCTAAGGAAATTCAAAAAATGATTGACAATGATATAATAGAAGATTCAAATAGCCCATTTTCGAACCCATTAGTATGTGTAATTAAGAAAGATTCGTCCATAAGACTATGTTTAGATGCTAGGCAAGCAAATCAAATAATAATACCAGATAGAGAAGCACCTGAACAGATAGATGATATATTGCAAAGGTTTGAAGGAGTTAAATATATTTCTAGTATAGATTTGGTTAGTGGATTTTGGCAGATAGAATTAGATGAACAATCTAGACAATATGTTGCTTTTGTATTCAATGGTAGAAATTTACAGTTCAAAAGACTCCCTTTTGGTTTAAATGTTAGTACTTCATTATTTAAAAAAGGATTAAGTATGGTATTAGGGCCTGAAGTTTTGGAATTCACAACAGTTTATGTAGATGATGTATGTATAGCGTCAAAATCGTTTGAAGAGCATATGAGACATGTGCGAAAGTTATTTGAAAGACTTAGAACATATAATGTAACTATTAAAATAAAAAAGTCTGTTTTTTGCAAAAAAGGTATAAAGTTTTTAGGATACAATATATCAGATATAGGAATAGAGCCAGATCAAGAAAAAATTAAAATAATACAAGATTTTCCCACACCAAAAAATATCAAACAATTACAAAGTTTTTTAGGCTTATGTAATTATTACAGGAAGTTTCAACAAAATTATGCAGAGTTAACTAGTAAATTCACACATCTTTTAGGGAATAATAACAAAATTTGGAATTGGACAGAGGAAGACAGAAATACATTTGAAAGAATAAAACAGGTTTTCTTAGAAACGATAATTTTACAACACCCTAATTTCCAAGAGCCTTTCTATTTAAATACAGATGCTTCAGATAAAGCTTTAGCAGCCGTATTGTATCAAGTGGACGTAAATAACGAACATCTGGTCATTGCGTTCGCAAGCAGAACTTTACAAAATAGTGAGGTTAATTACACGGTTACAGAGAAAGAATTGTTGAGTATAGTCTTCGCATGTAAAAAGTTTAGAAATTATGTGTTAGGAAATAAAACGACTATACGTTCTGACCACAAAGCTTTGACCTTTTTAAAGAACTGTAAATTAACACATGGTAGACTTCTGAGATGGATATTGTTTTTACAGGAGTATAACTTAGATATTGAGTATTGTCCAGGGAAGGAAAATATTGTAGCAGATGTTATTTCGCGAACGGATCACAATGAAGTCATCAAGACAGGAGATGAACATTTGATTAAAATTTTTCAAACACAAATTGATAAAAATTTAGCAAAACAAGATAGAATTTTAAGAAATGCCTTTAAACGTTTAAATTTGGAACAAAGTCAAGATGAATATTGTATAAGAATTATGAAATTATTAGAAGACCAATCTGTTAAATTTAATAAGTTAAGAGAATGTTATGTTATTTATAATGATGTTTTATTTAAAAAGTCAAAGAAAAATGGAATTCACAAAATTTGTTTAACAAAATCTTTAATAGAAATTGTAATTAATGATTGTCATGAAAGATACGGACATATTGGTGCGGGAAAGTGTTATAAAATATTAAAAGGACTATACGAATTCCCAAATTTAGAAAAACAAATAAAATTACAAATTAGGCCATGCGATTTATGTCAAAAAACTAAAGTATCAAATATAAAAAATGAAGGATTAATGGTGAACATCTTACCCGAAAATGTGTTAGATTTGGTAGCAGTGGATTTATTTGGAGAATTACCGACTGGAAGTGGTGGGGTTAAATATATATTTGTAGTACTGGATGTTTTTTCGAAATTTGTAAAATTATACACTATAAAGAGGGCAATTGGGACAGTTCTAGCAAATAAAATAATCAATGAATATGTAAAGGAAATAGGGAAACCAAAAATAATTTTAAGTGACCACGGTAGTCAGTTTCAATCACGAATTTGGAAAGAAAAATTAATAAATAATAATATTCAAGTTAGGCACACATCAGTATATCATCCTCAGTCGAATCCCAGTGAGCGTTGCATGAGAGAACTAGGTCGAATGTTTAGGACTTATGTACACAATAAACACACAAAATGGCCGCTTTATGTAAAATTTATAGAAAATTGTATGAATCAATCCATACACGAATCCATCAATGATAGTCCGTATGAAATTATGTTTAAAAAGGAATGTCCGCGCATTTATAATCAACTATGCAAATTTCCTCCGGGAAAAATAATAGATTTTGAAGAAAAAATAGTTTTAGCGAGAAGACGTTTGAAGTTAAAAGCAAATCAGCGAAAAAAATATCATGATAAAAAACTAAAACCAACAAAATTTGAGGTAGGAGATTTAGTTTTGGTTAAAAATCACTATCTGTCATCAAATTTGAGGAGAGAAATAAAGAAATTTTTCTTATTGTATCAAGGTCCGTTTAAAGTTTTAAAAATTAAATTAGAAAATGCATATGTGATTAGTACAATAGACTCTGAAGTAATTAAAGGGACATACAATGTCACTCAATTAAGGAAATATATTTCATAAATAATTAAAGAATTGATAATAATAAATTTTAACGTTAAATGAATAAGTTGATTTGAAAACAGAACATTTTAAAAAAAAAAAAAAAAATAAATAAATTGTGTCATGTAAGAAAACTTTTAAGGCCAACTAGAATATTTGAAAATGTTAGATGAGAGGATCATTGGAGCTGCAAGATTGTTAGTAAAATAACTCTGTATGTTTGTGAAAGGAATAAATATTGATTTTACGTGACATAGATAAGCTAGTTAGTTCGAAGCAAGAATTCAGAGTAACGTTGAAGAAATAATATTCAATATTAAATATTCAATAAAATGTGACGAGAGAGAGTTGAGATTCATTTGCAGATCGTATTGGAACCAAAAGGTCTTCATGTCTTATCAGTAGACAGATAAGGATTGTCTCATATCGAGGGGACTTGTTTATGCTTAAACCAGGCCTAGAATTCCTTTGCATGACATTAAGACGAGATACAGCGTGTGACAGAATTATTGTTCTGAAAATAAAAAACTTTTGACGTATAATCGGAAATTAACTTGCGTTTTCAAATAAAAATTACTTAAATAAAGGATAATTGGCTTTAAATAAAGTAAATAAGAATAAAAGTAGATTACTTAAATAACTTTAATAGAATTAAAAGTAAATTTCTAAGTAAAAAACTTAGAATAAGTTTTAAAAATAAAATTTTCTTTTTGAATTTGAATAATAACATCTAGAAAGGATCACATAAACAGAAAATCGACGATGCTAATAATAAGATTGGTAAAATAAACATTATTTCAACTTCGGATGAAACAATTTTAATGAAATTTTTTATGAATTTTAAAATTTTCTTCGAGTAGATGCATTTAAGGAGTACATGAACATTTGGGTGGATGGCTGAGCGTTTATGTAGTAATAATAGAATGTTTTATTCGCAAGAATAAGGCATTCTGGGACTACATGGAGAGCGTGTTGTGGAATAGGGATGTGTTTTGGGCTTTATCTTGAATTTAGTAGGGATATTGCATTCAACCACTGCACATTTCAACGTCACAACATGTTGCTTTGTGTAAGAGTCCAAAGAGCAATTTGAAGTATGCACGGTATAAAGTAGATGGTCAGAAGGACTGTAGTGGGGTAAGTAGGAGGTCAAATGCATAAAATAAACAAAAAATTCATAAAAAATCAAATAAAAAAGGTATAAATAAAAAACAAAATAAAAATGGAACGTTGGAGGGTTTTATTAATCGACGTTCGACAGGGCTTTATTATAAGCATAGAGGAGTATAATTCAATTACTGTGACTATAATAAACCCCGGTCGAGTTTTGAAAAATAAAATAAAAAATAAACAAAAAACAAAAAACAAAAAAATTTGTCATACGACTTATGTAAATGAAATATAGTTAAAAACTTTGACAATTTTGAGAAGTTTAAAGAACAAAGAGTTCTTATTTTGTATTCAGAAATACAGAAGTTTAGTAGAAGGAGTTTAAGAGAGAACATAGAGTTCTTGAGTATATTATAAAAATATAAAGTTTGGTAGGCGAACTGTCTTTAGAGGCAGGATGTAGCTATGTTCGAGAAGTGATATGATCAAGGCCTAAGATATCATTTCTGGAAGGTAGTGATTTCGAGTTAATTGGAAAACTTATCAAAAAATCCAACGTAGTTGTTTAGAGTTCTGTCACATGTAATTTTGGGCAAAAAACATAAACAATGACTTATGTTTGTAAGTGTCATAAACTTTCATAGGTATAGAAAAAGTTTTTTTTTTGGGTCTATTCTAACAAGTAGAAACAGATGTTTGAAGGAAGTCGTCAAGGGACAGTAAGACAATGCTTTCATGGTGAAAGGAGGGGGTTTGTTAAAAACAAAGCCTAGGAATAAATCGGACGTGACAGAAGGGAGAAGTTTTTTATGAAATAAAACGAAAAGTTTTGTAAAATTGTAAAAATGTTAATTAACTGATTAGAATAGGTAATTAGATGTTAGATTGTAAAACGATAAGTTGTATGTTTTGATGTTTTAAATATTAAGGATTATTGATTAGATGATAAGATGAAAAATAGTTAGCTTTAAATGATTTGTGGTTTGTGAATATGAAGAATAGTTGTTTAAAGTTTGAGAATTTATGTGAGTTTTGCCAAGACAGATAATAATAAAGTTTTTAAGTTTTTTGATGTTAAATAATGAATGAGGGAGGTTAAGTTTTTGTTTTTTAAAGGAAGGAGTAATAAATTAATAATAAGTAGAGAGATTTTAATGAATTTGATAGAAAGGATAAATAAGTAGTGTTTTTTAAATAAATAATAATGGAATTTGAAATAATAAATGATGTTAAGCAGTTCTTTGATAAAGGTATCTAAAGATTTTGATGAAATACGGTGTTAGCTGGGAAAGCAATGATAATTTTTTATTTTTTATAAGTTTTTTTGTATTTAAGTGATTGATGACAAGGGAGATTTTAATGAAGTAATTTAAATGAAAGAATTTTTGAGTTTTTATATGAAGATGATGACTTTACAGAATTGTTGAGTAAAGTGGTATTTAAAATGAAGTTGTTCTGTTAATAAACTTTTATAAAGAAGGTAGTTAAGTTGCATTGATGGTTAATTTTTTAGTTTTTAAGAGGTTTTTTGAGTACTGCGATGAAATAAAGGAAATATACGACGATTTTAATGAAATAAAGGAAATATGCGACGATTTTTAATGAGATAAAGGGAGATTTGAGGAATTCTGCGAATAAACGACGGTTATCATGATTTTTTAAAGGAAGCTACGTTGAGATAAAGGGATAAATGAATGATAAAGAGGTTTTTTGGGGATTAATGCAACTTGAATTATTAAAATATGAAAGATAAGATGGAAATAATTTTAAGACAGGATACTGAAAGATGAAACAATTGTAAAGAGGTAATTTTGAAATAAATAGATGAGTTTTGTAAGTAATTTTATTTTTTTTTGATAATAATGATGTTATATTTTGAATTTTAGTTGAAGAAAAGAGTTTTTTGTAATTGTAAAATCAGTAGCTAACATGTTATCCCAGCAAGATACAGGAGAATTGAGATTTTAAGTAAGAATAAATAGTTATTGGATTTAAACTAAAATAAATAATAATATAAAGTCTGAATTGAAAAGTTTTAAAGTGAATTGAAGTAATGTTGAGTAATAAGTAAATAATTTTCGTAAAAATGTTAATTGAAAATGAGAGGTTTTAAATTTAAATTGTGTTAAGTTAAAAAATGATTTAGATGAATAGTGTGAGATGGATGTAGATTTTCAAAGGATGTAGAAATGTCGTCTTGGCAAAGAGGATGAGACGAGAAAAAGTATATAGACGGCTGTCTGGGAGATAAGCTTTGAGTGACGGGATCCTGTCAACAAAAAATGTTGATGGAAAGTTTCAGCCAACGAGGTTGGAAAGGAAACTGATGATGGGTTTTATTGTATAAATAGAGATAAGACTTAGCACTAATTGATTCGCATTATTTTTTTTTACATGAGTTATGATGACTCAAACAAATTGAGATAGTGAAATAGGATTTTAGCAAATAGATTTTAATTTTTTATGTAAAAAGAGAATCTTTCTTAAATTAAGTATACTAGGGATACTTATTTTCTTTCATGAGGTCCTTAGCTTCTGAAATGAAATGTCTTGAACATCCATTAAAAAATTTTTTTCTTTCTCGATTTGAAATATATATATATAAAAGCTTTGTATTCCAATACCTGTATTGAAATACAAACCTTGTGGGGTTTTTGTGACAATGTGAAAAGTCAGATTTTAATATAGACTCATTTAAAAGACGCGGTTAAGCCAAACAGATAAGAGATTCAAATAATAAATTAAATGTAGTAACTTCATTAATAAAAGAAAAATGGATTTTCAAGACAACAATATGAATTATTATGTTTAATTTTAATGTAATTTAGTTTGTTTGTTTTATTATGTAAAATATGTGTATTTTACGGCAGTGCGGTAAAATGTTGAACAGTGACCGGAAGGAACGCTTTTCGGAAGTAAGAATTTGCCTCATGGTTACAGCAGTCTGAGTCCAGCGTTAGGAGTGACAGGTTGTTTCTAAAAAAGTCTAGATCAGAGCTTGGTGGAGAATGGTTGTGTTTTTGAGAGTCTAGTAAGGCTTTGAGGAGTAAGGTTGTGTGAAATGTAGAGTTCTTAATTACAAGTTTGTTTTATCTAAAAAGTAATAGATTTAATTTTTGTCTCAAGTAGAGACTAATTTAGTAGAAAATGGATAGGAAGTGATAATGGACGCTTCTAATGACAATGTAAACGTGTTTGAAAGTAATAGACTTACTGTATTCTAAGTGACAAACAATATTTATGAGAAAATTAGTATAAAGTATTTAATTAGACGGTGAATATAAAAAAAAAAAACTTAATGAACACTCGAATTTATAAGATTTCAAAGAATAAGAGACTGTGTACTGTAAATGAGTGTCTTAAACGGATCGTTTAGCACGTGGCAAAAAACTTTGTATCGAAGTGAACATTCTTTTATTAATGATGAATGTTATGATTGTCGTACAAAAAAAAATAACATTCCTAGAGTGCTGGGTGAATATTCGAAACATGAACTTTTCAGAAAACAACGCTTGCTGTAATCTACAAGTCTCAGGACATCTGGAATTAATATCTTTGGACAATTTTAGTGCAAATGGGTGTTCTGGTATAAACACCATATGTTAAATTAGGACTAAGTATTTATATTATGTTTTGATATATTTTGCTATACATGTTTAAATTTTTTAATCTGTTTCATAAATATTTTAAAAGGAAATAAATTGATAGATAAAATAATAAAAATTTTAATAATTGAAGTAAATCTCCATCTGAGATCTTTATAATGATTTAAATTTAAATAAAAAGTAAATTCCTGTTGCAACAATTTTATTGGTAAAAGCATTTTTAAAGATAAAATTAATTAATTTGAAAGAAAGAAATAAAGGAAATATAAATTCATAATTTGTTATTGAAATTAAAAAGGATAACTAGTATTTATAATATGATTTTTTTGTTGTTAATAATAATTTGTAGGATGTTTCTTTAATAGTTTAATAAATCTTTATGTTAACATTTCAGAGACAAGTGTTTTCATTAAATACCAAATATCACTGTAAGTACACTGTGAAAAGAACTTACGACCCCCAGATATTTTTTCTTTCTTTTAAATATTTAAATTCATTCTTTTTTCAAAATTGGTATGTTAAGGATACCTGGCGCCCTAGTCGAGCAATTTAATAAGATAATTATAAATAATTAAAGTAACTTCATCACCTCCTTTAAAAGAAATATTACAACATTTACTATTATAAAACATAAAAAACATATAATAAGAATAAAACTACATACAAAATAACCTTATACATGTGAAAAAAAATTGTATAATTAGAATTGTTCGTTCAAACATAACCCGTGCCAATTAGGTTTGGGGGCATAGTCACCCATTAGATGGGGCAAGAAGGATAATGCATTATAACACATAGAGGTGGATCAAGGATAAAAAAAAAAATGTATAAACTATATGTGGCTCCTAAAATGATATAGAAAAAGACTGTTTTATGATGTGATAATAAATAAATTTATTTATTATCATATCATTAAACAGTCTTTTTCTTTATAGTACTGTAAGGGAAACGATAAATATAAATAGAGTGTTGTACTCTGTATGTCGGCGGCAATTTTTCTATATGATTGCCGCCGCCGTACAGAGTACAACAAGAAAAAACTATCAAAAACTCTCACACAAAAATTATAAAGCTTTTTCAAACTTTAATCAATATTAGTTTAAATTATATTTTTGTTTACCTATTTCCCTGTCCTCTGTCATCTCGAGCTTCCACAGTTAAATAATGTCTGGAAACTAATTCTCTATCGAAGCTAGGCCCTTCTTCTTTTATAGTAATTATTCCACTCACTGGATCCAAAGACAATCTGTAAATTAAAACTTCGTAAACAAAAAACTGATCTAAGATATATAAAAATTATAGATATTGAAATAACAAAAACATATAGAATTATAATAACTTATGAATACTTTATGATTAGGAATGAATTAAATATACAGTAATGAAATATGTAGATAAGTCATACTGTATATTATATTAGTATATGCTGCACACTCATTGGCTGAGTATTTTGTCATAATATATCATATGGTGAATATCATTAAAAATTATGACCACATCAAAAATGCAGTGTTAAATTACCTGTCTCAGGCTAATTACCATATTAAACAGGATTTAAGTGTCATTTCAAAATAATTTAATATAAAACTTGTTGTTTTTAACCCAAACAAGTAACTTTTATTTGTGTACAGTTTTTATCACATATTTGTAATGAACAATTGATTAGATATATACAACTTATATGTGTTAAAAAATACCGTTTAACATTTGAATATTAAAATTCTTTTGTACAAAAATTAAGACTTTTAAATGCAAAAATTACCACCATATAACTCAAAAACAAACTCAATAGTATTAAATCAACCAACAATGTGTACAATTTTATAGGTCTAGAGGCATCTGTCTCCTTCTGATTTTGTGTTAACTACTATGTCCAACTAACTCATTTTTTATGCAGAGGATAACTAGCTAATCTATTCCCTTCTTTAAATAATACAAACTTAATGCAATTTTTAAGATATGCCAATTTTAAACTATGTGATAGTAGCAAAGACAGTTTCAAAACAAATTGTTATAGATACCATCTGTTCCTATTTATATTTCCTTGAGATATATTTTCAATAATTTTATTTAATAATACATTTGTGAATTGTCTTTCTACAAATAATTCAAAATTCTTACGTGTCAGCAATACTTCCACCGAGGTTAGTGTAACGGATGCCTTTAGTGCCCAGGTTATCAGAGTCCATGTCTTGTGCCTCAACTCTTAGAATAGTAGTGCCAACCCTTGAGTTCTCCGCTACATTTACCTGAAAACATTTAATAAAATAGTAGTGCCAACCCTTGAGTTCTCCGCTACATTTACCTGAAAACATTTAATAAAGTTAAAATGCTAAATTTTTGTTTGATTAAATTTTTTTGATATAAATGAATGTGTGTGGTTATTAATTTACATCAATAAAATAAGTATAGCTTAATATTTTTATCAATAGGAAACTGCCTAATAACGGTACACTTTGTGGAAGCTACTGTTGGCTTTACTTTTTGTAATATCTTGAAAATATAAAGTGATTAATTATTTATATAAAGGATACTGTTCCTCTAAGTCAGAGGTATAATCTGATTTCACCATATTTTGGATGGTTGACAATAGTTAAATATGAAGTATGTGTGCTCTTTAGACTTACCAAAAAATTTTAAAATAGAGTTTTTACTTATAACAAACGACCTATGAAGCCCACCAAGGCAAAAGTATTCCACATAAGGAATTTATTTTTGTAAATTGGATTTTTTCAAATATGATCAACTAATAAGGGATTCCAGACTAGAGTTCCGACATCAATCCTGGAACGAAATGAGTGGATGTGTTATTTAAATATAAATTGACCTTACAGAGTAAATAGATGTCTTTATACACAAATATGAATAACTTTGAGGCTTGCTCAGTTCAAGTTACCAACACCAGCAAAATTAATGGGACCTTCTTAAATTTGATATTATCCCAACATGACCAATAGCAACAAGTAAAGAAAGTGGGGACTTTATTTAAATATAAAACCCACTACCTATTCAAACTTCTCCAAGATTCTATTTGCAAAAAGTTCAACTATTTAGTTTTTTTTACTAATTTTGAACGTAAATACTATTTCACATTGAAAGTAAATATTTGGTTTCCAAAATAGAGAATATTGGCTAAGAACAAGTTTTACAGAACGCTATTTTGTACAATCTCTCCGTATTTATTGTTTAAACATAATAACTCTTTTACATAACGCCACCCAATTTTGAAAGCCTCAACCTAACTTAATTTTTGGTACCTACATTATTATTTTTCAGTTGAATAGTAATTAAAATATATCCTGATTTGTTAAGAAACCATTTAACTAGATTTCAATTATGATATTAAACTACTTTTATATCACAATTATGTTGAATTATGATTATATTTTTAAGTTTAATACTTTAATTAGAAATGAAAAGTTACAAAAATATAATAAAGAGTCAAACATTGATAGACTGGAGTTTAACCAAACCTTAACAGCCAAATCTCTACACAAAATACTTTAGAATTGACATTAGAAGTATTTATATCTCATTGATCTATCCTAACATACAAAAAATGTATCGTTGTACTTACTTCATATATTGGTTTACTGAATTCTGGAAAATTATCATTCATATCTCGAATGTACACTGTCACTGGCACTTTACTCATCTTAGGGTTTACTTGGACACTCTCCTTAGCCACTAGGGTCAAGTTTATAACTGCAAAACAAATATTCAGTTTTTATTTTATATACGAATAAATATTGTTAATTTTCAAATTGAAATACCTATTAACCAGTAGGTGTGATATAGATATAATTAAGGTTAGAACACTTGTCTATACTGTAGGACAAACTTCAGCTAAAGACTATTTACACCAATACTTCTTAGTATTTTTTTAATCAATAACCATTGTGTCTAAGAATATAAACAATATAATAACATGGAGAAAGTTTTTACCTGAGAATGCCTCGTAGTCAAGCCTCGAAGGATCCTTCACTCTGATAAGGAATGAAGCTTCATTGATTCCTCTACGTGGAGTGACATCAAACATTCCATCATCGTCTTCGATAGTCATAATGAATGTACCATTGTTGCCCTAAAATTATTACATGTAGCATAGAATCAACACATTAAACTGTTATTATTGGAAAGAAGTGTACATAATATGTCATTTTAGGTTTTCAGGGAAGTATAATAAGCCTTGGTTGAAGTGGAAGGACCTTGAGTCCAACTCCCCCAAAATAATTTAATCTAATCTCAACAGCCTGGGTGTGCAACCCTTACAATTTCATTTTACAGTTTATTTTTTAAACCAAAATATGTACATTTTAATTTAATTTTGTATATTCTAATTTAAATACTAAACTATTTTTAAGCAAAAAGCAGTATATTTTATTGTCTCCATTTTTCATTTTCAATTGGATTTTTCTGAATTTCAATAATTTTTATACTGTAACCAAATTTGATGTCTTTATGTGGTAATTTATGTTCAACAAAATAATGCATAATAAATGACTCACAGATTAAGAGACAGAAAATAATGTTTAAATTTCTCAAATCATGAAACAAAATTTTGTTGCATTTACCATACGTAGGCCTACTTTTTATTTTCTTATTAGTGAGTAAAAAATAAACTTATTTCTGGCTTTGGTTTTTCTTATGTCTTTATTTCTTATTAATTTCAGCACACTAACCTGATCGTAATCATAAACTTGAGGTAATGCATTTCCAAGAAAAGTCAGAGGTGTGTTTGCAGGAGCATTCTCATTAATTTCACAAGAATAGGATTTGCTTCTGAAAGTTGGTATTTCATCGTTTACATCTGTCACTATGATTGTTATTTCAGTGCGAGCTGTTGGTGGAGGATATACAGCTCTCGAGTCTTCTCGTACCTTTGGTGAGAATAATACATTTTTTTAAATAGTAAGACACCACTAAAAATAATAAATGTGTTTGTCTTTCATTAAACAAATACTGTACTACTCTTCTCACTATAATCTTTTATGCTGCACTATTTAACACGCTCATAAAATGCTACTATCCATTTTGAAACTATAAATTTGGTTAATAAAATAACACTTGATCTTTTTAAAAACAGAAAGTATATAATCAGCTGTTAAAGTGATATTTTAAATATGTTAATATATTTTATTTATGGTACAGATAAATTCCACAACTTGTTACATGTTGGAACATACAAAGAATTTTAACAAATAAACAAATTTTGGCAAACAAATGTAAGCAACTCCATATAGAGTGTACCTTAAAATGATGTAACTGTGCATTGACTGTGTAATATAAAAACTGTGTAACTTTGCAATAACTGAGTATCTTAACAAAATTTGTGACTTGTGTAGGAGGATATAACTACAATCGTTTAAGGCTTGAATCCATCTTTATATTATTTATAAGGATTGAGATGTAAATGAATAAATTCTTGTTGGTAAAATAACATTTTATTTATCAATGACAATAATATTGTCAGTTCTTCCCATTTTATCGTTTAATGTTTCTAAGTTATCACATTTCAAGCCACTATTAGATGGCAGCACACTTCATGTACACGCACCGATGTTGATACATTCAGATTTCTAACACTCCATTCCTGATTCCTTTTGAATTTTTTCTTTTCAATGATTTTCTGTTCATATTTCCTTTACAATTGTCTCCGAAATTATCATTTTCTTCTATACAACACACTAATCTGTTTAAGACTTTAAAAACTGTATTTTAATAATATTGCCATCCTTTTATTCTCTAGAGATTGTCAGAACTTTCTACATTCTATCTTTTCACAATCTAAAGCTACACTGTCCAAACATCGCCATTTTCAATATTCATGTGACAAGAGCTATCCCTCACCACTCCACATCCCAACTTCCCACCATTTTAGATATGGGTATTAATCCTCTATACAACAAAATTTAAGTCATTATATTATCATTTACATTTAATAAGATTTTTTTATCACTTGAGTCTTTGGTCCTCTCTATACTGGACGAAAGTTAATGGACATCTTCAATATTCACGCCAAAAGTTTACAACTATGCACAAACAGTTTATTAATAGGTAGGGTAATTTATTCAACAGCTATATTATGGATGTATAACTGTGCATAGACCAAGTCTCAGAGCAGTACCATTCTAGAAAAAAGAGTGAGTAATCATTCAAATTGCTTGACTTTCATAAAAAAACAGACAAGGTCGTCAACTGGACAATCTCAGAACTTAACTGACCATTTCATCATTATCTCATCACATTGTTTGCACTGTCTCTAACTGTCACTTTGATCTTATTATCTTTCTGCTTCATGAAACATATAATATAACATAATAACCACAGAAACAAAATATTTTAAGGTATATAGTTATTGGTTATTATAAATACATACATTAATTCTTAAATAATGTAATGTATAAAAACTTAATTATTTTGTACCTTATTACAGTTTAGGAGTATAATTTTACATTAGGAAATCAATGGATTTCCAAAATGTTTAGATCCATGACGACATCCACTAACTTAAAAGTGGTGTGCTGTTTCATTAAATCAGTTTTAAATACTCAACATCACTTTCATAATATTACTAATCTAAGGTTGTCATATATAAGCATTCATTATTGTTAAGTAGTATTATTTCATAAATTTCAACAGTAGGGAAATATACCATATATCAGCATTTCCTTCTTTGTAAACAATAGCTCATGTAAGCAAAGTTAAAAATATTTGTTTATTGATCAAATAAGATGTAGCACTCCATCTCTCCTAATAAACCAATGAAACTTGGACCAGTTGAAATTAGCCAGTCCATTTCCACTTTTTGGAAAAGTGTGCTTTACTCTCATTTATTTGATCAACAATAGTCGATTTCTAAGAACAACAATGTTACTAATTTATGTTAAGTTACATTAATTTTTTCCTCGTTCTTACACTCTATCAATGAGCAATTTAATTCTTTCTTCAGAAACCCAGTTTCAATTGTGTGACAAGTGTATTTAAATCAGTGTTTAATTAAGTTCCTATCAATTTATGTTACTAATTTTAAGTACTATATGATATGTGAACAAGTATAAAACGAGTCTACTGTGCAAAATAATAACCACACTTATCATGAACTAGTTAAATGTGTTCAAACTAGTTAATTGTGTGTATTGTCTGGATTAATTTGTGTCAAAGTGTAATAGTATCTTGACAAACCATCAATGACTCTCACTTTCAATTAAGGAAAACCACATTCTCACACAAGCTAAAGAAATTAATATTATAGTTATTTATACTAATATTTATTTCTAGGAACATAAAAGTAATCATTTCTCTTCGGTTTAAGTTACCAGATCTACCGAAATATCAAATAGACCTAACCAATTATACAGTTTTACACCAATTGATAAAACTTACCAAAATCTCAAGAATGTAGGCACCATTACTTGCAGTAGGTGCTTCCCTGTCAAGTTTGGTTAGTGTGAATATAGATCCTGTCATTGAATCTATATCAAATACTCCATCACCTCCGCGGCTCACAGAATATGAGATTCGGTTGTTCACACCTCTGTCTCCGTCCACTGCTCTCACTGCAAATCAGGATTGATAATCAAGCGTTATAATTAAAATTGGTAAAAAAAGTAAACTTGTAGACATCCTTTAATCTTTGAACTTGACATTATTTTTATAAGCATGGAGAAGAACTCTTTTGAAAGCATTTCCATGTGTGACAAAATATTTATCTGTACAAATTGCTATTCTCCTATTAGCTATAATAAACTTGCCTATTTTTAGCCAAGCCTGTTTACAGGGGACAGAGACTCTATAATACATAATGCTAGATTGTACATCTCCAAACCCTGCAAGAGAGACATTGAAAGGCTTCGAAAGAACATATTAACATATATTATTAAGAAACAAAATATATGGGCACTGGCAACAGCAATATATTACAGACATCAGAATCACTTAATACTGGACACCTCATTCAAGAAGTAAGTCCTATTGGTAATAAGAAGCATTATCATGAATTTTATCCAAATTTTTAAACCACAGTAACTATACAGATAATAGAGGAAAGGACACTATTTAATTGTCATAGTTTTGGCAACATGGTGTCTTTCAACATGGTATCTGTAATGTTCTAATGAAACCCTTTAATTTGTACCCCTAAATATTTTGTTATATAAATTTTATATAACGACATTTATTTTTTAGAATGTGAACAAATTTAAATCTCAAAATATTCCTACATATGGGCCGAAACTTGTAGATACAAGCCAAATTTCAAGTTTCTACGCTGAACGGTTTGGTTACAATTTCTGTCGAACATAAATATAGACACTATCATGAGAATATAAGATGATAAATTAAATTTTATGAAAAGGAGATATTGTAGAAAACCTAATAAATCAAACCAAATTAAGTCTAGGGTATATGTGATTGTATATTTAACTGCATGGTACCAGTTAGTATTGTAACATACCTTGTAAAACAGAAGTACCTATTCTGGCATCTTCACTAACTCTGGTAACTGGGGAGACTACAACAAACTCTGGAGGTTGGTCCTCTACATCCTGAACCTTTACCAAAATAGCAGCTGTGGCAGTGTTTATCTGCAAGAAAAAATTATCATTCATAATATTAAATGCAATATTAACCTTAATTAATTCAACATATTATTGAATGTTATTATGTTTAAAGTAAAATTATGAATAGTAATATAATAATACACATCTCTTCACTCTTTTTCTAAATTAAAACACATTTGAAGTATAGTGTAAAAATATCGGATGCACTAATTTTTCACTAAAAATTACTATTTTTGTTAACAAGTCTCACTGTAGTATCTATAAATCTTTACAAAATAAATTTGTAATAATTACTTACAACATTTACAAACTATAAGTAAATAAGGCTTAACTAATTTGGCATACTTACATTTGACACACTTAGCTGTTATATGAGACAAAAATAATGCCTACCCTGTCATTATTGGATCTATCAACAGCAAGAACTCTGAGCTGATAAAGAAATTTCCTTTCATAATCAAGCTGGCCAACTAATCTGATTACACCTTTTCCATTCACTGTTGACACGGAAAAAAGATCGTTCTCTCCATCCAACTCATGAAGATGATAAACAACCTACAAAATGTACAATTTATAAAAATAAACAACATGAAGATTATACAAAATATTTCTTTGTTTTAATGCAATATACTGTAATATTTATATCTCAGGTTAACATAATTATAGATAAGTAATTATGATTTTTTTTTTAATTCTAATTCTTTATTTCAATTCTTCGTTCGATTTCATGGGTTTTCATTGGTTTTTTAGGTATTTTTGTTTGGATGGCACAAAGTGTATACTAGTAACAACTGAGAATTATGACGTAATCATTGAAACATCGTCTTGTTGGTGTGTTTACTAGTTGTGGAAATGTTTGTTTCCTATGGTAACATTCAGACCTTAGTCCATTGGTCTTCCGACATCAAAATATAACTTATAAAAGTTCTTCTCTAATTGGTGTCAAGTGTATTACATAGTATCAGGTGGTCCTTATGCATCACTGAGTTCATCTCATGGCACAATATATATTTTATCTGGGGTAGGATCTTCATTCTATGTAAATGCTCACAGTCATGTCCTGAGTGAATGTGACTACTATTCCTCTTCTCGGTTTATACTTTATTGTTCCCCAGGTCTTAATATCATGCCATGATATACATTTGGAAACTATTTTTGACTTTGGTAGAACTTGCACGTTGTTTTTATCTTCGTTTTAGTTTTGGTTAACAAGATAGTGCTCTTCTTTTGCTGGAGTCGTGTGCACTTTACTGATAGTTAGTCTGTCATCTCATTTACTAGTACTCCGAGATAAGAAGAAACTCATTTGAAGCAGATACACATTGCAGTAATTTTACACACCATTGGCAGTTTCACCTTTTAGTTTTTTGTTGGAGTCTACTATAAAGGCAAGTTTTTTGTTGGAGGATAAAATAATCTACTATAAAGGCAACATTTTATTAGGTTGTAGGTCTGTATAAAAGTTGTTAGGAAAAGCTATTGTTTTAAAATTAATGATCTCTGCATCAAAGCTACTTTTGTCTTCTCCCATCGGGGTGTAATGTGAGAAAAAAGATGAATAATTTCTATCCCCTCTTCTATAATTGCTCAATAGTATCCATCCAATATATGTTTGTAGAGACAGGTGTTTAATGGACATCTTTCTTCAACTGTTACCAAAGTAATCTACTTCCAATCTCATTGGTGAACAAACATTTTTCTTAACATCCTCAACTAGAAGTAAGTTGTGACAACTGGAATGTTTTAAATCTATACTGATGAAGATGTTATATAATAACATACTTAACCAAAAAATATTAAATATCATATAAAGCATAAACACAAATTGTTCTCTTTGACAAACAAATATTTCTATTTTAAGGTAGGAAAAGCATCCATGCGGTTTTTCATTAAAATAATGAACTGTCATTTTACATTAGAGCAAAAATAATAAAGTATTCTTTTGGTTATATTTTGTGACTATTGACTGTCTTGTCCAAATTAGTAATGTTTGTAATGAGACGTCTTAAGTCAAACCATACCAAATATATGTAAAGATGAAACTTTTTGAAACGATCAATGAAATGACAACCATAAACATATCATTATTGACACAACCATAAGTCGATAAATTTAAGATGAAAAGAATTGAATCGACCTATCCCTAACATTTAAGTAAAAATTTAATTATAGTCATCTGTTTGATTTGAATTGACAAATTATTATCATATTAATATGCTCAATTCAAGAGATTATATAGATAATTAAAGTTGTAACATTTACAAATCATGTTTTGTTGTTTCCTAATTAACAACATATTTAAAAACTTGAGAATTAAATTTCAATTATCTTGATCCAATATACCTGTCCATATGGACCCTCATCCTGATCAGTTGCTTCTACGGTAGTTAGAATTCCAGGCTCACTATCTTCTCTAACTGTCAAGGAGGTTTGGTAAGGTTTAAATATTGGTTCGTTGTCATTGACATCCTCCACGAGTAACAAAAGACTTTGAGTAATGAAATTGCCATCTCCTAAATGCCCATCAGTTAGAGTTAACACCAGCGCATACTCATCTCGGACCTGGAATTAAATACAATGTATAACAATAATCAAAACAAGTGATATTAATTTGTTTTTATGACCAAGACAAATCTCCAGCTTTACTTCCAGGGGTTTAATGTAATTTTTCTAATATTTCAAATTAGCCTACTACTAGAGTTACCAGAAATCCAATCAAAACCATTTATCCTAAACCAATAGTCCATGCAGTATAGCTGTACCTGTGAGCATCTTACATTGTCAATTCCCTGTATACACTAAATTCTTTTTTATTACTCAATTATTCATCGCCAAAATAAACAGTACTGAAATTGTAAGATTTTATTTTCATAGTTTTACCAACATAGTAAAAGGAAGCAATATTGGTTAGACTCGAGTATTAACATGTTCAATATGACCTCCATTCAGTTTTAGGCAACACTTGTACCGTTTTTGAAGGTTATTCATCATTTTGGTGAAGAGGGGTTGTTTCAAGTTCCTTATACACATGGTTATTTTTTTAGGGAGTTGGACTACGGTAGCTGGTGTGTCTTCACGGAAAATCTTCTCCTTCAACATTCCCCAGATGTAGGCGTCAGGTGGTATAAGATTGGGGGAGTGGGCTGGGTAAGGAAAGTTTGTTCTAAGGGAGATGAGGCTGTTACCAAAAGTTTCTTGAAGGAAAGCAATGTTGGTTAAGGAAGTGTGGCTGGTTTCACCATCTTGCTGGAACCATTGTGAAAGAAAATATAGGTTTCGGGCACGACAAAATCTCCTGAGGTCTCATATAAAACAATCAAGAATGACGCTATATTGGTTCTGATTTACAGTAAGAGGATTTCCATTATTGTCTTCAACAAAGTGTGGACCAATTATGCCTCTTTCTGACACAGCACACCAAATGGTTACATGTTACTATGGCCTCTCTATAACACTGTCAGGGCGTTCAAACCCAAGAAAACCTCTCCCTCAGATTTTTGGTCTCAATTTTATGGGCCTTCTTTAGCTGAGGAGATATTTTATACCCCTTATGCCCTCATTCATATCAAAATTTTGGCTGTGTTACTTCATATCCTCTACATATTATTATGACTTAAAATAAATGTTACTTTGGGATTGTAAAAAAAATGTATAAATCACAGGATGTCTCCCAAATTAAGTATGTCATGAAGAATATACATAAACAAACATACAAATCTTTGTAATCATTACAGTTTACTTAAATTTCTAATTATCAAATTCATTTATAAAATTACACTTACCTCTCTGTCTAATTCTTTTTTCAGGTAAACATTAGCTTCGTTGGTTCCAAGACTTTCTATTCTAAGTATTTCTCTCCCTATTTGTTCTTTGACACCAAATGTTAAAGCATCACCATCAGGATCAAATCCTCTAAGTCTGTAGATTAAACTGCCTGTGTTCAAATTAAAAAAATATATAGTGATATGAATCTGTGATAGTAAAATAAGTCCATATTAATACAATCAGGTAGGAAAGTATATAGGCTTAATATTTAACTATTTCTACTGATTTCCCAAATAAAACTATTACTGTAATAACACAAAACAAGTTCAAGATACAATGAAATGTTCAATTTGTGTTCCGAGTACCAAACCACAATGGGTCTACTTTTCATAAAAAAACGAGAGAAACAATAAAAATGGTCTACATTGGGTTTTCTAAGAGTATCTGTGTATAAAAACACATAAAAAGTTAAGATTTAAAAGATCATTCCCCACTGAAAATTTTAGAAAATTATTTGCTTTGAGGGGAAAAATTAAGTTTTTAGTTTGAATCTTGCGGAACTGAACCACTAAATCAGAATTGGTAAAAATACTACATTAAACTGATTCATTGAAATATAGAGACTTCCTCTTTTTCTAGAGATTATTTATATAATGATATGAAACAAACAAAAATAAAATATTTTGTTTTCTAAATTTTGAAAAAAAAGTGAGAACATGTTATTTAATTAAAAATGTCAAAACACAACTATTCTTTTTAAAACCATCCTATTTACATCGACTGAAGAGAAGTTTGTTATGCGTAAAGAAAATCTTATTATTATTCTATTTTTTTTTTAAATTCAGGTTAATAAAAGGGTTTTCCTTTGGAAATGGAAATGTTTTATAGTGACTATAAAAGAACTACATTTTCTGATTTATTACTTATGGTATTTAAAAAAAACAAAAACAAACGAACCTTATATGTCGTTATGGTTACAATAGATGCTGTCTTAAAATATGATGATTTAAATTAATTATGTGTTCCTCATTTTTTCAGAACACATATTATTATATTAATAAAAATACTCATTTTGTCAGATATGCCAAATTTTATAGATATTAAAAAAAAAATTGTTAGCCCCTAATAGTTGACCCTCAGGCATGTTAGGCAAGATTTTATATTAAAAATGACCATAATTATATAGTATAGGCGCCCTTACAATATTTGGTTTCACAATTTAAAAATTAACCTGTAGTTCAATATTTGACATGTAGAATAGGTTAGGGTCGATTTTGTTTTATTTACAAATTAAAACTATTATTTATATGAAATACAATGTATTGTAATTACATAACCGAATAAGTAAACGATGAAGTCGATGAAGTATATATATATATATATATCACAAATGTTTAAAAATTTTGGTAATTAAAGAAAGATAAATATAACCCAACCTAACCTTTCAGACACAATAACTGTTATTCTTGATATAATAGACCCTAATACATCCAGACAGCAGGTAATATTACAAACTAAAGAAGCTGATTATACCCAAGCTTCTTCTTTTATAAAAATACAAACCAACAAAAACCTAACCTATTAAGATAAACAAATAATAGTATGCAGCGGAACAACAACTTTCAATCTCCAGCTGATCGCTGGTCACACCTGGACTTGGCAATTGATAACCGGTAAACGGAAGTGGTTGCAAGGATGACAGATTATCTGTGCCTTCTATATAATTGTTATATTGGACATTGCCACTGTCTTGTACTTTTGTGATTGCTAACATCCTGGTGTTATATTTGAATAAAGTATAATTTAAATTGTAATGAACTATAGTTATTTCATTGTATCATGCTTAAATTACATTTTTATCAACATCTTGTTTTTGTTTTTAATTTACATAATACTTAAATTAAATTATTCTAAGTACTTACCTACTGGCGTCTCATTCCCTTCCTTAAACCTAAGCACTATTTCTGTCTGTCCATCGATTAAAAATCTAGGCGGACGATTCGCTACAACACTATCGATTAGAGAAGAATAAACTAAAATCACAATTATAAAAAACCTCCACTTCCAGTCTAAAACGCACTGTTTTCGTCTGACACAGTTTGTGCTGCACTCTGTCCGTCGAACTAAGAACCCAACCATGTTCCCGCTCTTACGTATTCAAAGATTATTGAATATAGAACAGAATTTAAAAGGATCACACATCCTATAAATTATATAAAATTGTTTATCCCATTTGTAAAATATTTCTGGTCGTTGGCTTCGTGTCACTCACGTTTTCTTTTTCCTTTCTGTGACAATTTCATGGTTGTTCGACTGTAACCTGGAACAAATAGGGGTCAAATTAGCGAGCTTCAAGTGTAGCAATTCAATTTTATAGCTTGAAAAATGTAAAAAGAGATTTTGTCATGGAGACAGTTTGTTGGTTTTCTTATATAAACAGAATGATCGTTTTAGAAGTGGGTCGAATAAATTAATTTCATAAAAAAATAATAATAGTTTTTTCTATTTTATCATAAAACTTTGATAGTACAGATTCTGCTTTTCAAAGAGGAATCCATTGAAACTTACGGGATTCTGTTCTACTTCTTTAAGAAAAATCATTAATTTAATAATTGGTACAATCCTACAAAATTCCAAGTTGAATAAGCGAAACAGAAAGTCCTATTTCATATAATTATTATATTTAGTAATTTCTACTACGTTTGGGTAAAGTGTAAAATTTAATGAATCTACAGATTTAAACATCACTTAAATAATAAAAATAATGATTATTATTATTTTAGTATTAATATACTAAAATATAGTATATATTAATATACTAAAGCTTTTGCAAAACAAAATCTTTATTAATTAAAAACTCATCATACTGTACAACAAATATATTTATTTATTTAAAATTATTATTTAACTTATGACTTTACAGATTTTGTGGGTGTATGTTAAATTTTATCCGTAAATGTGTTGACAAAATTTGTGCAATGGTTTTGGTGTTTTATTAAAAATATTAATACTGTTGAATAACGACACCATTTATACCCCATCGTTAAAGTTTCCTATGTTTTAATACTTGAAATAAGTTTAATTAAAACAGGTGAATGAATATGTGACGAAATATTTTGTTTCATTTCGAAATTACCTTTTGTCAAAAATACACAAATGAGAACGGTTTCCAATCCCCCTCCCCCACCTTCTCCGATAAAAGGCTACAAAAAACAATTTGGTTGAAATCTGTTGAGTAACTGTTGGACAATTTAAATAAAATACGTGCTCACAGAAGTGCGTGACTAAGCTTCTTTTAATACAAAGTAATTAGAGTTGCTGATTTGTAACTCATTTTTCTAGGTTATGTGCTTAAGAATTGACTTTTTTGTCAGTGACTCTCTTATTATTTTAACGTAGACATTAAATTTAAATACCATTGGATGTACATAATGAGATACCGTGATTTATTTTTTACTATGTGCCCTAAGTGATAATTTATAATTAAAAACATCCACCATTTTGTCATGTAACGACTTTTTGGAGAATTTGCCCAAGGGTTTAAAAACTGATATTATGTAGCAAAATTTGTTATAAATTACACCTCATAATATAAATATATATTTTTAATACATTTATAGATTAAACAATTTAATATATTAACCCTTTGAGTGCCACAAGAAAATTTTCATAACTCACCCAAAAATGCCACAGGTATAAATGGTTTTTTGGAGAACTTTGTTATAATTGACACAGATTAAATTGTATACAAGATATCTTAACAAATTTAGTGTCAAAATGTTCAGTGTTACCTAGGCTACAATTATATTTGTAAATAAGTTGGATTCTATATGTAAAAAAAAATTATTTATTAAAAACCAAACTTTAGATAATTTAGGGAAAAAAATTTTACATTTTTTTTTTTTTTTTTACCTCACAAACCAAAAATATTTTATATATGGGAAGTGTGCTATTTTCTATCTATATACTGTTTTCTATAAGTGACCAAATTTTTAAATTATTTGGTTGAAAACCAAACTCAAACAAAAAACTTTTATCTCAGAACTAACCTATCCCAACCTATCCTAGGCCTATTTTGTTTACCTGATGTACTAGGTTAATCTAAGTTTAAATCAATATCACTATCACTAAACTGATTGTCACTATCACTTTCTGGTTGATATAACGGGTCTAGATCACTGTCATCCCCAAATAAATGTAACAAATCATCTTCAGAGGCTAAAGAGTCATCGTCTGAATAACCTAAAAGTAATCTGTCTACTTCGCTACCTCTTAGATTTTCTTCCGCCATTTCAAAGCAATATATTATCCAAAATACTACTTTAAACTAGTAATAACTAAAATAATAACCTTCAACAAACAAATAATAAAATATCACGAACAACAAACTTCAAAAAAACTGATGACTGTAGCGAGAAAATAATATCAACACACAATAATATCAGTACACTTCTAACCTGCAAGTGAAAATGACAACAGCTGATTTTGTGCATCAGTAATTGTTGTCATCTGTTTAGTTAGCTAAAACAAAATTTTTTCCACCACTGAATATCACTGGATATACCACAAAGTATTTTAAAACACCGAAATACTATATAGCAGATTACAAATAAATTAATTAAACTACGAAATACGCAGTGGCGATGGATCGTCACCGTGGCATTTCTCGCACGAAAAAATGGTGACGATAGATCGTCACCGTGGCACCCAAAGGGTTAAAAAATACATCAAAACATGTATAGAAATTGTTACATTTCGATCAAAACAAAGGTTATCTTCAACTAAAAAATAATACAAGTTAATATTGTATTTACAATAATATATATATATATATAATATATATAATTATTGTATATATATACAGGATGAGGCAGACCACCCATGCAGTATGTAGTATAGCTGTCTTACTAACTTACTTTAACACTTTTTTCTTTCTCATTTCCCCCTAATTTGGCCTCACAGTATCCAATAAAATTATTTTCAATTTTGAAAAAGCCCCAAAAGGGCCCAATTTGGGGGGGGGGGGTAGGGGTGCTTTTTGAGGAATTTTCAAATGTAAACATTGGTTGTGTGATACATCAATTTAAAGGTCTAATTATCCTGAACATTTTGGCGCAAACAAAATTTAATTATCTTTAACCTTATGTACAGGGTGTACCAAAACGTATGTAATAGGACTTTAAAATAAAGTACCATGTTACAATACCTACAATACTGAAGATCACCAGATTTTTTTCCAAGCTTATTATTGAGCTATTCAATAAGGAAACGTGTGGTAGGAGCATTTATTACTGGATTTTGTAAATTTTAAAAATGCTCAAACTTGAAGAATACAAAAAATCTTAAAACTCAAAATTCTTAAATAGCAACTTATAAAAAATTTTATATCAAATATAAGGTCTTTTCAAAATGAACATTTTTTGTATTTGATCTTTTTTTCTATCTCTTACTATTTTAAAATAGCAGCCGAAAAACTTAATTACGTATGTCAGTTCACAAAATGTAACAAATTATTTTTAATTGATATTAAATCAAACATTTTCCTACAATGTTAATTAGCTTCATAGCTCTGAATGTCCTCTGAACTAGCCATAACCTTACCTTTCACAAAAAGGCTACTTCACTTTATGTATGGTACTTTTTCACTTTAAAAAGCACCCCTAACCCCCCCCCCCCAATTGGGCCCTTTTGGGGCATTTTTCAAAATTGAAAATAATTTTATTGGATTCTGTGAGGCCAAATTAGGGGGAAATGAGAAAGAAAAAGTGTTAAAGTAAGTTAGTGAGACAGCTTTAAATACTGCACGGGTGGTCTGCCTAACTCTGTTAATATACAGGGTGTTTCATGGGAACCCTGACAAACTTCGGGAAACGGTTCCATGGGTCAATACAAGAAAAAATGTTATATAAAGATAGGTCCAAAACCTATTCGTTTCATATTTACAGCCAAAAATAGAGTTTTTTCAGTTTTGCTTGTAGTTAAGGCATTTTTTGACCTCTGGATAAAAAATTAGAGATAATATTTTGATAAAACCTACATGGTTAGTTAGTGGAGAAAAGTCTACAGATATATCATTAGTTGTAAGTACTAAAATGAGGACTTTTATTCGGCAACAGCACTTTAAAGATTAAAATTTACTAAAAAAATTAGTACTCAAAAATTATTTTCAATTTTTAAATGGCTTTCACGAGAGATCCGATGGACCATTATGGCTGCAACTATACCAAAAGTTGTAGAATTTCATGTACAATAAAGTTATTAGTTAGATATGTTTAGTTTTACAAGTAACTTTTATTGGTGTATTAATAAACTGTAAGCTAACACCAATTACAAATTACCTTTTAACTGGTGTATGATGCAACATACATTATTTTTGTATAATATGAATTCTACTAAATTTAAATAAACATTATTTATTTTACAACACTATTTACTGGTTTTTAACATAATATTCTTTAACTAAATAATAATCAATAATCTTAATTAGCTTATTTCATTTTTTATTACAAACAACATTACGGATTTTGTAATGGGAGTTCAAGAGCAGCTGTTATTGAATATATGGCAGAAGATTTCTGGCTTGTCCCAACAGGCTTGTCCCAAATACAGTAGACAAGTATTTACCGACTTACATTGCATTGTCGTTTGAGAGAGACAGGTTCATTTGCTAATTCTAAACTTGAAGGCATTAATCAAACTTCGCTTGAGGTAGAAGAGAGCATCATTGATTCGGTACAGCAAAGCCCAGGTACTAGTGTGAGGAGGCTTTCAAAGCAGCATCTGGTATCCTCTTCTAAGATTTGGAGAATCTTAAATAATGAAGGTTTGTATCCATACCATTTGAAGAAAGTGCAAACTTTTCACGCCGGCGATAATATTAAAAGGTCTGAGTTTTGTCGTTGGGTTGCAGCAAATCATCGGTTGGTCAAGTTAATTCTTTTTACAGACGAGGCTCAATTCACCCGGAATGGTATTAATAATTCCAAGAACACTCACATAAGGGCCGAAGAAAATCCGCACGCCACAGTTGAGACGAACTTTCAGAGACGATTCTCAGTCAATGTTTGGTGCGGCTTCATTCATGACAAACTTGTCGGACCTTACCATTTTAGATGGGGTACTGAATGGTTTAACCAATTTACAGCTCTTACAGGACACTCTACCAGAACTTCTTGAGGATATCCCAATCCAAACCAGGGCAAATATGTTCTATCAACATGACGGAGCACCTCCGCACACGTCACTAAATGTTGTTCGCTTGTTACAGAACCGAAACGGTGAAATGCTAATTGCTCACCGTGGACCAGTACATTGGCCTCCAAGGTCACCGGACCTGACTCCGATGGACTTTTATTTGTGGGGGCACATGAAAACGGAGGTTTACTAAATCAAACCACAGACAAGAGTAGAGTTAGTAGAAAGAATATTAAATGTCGCCCAAACAATCAAACACAACCCTGCCATGATAAGAGCTGCGACGTCTTCCCTGTTAAAGCGAGCCAGACTCTGCCGAGATCACAATGGGGGACAATTTGAAAACATTTTAAACTAAGTATAATTATTATTATGTTATAAAACAGTAAATAGTATTGCAAGATAAATAATGTTTATTTAAATTTAGTAGAATTCATATTATACAAAAATAATGTATGTTGCATCATACACCAGTTAAAAGGTAATTTGTAATTGGTGTTAGCTTACAGTTTATTAATACACCAATAAAAGTTACTTGTAAAACTAAACATATCTAACTAATAACTTTATTGTACATGAAATTCTACAACTTTTGGTATAGTTGCAGCCATAATGGTCCATCGGATCTCTCGTGAAAGCCATTTAAAAATTGAAAATAATTTTTGAGTACTAATTTTTTTAGTAAATTTTAATCTTTAAAGTGCTGTTGCCGAATAAAAGTCCTCATTTTAGTACTTACAACTAATGATATATCTGTAGAATTTTCTCCACTAACTAACCATGTAGGTTTTATCAAAATATTATCTCTAATTTTTTATCCAGAGGTCAAAAAATGCCTTAACTACAAGCAAAACTGAAAAAACTCTATTTTTGGCTGTAAATATGAAACGAATAGGTTTTGGACCTATCTTTATATAACATTTTTTTCTTGTATTGACCCATAGAACCGTTTCCCAAAGTTTGTCAGGGTTCCCATGAAACACCCTGTATATATATTGGAACACACGAGACCCTAATGAGGAAACAAAATTCTTTAAACTTAATCCATTTTTTAAATTTCTGTATTATTCTTTTAGTATTATTGTTTTGATAAATATAATTTTACAGTAGTAAAGTGCATATACAGAATAAAATGCTGATTCGGTTTGCATTGTTTTCTAACTAAACTGAGAATGTCATTGTCTTGTTCGCTGAATTTACTGCTGTAACTAACTTTATTAAAAGACTGCACGAATAAACAAAAGATTGTAGATCCAACTAATAAAAACAAAATCCATAAAACACATAAAAGTTAATAATAAAAACAACAACAATAAAAATACATTTATGTCCAAATTATAAAGTTTGTGACAATCTTTTGTATAACAATACATTCTAATTTAATATCAATTTACAGTAAATAAAAACAACAAAATATTATTTACAAAACGTTCAAATAAACAACGTTATAAATAAAACGTTATTGAGAACAACTTAGAATAAAGTGAATTTTGTTGTGAAGTAATTTTAACGCTTGAAGTAATTAAAATAGGTAAATGATTGTGACAAAATATCATACTTCATTTCGAAATTATCTTTTGTCAAAAAAACACAAGTGGGTATGGTTTCCATGTTTGATCCATCTGATTTTGATCGAATATGGACATATTGTAGAAGTATATATATTTTTTCTTTTATCATTTTTTTGGTTAACTCAAACGTTCATAAGACAAAAACCACAAACCTTTTTTCTAAAAATCTATTACATTGATTTTTTTGAAAATCAATATAGCCTATGCTTAGTACCCAAACAAATCATTATAGGCTACAGGGTTATCTATAACGTAAACGAGCGTGGCAACCCCCGATGGATCTACACGATTTTCTTGGGTTAAATCCCTCTCTTTCATCTTTCCTCTCAGGTCTCTCTTGACCAATTTTTTTTCTCATCCGACCCTGACGCTATTAAATCATTCGAGGGGAAGGAGGTTTTTTATTTTATGCTCTTTTCTTCCTTTTATAAGACGATAATGGGCGAAAGATTTTCGCCTTTGAACAAAAAGAGGGGGGGGGGTGGATGAGTGAACTAGACTATAATATATTTATGAGTATGATATGGGTTTACAATTAGTTTTTTACCGTTTTCAAAACTTAAAGCTCCAAACTTTAATCATCAAGAAAACTTTCCTATTTTATAGCGTTTATCAAAAAATCTGTTCTGATATATTGCACGAGTTAGAAAGTAAATCAGCCGGTATTATCATGGATGAATAATAAAATAATATTCATAAAATGAAAGTCCAGCAGTTGCCACAGTTTATTCACATACATAGGTGCATTTGAAAGAAAATTGTAATGTTTAGTTTTTTTTTCAAGGGAAAAAATATCTTTAGTTACAAATGATAATAAGTAGGTTCTTTTAGTATAACTGAAAAATATTTAGTAGATTTTTTTTACTTTGAAAAAAATTTCAGGTCCCACCGAGATTTGAACTCGGATCGCTGGATTCAGAGTCCAGAGTGCTAACCATTACACCATGGGACCGCTGCAATAATACTTCGTGGAAAGAATATACTTTCATTCCATCACTAATGAATGAATAATATACATAAAATAAAGTACAGTATTTATTTTCATAACAAAGCAAAATTGCTTATCCTGTGAAACTATTCCTATTTTATCTGTGTATGAAATACTAAGTTATTACTACGTAGCATATATTACTGAAAAAAGTGGATGTTTTCTTAGTTACAGTACTAGAAAATAATAATTTAAATAACAAGAAAAATATCTGTCCTTTGCAGGAATTTATAAACATTTTGAATTGAAACAGAATTTATTTACTCAGTAAATGTGTTTTAAAACGTTGTTTATCGTTATCATTTGTATATTATAACGATAAACAAATTAACATATAAGTTACAATTTGGTAAAGTAGACACTTCCTTCTGAAAATTCAAAAATATTAGTTGGAATCCTTCAAAAACGGGCATTTGTTCATATCTTTCTAATCCAAATTATAACAAGAAAGCCATAACTTACCACATGATAAAACTATCCCTTATAAAATAAAAAGCTGTTAAAAAGAAATAACAATTTCCTACTATGACCCCTTGTAATTTTTTTTTTCGTATATTAAAAATTTGTCTTTAAAATATATAGGAAAAAACTTCATAAAATAATCCCCTAATTCATCAACTAATTCTAAAATCAAAACAAATACTTTGAATAAATTTAAAACAACACACATTCTCTCATCATTCAGAATTACATATGTGGTTTAAAATCAGTTGTAGTATTTAAAAATGTATTTGTTGTATATGTTTATTATTGTATACAATTAAATATACATACTCTAGTCTTCTTCTTTTTTATTTTCTTTCTTTATTTTTTTCATAAAAGCACGAGCCTAATTATATCAACAAAGTTTATTTGTATTTATTATAATTCATTAATCACATTACTTATTTATTTATTTTGGTATCAAAGGTGAAATGGGATGACATTCTTCATTCTTTGTTTTCAAGGTCAACTTAATTTTTCCTAAATATAAACGTATGTTATTCTTTGCACAATCATACTCCACACTGAACAATTAGAAACTTATCTGAAACATTTTCTATCCAACCTCAATTATTCAAGAAATTTAATAAAATATTTAGAACTCTCTTAACCTTTAAAAATTTGTTTTTCGAAGAACATTAGTTTTAGAACAAAATCTTGTGAAAAGGTTACATTTATTAAAACATTAATATTCTAAACTAGAATATGTTTCGATGGTGCATACATAAACTATATCATGGAGCAATTAATAACTTTGAAAGTTATTTTACCCCCAAGAGTATTTATCCAACCATGAATTAAAAACGTTTAAATTGAGAAATGATGAGCCTAAGCTGATCATATAATTCTCAAAGTAAGATAACCAAGTCGTTTAAATTTAAGATAATAACTTTCTTTCGTCGCTAAATTTAACAAATATATGATTCGAAATCAGCTGTTGTAAATTATTTGTATTCTGTACCATTTTAAAATTGATGTAATTTTTGTATCCAGTAACATCTATAGTTTGTAATTCCTTTTTGTTGACGAAGGCAGGAGCCAAAATATTTTATTTATTTGTTAATATTTTGATGAAATCATATATGATCTTCAAATGACAGTTAATATAAATGAAACCAAGAATTAATTATTTGATGTTATTTCATCTACATACCAAATAATCTTAGTTTTATTTCTTCAAAGCTTGCCATTTTTGACGCCACTTGTCTCAATTTAAATAATGTACTCTGTATATACAGGGTGACTCGGAGCTGCACAATGATCCTATTGTTAAAATAAAAATAAAAAGTGCATACAAACATGTGTCTAAAAAAGTTAGCGAGTGAAAATTTCTTATCCATCGGTATTAAATTTCAGGGGGCATAAATTACGAGGTAAATTTGGTACTCCTAAACGGTTTGTGGCCTGAATAATTGTAAGAAATAGGTCCTAGAACAGTATTGCTTGTATTTTTAGAAGAAAAAAATTGTAAAACACAACAAAATGTATTTGAAAATTTTAATTCTAACTGATGGGAATAAACCCAATAAAATAAATACGATGCAAATAGTAACTTTTTTTTTTAATAGCTTTTATGATTTTTAAGCTCTAAAATAAAAAATAGAAATAAAAATAATCGGAATTAAAAGATGTTTTGTTTTCAGTCTATTGCTAAGAAATTACATTTTGAGGGTTTCATCTACAACTCGAATATCTATTGAGATACAGAAAAAAATATCAAAAGGCATTTTGTTTTTTTGTTAAAAGAGGAAAGCCGTTGCTTTTAGAAATATTTAATATTAGGCTAAACGTTTTAAACGACTGCCATTTAAAAAATGTAAAAAAAAATAGTCTTGGTTTTCTGGTATTGTGGTGACATGTTACATAAATAATGCAAGTCTTCTTAATAATAACCAAGTCTTCACTCAATATCTTATCCACTTCCAAACTTACAGTGTCTTTTTTTAACACAAAATGGCCGATAATCGAGAAAAGAAGCGTTTCCAGACTTTTATCCATAAGGTTTTATCTTATTTTTATCTATTTAATCATTTACCGAGATATTGTGCAGTTCCAAATCACTCAAAGTTCTAAAGGGAACGGTGTACATCGTGTGATGTATGGACCTTGAAAATTTGCATCCTATAACACCCTTACGTATTTTTATCTACAAAAGTTAAACAAACTTATTTACTACGTAAATTGTAAACAAATAACTTAAATATTTGAAAAACAAATCGATAATAATCAATATATTCATAACTTTAGTCAATTATCCAGATAATTTTTCAGGTATTTTACTATTCGTTCATATCTTTATAAAGAAAAAATGGAGATTTTGAAATTTTAAATAGCGACCGTTTTTAACAATTTTACGAAAGCTTTTTATCTATAGATTCCACACAACAGCTTATACAGTTTTCAGGTCTGCACATATTGATATCAAGGTTACAAACATCACCGACAGAAATTCGCTTATCCGCCACGTCGCCTGATCAGCCGTATCCACGGAATTTCTGTCGCACCTGTACAGATTTCAAGAAAATCGACGTTTTCAGAATTAATTGTATGAACTCATATTTAAAAGTACAATACAATCCAATTCACTTGTCAATTAGTTCCGCAGTATGTCATCTATTCTGTAGATAGCGGTGCGGAGCAACTTATTCGCAATGAAGTCAATTTCATAAATATGTCGCTCATGACGCCGAACTGTTATGGCGACATATTGAAATTTTACTGCTATCTCATAAACGGTATGTTCTTCTATTGTAAATGTTTTTTCATCCAGTTATTGCTACGGATTTTATAACTAATTCTAGTGTAGTTAGTCTTTATTAGGACTTGGAGGGAGTTTTTAAACTAGGGAAATGTATTTTCGTTCCTTAATTATTTTACAATATTATTGTTTGTATTTTTTTAAAGAATTTAATAAGTTAGATGTATGTATTTATTTTTGTTTTTATTTATAACTCTACAGAATTAAAACATTTTTATTGGGCGGGGCGAAAAACCTCTTACCCGCTGTTTTGTACCAATTTTTGACATTCTATTCCTCAAAAACTACTTGTTGGTTTTTGATGAAATTTAATAGAAATATTTTTAATCTTGAAGAGTACTTAGAGTTTAGCCTGTTTGCCATTTTTTATTACACAATAAACTATGTTAAATATTAATCTCTCAAACTGAGATCCCTTGAGCAAGATAATCAAACGTTGAGGTTAGGCGAATATTATAATACAAAACACATGTTTTAGTGTTGATAGATGCTTAGATCTGATCATATTTTAACTTTGCATTGTAATACTAAACACATGTTTCGAATTAGAATAACTATTAGATTGGTTTTCTATAATAAGTGATTATTTTAATTTTTATGTTTTTTTTTAAAGATCATATTAGCATTATTTTTATTACAATCTGATTTTAATGTTGACAGATACTTAGATCTGATCATATGGTAACTTTGTATTGTAATACTAATCACATGTATAAAATTAGAGTAAAGTTTAAAATAAAATAATACATTATATATTTTTTAAACCACTTTGTATGCTGTAGCGAATTGTGTGATGCTTCTGACACCGCGCAAATTCTTCGCATTCATTTTGAGTAACAATGTAAAAATAACCTCAGATTTAACTTAAAAATAAGTTGAAATCAACTGTCGAAATAATTATCAGTTCTTTATATCAATAATATTAATTAATTACATCATTTTCTTCTCATATATTTTTAATGAGTTTTTTTCCATGATTTTTTATTCGTCATACAATCATTGCTCTACTAAAAGCATTAAAACATAAGAAACTTTAATGATGGGGTATAAATGGTGGCGTATTTAATGCCATTAAGCTCTTCACAAATCAGAAACAAACATAACGTTAAGGAAATTAAATATAAAGATACAACAACAGAAGTAATAGTTAAATGCTCAATGTGTGCATTAAAACTTTTAAAACCATATGACAACTCCAATGAGGTTTTTAAACAATTCAACATTCACTCGTACTCCTTTTATACCTAGCAGACTGTTAGAACCACTTTGAAATCATACAATTGATTGGCATTCTTGTGAAAGTGATTTCATGCAGTTTAATACTTAGATTTGTATGATAACTGATATAGGCAGGAGATATATCATACACCTTCGTAGTGCCTGAAGCCACTTCGTAACACTTCAAAACAGCGTCTTCTGTTATTAGGATCAGAAGACCGGTGCGTTATCATAGAGAGTTCTGATCCAATTTGCAGTGATTCTTCATTTCAAATTTGGAATGGTTAGATCGTGTTTCAGTGTTAGAATATCAAATTTGTGAAATCGTTCGTTTTCAATAACACGTGATCGTAATATACTGTGTTCCGTTAGTCACTGTATTCGTTATTTTTATAGTTTGTAATGTTGGCAATATTAGTAGTACGATAATTAGAGATTGTTAAGGTGGTAGTATATTGTTAATTTGATATAACTGTTTTAAATTCTGTATTAATAAAGTAATGTTTAATATTCGTTAGTAATTTTTTTATTGTAAGTGAATGTAACATTCTGATTATAGAAGAACATGCAGGTATTTGTTGTGAAAAAACATATTAGGAGCGTGATGTAAGGGCTGTTATGGAACAAGAGCAAGATCATTTTAAACCGAGAAGAATTTTTTCAAATTTGATTAAGAACTTTGAAAATCATGGGACGATATTAGTCTGATCACAAAGTTGACAAAACACTACAGAAGAATACAAAGACACCTTATCTACTGCTTTGGCACAAAGCCAATCAACAATTAGTAGATTATCGGCAGAGTATAAAATTCCAAAACGTTTTTATCCTATCTGTGTGATCATGTAAATTTAAATCTAAGTTCCATGTTCATCTCACGAAGATGGCTTTGACAGATGACAACTGGAGATGGCTTAATCAGTTTTCTGCCGACTGTTGTTTTTTTCCGAAAATACTTTGATCTGTAGGAGCAACAATAACCCTTTTTGAACATGTTTTCGAAGTAATATATCATTAACCTCAACCTTGTGATTTAAATTTAACTTATATAGAAAGGGGTTTGTGTTTGAAAAGGTCTATCTACATTGGGAGTAATAGGCCTCTACTTTTTCGATGAAAGAACTAGTGGTTATGGTGCCCATAACATAAATTAGATCATGGTAATTTTTTAATAAAATATTCTTTCAACATAATGAGAAGCCCCGCCGCTTCATACATTATCCTCGATGACCTTCCTAAAAGAGTTGGAAGAAGGGGAGCTGTTTAGTGGACTTCTTTTGTGGACTATCATTTTGAGAGGGGTTGTAAGACTAGATGTAAAATCGTAAACCAAAGTCTTTAGATAAGTCAAAAGTGTATCTTAAAGACAAATTTGCTAA
Organism: Aphrophora alni; assembly: GCA_963513935.1. Taxonomy (NCBI): domain Eukaryota; kingdom Metazoa; phylum Arthropoda; class Insecta; order Hemiptera; family Aphrophoridae; genus Aphrophora; species Aphrophora alni. The sequence continues at coordinate 25,547,175 of OY740767.1, read as the reverse complement.
ACTGGATGAATTTAAAAGACTTATTCAAAAAGTCATAAGCAACATTTCAGATAGATACAAAATCTTTCAGTAAAAAACTTTGTGTAAACAAGTTCTGTTAACATACAAAGAAATATGTTTCTATTTCAACTTCTTTAATAGATATATTAATTATTTTCTACAAGGACTTATGACAAGTCGAAAGCCGAGTTTTTATAACTAAAACTGGTTTAAAAGAGTCATTTCTGATTTCTAGGTGTGTCTAATAACGTAATGTTTTTTGCAGACGTACGAAGTGTTTATTTCCGAGGGTTGTGGTGTTTTATTACTATTTTCCAGACATTCTATTCCCCCCCAACCTTTTTAAGACCTAATTGTGCACTCCGAAGCCCGATAATTGAATTTAACACTATTATGTTTAAAGTAACATTTTGTATACAGTTTTTCTACAGAAATTAACATTGGTTGAAATGTACCATTTAATCGTTTCGAGTTAACAAATTGAAAACAATCTCACTATGGTGAGCAGCTCTGAATGCGGAGTAGAAGATAGCAGCAACTGTTCTACAAGGAACAAATGTTTCTGTTATTTTTATATCTTCGTGTCTAGCAATTACGATTTAGATATGGCTAAATGTTATTACGTTGAAATAACAACTATCAGTTCTGTCTTTATGATAAAAGTTAATTCCGAAGTCATTCATCACTAAAAACATTAAAACATAGGAAACTTTAACGCTGGTGTATAAATGGTGTCGTAATTCAACGGCATTAAAATGTTTCATACATACCTAAACTATAAAAATTTTGCATACATTTTCATACAAAAAAGTGCACATACATGCAATAAATCCTCCAATCTACTAAATAATTAAACAAATATATATATTTTGTGTACAACGAGTTTTTAATTGAGAGGACTAGATCATTTTGTTTTTGAAATAATTCAAAACCATAATTATGTTTTTTCGTAAATTTTGTTCTTTGGTTCTATCGTGATTTAAAACAAACAATGAAAATCCAATGGAACGAAATATAGCCTTCAATGTTAAAGTTATTTTTGTTATTGAAATATAATTCTCGATTTGGAATTGTGTGGGATAGTGTATATTTTCGAACCTTAACGGGCTACATTTGAACAAAAGAATCATTCGAGAATTATATTTATTAAAATTAATTCAATTAGATTGTAATTGAAGCTGAACTTCCTTAGCCTAGGGTTGAAATCGAATGCAACAAACACTGTATTTTGAAACTATTTGAACAATTATCGCGAGTGTAGTCCAAGAATTTTTTTGTAGTTATTATTTTCTTTTTAAACCTTGTTTTATTTATACTAAAAACCATACGTAGCTTATACGGTGCAATTTCATTATGAATTAAAATCTTTGCGCATTCCTAAAATTATTTTAAAGGAATTTAATAAAGCAAAGAAACTTTTATTCTTTTCGCATTTACCTATTAAAGGGAAATTTAATGAATAGATTAAAAAGACCTGTGTCGAGTTTTTCACAGAAATATCCATTGAGTCTGTTGTCTAAACAGTGTTCTACAGCCAAAACGAGGAGCCATGCTGTGACACAATATCCCGATTTTTTCAAAGTCGTCTCTAACAAATTTTACTAAAATATAGCTCCTAACTGTCTTTATAACCGGAACTGTTAAAGCAATTTCCTTGCTTACCTCGATTTTTGAATGTTTTGTGTGTTCACATCTTGTAATTGCATAAATTAACATTGATTAAAATAAACTTATAATACACTATTCGTTGATTAACTTAAAAAAAAAAAAACAACTGTGCAATTTTAGTGCGCGTATATTTAGTAACGGTTAAAATATTCTACTGTCGGTTCCACACTTCTCCTTTCAGTAAATCAAATGGGAATTTCAGAGCTACTAGCCATCATGAAAATATCATCACGATCAATATTTTACCAGATTATATGTCTCTATTCTTTTTGGTTTTTAAGAATATGCGACTACTTATGTTTACTTCAAATTATCCGGATAATATATATTTTTCTAATATTAAACTAATTAATCGTTTTTTAATTTTTTTTTTTTTGCACAAACCAAGCCCAAACTACTTTCACAACTAAGAGAGGTTTACTTAATATAGATTACTTGTTTATAATTTAATTTTATATGTTTCAAACACACAGTTATTAGTTTTGATTTATAAATTTCCTTCTTTCATTCTTATTTAGTGGAGGTGATTTTTTTGACTTCCATGGAAAATTCGATGTTTATTTTGTAAATTATTTTTTAATTGTTTCCCTTTATCGAAAAAAAATGGCGATAGTTAAAAAGCTTAGTGCAATTTGGATATTGTTAATACTTTTAAATTTTAATAATTTAAAAAACAGAAAATATAAATATTAAAATAGTTCATTCATAATCATTAAAATTCCAAAAGAACGTGTGTAGACTATTTTTCAAAAACATTTTTTCTTCCTTACGTAAAGTTTTGTGACGACACGAACTGTTAACACCATGAGATACAGGGACTGTTGGATGTCACTCGGGTGGTGAGAAGACTGAAGAGGACCAAGCCTACAGATCTGATGAACTAGAGTGATAGGGAATAACCATTG